>OX422218.1:307396755-308640505 GCA_949130495.1 Sambucus nigra | reverse complement strand
ATACTCACTTGTAGTGAAAAATGATATGAGCTTTTTCTTTTTGAATGAAGAAGAGTAGCCTTAATTTTTTTTAAACACGCTCCCCTTTATAAATATATTTTTTTTAAGTAACCACTTTCTCTTTCTTTAATTAAACCTAACCCTAAACCTTTCTCCAAGTAATCTCTTATTTACTTTCTTACCTTAAGCCTTAAACCTTAATTCCTTTTGTGCCTAACTTTTCAATTAGCTCCTATAATTACAATTAAAGACCATACTTCTATTTATTTACAATTAGGCCCAAGCACTTTATTAATTCATCAAATAAATTCTAAGATTCATTGAATAAATTCTAAACTCACAATAATTTTCCATAAATTACATTTCAACTTTCACGAACACAAATACACATTTATTTTTATAATTAAATCATCAAAATTGAAATTTGTAATTAATTATCTAATCAATTTAAGATTTCCTAAAATTACTATATATATATATACACACACACACACACACACATACAGTACTGCTATTGTGCGAACTAGTCCGCATTTTAACGGTGCAGATTGGACATGTGTCACCTGGCGGTGAGCCCAGAAAAGATAGAGAGTGCTTATAATTTAGCCGGTAATTTCTAGGGTCACCGCCATGTGACACTTGTCCGGTCCACACTCTTAAAATCCACACTAGTCAGCACAAGAGCAGTACTATATATATATATATATATATATATATATATATATATATATATATATAGAGAGAGAGAGAGAGAGAGAGAGAGAGAGCAAGAAATTAATAATTAATTAAAAAATTAATTAAGCATGAGAAAATAACGGGTATTAGATTTCTCCCCCCTTAAACAAGAAATTTCATCCTTAAAATTTGATGTTTATATACCTGACTCAAAGATCTCTAGATGTCTCTTCCGGATGTCATCCTCTCTTCTCCAAGTAGACTCAACCTCATTATGGTGTCCCCATTGGACACGAGCTAAAGGAATGACCTTTGATAGCAATATCATCTCTTTATAATCTATGATACTCTACGACCTCTCTCCGTAACTCGTAGCTGGCTACAACTCAATCCCATCAAGGTCGATGTGTTGATATGATAACTCGTTCCTCAAGAACATTTTCAACATGAACACGTGGAAAATGTCATTCACACGCTGAAGATGGATGGGTAAGGCTAAACGATATGCCATCGGCCCCACCCTATCTAAGATGATGAAAAGACCGATGTATTATTTTTCTAACATCCCCTTGGACTCGAATCACATAAACCCATTCATCGGGGAGACCATTAGAAGCACATGGTCCCCTACTGAAAACTCCAACATACGCCTCCTCTTGTCAGCATAACTCTTCTACCTACTTTTAACAGTCTTCATACAATCTCTGATGAGGGACTGAAGGACACCTTTTCAGATGTGTCTCCAACACACTCTAGCATGAAAATTCTACTATCGCCTATCTATAACAAAATAACTTAGAGAACGAAAAGGTCGCCTACACAAAACCTCATAGGGTTCCATTTCAATATTCTGTTGGTGACTATTTTTATTAGCAAACTTCCCGAGTGGGAAATGATTATCCTAACTTCCCATAAAGTCCAAAATGCAAGAACATAACATGTCCTCAAAAATATGATTCACCCACTTAGTGTGACCATCCGTGAAGGAAAAAATGTAGTAATCATGTGAAACTCTACCCTATAGCCTACTAAAACCTCCTCTAGAATTTGGAAACAATAGTATAGTCCCTACCAAACACAATTTCGAGTGGTACCAAGTGGAGACACATAATCTCCTAAATGAAGAGTAAGGAATATTATTGTACTATGTATTACGTTTGTACTAGATGAAAGTGGGTTACTTTGGTTAGACTGTCAAAAATGACCTAAATGTGACACCCCGCCTAATTAAATACCGGGCGATCACTCCTTTATTAAATTAAATCAAGGTGAACAGTTGGTTCATTCTCAGCATCACTGTCGAAGAATAACTTTTCCAATTTAAACACCCAAATTAATTAAGCTAAGTGTCAAAACCATTTTTAACTTTTCTTTCCAAATTTTATTAAAAGAAAAATTATTTATTTATTTATTTATTTATTTATTTATTAACAACATTTTAATAAGTAAGAATCACACCACAATAATCCTGGAACATAATCCAATTAATTTAAACATTCAACATCCAAAATCCCAACATTTAAAACTTAAAGTAAAACATTCATACTGAATAAAATTCCAAAGTAACAATACTAGAAATAACTGAAACACAAATGTCCAAATAACAACTGAATTATGAAAAGGGCGACACATGTCCCACTAATGAATATGTTAGGAGTGGAATCAAATAAAAGAAGTGGTTTAAGCAAGAGGCCTGCAACTCCCACCTCAGCTGCAGCGCGTTCCTTTCCAAGAGATCCTATGCAAGACGCCCCTGTGGCTGGGCACCTGTAATATATACATATATATACAAGAGAAAAGAGAAATAGAAACGGGTCAGAGCCCGATAGTGTATATGATTTAAAATTCGTTTAGCAAGTATTTAAATTGTTTAGAGGCCAATGCAACAACATATTAGTGCGGAACTCTCTTGAGAAAATCTCACATCTCTTCTAATGTGCACGCCTACCGTTCTACCTTCTCAATGGGTTATCTTATCTTATAATGCACAAATCTTCCCAATGGTATGACTTATCTTAGGTTACTCGTAAGATTTAAAACTGAACAATATAATTGTTTAAAATGGGATATTTCATTTATTAATAAAACTCTCATTTTAGCTTTATTTGACAAATAAGTTCCTCGTTGTCCTATTTTACTTTTCAAACAAGTATTTCCAATTTGAGACATTATATCAGTCTTACTTACCATAACACATTAGGTAGTTCCAAATTTTAGAGTTTCATGTATATATATATATTAAATACTCGAATATTATATATATACTAACAGCACCTCACATAAAACTAGGGTACGGGCATACTCTGCTATCCAATCCCCGTATCGCTCACACTAAGGTAAATACAAGTTCGGAATCACTCTCGAACTGTATTAACACATACACAAACAATATTGAGGCGAAGCATAGATTCCAAGTCTCTAAGAGGTCAGTACATACCCTCACGTCTCTTAGGACCGTCTGAACTATCGATTCGATAGCCTGTACCAAGGATATCTATCTTCTAGGGTACGAGTCAATATCCTCCATAAGGCACATCGAGATAAGATTGTCCCAGCGCGGTAACCTCGGGGATAGCAAGTAGCGCGGGCATGATTTTCACACGTATATAATATATGCATACACAATCATATTAATATACCACTTTTATCATATCAATAAAGGTTCCTCTCATCACCCATAATTACGACATTTATCCTTATTTTCACATTATTAGTATCACGTATAAGGATTCGTCTCTAACCTTAATTCGAAGAATTTTTCCAACTTATTACGTAACACTCATGGACTCTATCCTCCCAAGTATAAAATTCAGTAGGTGTCCTTTTTATGTTCCAACGTAACTCTCTTACGTGTCTATCCCTTTAAAACATAAATTCATCGACCCTTATGTAATTATCCCAAAAATATAATCCTTGCCCGACATTAAGGGTCCCAAAATTATTCATATGTCCTACTGGTCTTCCATATCTCCCAAAACATTTTATTAAGGGTGTCCAAGAATTATATCAAATTAAATTGAATTTAACTAATTTAAAAAGGGGAAATAGGAGTCTGCCAGAAGGGGTCGATCGATCGAGGTCTGGGGCTTGATCGATCGAAGTCCTGGGCTCGATCGATCGATCAAGAAGGTATGGCGAATTCTGCAGTTTTGCAGTTAGGGGTTTTCTCACAAAACGTCATCCAAATCCTAATTTTCCATACCCAAATGTCCAAAAAATTACACTACTAATTATATAATTCCATTCCATACATCGTTTACGTAAAGCATGCAAATTTTCATTAATAAACATGGATTAACAAGCCCCAAATTCATATAAAACCTCAAGAACCCTAGAATTTCGTTAACATGTTTCTAATCCATCTTTTCCATAATTTTCTTCGTCTACAACATCATAAATTCGTGGTTTAATCCTCTACATGTGAAGGGTTTTCCAGATTTTCATTCAAATCAATTCTACATGCGATTTTCCTATCTCAAACATGGATTTTCTTCTACCAAATTGATCCTAATAACCCTAAACTAATATGAATGATGCATTAACGAAAATAAGCAAGATAAACACTTGCCTGGGATTTTCAGAAGTCTGATTTGTGAATGAGTTTGATGTTGTTGCGTTCCCCTTCGCGCGATCTACACGTTGGTGGTGGTGGCGGTGCAATCGGTGACTTTTTGGCCTTTAATTGCCTTGAGAGATCTCTCCTCTCTTCTCCAATGTCCATTCTAGAGTTTTGAGTTTGCTAACCCTAGATGACTAACCTAAATGGCTGATATAGATTACTAATTTTCGTGGGTTTAATTACCCAAAAATACAAAATGACTAAAATGCCCTCCCGGAGTACTAATTTAGCCTAAAAATGCCCCAAGACCCAAACCAAACCCCCGGGTACACTTTTCTGACTATCTCGACCCTTCCGGACGCGTTGGTGCACTCAAATGACCATACGAGCAACTTATAAAATATTCACTTTTATTTATCACTATTTGGTCTCGACGCGACACGGGCACGTCCCGACTCAAATTTCCGAAATTGTCATTTTAATCACTCGTGACATTTAATATAACCAATATTATATATTACATTGCTCATTAGTAATATTTAATAAATTTTCCCATAATTACTAACTCTCATCACGTTAATAATTATTACATAATTAATTTTCGGATTTATATTAAATAACTTACTCACATTAAATTTTAATAAATCCCCAAATTAATTTAGCATAAAAATACGGGGTATTACACTAAATAACATCATGACCCCTTTGGGACCTTGGTAATCCCATGATGAAATCTATCGATACGATATTCCATTTCCACACAAAGATCTCTAACGATTGTAACACTTCAGTTTATCTCTAGAGTTCTACCTTCAATAAGTGGCAAGTGGCACAATGAATCATGGACAATGTGCCTCGGTCAATACTTCCTTTCACAGCTCAAGACCCTCTAGTGCAATCAATCATCCCTGAAATCTCAGTCCTCCATCTGAGCAAGTTTAATGAAAAGGAAATCATCAGGATAATAATATCCTCACCTTCTCCTAAAAAAGTATTTCAAATCATAGGCATGAAACACTCGCAACACAATATCAGGTGTAATAGCCACAACTACTAAAAATGTGTCAATCTCATCCAGGTTACGCAAAATACCCTACTTCTATGTTCTATACATTCGGTAAACTATCCCGTTACTTTAACCATAATGTTTTTGGTATTACAATCAGTCAATAGCTCAAAAAGTTTTCTATTTCGTTCACCTTCCCCGTATGATACTAAATAGATAAGTGAGAGTCCTTCACAAACTCCAACCTCCTCCTATGCCGCATGTTCAACTCCAGTTGAGTGAACAACTATTGAAGGCTCTTTTTGGTCCAATAATAAGTTAAATATTTAGCGCAACAATTCATACCTCTAGATAAAAATTATAAAGACCATCGCAACAAACTTTAATTCATAGGTGGGATAGTTTCCATCGTGAGGCTTAAGCTTATGAGAGGCGTAAGATATGGTCCTCTCCTCCTGCATAAGGAACCCTCATAGTCCCTATAAAGATTTATTTATATACACCATGTACTTCACTCTGCTTCGTGGAAGGAAAATATGGGAGAGGTTGCGAGTCTATCCTTCACCTACTCAAACACTCTCTGGAAATGACCATCCCAAAAAAATGGTACCCTATTCTGATTAAGGTGGTTCAATGGACTTGCAATATTATAAAAAACCTAAATATACCTCCTATAGTACCCTCTCCATCCTAATAAACTCTTGACCTTCATAGGTGTCACAAACTTTCTCCACTCCATAACTTTCAATACCTTGTCAAGATCCACAAAAATCCCAACCTCTGATATGGTGTGCCCCCTAAACTGACTTTGCACAATAAGAATTCACACTTGGAGAATTTACCGTCAAATTTATGTTATAAAATGTCTATTAAACCATCCTCATATATTGCAAAAGTTTATCCTCTAACTGAGAGTAGACTAATATGTCATTAATAAACATGATGGTGAATTGGTCCAAATATAGTCTACAAAATTTGTTCATCAAATGCATGAACATTGTTGGAGTATTGGTTAACCCAAATGGCATGAGCCAGAGTCATACAATTCATACCATGTTATAAAGGATATATTCAGGATGCCCTTCTCCTGAATATTACATAGGATATCATGAGCATAAGTTATTTTTCAAATAGAAAGACGATCCCCTTAACGGATTGAAATGCATGGTAATAAATACTTGTTTGGTATCATGATCTAATTCATATTTAGGTAGTCAACACATAGTCACGGTGAACCATCCTTATTTTTGATAAAGAGGGTTGGAGCACCCAATAAAGACAGTCTCCTCTGAATGAACCCTTGACTTAGAATCTACTAAATCTATTCCCGTAACTCATCTATTAGGACCCATCGTATATGGTTCTGTTGCTATGAGTTTGGTCCCCGATGCTAAGTCTATAACAAAGTCTATCTTATAGGTGGGTGGTAGACCCTAGACCTCCTCAATTACATCCAAAAAATCATGTGCTAAGGATATAGTTCCCTCCTTTGAAGTGTTAGCATCGATGTAATGCAAGTGTATGACACATCCTCCTTCGAGACCATGAATAGATATGATAAACATATCCTTCTAGGGAATGGAAAACATGATAAACTTCCCTCTGTAATTGATTTGAGCATGATACTAGGCTAACCATTCCATACTATTACACTATTTGTACCAAACTATCACTGTCAAGGACTATGACAAGTCTGGGTGTGGTAAATCCCTATGTTACCATCCTTGACCATGACAACTCCTTTTTGTCATGATCTTTTTTTAAATTAACTTATCAATCAAAAAGTGGGGTGATCAATCATTATCACTATCAGAGAATGTGATAACCCCTCATTTGTCACGGTCTTGTCACGGTCCATGATCGTGATAAGTTCAAGCTTTTTGTGAACACGAGTCATTTTTTGTCGTACGCGCGATTTCATTCCATAGTGAAATGTATGGGCATCCATGTGCACGGTCTAAATTATGGTCATACGAATGATCCCTTATTTTTTTTCACTCTTTTATGAAGATTTTGGATTGTGACAATATTTGAATTATCGGGGATTTGTCATGGTCCTAGACAGTGTCAAAAGTACAGAGCGTGACAAAAATTATTATTCGGGAGTAACTACTTCCCCGCAATAAACCTATTTAAAAAAATCATATTTTTGTTCAAAACAACTTCAACACAATCAATAATAAATTACGACATAGAAATGCAATCGAAACCAAAATACTATAATTCCATATATCGAACCGAATTAAATATGTTTCAAGTTAATTACATGAAGACATCAGAAGTTTAATTCTATCAACATGTTTTATCAAATGAAAAATCCTATAAAATATTAATAAGGGCTGAGGAGAAAATTTGGCCAAATGATGTATGCCCCCAATGTGCTGTTAATATGTCGAACACAGGCTTGATCATCCAACCACAATACCTCATCATCTTTTCCTTATAAAATCTCAGTAACTAGGACCGAGGACTCAAAATGCTGCAGTGGATAGTTGTGCACCATCGTACTTGAAATGATGCTCGTGTCCTTTACCCCCTTTGTAATTCGATCACCTCCATGCATGTCATAGATACATACTCTCTCCCCAGGTGGATAAAATGGAATCAGAGTATATAGGTTGGTAGAGTACATGTCGTGTGAGGATAATGAGTTGGTCAGAATTGGTGAGGGGGTGGAGTAGTGGTCCCCACACTCACCTTATACTTTACCTTTCATATATCGTTCAGCATCGCCTACCCATTCCCTTCACTATATTCGTGACTGTATGTTTAAGCCATTCGAATATATGGTTCATAGATTGTTAGATATTTTCCAATTTCGAGTTTGTATCTTATTTTTAGATGTTGACCTTACAGGATAACCTACTATTACTACAAGCAAGACTGATCGACTTCGACTTTCCCATTCTGGAGTGGATATCCCCAGTGTACCTTTTATATCTTGTCCCATCACTTGACTCTGTGCATCCGTACATGATTTGTCTTCATCACTCTGGGTGTTGTGAATCGCTTTTAGCCTCTTCTACAATAGTATAAAACACATTATTAACTTTGAATAAGAATATAAATGAATAGTATAAAATTTACAATAACTTACGATGGTCTCGATAACCTACAAATTAGAAGTCTATCCCTTCTTCGTTTGAATATTCATATATGAGTCAATCTTATGTAAGTTTTCCCCCTAGCCACTCGTAGTTTCAAGTAAAATATGACCAAATTAAAGTAATTTACTTACCACCAAAAAGTGTAATTTGAAGGAATTTACATACCATCCTATGCTCCACCTCCACATAAGATGATGGCCCAGATTAGTGGACATTCACCTTCTTTGACCAGTTATTTATCGTTGAGCCACCAGTGGATAACTATTTATCGCATTCCTAATTATTTACAAACCTTTGCCAGTTGTCTAACGTGATTGGATCATTCTCTGGGATGATGTCCCTACACTGCAGCATGAACTCTCGGTCCTTCCTGAAATAGTGGGGACACAGGTTCTTCATCCAGATCTTCCATTCCCTGTTACATTGGACAATACACTGTCCTGCAATTTAAGGGCAAGTTGAATTGTTGTTGAGCAACAAATATATTATATGAGAAAGTAAATTAACATTAAAAACAAAATAATAAAATGTTTTATGAAATTAAAATATTTAATATAAATATTAATATTTTCATACCTATAAGGCCCCCTAAATGTCCATCTTCTTCTCTACGGATACATTCCTATAATCATCGTACCCGGTATCAATTAATAATTTCAACCACTCTAATGACCTTAACTTTAGACTAGTTTTGTTTTCAATTATTCTCCCATACTTGCCAAACTTGATGGGATTATTGGTATACAATCCCTCATCACCCCCGTTTTTTCTCGGGTTTCAATGGCCTGGTGTAGACATATTTTGCAAAAAAATAGGCTTTTGTAGCATAATATATAACATAAATAAAATGGAAATAATCAAATTTGGGATATAAAAATTTTAATATCACAAAACTATTCCACCTACTTGTTTTCATTAGTGAATCAAAAGGAAAGACTCAATCGGGATACAAAAGCAAATGAAAATCCTCACACGACTACACCGGTTATTTTTACAAGATAGATCAGTGTTGTGTCATGCGATCACACCTTTTTAGGGCAGATTTGATGTTAATTTACATTGTCGGGAATTTTTAATATAACAACCAACATTATAGTTAATGAACAATAAATTAATCTTTGAGACCGCATTACTTTTAACAAACTACATATTAAAAACTAAAAATTGAAATCCTCAATACATTTTAGAACCCAAATAACTATTCATGTAAAGTATCTACAATGTTTTTCAAGATTAGTTTGTCATCCAAATTTGATTGATATTCAGTAGGAGACTGAGCCATCAAGCCATTTACGCTACTGGCTAGACGCTTTGGTGAATGTAAGATGACTGACCATGATTTGTTGTTAACATACTTTGAGCAAAACACTTGCTTAAACTTTTTAAATGCATAAATAAAGGTCTCACCATTCATACTCTCCTAGATCTTCATCCTAAACAAGTCTACCACTATTAAATTGGTACCCGAATCGACTTCACAAGCATTTATATCCTCAACTCTTACCCAATCACAGTAAAACACAATCTCCTTGAAATATATATATTCTAATTCAAAATTATTTTGAATTTAACCATAGTAGGTCATTTATGCTTCAACCCGATTTTTATCTTTGCCACTCGCACTGAGATATGTAAGAGCCTTATATGAAATGTCGTTGTTTTGTAACAATATATTTTCTCATACAACCTCAATGAAAATACATAACCTTTCAACCGATACTTCTTATACTCGTATTCTAAGAAATTGGGTCTAGTGGCAAGATGAGTAAGCCTTAACATAGCATCACCCATCTTCAACAACTAAAATTTTGGATTACATTAGTCAATTATATAGGTTTTAAATCTTTCAATTATTAATCATTTAACATGAGACGTTTGGCATAATAATTACATCATATAACACCCAAAGTCTAAATTCACTGTCTGAATATGAAATTATCTTTTATTTTTTATTATGTGGGGATACATTATATTTTCTACATTGAATGAAAACATTTATCAATAAGGTGATCAAGTATATAAGATAACAATATGAAGTAAAATTACAAGAAAAACTTACTCTTTTCATTCTTCAACATCTTCAAGGGTTTCAAGCATACAACGAGCCACTTTCTCATATTGTAAACTTGTTAGTTTAACACATTTTCCATTGTGTAAGGATAATTTTATGAATAGAGTCAACTTATATGTTTTGGATTATTTCATGTTTGGACAAAACTTTGTAATTCATAGGTTAGGACTTGAATGTGTCTCTGTTTTCTTGAAGACATAGAAGTAAAGTTAGAACATCTACATCAACGTGTCGTGTTTTATTCTTGTCTCTATCTTCACGTTTCAAGAATCTCTCTGGTATGGATGCGTATTTATAATGATGGATATTTACTATTTAGGGGTTAGGATTTTATAAAATTTGTTTTAAAATTTTTAAAATGATATTATCGCTTTTTAATATGTTTTAGAGGAAAAATATTTTTTTCATGAGGTCATTAGAATGACTTGGTATGTCATTCGCACGACATTCCTTATCTCGTTAAACATGGTTCCAATGAATGAATCGAACGAGCATTTAAGCCTTTCTTGAATTCTCATTGGAAGCTTCTTTAGATATGGGTTTGAACGAGATGAGGTACTTCGTTCGAATGAGATGTATTTTATTTGAACGTGTCGATGTGTTTTCTCTAGATTTCAAAATTTTACTTAAATGATTTCATCCTCATCTCGGTTTTCAAAAACCTCCTATAAGTAGGAGTGCGAAGCAACAGTTTTATTTCAGACGAAAACTTATATTTTGAGTTACCAAACTCTATCAAAAAGCTCTTCAAAACTTTAATTTTTATCCAAGTTATTTAGGATCCAAGTGCTCATCTTATTATGATTTTAAGATCTTATTTTGGGAATCACAGGTGTATTCTCTTCATCTTGTTGAGAATTATTTCATACAGTGGACTCTATATTTACTGTTTTCACATGATGGACATCTCGATGTGGTGTTGTGGTGAAGAATTAGTGGATTCGATGTTCAGGTCTGTAGGTAGTTACTGGGTTGTTCGTTGGATACTAAGGCATGAGTACACTCACATTGTGGCAGTGAACGAGTGGACTCTTGCATGACATTAGGCGAAGATTAGAGCAATGAAGAGCCTCACGGATTGTGAGGGCATCAAATCTATATTGTATGTCTTCTTTCGTGTCCTTTGTAATTACATACTCAGTTGATTTTGCATCGCTAGGTTGTTGATTTTGCATCACTAGGTCGTTGATTTTGCATCTCTAGGTCATCTAATGTTTTTCTCATGCATTGGACATTATGGTTGATTTACTTATTCATCCTTCACTCATCTAGATGGTGCTTCCCATTTGATTTACTCATTAAAAAGTAGTGAATCTTTTAATTTAGGTTAATTTGTTTAATCGAACTTAAAATTTTAAAATTTTAAAAACAGTTGGTTTTCTTATTTTTCTCACTTTTCCATGTTAGAACCCTATAGTCTATAGAACTTTTCAAATTGGTATCAGAGTGAGAACACTAAATTATTGTGTTTATCTTTAGTTTTGTGTTGTTAGAACCCTTCTATTTGTTTCTCTCGATGGATCATCATAATGATAAACTTTCCAATATGTTTAGTTATGATGATGATTTTGATATTGGAGAGAAGTTTAATAAAATTCATAATTGTCCTAAAAAATTAAGTCGTTGGAATTTGATGTTTGCAAAAAGAGTTAAATTTCTTGAAAAAGATTTTTTTTGTTTTAAACCTAAAATTGATTTTTTTGTGAAATATTCAAATTGAAAGAGATAACCTTCATGAGAATCTTATGGACATGAAACTTGATTTCCAAATTTAGAAGTGTCCAAGCAAGAGAATGATAATAAAGTCTGAGTCTTAGAGAATGAATTTGAGGACTATAAGACATTTGAGACTAGGGTGAATGCATGTTCCGTTGAGGATAATGTTAAATCAATCAAAGTTTTAAAGGAACGAGATAATGCTCTTAGGGATATATTTTCTTTCATTGAGGGAGATCAAGATAGCCTAGTGATTGAAATTATGAAGAAGGAGACATTAAATGTTAAATAGTCTAAGTTGTTGCTTGAGTCTAGAATTTTGAAGTTAGAAGACGATCTAAGAGACTCAAGTAGTGTTAGTAGTGGCTACGATAATCTGAATACTTTCGCTATTAAAGTCAAGACCAACGTTTGTTTAAGAGTGTCAATCATTGCCCAGGACATAAGAAAAGTTAAACCTAAAGGTTGTCTTCCTCATGTTTACACATGTTCGCACTTGGTAGGAAAGGTCACCTTAGGATTTTTTTTTTTATAATTTTAGAAGAGGTCCTAGGATGTTTAGATCCCATGTCACCATGGTTCCCAAAACCCTAGGCATTAAGTATTCATATTTTCTGGGTTAGGAAACCACTTTTGGAGGCATTGAATGCTATACTGGTTAATTCTGGCATACTTACACATGATTCTTCTCATGTTATATCTTATGGTTGATTGTGTTTGCATGTTTACCTGCACTAACTTTTGTACATTATGCTATATGTGTCCACTAGGTCTATGTTGTTTGAGTCTTTTGTATTTGATTTTTCTATTTTGGGTTTTATTAAAAAATACAAAAAGATTTTGTTTGTCTTTGGAGTTTTATTTTCATATGGCGTCTTGGATAAAAAGATTAAAAACTCAAAAAGTTTTTTTATGTGTAGTTTACTTTTACACAGTTTTTGTGGCTTATCGGTGTGTTGGAATCCATTTTCTTCCATGTTTCCGTGTGTCTAGGGCATTTAATTATGAATTTCAATGCTTAGATTGTTCTTAATCATGATTTCATGGACGAATTTGAAAATGGCTTTCTTAATGGATTCACTTTGCCTATACCTCCTGACACACATGCACGGGCTCTTTTGGATTTTAGCTTCTTGTGTTACATAATCTAAGAGAGTATTTGTCCTAAAAAACTTGTCATAAACATATATATTTGATTAGAGATATTTTCATGTAATAATCATTTCCCGTGAGTTTAAAATTTTATTAAAACTATGAGTGTGCACGAGAAAAGGGCTACAAAGGAAGAAATTTTCCTTACGTCAAAGGTCACTGTTAGCAGGAACCTAAAAAGTTAAGTGGCCAAACAAAAGAAAATATTTCTAAAGCCAATATTTAATTTCATTGATTCTTTAATTAAATTGGTATCTTCAAAATATGAGAGTGAAGAAATGATATATCTATAATTTTGAGGGTGTTATAAGTTGAAGATTAATGAGTTTGCACAACCAGTCCTAGTTAATTCATGTTTGACGTTATTGATTTGAGAATCATCAATATTTTCTAGGTTAGTATACATTGTGATTATTTGTCCATTGCATGTTCACTTTATCTGTCACTGTGATGGTAAATCTCTGTTTGATAAAGTTAATGCAATCAAATATAACTCATTAGATATTTTTTAGTGATTAGGTTATAATTCATTTATTTTTAGTTAATGCCTCTTCATTTCATTTACTACATGTTTAGAACATTGATACTATGCTAGTGTGTAAATCTTATATGTTTATGTCATGTTTGTAGTGTTTATACATGTATATATGCGCATGTGTATCATTGGTATATTTTTCATATTTATATATATGGTACAATTTTGTTTTAAGTCTTTGCGTTGGCATTTAATCCATGTTTCATGCGTTTTCCTTTTGAATCAAATTGGCATGCTATGCTCATACAGGTACCTTTTGTTGCTTGTTTACATTGGTATCTCATGTTTTAATTTGTATTCAAGTTGATCTTATTTTTGCATCAAAATTGACATTGGCTGATCATTATTTAGAATATTTATACTTGTGTTGCCGAGTTTTTTGTCATTGCTTAATACACTTTACACCATTTCATGATATCATTATTTTCTCTATAATTACAATTGGTATAACATGTTGTCTCATTTTGGGAGAGAAATTATTTATGGGGGGGGGAGGGGAACGACATATTATGCATTGTTTCTTTGTTTCTTTGTCTATTCCTAAACAAAAAAGAGGATAAAGTATTTTTATCTTTAGTTTTAGGAGGAGATCTTCATTTTAAGGGGGAAAGTCTTACCTAGGTGGGGATAATTAGACAAGTGGAGAGTTTATTCTTATGCATATTTTACATATTATTATAGTCTATTTCCATTTGAAGGCGTGTTTAAGCGTGTAGGTTTGCAACCTGCAGTAAAGTTTCAAGCATGCAAAGTTATTCAAGTGCATGTGTCGGTCAAATTTAAGTTTTTCCTTTTGGTAATATTGATTGAGTCATTTATATGAGCTTGACGGCCTATAGGAGGTTTTGTTTTTATTTTTGGTTTTGTCCCGAAATAGTCAAAGGCAGAGATTTGTAAGGGCAAATTTTTGAATAGAGTCAATATGTATATTTTGGCTTATTTCGTTTTGTACTAAACTCTTTGAGTCATAAGCTAGGACTTGAGTGTATTATTACATGTTTTCTTGAAGACATAGCAGCTAAGTTAGAAGATCTACATTATCGGGTCATGTTTCGTGCTGGTTTTCATCTTTACTTTCCTATGATGTCTAAAGTATGAATGCGTATTTATAATGACCTTGCATATTTATTATTTGGGTGTTAAGATTTTATAAAGTTCATTTTAAATATTTAAAAAGAGTTCATTTGTTTTTAATATTTTTAGTAGAAAAATATGTTTTCACAAGGTCGTTAGAATGATTTAGTAGGTCACTCGAATAAGATACCCTATCTCTTTATAGTGTTCCAATGAACAAATCGAATGAGCATTTTAGCCTTCTTCATAATCTTGTTGGAAGTTTTGTTAGAAGATAGTTTGAACGAGATGAGGTACTTCATTTGAACGAGCCGACATGTTTTCAAGATTTTGAGATTTTTCTAAAAGTATTTCGTCCTTATCATGTTTTTGGAAAACCTCCTATGAATATGAGTGCAGAGAAGATGTCTTCTTTGAGATAAAAACTTATATTTTGAGTTCCAACACTTAAACAAAAAGCTATCCAAAACCCTAGTTTTCACCCAAGTTGTTTAGGATCCAAGTGTTCATCTTATTATGCTTTAAAGATCCTATTTTGGGCACCAACGGTTTATTCTCTTCATCTTGTTGAGAATCATTTCATACAGTGGACTTAGTATTTTCTCTTTACACATGATGGACTTTGTGGTGTGGTATTATGGTGAAGAAGAGGTAGATTTCTTATTTAGATACATAAAACAATGCTAAGATATTTGTTGGATACGGAGTCATGTGTGGGCACACGCATTGTGGAAGTGCGTGAATGGACTCTTACGTGAAACTAGGCGGAGGTTGGAGGAATGAAGAACGTCAAGTCTTGTAAAGGCATCAAGTCTGTGTTGTAAGTCTTTCTTAATTTCCTTTATAATTCCGTAATTAGTGGAATTTTCATGGCTAGGTCATCCGAGGTTTTTTCACATTTTTGGTTTCCTCATACATCGGGCGTTGTGGTTTAGTTACATGTTTTATCCTTCACTCACCTTGATGGTGCTTCCCATTTGATTTACTTGTGTAAAATTGGTGCAACATTTAATTTAGGTTTATTTGTTTAATTGAACTCAAGATTAAAAAATTTAAAAATAGTTATTTTGTTTTTTTTGCACACTTTCCCATATTATAATGCTACAACCTATAGGACTTTTAACCATGACTTGACCACCCTTATCGGCAAACTCATCTCCATTATCGACAATGTTTTAGTTGGGAATATATTCCTCAGTGAACACGAATGCCTCCATGGTAATTTATTCCTCTGTGATGGATCCTTTAATTTACCTCGTGACCTTAACATACTCTTTGAAAATTTTCATCAACCTTTCAAACGGGTACATCCATTGATATGATACTATGCCTTAAGGAAGAGCCATATCACATAAATTTACCAACAAATGAATAGTTATATCAGAGAATTATTGAGGGGAAGTTCTTCTCCAAAAAAAGTTGCTTCTGCTAGAGTTGTGTTTGCTGCGATGATGTGCGTAGTGCATAAAAGTGTGAAGCAAATGTTTAAATTCATAATTCCCCCCAACCTATGGTCGAAACTAACCTATGATGAAGTGGTTCCTTGGGAACACAAGCGATGGGATCAACAAGTGTATACTCGGATTTTTTTTTTTTTTTTTATGGGAAAGGAAATGTGAACCTCAATGATAAGTTAATTTGGACAAAGCGGGGTTGGATCAGTCTCACGATCTTTGGATAAGTCAACACAATTGCAAATTGAGGCCCGAAACCAAATGGTGGTTTCGTCTTCAAGATTCTCGGGGTGGTAGGGTTGATCGCACTCAAAATTAGTGGAATAAGAGGACTCATCATCACTCTGCGTGGGGGCAATAAAGAGTTGAATTGGGGTAAAATTCAACTCGTCTGCACACTCATATTCATTAAGGAGTTCTTCAAGCCATTGAAGGGTTTCATTTTGATATTGAGTGGCTTGCTCTTGCTCAAGGATAAAATTTTTTGAGAGGATTTCGAGAGCAGAGGTGGAGTGATGAGTGGTGGCGATGGTGGAGGTGGACATAACGTACTAAGGACATTAGGAAGTGGAGAATACTCATATGAAGTGTGGGGATCGGGGCCAAGCGCGTCTTACATGGGAGAAACACAAAAGGTTGATAACCATAGGGTGCATAGTGAGGTGATTGATTAGGATAGGGTGCACTTGGATGCCATGATGACTGTTAGAACGTGTGACGATCCACAACATCGGGTTGGGATTCATATTGCGTAAGAGGGTGATCAAGCCTCAACGAATAGCTTCGTTGCTCACACCACTTGGTATTGAATATATCATGACAATAGGCCGAAGTGGGTTCCAAAAGAGTGTCATATGGATACACATGTTCCATGATGGGTTCGTATAATATGAAGAGTATGGACACTCATAGGGCAAGTGATTGGCTAAAAAGCAAGATGTGCACAACAAATCATTTGACTCATTGATACTCGTCATGAGAGGTAATGGAATGTAATATGCGTGCGTGGACGACACATGAATATCGACGATGTGAGTGTGAGAGTTGAAGCCACTAAGTAAAGTCTGGAGGTTCGACTCGGGCTCAACGTCTCGGCCATGACGAGAGAAGTATTTTTTGAATTTTTAAATGTTTTTTCAAAAGGAACGAAAATAATTTTGGATTTTTATAAAAATAAAGGAAGAAAATATTTTTGGATTTTTTGAAAGAAAAGATGGGAAAAATATTTGGACTCTTTGAATTTTGACGAACTCACTAACATCAACTACTAAAAAATTAAATTGGACATACACATGTCAAGGATAAATCCTAACTAGAACATTGCCAATTTTTATTTTTAAAATTTAGTGAAAGGGTAGTCAAATTTTAATTAAGTCTGCGGTTGATAAAAATCACGGAATTTATCTTTGTGATCACCTTTGCAAAAATGTTCTCCTACTGGGATAGTTAGTTAATTGATTTTAAATTGAGCGATAGCTAGGGTTGCACACAAAGGATAAGTGAGTGAGTCAGGTGATGAAATCCCATCTTGTGAATTATCGGGTGCAGGTCTTAATTGATTAATCCATCACACACATTCAAATATAAATGCGAGAATAAAAATCAAATAAGAGCACGTAGTCACACCCAATATTGACTCGCTAGCAAGAGATTCACGAGTGTTTAGAAATGTACCTCCGAAGATTTTGACATGCATGGGGTGATGAACGATTTGAGACGATTGGTGGGAGATCTCGACTATCTCAGTCGGCCTTGGGAGTCCTATCGACCCAAAGTAAAGAGGCTTCTTTTCCTCGCCTTTGGACTCCCTCTCTCTACCTTGTTCGGTTTCCCTATCACACTTTTTTTCTTGTCATTACAAATTTAAATGAAAAATAAATGGTGCATCCAAGCACTGCAATACAAGCCAAACAATATAATCCTAAAAGAAGCCTTCTAAGAAAATAAGAAATGGTACTAAAAAGTAAAAAAAATAGAACAAATGAATCATAATACAAAATACTCTCCAAGTGCTTCAAACTCCAAAGATCGAAAACGACGTCATTTAATAGATATGCTTTTTATATGTGTCGTGGTTGTCAAGCCAAGCTAATTAATAATTTCCTTCAATTACCTGCATAAAAATATAACAAACTTGCATAGAGGTAAGTACAGACGTCAATCCTAATCTAAGGAGGGAAAAAACTGAAAAGTAATGCAATTCAATTTTTATTTAATTTCTTTTTAGATTTTTTTACTTTTTCTAAGTTTTTTAGCTTTTTTTTAATATTAAAATAATTTTCAAGGGTGAATGAAGACTAAACTAAAGGAAGAAATATACTAAACTAGGAGGAAAGTCTAATGAAATAACTAAAAAGTGTGATGAAAAATGATGAATAAAATCTAACATAAAAATAAGAGATAAAGTGTGGAAATAAATGTGAGAACAATCAAGAAATGGGACTACACCACATATTCTAGTAAATCTAATTAATTAATTTGTTCATTTGAAATATCCCAAATTAGTGTTAAAATTGCAAGTCAACTCTCGTCACAAATGCAATTTTAACATTAACCTTTTATAAAATTAAGTTTAAAGCCCCACAACTCTAGAAAATAGATTTATACTCCTTTTAATAAATCACCCGCTAGGATAGATTCATCAACATTCATATAAATCTTAGAAAATGAAATTTAGAGTAGAAATTCAAGTAATATTACCACACAAGAGAAACGCTATCTCTACTCCGATTCTAAAATGGGTATTTTATCTCGAATTTCAATTTTCTCTCAAAAATCATATACCCTCTCTCGAGGCGTAAATTGAAGGATGAAGGATCAAAATTAACATTCAAAGGGAATTTCAAATGAACAAACTAATTAATTAAAATAACATTAAATAAGGGTTCATCGCACCCCTTGAAAGGGGTTTTAGCCTAACATGGTGAATAAACACAATAACGAAGCAATCAAAGACATTAAAATAAAATAGAAGAGATGAGAGAATAAATATTCAAACAAGTCTCCTTGATTTGTAAAATTGAACTCTAATTCTTCATTGGACTTGAGTATCATCCATCCAATTTGAGCATCCAAACAATTTTCTAATTCAATGCATCACTTAATTGAATCTCTCAACAATTTTATTTCTCACTAATATCTGAAAAAAAGAAAATAAAAACTACACTGAAAAAAACTAAAATAAAAAAGTGTTTGTTTCTCAAGTCTCTATAATTCTCTTCTTGCTAGCCCCCTTTCAAAATGCATCTTGATCTTCTTAAATAGTAGGCATAATGGAGCAAGGGGTATTTTGGACATTGGGAAGGTGCATGAGGATGAAAGGTGTGAGTGGGGGTAATTTAGGGATTGATAAGACTGCATGTGTAATGGGTGAGGAAAAAAATCTAATTTGCTCCTGAGGGTAGTTTTGGGAGATAAGGGATAAAAGGTGTGAAAGGAAAGTCAGGGTTGATGAGGGTAAATGTTAATTAAGCATGTGGTTTTTAATTTTGGCTTTTGGTTTATTAGCATGAATAAATCGGGTATGGACATGTGGGTTTAGGTGAAATGGGTACCGGGATGGGCTGCCGGATTGAGTGGCTAGATCGGATCGGGTTCGAGGTTTGGGTTTACTCAGGTTCATGTGTATAGTCGGGTTGAACTATAGGAAGCCTTGAGGATGATTCTCGGAGGTTTGGGACACCGGAGATGGAGGTAGGTTGAAGTCGCAGGTGGGTTTTTGAGTTATGGGTTTATGGTTAGAGAGTGTTGGTTATGGAGGAGAGAGAGTGTGTGGTGGTGAAAGATTGAAGATGATGGGCAGGGGGGGAGGGGGACGGTAATGTGTGTGGGGTGTATGGAATGGGTGGTGTGTGTGAGTTAGTGGATGATAGGATAGTGTGTGTGTGTGTGTGTGTGTGTGTGTGTCATGGTGTAGGATAGTAGGGTGTGTGTGTTTAGTTTGTGACCCTAAAAAAAATAAACTAAGACTCAAAATAAAATCTATAAAAATTAAAATTTTATAAGAAAGATAAATATTTACAAAACTATAAAATAAAACTAAACAATATAAATTCTAAAAAATAAACTTCTAATCCTAAAAATAAAAGATTTATAATAAAATAATACTAATAAACCTATAAAATATTAATAAAATGAAACTAAAAATAAAAACTAAAAAACAAATAAAAATAAACTCACACCTAAAAAAGAAAAAATATATATAAAAATAATCGACACATAAAAAAATTCTAAAAAATATATACAATACTATAAACAAGATATAAAATAAAATCTAAAAATTAACAATGACTCAAATAAAAATCTATAAAATTGATAAAAATAAAAATAAAATAAAGGGGTGCAAACTAAACACACGAGGGTCGAGATGGGTTTAAGTGAAGGTTATGAGATAGGGTAATAGGCACGTGGGTAGGTTTAAGCTCCTTGAACCACGTAAATGTTGCATTTTTCCTCGAATTAGAGCGTTTAAATCTTCAAGTGCAAGCAAGCCAACAAAACACACAAATACGCGCAAAAGACCCATTTTGTCGAGAATTAGCAATTAAAAACTGTCTATTGGGGATTTTATTTAAACAGTTTTGGGTGCTTATCATATATGAGGCTCACCTTCCATTGACCTCGTACCTTCGACGTATATCGAACGGTTCAATCACATCGTACTGCTTGACCGAACTCACAATGGGAGGTATATAGTAAGGAACTCGTTCACGTACATCGAGTATATCAAATTTTCTCTCACGTGTACTGTCCCCATGAAATATATCATTAGGCATATCAAATGGCTTGTCCACATGTACCGATTAATGATTGACCTTATAGGCAAGAGGTATATCATGGAAGTTTTTCCAAAGGGGGGAACCCTCCACTAACCCACCAAATGCATAAACCTCATATAGGTGTCTGTTTAAGAACACTCATATCTCGATTGTTGATTGCAACACAAAACTCTGTCAAAATTTTAGATCACAGTACTACTCAAATATTTGTGCTATTTTGCCCATTTTTAAAGAAGGACCCTATCTATCATCTTGGAAAAAAGTCAAACCGTGTCTTCCATATTATACCCTATCTTTACCCAGGCTCGGGTCTTGTCCAACATTTTTCTTGCAATTAGGAAAAAATTGGAACCTAATAATAATAATAATAATCATGCTGGGGATTTCCCTTTTCCCTTCTTTTAAAAAATAAAAAAATGCCAAAAACATATCAACCCTTTTTCAAAAATAAATACTAAAAATACCCTATTTTTCCTCTAAAAATAAACCAAAATAATCTTCCCTCTTAGGTTGATCACATACCTATATTTGACCTGCCTTATTGGCTTCGGTCTTTCGTCAAATCATCCCGATGGTCTATCGCTTCCTCTGTTCCTTCCAGCATATTTAAGATCTACCTCTACAAGTTATTCATGGAAAATGTGTACTAAGACTTGAATGTTCAAACATATTTTATGGCCATCTTATCTCACCTCAGTGCCAAGATTGATAACCTTCAGGTTGATGCCCAAGAGATGTAATGACAATGTGTCCAAACTCTCAAATCTCATGAACCCGCAATCCCCTTTCCTCGTGCCATGGGGTCCACCTATCCCTAAACTAGCTTGATTCCTAGAGGAGTATCAACATGCCCCATATGCCCCACCTACAAATAGGTCCCCATCCACTCAGCTACCAATTCCAAACTTTGCCCAGCTAAGGTCAAAGAAGACCTCAAGCGGGTATAAAATATATTCGACCAAGTTAAAATTATCAAAAATCATATGGACTGCACCTACATGTCTCCCTATCCTAAAGCTAGACTACCAGTGAAATTAAAGACGGTATACATCAAGAAATTTAAAAGGCAGCGGAGCCCCAATTGTGCACCTAAGGAGCTACCATCGAGCCATGACTCTTTTAGGAGCTTCAGAAGAGATAATATCCCAGATGTTTCAATAAACCTTGAAAGAGGGTGCCTCTGATGGTTCCTATCTCTCTAGGAATCCAACATCCACAGTTGGTAGGATATAGATAGGGAGTTCATGTACCAATAGAAATATAATAAAGAATTATATGTCACTCGTAGAGATCTAGAGCTTCTTAAGTAGAGTCATGGGAATCAGTCAGTAGTTTCATCAGAAACTGGAGAGAAAAAGATGACACTATGACCAAGAGAAAGAGCAAGTGAGTATAGTGAAGAAGAACTTCCTACCCCATATTCGAGCATCGATAGGCGGACAATACTACCCGCACTTTAGATCCCTTCAGGAGATTAAAGAAGGGGTTGATAGTCACAAGGTAGAGTTTGAAACGAAAAGGTTAGATGAATATTTCATGTTAAAGAAATATAAAAAACCAGCCAATACCTTAGTCTTAACGATCAACAACATATCCCAGTCTTCCACCTTGTGGGAACCTAAAAGTCACCCTAACCCTATATGGAAACAATATACTAATATCCATACTCCCCTTTAAAAGTATACCAAGCCTTGCTAGCCTAAAACCTCATCAAGCCATTAGAACCTTGACCATTGCCAATTCCCCTTCTCAAGAACTTCAAATATAACGCCTGCTATGACTTTCATCAAATTGAAGGCCACACCACTAACTAGTGTTTCCACCTTAAAAATGTAATCCAATGCCTTATAGACCAGGGCATCATCGATCCACCAGCTAATCCTCAACCAAACACAACTCATAACCCTCTCCCAGCACATGGAATCGGGGTGAATGTCATCTTCCTAGAAGGCATCCTAGATTTTAACCCTTTTAACCAAATCGTGCTTATAAAAATGCCTATAATATCCATAATCTCACCCAAACCCCTCAATGTTTTACCATCCTTTATCCTACATCCCACGAGCTTTGTTGATCAAGATCTGTTGCTCCTCACGTGAGCCTGCATTGCCATCGGCACCCGATCAGGGGGAGGCATGGAACTACCCACAACACTAGATCAACACTAAAGGTTTGGTGTAAAACTGCCCATAGAGATGACCATCTACTATAAAAGGTTCAGCGGCTTATTTACCCGACATTTTTCCTTTAAACACATCAGGTTTTTAGTGGCATTTAATGACAAACGTCGATAATATATAACGTTTTTCAATTAAACCTCAATAATTAATATGGTTCAAATAAAAGTCAAGTAAATTTAATAACCTTTTTTGAGAAACGTCGGTAAATGGTTATATGCCAACGTTTTATTAAAAAGCCTAAAAAAATGTTGGAATATATATTATTTCTTGTAATGATGGAAGGCAAAAAATAGGATCGAGAATCAGATGAATGGGTGATACCCATAGAAAAAATCATCTTAGATGATGTCGTACAGACAATGTCAGATATGTTTCGCTAAAATGGGGAGATAAGAAGCATCCACGAGTTGCTCACAACCCTGAAACTCTAGGGGCATCCATTACTCTCACTCCTTCACTTCCCCTTTGTGTAGGAAGGTTTATATGATGAAGCTGCGAAGGTGGTTTAATATATTGACTACTTATGGCAAGAAGATATCATTGCCACTGACGGGGGTGATGATTTCAAAAGATCAAATGGTGAAATCGAGGGTTAAGGATCCCCCTTTATGGATTCTCTGAACCATGGTATGACCCAGTGATAAAAACTTGAAGCTGGGCCTGAAGATCTTGTTCCAAGATGAGAACACCTGAGGCCAGGAATGGAAGCATGAGGTGGAACCTCTGACTAGTGAGACCATGGAAAACACTAAAAACTCTAATGGTAGTGACACCGAGGAGTCATTCAATCTACAAGCACTAGGGTTGAATCTCTGCATAATTCACTAAGAGGATGCGTCGTTAGACCCATCTGTAAAGATTTCCACTACTGAAGTACCTCTCCTTAACTAGCATGTCATCCCGGTCTAGTCTGCTCAAGCCTAGCTAAACCCTATTATACCATTTCGCATATTTTTTATATCATTGTAAACGAGGCCTCTTTTAATGAGGTTTTCAATGTTGTATTTCTTGAGAATGAAATAAATGACGATTTTGAGTATATTGATGTGCCTTACATTAATTGCATTGATTCTAATCAAACTTTTGATGATGCAAATTTAGTAAATAAATTATTCTTAAATGATCTCAATAAGGAAAATAATAAACAACATAACCGCGTTCAAACTAATGAAGATAAGACCGTTTTTATTAATCTTGATTCTAGCAGCCATATGCACGAGATTAGGAATGGTTCCATCCTCAATGAGAACCAGTGGGGCCAATACAAAGAAACTTAGAAAGAGTTCGTGGACGTCTTTGCATGGTCCTATGATGATTTTTCCAAAATTGACCTAGAGATCGCTCAGCACAAGATCCCCACTTTAGCCATCCCCGATCCTTGCCTGCGGGCGGGTACGAGAAGGAAGGATCATCGGGTCCCGCGCATCCCTCTTGGGAGAGCTTTGTCCAGCGTCATTTGAGATAGGTGTAAAAATGTAGAGAGATTTAGAGTTGCCAGTCTATTTTACTCAAAACAGACAAAGGAAAAAGGGGAAGCCATCCCGAAGGATGGCATCCAAAATATATTGGTGCATACAAAACCAAAAATGATTCGAGAAGGGTTCGAAGGATAAGTTACGAAATGGGATGGTGTTAGGCACCCATTCCACCCATTCGGTCACTCATGGATATTTTCTATTTTCCCTTATTTTCCCCGTGATATGTGTGCATGACATATAGTGGACACAGGCATCCTCGACTTGTACATGGAAGAGATAAAGCGACTCATCCGTAGGAAGGTATAAAATAATATTAGAAATATGATTTACGTGATTACCCTTATTTTGATCTCTATAATGGAACGATAATGTGTATGGAGTAATACGTCACTAAGAACAAGTATATAGAATATAAGAAAATTGGATTTAGAGAAGATAGAAAATGGAGTAGAAAGTGAGAATAGGACTCGAGCCTCGAGTTTTACCCCAAGACGCCTATGTAGCCTATAGAAGCATCAAAGTCCATGTAGTTCGCATGCAAAATGATGGGTGGGGTTTATCCCATAAATCCAAATATGGGATCTCTTATTTGTGAGTATGTGTGTGTGTACAAAAAGTGTTTTAGTAGTGAGAAAAGTATGAGAATCCCTATTTGGAATTTATGAGCAAACCCTCTTTTTCATGTTTTTTTGGGTTTTTATTTATATAAAAATAAGAGATGTGCAATAATACTAAATAAAAAAGTATATTAGGATGTGTGAGATGAGATAATAAAAAGTGCTAAGTAATAAAATAAGTTATTGCAAATTTAAGAAAATTTAAGAGAAAGTTAAGAAAGTTGGACCTTCTTGAAGATCTTGAGCTTGATCTTGAATATTTGAAGAGCATCCCTTGCACTTGTATGATGATGGAGAGTGGATAATTCACCAAGTTTGATGAAAAGGATGATGAAAAGTGGAAGTTAGAAAGGGATTTGGATGTTGAAATCGCGCTGTCTTCGAGAGAGGTTTTTGGGATTCATTGAGAGTGATTGTTATCATATCTGGGATCCTCTTGCAAATGAGGTGAAGGCCTCATTTTATAGGTCCAAGACACTGTCGATCGGCATAGACCTGGTCCTGCCTATCGGCACCTGTCGATAGGCAGGGTTTGGAACCTGCCATTTGGTAGTGTGTTTAGGCCTTTTCAAAAAATTGGCTGTCGAGGGCAAACCGTTAATCAGAATCACGCACGGGGTAAACCATTGGAAAGGTAATTCAGATACCTTTGAAAGTTTTTTGGACCTCTCTCGGGTTTAGGAGTTGACTTTGGGTCAAATATGGCTCGAAAGCATTTGTCGGTCCATTGGACGGGGAATCGTTTTGACGCAAACGAATCGTTCATCCGCATGGTAAGTCTGAATCATGCACTGGGTGGACCATTGGAAAGGTTAGGAGATTTAATTTGACATTCCAAAGAGTTTGACCCAGTTTGGGGAGTTGACTTTGGGCAATCGGTCCCTGGAATCATTCGATGACCTCTTAGAGTCAAACGAATCGTCCATCCGCATGTTAAGTAAGAATCGTGCACGGGATGGACCGTTGAAAAGGGAATTCAGTGCCCTTAGAAGATTAATTTATCCTTTATTGAGATGAAGAGTTAACTTAGGTCAAACAGATCCCGGGAGTGCCCAGTGGCCTCTAGATCAAGTTTCGGACGCAAACGGATCGTTCGTCCGTATGGTAAGTTGAAATTAGGCATGGAAAGGATCGTTGGAAAGGTATTTCAGTGCCCTTCGAAGATTCCTTCAACTTTGGTCGATCTAAAGAGTTTGACTTTTTGGTCAAACAGAGCCTGATAGTGCCCGATGGATTCTAGGTCAGTACTCGGGGTATGACCTGGATTTGTAGTGATGAGGGGAGGTACTAGGGACCTAAGGAGAGTTATGGGGTAACAGAATGAGGTGTCTATAGAGCCCCTCGATGGGTGAGTTTGGAACAAATGATAACCATCGAATAGAAACCACATAATGCTTTTGATGGTATGGCCGATTCAAAGGGTCGAGGGCGATTCTGAGGACCTGAGGGGTGTGCTGGGGATGACCAATTTCGTGGGTCAAAGCCGAATATATGAGCTTAAGTGATGAGGGTGACCGATTCTGTGGGTCAAAGCCAATTCTTCGGGCTTAGGGTGAAGATTTAATAGCCGAGGTCAATTCTGACCTAGGAGTGGTGATAATCGAGGACCGAGGTCAATTCTGACCTTAGGGTGGGGACGATCGAGGACCGAGGTTAATTATGACCTAAGAGTGGTGACGACTGAGGATCGAGGTCAATTCTGACCTAACTTAGGTGACGATCAAAGACCGAGGTCAATTCTGACCTAAGAGTGGTGACGATCGAGGATCGAGGTCAATTCTGACCTAAGAGTGGTGATGGACGAGGACCGAGGTCAATTCTGACCTAACTCAGGTGACGATCCAAGACCGAGGTCAATTCTGACCTAAGAGTGGATAAAGATTTGGTTTTGATTCTGCTGGAGAAAGTTCTTTGTGATTTTGATCTGAGTTGGGGAGCTGATATTTGGGGGAGCTTTTGTTTCTTTAGGATTACTCCCAGGGGGAACAACCAATTTTGGTGCTGTAAAAACTCCTCTGGGAAGTGATCAAGCGATCCTTAGAGATCCTCCGAGGCTTTGCCGGGAGGAGATTCACTTGGTTTTTGAGGATTTCGCTGTGAAAGAGGGGTTCTGCTTGAGGGAATGTGAAATTTTCCTTGTGAAAATGTTCTGAATCCTTCCTGGGATTTTTGGGAATTTTTTGAGGATTTTTTTAGGCTATTGGGGAAATTCTGTACGAAATTCAAGTGGGGTGCCGATCACCATGGTATGCGGGGTGCCATTAGGAAGTGGTACAAACTTTTGGACTGTCTCGGGAAGGCAAGGAGTCAGTGCCAATCGGTATGGTGGGGGTCAGTGACGTCGACATGGCGTTTGGCATCCTATATAAAGGTGGCGAATCCCTTCATTTTTTCACAGCTTCTTTGCTTTCTCTCTTTCTGCGATTCCTCTGCAAATAGTTCTAGAACTCTGATCTTCATGAAATGGCCGCTTTTCTGAGCACCGCAGTCCACAGGGAGTAGTTGACCATTGATGACTGGGCGAATGTGGAGTGGAGGGCCAGGGCGCCTCTTGCTTTGGGGAGTGAGAACTCCTTTGATGCGTTTGAGCTTATTGAGGATGAGCGAACTTTACTACGGGAGCTGTCGCGCCATCTCTCTTCGAAAGTGAATCTTGGCATTTATGTAACTGACTTGACCTTTGGCATTCCTTTCTTTTTGGTGATTTTTCTTTCTTTATTGACTTCTGATGATATTTTTTCCTTTTTTTCCAGTTTGATATTTCTTTGAAGAACAAGCGCGTCCGCGGGACGACGGGGCCCAGGGATGTCTGGGAGCATCTCCCACCTGTGGTGCGTTGGGTGGTATCATCAGCGGGTTTTGGGAGGTTGGCATCTGCGCTAGATGAGACGCCTAATTCGACAGTGGTCCTGTACACTTTGGGGGAGAGGTGGTGGGATACTACCCACACCTTCCATTTCAGCTTCAGGGAGATAACTGTGACTCCCATAGACGTGCAGCAGCTGTTGGGGCTGGATTGTGATGGAGAGCAGATAGAGGTGGATCGCTCTTTGTGGGTGAGACCGGAGGCAGTGCGTGCGGCACTTGGTGATGTAGGGAGGATAGTTTCTGGGGATTCTATTCGGCAGTCTCTACTGAAGGATGTTCTGTTGGGCAGGGAGATTGATGTGGAGGATGGAATGCAAGTGATGTAGATGGCCTGGTTATTTATTTTGCTGGTGTTGGGAGGTTTCATGGTGGCGTCGAGCGGCGACATCGGCCACTTGTGGTTCTTGCCGTACCTGAGGATGTTTTCGAACATCCCTTTCTATGATTGGGGGAGTCTGACTTTGGCGACCCTTTACTCTTCTCTGGATGCATTTAGCCGGTGCTATCAGCAGACTTTTACTGGGGCCATGTACCTTCTTGAGGTATTCTTCAGTTTGCGCATTTCTTTTCATGCATTCGCATTTTCCTTATGCGTCTCTGATCGAGTGGAAAAATCGAGCGTTCGTGCAATACGCTAGTCGTTGTTATTGGCTTCCAACCTAAATACAAAAAAAAAACTAAACTTGTAACTACACTTCTTAAGGAGTATAGCGGCAAGTCTGGGTATCGAATCCACAGGGAATTAGGACGTGTGAACGTGACGACAAAGGTAAGGTAGTTTAATCCTAATGTTGATGTTAAAATAAAAGAAAAGAAAAAGATGATTGATGGGTTTAAATTTCCAACTGGTGATGAAATAAAATGTGAATAAAAATACTAAGAATTGTAAAGAAATTATATTTGAAAATGAGAGAAAATAGGGTGGGGTGCAATCCTTCAAACCTTAACGAATTACCGTATAGAATACTAGAGTTGTAAATTAAAATTCTTGACTAAATCCAATCTTTATAGATCCTAAGCATTACATATATGAAGGATCTTTACCGCATCATATGAAATCAAAGGTAAATACAAAGCGGTGAATGGACAAATACACTTGCATAGCGTTCTTAAACATCCCAAGTACCTAGGGCAAGAGAGATTAAAAGATTGGCTATGTTTGTATAATTTTCATACACGGTTCGGTCAATATTTAATTTACCCTCTATTTTCTAAATGGGTAATTCACCTTGGAATGAGTTCATGTATCCCATCCCTTGAGAATTTAGCTAGAAAACAAATTCATACCAATACATGGAATTATGGATCTAGCAAACATTGGTAACAAATTGCAAGATAATTGAGAATTGAATTGAAAATAAAATAGAGAATAAATAAGAGAATGAAAAATTGATACTTATATTCAACAATAGGGAAAGAGATGAACTTGAATCCAAAAAAATTCTTCTTCTTCAAACTTACAAACTAGAAATACCTTCTAAAATCTGACTTTATCTCTCTAAAATTCTATTCTACTCTCTAGAATTCGACTCTCTTTGGAATGATGTAGGGCTTGGCCTTTTATACACCAAAAAATGACTCTTCCCATGCCTATACACGTTTTTCCCTTTTAATATACCTACTTGAGACTCTTCCCATGCCTATCCAAGTTTTACAACTATTAAAAATGAAGTAAACAAGAAATTTCAAGAGTTGTCTCTTCAGCTTCCAGAATTAATTTCAACTTTTGACTTTATGTCTCCAACTTTAAATGGCCATAACTTCTTCACCGTAGCTCGGATTGGGGTAACGTTTTTTCCAATGTTCTTGTAATTTATAGATCTTAAACTCTATATCTTTCCCCACTACCGGAATATATATGTAAAATTACGAAAATGCCCTTCAACTCCCCATTTCTTGGTTTCTTTCACTGTTTTGAGTTCTCCTTCGCACTAACTTGCATGAAATACCTGTAAAACACATGAGAAATACACAAAATAAGAAATACTTGCCAAAAAAGGTTAGTAGCATAAATACAAGACAAATCCAAGCTATTTACACTACACGGGATCATAAAAATACCGAAATTAAGGGGATAAATATGAAGAATATGTGCCTAATCAGTCTCTTTTTATTTGTGAATTTTTTACCTTTAACAAACATGGTTTTATGAGGTGATTGGGTGCAATACCCCGCTGATCATTTTGAAGGACGACACTGTTGGGGACTCCTGCCGATTGTATCGATGTCGTAAGGCCTATCGGCAGTCGAAGGGATCTCTCTCTCTGGAGGTGGAGCGTCAGGTCTTGAATGACCTGACCAGTTGTAAGGTAAGACTTTTTCCATTCCATTCTTGGTTTTTTCACCTTATGATCTTGTATTGATTTATGCCTGCTTGGATATTTTCAGGTGACCTTTTATCCCTGGGGGATAGCCATTCAGGATGTGGGGACGATCGGGGTGAACGCACAGATGATGCGTTTCCTAACACATGAGTTCGGACATTCCTGGTATCTCGGGGAGAGGGTAGTTTGCCAGATTGCTGAGGAGGAGGAGGTTGTGCCACCTGTGCATCCTCCTACATCTATGAGGTGAGAGCAATTACTGTCGGAGGATGCGAGGATCGCAGCGATGATCGGCGAGTTCTACTTGTTGTACACTGATACGGCTGCACTGTATGACTATATGGACTTTTTGACGAGTTGGTTGATGGCGCCCAACATATATGATGCCCTGCCCTTCCCTCCTGCGGGTTCGAGTCGGGCAGTGGGATCTTCCCACAGTGGCGACGGTCTAACGGCATCTGTGGCGGCTGCGACTTTAGAGGTTCCTTTTGTGCGGTTGCATACCCCTTCATACAACATTCGACGGGCTAATGGAGGGATGATACCTATACTGCATCGTCCTCATGCGATGGATACAGAGGAGTTGGGTTTGATAGAGGAGGTCCTCCGACCTATGGTATACCTTTCTCTTCTTCTCTTTCGTTTTGTTTTGGTTATCTCTGCTTTGATACTGATTTTGCCTTTTCCTTGCAGCAAGTTCGAGTGTCGACCACTTGATGAAGAGACATCAGAAACTGGATATCTTCGACGACTGCCCATATTCGGGATGCGGTTCCTAATCCTTCTTGCTTGGTGTCGTTTGCTTCGTCCAGAGAGGACTCTAGCTCGGGTAGTGGTGGTGCATCGTCTCGCCATAGGGTGAAGAGACCACATCACAGGGATGGAAGCTCTTAGAGAGAAAGGTGGGAGAGAGAGAGAGAGAGAGAGAGAGAGAGAGATTGTGGGTTCGGGCTGAGTCCCGTTGTTTTTGCTTTTTTCTTTTTATTTCCTGCAAAATTGATGTAACACAGAAACAAATAGATGCAATGCAATGGAGTTTTTTATTTAATGAATGAATGCATGCACATGCGCGTTTTACTTTGCCGCTGAGACCGTAAAAAGGAGTATTTTTGGATTTTTTTTTTAAGGAAAGTTTTTTTAATTAAAAGGGGAAATTATATAAGGAGGAAAAGGGATTTTGAAATTCTGTTGAGAATATCAATTTATTTTCATTGAGTTTTCTGATTTGACCAAAGAGGAAAAGAGGCAAATTTCTAAAAAAAGGGGGGTTGCCGATCGGCAAGCACCCTGTCTTGCCTATCGGTAGTTCAGTCCAGTCCCATTAATTTAAAGATTTGATTGGTACCCTCTTCAGCCTTTTGTATTTTGTGGGGTAGGATTCCCTCCGATTTCTACAGGGATTATATCTCTTGTGAGGGTTCTCAAGTATAAAAAGGGGTGAGGGTGGAGTGTTTTCATCACACCTTCACATTCTTACTTACTTGCCCACTATCTCTTAGCCCTGCAAGATGGCTCTCCTTGGTAGCATTGATTTTGCTAACTACCTCGAAGCCTTGGAATCAATGTGCTCTTATAATGTCGACTATGATGCTTTTAACATGCGTCGAGTCTCCTTGTGGCGCAATCGGCCTATTGAATGGAACGTGCTGATGGCGGCGGTACAATTCTGCTACCCCGAAGACCATCTATTTCTCTTTGGGTTGGATGAAGTTTTTCTAACTACGAGGAATTTTCTGTCATACTGGGTCTAAATCCCAGTGTAACTGCGGCTTTACTCGAATTTTCCCATTCTCCCAGGGATTTGTTGGTCGGGCTTCTTCATATTTCGCCTTTGGCGGCTAGATCATTGGTTGCTGGAGAAATGATCTCCCTCCCAGAGGTGCTGTAGTCCGTGCATTTGCGGGAAGTAGATGATGTTGGCTATGCTAGAGCCGTTGCTCTGGGCCTAGTTTCAAAATTGTTTTTGGTGACTGGGGAAGTGCTGGTGGACCTGCAACTTGCAGCCATTACTTCGTGGATGTCATATCGTCGCAATCCTATGGCGGTGATACCGGAGGAGACACTGAATGTTCTGGATGCCTGGCGAGAAGGTCGTTCTGACTTTCTGAGGGGTATCCCCGTGATGCTGTTCATGTGGTTGTCTGAAAGACTTCGCTTGGTGGTCCCTACAGAATATCCTTTATCGGTTGTACCCAAATTCTTTTCGCGTTACTTCATCCGCGTTATCTCGAATATTACAAGATGGGAGAATTAGTTTGTGGAGCATGGGACTCAGAATCTGTATTGGTCAGTGCCTTGGTGGGGACAGTTGTAACCTGTTCTGGAGCTCGGAGAGTACTCATATGTGCAGCTGGTTGGTCTCAGATGGACCTCTTTTTATTTCCCTTCGCGGCTTCTGCGCCAATTTACCCCGGCACAGGTCATGCCACCTCGGACACTAAACTTCTTTTCGGTAGACGTTTTGACCGAGCGCCTGTTCTGTTGCTTGGATCTCTGTGGGAGAATCGACGTCCGTCGACCCTTACCTCTCAGTCTGTCGGGAGAGTTTGGCATGTCCCTAGGGATTATATGAAGTGGTTATGGAGGAGAGTATTCAGCAAGATGTTGGCAGTGGAGACTGGACAAAGGTGGTTTGTTTTATTTAACACCATGGAAGGGGGAGTTGTGGTTTTTTTTAAGCTGGTTCGGGCTTATCGGTCCATAGAGTGTTTATGGCGCTCTATTCAGGCAGGTGAAATTTGGGGGCCCCAGGATGTAGATGATGAGGGTGCAGGCTCCTCTGGTAGATGTGGGTAGGACTCTTGGAGAGTTTATTTATGTAATAGGGAATAGATGTGGGGAATTTATTTGGCTTTTATGGCAGTAGGGGAAAGGGAGTTACCCGTTCCTTTTCTTATGTAATCCATGCTGTAATTTCTTATTAATGAAATAAGAAAGTTTGTGATCATCCAGATGTGCCTTTTGATGAATTTTATAATTTTGAATTATCTATACCGATCGCTAAGGCATACATAATCCTTTTGTTCAAGTATATGTTAGAATGAACTGTTGTTCTCAGAGATATGAAAAGAATAGTATTGTGTGAAGAAGAAAGGGTCGTGCTCCTGTAATATGTATGAGCTGCCTATGTACCTCTGGGGATTTTGAATTTTTTTTGTTTTTCTTGAAAAATGATTTTTTGCAAAGTATCAGGCCCACGTAGTTCTGGGTAGAGAGAGATGAAGAGAGTTTTTTTTAAGAATATAAGGGCGATGAGAAGAATCGTAGCGCGCCAAGACTTCGGACTAAGGGTAAAATTACTTGAGATGGTCCAGGTTGACTGGGCGATCCATCTCTTCCCCATCTAGGTCAGTGAGCATGGAGGCATCGCCAGATAAGATTTTCTTCATAATGTAGGGGCCTCTCCAATTGGGCTTGAATTTCCCTCTGCGGTCCCAGATGGGTTCTATTATCTCCTTGAGGGCTAAATCCCCTTCCCGGACACCGCAGTCCTTGAATCTCTTATTGAATGATCTCATTATTCGGCGATGGTACCCCTGTATGTGGTAAAGATCTTTCAATCTCCTTTTATCTCTGAGGGGCATCTCGTCGAGATGGCTTTGGCACCAGTCTTCTTCATTAACTTTTCTTTCGAGCATGACGCGTAGGGAGGGTACTTTCAGCTCCACAGGTAGGACCGCTTCCATGCCGTAGACTAGAGATTAAGGGGTAGCCCCAGTAGAGATTCAGATTGAGGTTCAATAGCCCTAGAGGGCGTACGAGATCCGACTGGCCCAATCCCTACAGCTATCAATCATCTTACTGATGATGGCTTTAAGGTTCTTATTGGCGGCTTCAACTACACCATTGGACTGAGGTCGGTAGGGAGAAGATTTGTGTCTCTGAATCCCGTAATCGTTGATTACTTCTGTGACTTCTTCTTCAAACTGTAACCCATTATCTGACACTAACTCGTGCGGGACCCATATCGGCAGATGATATTTTTCTTGAGGAATTTGGCCACTTTTTTGGCATTCAATACTGCGTATGACTCAGCTTTGACCCATTTGGTGAAGTAATCAATGGAAACTAGGATGAACTCATATCCGTTTGAAGACTTTGGTGTAACCTTCCCTATGATGTCAACACCCCAGGTGGAGAACGGCCAGGGAGAGGCATGTTGTATAATTCTCGCGGAGGCAGGTGTTGAAGATTGGAGAACTGTTGGCATTTGAGTCATCTCACGACATAGGCGGTGCAATCTTGGGCCATGGTGGTCCAGTAGTATCCCTGTCGGATGATCTTCTTAGCAAGCATGTGACCGTTCATGTTGGGCTTGCATTACCCGCCGTGGATCTTCTGTATTGTTTTCTCAATCCCATCCCCTGCGATACAGTGTAGATGAGCTCCATCGAAGTTCCTCTTGAGTAAAGCTTTATGACAGATGATGTATTGGGCAGCCAATCTTTGGAGGGTTATTCGGTCTTTCTTGTTGGAACCCTCGGGATACCTGCCATGTTTGCGGAGGCACCAGATATCATAGTACCATAAATCGGCTAGTTTGGGATCTTCGGCGGAGACAGGCTCAATATGGAAGGAGTGGGTTAGTTTGTCTTATTTTTGAACTAGGAAGGGGGTCATTGATATTCCTTCGGGCATGTCGACCATAGAGGCCAAGGTAGCGAGAGCATCGGCTAGGTTATTCTTTGCTCAAGGTAGGTAATGGAAGGTGATATCTCATAATCGGGATGCTAACTCTTCTAAGTGGGTATAGAAGGGTTGGAGCTTTTCGTCCTTGACTTTACACTTTCTGAGCACTTGATCGATGATGAGGGAAGAATCACCATAGACATCAAGGTATTGAATACCTTTCCTGTGAGAAACTTTGAGGCCTACTGTGCATGCCTCATATTCTGTCATGTTATTGGTGCAAGGGAAATCCAATTTGATGGCGTTGGGAGTGTGGAATTCATCTCGGGTGACCAGAAGTATACCAATGCCATATCCCTTTTTATTGGCAGTGTCGTTAAAGAACATTTGCCATCGAAGGTTGTCTTGAGCGGTGTAGAGGATATTTTCAGCTGGGAATTCGGAGATCCAGACATCTGCTTCTTCTATGGGGTAATTAGGGAGGTAGTCAGAGATGTCTCTTCCTTTAATGGCTTTCTGCGTGACGTACACGATATCGAACTCAGTTAGGAGCATCAACCATCGGGCCATTCAACTGGATAAGTAAGGGTTCTCAAGAAGGTATTTGATGGGATCCATTCACGATACAAGTTTGATGGGGAAGGCGAGCATGTAATGTCGCAACTTTTGGGTGACCCAGACAAGTGCAACACACACCTTTCTAAAGCAGTGTAGTTGACCTCGTACCCGGCCAATTTACGACTGACATAATAAATGGCTCTTTCTTTGCGGGAGTCTTCAAGGTATTGGGATAACAAAGCCCCAAATACAGTGTCGATTATGGTTAGGTATAGGAGCAAAGGAATACCAGGCTGTGGTGTCATGAGCACTGGAGGTTGGGTCAGATATTTTTTTATTCGGTCAAAAGCTTCTTGGCAGGCCTCGTTCCAAACCTTGGTTGAATCCTTTAGGAGGAACTTGAAGATCGATTCACAGATGGAGGTTAGCTGGCTGATGAACTGACTGATATATTGTAATTTCCCAAGAAAACCTCGGACTTGTTTATCTATTCAGGGTGGTGGCATCTCAAGTATGGCCTTCAGTTTTACGGGATCTACTTTTATCCCCTTCTCACTGACCATGAATCCCAAGAGTTTTCCCTTTGCAACGCCGAAGACACACTTCTGTGGATTGAGTCTCATATGATATCGTCGTAGTTGTTCGAAGAACTTCCTAATAGCGGTAACATGACCTTCTCTAGTTTTGGACTTGATAATCCTATCATCCACATAAACCTCAACTCCTTTGTGAATCAGATCGTTCAGGATGGTTGTGGCATCCCTTTGGTAGGTAGCCCCAGAATTCTTGAGACCAAATGGCATAACGGTGTAGCAAAAGGCTCCCCATGGGGTGATGAAAGTGATTTTTTCTTAGTGGTCTGGGTTCATCTTGATTTGGTTGTATTCGTCAAACCCATTGACGAATGACTTGAGAGCATGACTGGCTGTGTTGTCCACGATCATGTCGATATTGGGTAGACGATAATCATCCTTTGGAGAAGCTTTGTTTAAATCTTGGTAGTCCACACACATTCGAACCTTCCCTCCTAATTTTGGCATAAGTACTATGTTAGCTAGACATGTGGGATATCGATCACACAAATGAAACCCACGTTTGACCACCTCTTCTTTGACCTTGAGCGACCATTCGATGCGGAGCTTTCTCAATTTTTGTTTAACCGTCTTGTAATTTGGGAGAGTGGGGATCTCGTGCTGAGCTATTTCAGGATCAATGCTGGGCATATCATCATAGAACCATGCGAAGACATCCATGAACTCCTTTAGCAATTCTTCGAGTTGTGCACGCTCATGCTCGTCAAGGGTGGCCCCTGTCCTAATCTCGCGCAGTTGGATACTAGAATCGATATTGATAACAACATTCTCTTCTTCATTAACTTGAACGCGGTTATGTTGTTTATTATTAACCTTATTTAGATCAGTAAAGAATTATTCATTTGCAAAATCATCATCATCAAAAGTTCGATTAAAATCCAAACAATTAATGTAAGGCACAACAAGATACCCAAAATCTTCATTTATTTCATTGGTAGGAAAAATAGCATTGAGAACCTTATCAAAAGAGGTCTTGATTACATTTGAACAAAGATAGACAATAGCAGAAGAAATAGGGTAAAAATTGGGGTTAGGGGAGATTTCAAGAGGTATAACTGGCGCAGCATGCCAGTTGAGGAGGGGTGTATCAGTTTCTTTAATCAGATGGGATAAATCCATTGATGTAGTGCCTGAATGAACCATGCAGAGTGCCAGCCCCAGTGTCTGTAAGTTGAAGGAATCTTCGAAATCACTTTCCTCGATCTCTTCGGTATCTTTGATGAGCGGTTGTACTCGGTGTTGGAAACTTTCAGCCCATGGGTATCTATCTTGGAAAAAGATCTCCATTCTAGGCTTCATCTTCTTGTCTGTGTGGTCACACCATGGTTCTGAAAAACTGCAAAAGGGAAAGTCTTCGCCTTCTTTGATGAATCGTCCATTTAAGGAGTCTCCTGGGATAGTTGGGATGCAGTCTAACCTTCTTTTTGGTCGAGACTGGTGGATCATTCTGAGTTCTTGTTCTGATGGTTGATACCCCAATCCACAAGGAAGGAAAGATTTCTTCAGTTAGATGGGCTCAAGTATCCCTTATTTCCTTTGACCTAGACCTAGTCCAGGCATGAAGTGCATGTTTCTGAACATCTGAATCGCAATGACATTGCCCTGAGGGTTATATTCTAGGCAAACCCTTTCTTTGAAACCGTCCCCTGCCGAGAGTGGGAGTGGCTCAACTCGAAATCCTGATAGGAGCATATCATTTGACCTATGCTGTATCTCAAGGATTGGACTACTGGTGCTTGCACCCTCAACATTTTCATTGCTGCCCAAAATGGTGATGACTCGCTCGTCAGCGAAGAACTTCAATTTTTGATGAAGTGAGGAAGACACACCCTTGATACTGTGGAGTCAGGGTCGTCCGAGCAATAGGTTGAAACAAGCTGGGATGTCTATGACTTGGAATTAAACGACAGGGTTTATAGGGCCAACCCCTATTATAAGTTTTATGGATCCCATCACCTCCCGGCAAGTTTTATCGTAGGCATGTGCAGCGACGAAGGTTGGAGCGAGGTCGCTTTCTTTCAGGCCCAAACACTTGAAGGTTTTCAGTGGACAAACATTCAAGGAGGATCCGTTATCGACAAGAGAGAGTGGCATGGCCTTCCCCATAACTTTAACAGAGATATTGAGTGCATGATTGTGATTCGGCCCAATTCTGGGGAGTTCTTCTTCAGAAAATGATAGCATCCGGGTAGAGGTCAAGGATCCGACCAGATTTATCGCCTCTTCTGGTGTGGTAGAAGGAGGAACTGCGGGTCTAGTGAGCAACTTGATTAAAGCATTTTTGTGCAATTAGGAAGACTTGAAAATCCCCCATATAGTGATGTTATCTTGGGTTTTCTTCAGTTGATAGAGGATCTTACTCCCATCGATGGTCATCTCTGGCATAGGAAGGTTTTCAACATCCTTCCCTTTTTCATTTGCTGGTAGTGAGCTTGGAACCTCGTAATGTCTCCCTGATCTGGTCATGTGATTTGCTGAAGAAGGGAAGAACAGGAATCTCGTTTCCTTGTTAATCTCAGGTTGTTCCGTCACCCTATTTATTTCTCCAAGGAGTTCTTCAAATGATATCATCCCACATATGTCAGCTCTCGAGCCAGTTCTTCCCGAAGCTTGTTCTTCACTCAAATCTTTGAATTCTTCCCCCCATTCGGTGGCAACAATTATGTCTTTCCATGTAAAGTCAATGCATTCCACAAATTCAACAGCTTCTTTATACAGGTCTTCCCATTCTGTGGGGATATGTATGGTTTAAGGGACCAAGCTCCCTTCTAGCTTCAAAATGTCAAGTAACCCGGTGATACTACAAATGATGTTGGTTTGCCCAAATAATTCTGCCATAATCTGGACAACATCATCTAGGCTGACTTCATCGGTTGGTACCACCCACTTGTCTGAATCTCGGGCCCATTTCCGTGCTTCTAAGAACATTGTACTGAACCTTTATCAATCAATGACCATCTGTGAGGGTAATTTCAGCTCGAACTCTAGGAGTTGGTTTAACACCTCTAACAATTCCATATTTCCATTTTCAGAACGGGTTTGGATAGCGATGCATGCTCTGGTAAGGAGTGACAGTGCCTGATCATCAAGGCTAGTAGGGTGTAGGAGGAAATATGGGCAAATTTGAAGAGGTTTAGGAGAGTATGTGGGTGTGATTTGAGTTGAGTGATCAAAATCTGAGTTTTCTTCTAAGAAGATGGCATTAGTATGATTTGGGAGTGGATTGTGAGTAGTGTTTGGCTTAGGATTGGATGGTGGGGCGATAGTACCCCGGTCAATGAGATCTTGGATTATGTTTTGGAGGTGAAAATATTGGTCAGTGGTATGGTCAACAGTTTGGTGAAAGGCACAATGAGCATCGGCCTTGAAGTTTCTTGGGAGTGGATTTGGTAATGGACGGGGATCCAAGGGTTTGATGAGGTTTCAGCTAAATAGGGATTGGTAAACTTTGGAGAGGGGAGCATGGAGCTCCGTATATTACCTTCGGATGGGGTAGGGTGGCTTTCAGGTGCCCATGATGTGGTTGGTTGAGAGATATTGTTGATGGTTGAGACTGTAGCACTGGAAGGCTTGTCATACTTTCTAGGGGTGAACTGTTCGAACACCTTCTTCAGCTCAACCTCTATTTTTAACAAGGCTTTCCTCGATTTCTACTCTTGCTTCTCTGAGATCTCGAAAGTGGGGATAGTATTGTCCTCCCATCGTCGCTCGGACATGGGGCAAAAAGTTCTTCTTCACTATTTTGATATGTTCCTCCTTAGATGGCTAATTGGTCATGGTAGCTGCTTGCTCCCTCCACCGGGTTATGAAGTTACTGACTGATTCCCCAGGGTTCTGTTTGAGAAGCTCTAAATCACAAGGGTGACCTCAATCTTTTCATTGTATTTGTGCTAGGATATGAATTCTCGGGCTACATCCTCCCAACTGCGGATTCTGGATTCCTAGAGAGATAAAAACCATCGGAGGGCACTATACTTCAAAGGTTGATGAAACAATTGGGCCATCACTTCTTCAGAAGCCCCTAGTAGAGTTATGGAATGATGATAACTGTGAAGATGAACAATCGGGGGTTCACTCCCTCTGAACTTCTCGATATTTGGCATCTTGAACTTCTCGGGTAACCTCTCTTTAGGATAAGGAGACATGTGGGTGTAGTCCATGTAATTCCCAGAGATTCTAACTTGGTCGAAGTTCTTGGTGAGCATATTGAGATCCTCTCTTACTTTATTCAACTCCTCCTCTTTTGGATCAACGACCATAGGCAGGTTAGCCACAGGTTGGGAAATTTTTGGCATAGAAAGCTGGGTAGGCGGCGACCCATTGACATGAGGGGCACGTGGAGCGTGCTGATATTCTTCAGGGACCCAAATAGGCTCAGGTGGACCCATAGCACGAGGGAATAAGGCCTCGGGCTCTTGAGGAATAGGAACCTAGTTTCGTTGCATCTCTCGAACCTCAATTTGGAGGTTGTAAATCTTGGACACGAGCTGAGCTAGGACAGCCATCAGATCTGACTGTATGACTCATACTTAATCTGTATTCTCAATAGAAAGTGGATGGATTCCGAACTCGGAAGAAGTAGTAGAGGAACGAATGAAACTCCGGGGTGATTTGACTGAAGATCGAAGCCAATAGGGAGCCAGGCCAAGGGCTTACGATTGACCTGAGAAGGCGTAGAATGGGATTAATTTTTTTGAGAAAAAGGGAAGAAACTATTTTGGGATTTTTTATAAAAAAGCCAGAAATGTTTTTGAAGACGGAACTCAGCATGATTATTATGATTTTTATGTTCTCACTTGTATTTAATTCTCCTAAATGCAATGCCGGAAGGGACCCAAGCCTAGAAAAGTGGGGTTTTTAATATATGCGAAGCTATGACTGGACTTGTAACCAGGCTCACGGACAGGGACCCATTTTAAAAATGCACAAAAATTTGGGCGGCAGGCCGACCCGGAATTTCTATAGAGTTTCGAGTTGAAACCGACAATCTAAAGTGCGTGTCCTAGGTTTCACACCTATATGCGGGTATGCAGTTAGTTGGGTTAATCGGAATGGGTTCCCCCATTTGGCATAACTTCCATGATATACATCTTGCTCTTACGGGCAATCGGTACGTGTGGACAAGCCATTTGATATACCTGAGTGTACGTGCGTTGCCTCACTATATACCTTGTGGGGACGGTACGTGTGAGAGCGAATTCGATATACTTGGCGTATGTGAACAAATTCCCTGTGATATACCTCCCGTCATGACTTCGATCAAGCGGTATGATGCGGGGGAACCACTCGATATATGTCAAAGGTATTGGCTAATAGAAGGTGAGAGTCATATCGCTTAGGCTAACTGTGCCCTGCCGGACCAGCGCCCATCACGAAGTGACAGTCCAGTTACTGGGTAAAATTTGGTCAATAACCATGCTCTTTGGTGATGTCGTGTCAATCATGCATGATTATCTTATTAGTATCTTACGATGAGAATGCATTTCTTGATTATGCCAAACAGGGAGCAAAGTACGAGTACCAAAGGTACACCAAGGGTGAATGGGTGATGCGTGCAACATGTGGATATATGTGATCCTAGGTGCACGTGGTGTGAAGTGTACATGGAGAATTTTCTACAAGTGTGTGAAAAGAAGCATAAGCATGGGATACACAAGGAAAAGGGGAACATGCAGATATAGGGGAAACATAAACAAATATAACATCCATGTAAATAGAGTCAAGCCCTCAAAATATATAAATCCCCAACAGAGTCGCCACTGTGGCCATCCCCGATCCTCTCCTGCAGGCGGGCGCATGAAGGAAGGATCCTCGGGTCCCGCACATCCCTCTTAGGAACGCTTCGGCCGGTGTCGTTTGAGATGAGGTTTAAAAATATAGAGAGATTTAGAGTCGCCAGTCTATTTTACTCAAAAGAGACAAAAGAAAAGGGGGAATCCATCCGGAAGGATGGCATCCAAAGACATACTGGTGCATACGAAACCAAAATTGATTCGATAAGGGTTTGGACGCTAAGTTACGAAATGATAAGGTGTTAGGCACCCATTCCGCCCTTTCGGTCTCTCATGGTTATTTGCTATTTTCCTATATTTTCCCCGTGATATGTGTGCATGTGTATATATATAGTGGAGATAGGAATCCTCGACTTGTATCATGGAAGAGATAAAGCTAGTCATCCGTAGGAAGGTATAAAAATAATATTAGAAAATAAGATTTACGCGATTACCCTTACATTGATCGTTATAATGGAACGATAACGCGTATGGAGTAATACGTCAATAAGAACAAGTATATAGAATAAAAGAAAATTTGATTTAGAGAAGATAGAAAATGGGGGAGAAAGTGAGAATAGGACTAGAGTCTTGGGTTTTACCCCGAGACGCTTACATAGCCTATAGAGGCATCAAAGTCCACGTAGTTCGCATGCAAAACGAAGGGTGGGGTTTATCCCATAAATCCAAATGGGGGATCTCTTATTTGTGAGTGTGTGTGTGTGTGTGTAGAAAAAGTGTTTTAGTGGAGAGAAAAGTATGAGAATCCCAATTTGGAATTTATGAGCAAATCCTCTTTTTCATGTTTTTTTGGGTATTTATTTATATGAAAATAAGAGATGTGCAATAATACTAAATCAAAAATTATATTAGGATGTGTGAGATGAGATCATAAAAAGTGCTAAGTAATAAAAGAAGTTATTGCGAATTTAAGAGAAAGTTGGACCTTCTTGAAGATCTTGAGCTTGATCTTGAATGTTTGGAGAGCATCCCTTGCACTTGGATAATGATGGAGAGTGGCTAATTCACCAAGTTTGATTAAAATGATGATGAAAAGTGGAAGTTAGAAAGGGATTTGGATGTTGAAATCGCGCTGTCTTCGAGAGAGGTTTTTGGGATTCGCTGAGAGCAATTGTTATCAGATCTGGGATCCTCTAGAAAATGAGGTGAAGGCCTCCTTTTATAGGCCCAGGTCACTGTCGATCAGTATAGACCTAGTCCTGCCTATCGGCACTTGCTGATAGGCAGGGTCTAGAACCTGTCATTTCGTATTGTGTTTCAGGCCTTTTCGTAAAATTGGCTGATGAGGGCAAATCGTCGGTCAGAATCGTGCATGGGGTAGACCGTTATAAAGGTTATTCAAATACCTTTAAAAGTCCTTCAAACCGCTCTCGGGTTCAGGAGTTGACTTTAGGTCAAATATGGCTCGTAAGCGTTTGTCGGTCCATTGGACAGGGAATCGTTTAGACGCAAATGGATCATTCGTCCGCATGGTAAGTCCAAATCGTGCACAGGGTGTACCATTGGAAATTTTAGGAGATTTACTTCGACATTCCAAAGATTTGACCCGGTTTGGGGAGTTGACTTTGGTCAATTGGGCCCTAGAAGTATTCGGTGACCTCTTAGAGTCAAACGGATCGTTTGTCCGCATGGTAAGTCAGAATCACGCTCGGGATGGACCGTTGAAAATGGATTTCAGTGCCCTTAGAATATTCATTCATCCTTGGTCAAGATGAAGAGTTGACTTAGGTCAAACAGAGCCCGGGAGAGCCCGGTGGCCTCTAGATCAAGTTTCGAACGCAAACGGATTTTTCGTCCGCATGGTAAGTCAAAATTGCGCACGGGATGGACCGTTGGAAAGGGATTTCAGTGCCCTTCGAATATTCCTTCAGCTTTGGTTAAGCTGAAGTGTTTGACTTTTTGGTCAAATGGAGCCTGGGAGTGCCTGATGGCTTCTAGGTCAGTACTCGGGGTATGACCTAGGTTTGTAGTGATGAGGGGAGGTACTGGGAACCTAAGGAGAGTTAGGGGGTAACAGAATGGGGTGTCTATGCCCACATTCCAATAAAGCAACCCAATAAAAAAATTGAGGAAGCTCCGAACAAAATATTCCCTCAAGGTCAAAGAAGAAGTGGCGAAACAGTTGAACTTGGGGTTCATTCTCGTAGTAGAATACCCTATATTTCTTGAAAATATCATCCTCGTGCCAAAATTGGGAAGAAAAGTTCGCATGTGCATCGACTATCGGGATCTGAACAAAGGTTCCTCATAGGATGATTACCCTCTTCCAAATATCGACATGATCATAGACAACACAACCATCCATGCTCTCACTAAATTAAAATGCACCCTCACAACCAGGAGAAAACTGCCTTCATCGACCCATGGGGAACTTCTTACTTCATAGTCATGCCATTTTGGCTAAAAAATGTTATACCTACCTACCAAAGTGTCTCTACAACCATCCTGCATGACCTCATATATAAAGAAGTGAAGGTCTATGTTGACGACATGATCATTAAGTCCAAGACTCGGGAAGGTCACATCCCCGCCCTGAAAAAATTCTTTGAGCGACTGCGACAGTACTAGCTGTGACTCAACGCACAAAAATGTGTATTCGCTATCACAAAAGAAAAACTCCTTGGATTCATGGTCAGCAATAAAGGGATTGAAGTAGAAACTGCCAAACTAAAATCGATACTCGAGATGCTACCACCTCAAATGAAGAAAGAAGTACGAGTATTCTTGGGTAAGATATAATACATTAGTCCATTCATTAGACAATTAGCCTCTATCTGCAAACCCATTTTCAAACTTCTCTAGAGGGACTCAACCAAAGTTTGGAATGAGGCATTCCAAGAAGCCTTTGACCAGATTAAGCGATACCTTACCCAACCTCTGGTGTTCATGCCTCTACAACCAGGTTTTCCCCTCCTCTTATATTTGACTGTCACAGATATTGCAGTAGGGACTTTGATATCCCAATACATTGAACAATATCATAAGCAGAGAGTAATTTACTATGTTAGTCAAAAGCTAATCAGATACAAAGTAAAATACACTTCCTTAAAAAAGGTGTGTGTCACCCTAGTCTGGCTCACGCAGAAACTATGACACTATATGTTTACAATCAGCATTAGACTAGTATCGTGAATGGATCCTATAAAATACCTACTGGAGAAACCTGCTCTGTCAAGCTGAATGGATCGTTGGCTAATGTTATTGGTCAATTTTGACATTACGCACGTTATGCAAAAAGCTACAAAGGGGATGGTCATCTTCAATTATCTTGTCGACCATCCAACGGAAAGAACTGAAGCTTGGGTCTCTGAATTCCCAAACAAAATCATCCTTTGCACCTCTAAGGAGGATCTCAGGTGGTATATGTTCTTCTACGGAGTTGCCAATAAGAAAGGGTATGGTATTGGGATACTCATGATTGCTCCCGATGACTCTCACCCCCCCCCCCCCCCCCCATTTCCATTAAACTAGACTTCCCTTGAACCAACAACATGACATAATACGAGTCATGCACTGTAAGGCTCAAGATCGCCCTCAAAGAAAGTAATCAAGCACATGGACATATATGGTGACTCTTCCCTCATTGTCGGGTAAATCCTCAAGAAATAAAATGTTAAAAATGAGATGCTCATATCCTACCACACTCGTCTAGAACAACTTGCCTCCTAATTCAAAGATGTAATCTTCGATTACCTCTGTCATTCAATGAATAGCCAAGCTAATGCACTAGCAACCTTGGCTTCCATGGTCGACATGCCTGAAGGAATAATAATGGACCCTTTCCTTGTTTAGAAACAAGATTCACCCACCCACCCACTATTACCACATTGAGCTCATCACCAAAGAAGATTCAAACATGGTGCGGTTATATTACTAAGACATTTGGCGAATTATTAAACATGGTAGGACTCCTCGAGATGCAGACAAGAAAGACCGCACGACCCTTTGCAAACTAGTTTCATAGTACATCATCTGTAACAAAGTTCCTTTCAGTAGAAACTTTGATGGAACCTATTTACATATCATAGCAGGAGCAGAAATTGAAGAAATTATGCAAAAAATCCATAATGAGGAATGTGGATCCCACATGAACGGTCACATGGTTACCAAGAAAATCATTCGTCAAGGGTACTATTGGACCACTATGATCCAAGACTTCACCGCCTATGTTCGAAGATACCTCAAATGCCAAACATTTTCCAACCTTCAACACTAGCCTTCCCAAGAAGTGTACAACATGATCTCTCCTTGGCCTTTTTATACTTGGGGCATAGACATCATAGGGAAGGTCACTCCCAAAGATTCAAATGGGCATGAATTCATCCTGATCACCATTGACTACTTCATAAAATGGGTCAAAGTCGAGTCAAACGTGGTACTTAATACGAAGAAAGTAGCCAAGTATATAAAAAAGAAAATTATTTACAAGTATGGAGTTCCCCATGAGGTAGTATCATATAATGGACTCCACTTCGAGGCTGAGGTCACATAATTATTCTGCGAGTATGGAATTCAGATACATAACTTTTCTCCCTACCGACCCCAAACCAACGATGCTATCAAAGATGCTAATATGAACCTAAAAACCAACATCAACAACATAATTAAAAGATGCATAAACTGGGCTGATCAGATCCCATATGCCCTCTTGGTCAACCACACCTCTATCAGGACACCCACTATGGCTACCCACTATTCTCTGGTATACAGCATGGAGGAAGTTCTCCATGTTGAACTAGAAGTTCCTTCTCTGCGTGTCATGATCGAAAGCAAGTTCAAGAGGGAGATTGGCATTAGATCCGCTATAAAAAACTTACTTCTAAATGAAAAGATATAAAAATCTCTATATCAAATACAAGGATAACATCACCGGATCGCATGATCAGTCAAAAAAAGTGAAGGATCGTACTGTCCAAGAAAGAGATCTTGCCCTCAAAGAAATCATAAAATGCTTTTGGGATCCAAGTGGAAAGTTCAAGCCTAATTGGAGTGGTCCCTACATTGTGAAAAAAATCCTGTCAGGTGGTGCCTCTATGATCACTGACCTCAACGAAGAAGAAAGGGCACATCCAGTTAACTTGAATGTTTACAAAAATTCTACCCATAATAGAAACTCACGCCGCGTTTCCACTCTTATCATCCCCCTTCTACACTTAAAAAAAATCTTCATTTACCCTACTCAGAACTAGGTGGGACCTGATCCTATCAAAACACCCCCTTGCAATAAAGCTCACAAATTTTCAAAACCCGCAGAGGTGCATAGGCAGCTTATAAAGAACACATGGCTCGTTCCTTTCTTGCTCTTAAAATGTTAGTTTTTTCTTCCATCGAGAATGGTAGTCCATCTTATCATTTAAACGAACAAAAGAATTATATATACCTTAGTGATTGGTATAGACAGTTCAAATACGAAATTCATTAAAAAACACAACAAAATATGTCAAAATCACTTCTTTTTTATTTAAATCGGGAATATGGATGTTACATCAAGTATCAGTGACGGGATTCAAATAAACCACTCCCCTCCTAACCATCATACAACCTATAATTACTCTACCATTAAACCAACCTCACAAAAAATTCAAAAACATACCAAACACCTACATATAACTAAAACACCTACCCGAATAGAAATTCCCCATAAACACAAAACCAATTTCTCAAAACCTTGCCCTTGGCTACCACATGGTCCCGCTTCATCATTATTACCTGTTCCTAGAGGCCCCTAAGTATCCCACTTTTGATTATTGCTCTAGAAACTCTCCATGCAACGGTATGCCTTAATAAGATTTGATGAAACCACAACACCTTCTTCCATGGTATCAAACATGACAAACCATATTTTCTTGGTCTTATCCATCAAAATCTGTTCAACCACCCATTTCCATAACAAATTCAAATAATCCCCAGATATAACCCCAGCCTCTCCAATGGACTATAATGGAGGAGTAGATAGCTGGCGATGCTGCCATAAGGGCCCTAGTATTATCCTCAAGGACTCGATCAAGTCCTCCACAAGAAAGAAGTTGGTTATACGGGGAGGAATAAGCTGCTCCCTGTAATACCCTGTATTTTTATGATTTTTAAATGTGGGATTAATTAAATTAAATATGGGAAATTTATTGGCAATTGATCTCTATTAAGATAAAATATTAACCAGCGAGACAAGGGTTAGTATTTCCTGATGTGAATTATATTGAATTTTACTTCGTGAATAAAGTAATATGGGTTGGTATTTATTGATGTGAATTATATTGAATATTACTTATTAAATATAGTAATATGGGATTATGAAAATATTAAAATTGTCAAAAGTGAAAAATATGATAGTTACAGTAATTTAGTCGGAAGATGCGTGTCAGTCGTGTCGAGACTTAATTTAAGTAAATAAAAAGTAATTTATTTTGAGTCATTCATATGGTCATTCTGAGTGCGCCAAAGTGTCCGTAAGGGTCAAAATAGTCAATAAAGTCCACCTGGGGGTTTAGTTTGGATCAGGGGGAACTTTTAGGCAAAACCGATACCCCGGAGGGGGTATTCTAGTCGTTTGTATTTTTGGGGGAATCAAACCTACGAATTTATGAGGTCAATATCATTTGATTAGATAAGTCTTCTAGGGTTAGAAATCATAGATTTGCATAGAGGCCATAGGAGGAAGAAGAGAGGAGGTACCAAAGGGCTAAAACCACCTTAGTTGCTCCCCTAGCACCACAAACACCATCATTGCGTAGATCAAAGAAAGAGGAATGCAAATATAACCATCATCTAAAACGGATCAGACCTACTTCATAAGGCAAGTGTTTAAACATGTAAATTCTGAGCATATATAATATCCATGCTAGTATAGGATGAATATTCACATGATTATGTAGATATTGAGTTTATATTTGGAGAGTTAAATTATGTCCTTGGATGAAATTCATGTTAGGATGAGCCCTCTGAATTAGGATTATTCATGCATAAAGAAATCCGTGTTTTATAGGCATTCTTGAACAAAATGCTGAACTAGGGTTTTCAAGCAATTAATTGGAAATTATGAAATTTATTGATGTTAATCGATGATTCATTCATTCTTGTACATTAGAAATCACCCTTAGATGTTAGTATAATGTGCAGGATGATTGGTTGGGAGTTTGTGAATGAATCTTGGAGTTTTAGAGGTTTTTTAAAGGTTGAAAATGAGACCAGTAGGGGGCGAATCGATTTGGTTCCTAGCCGAATCGATTCAGACCAGGTCAAATCGATTCGGCTACCAGAACTTTTGCTGCTTTTCTCCTTTGGTTTAGAATATTTGGGAAATGTTCAGTTTTCACTTGTTGGATTATAATTTAAATATAATGGGGATTATATTGATGTCCCAGTAGGCCTAGGTTGGGTTTTAGGCTTGACCTTATGAGGGGAATTTAAGGGATAAATTAACTAAGCTTCATTAAAAGAAAAACCTAATTTGAAGAATAATTCGAGTCACGGGAATTTGTGGTAAACGATGACTTAGGCTAGTAGGATATGAGTGATTTACCTACTGATATTATGTATAGAATAATGGACACACGTCGAGCGGTGAGATATACTCGAGAACGTACGATAAGATGTATAATTATGATTTACTAATACGTGGAATATTCGGGATATAAATATACTATGTATGGGACTTATGGTATAAGACGTGCGTATATTTATACCGATGATACAAATATATGTTTTGTGTGTATATGTATTGTATGATTTTTATGTGTATGACATACCTACGTTGCTTGCTATGACGGGAGATTTCCGCGTCAGGATAGTCATATCCTGATTAGCCTTTGGGGGGGGGGGGGGGGGGGTTGACTTGTACCTTAGAATATAAAACCTAGGAAAATCCTACCAATGAGAACGGTAAGATGGTGGTCATATGGGTGCGTAGGTATGTCCGTAGCCCATAGGCTTGGAACTGTATTCACCTCCAATATATGTGATTTGTATTTATGGTTTGAGAAACATACCGAACCAACCGTCCTTTATATAGTGCATGATGTACCGGGACTTGATAGCAGAGTATGCATGCACCGCAGCTGAGCCAAGGGTGCCGTATTAGTATATATATAATTGAGTGATGTATATATATATATATATATATATATATATATATATATATATACCTGTGTGTGTGTGTGTGATTTATTCTACTATGTGTGCTTAGTTGATAAGAAAGATAGTGAAATATGTGATAATCTAAGTATGTTAACACTTAACTATTATATGAGACAGTATTACTTTAATTAAAAAGGTTACGATAATATTCAATGATGTATTATGATAAAAATACAGGTGGGCACTCTGAGATAGTTTAGAAAGGCTAACGTATTAGAACTAGTTAGTTGTGATAGAAGTAACTAGAATTATTTAGATGTACATTAGTGCACACTAGTTGAAAGGTGAGAACTAGGAAACTGACATGTATATAGTATCTGCTGTTGAGCATTTTAAATACTTGTTAAAATGTTTTAAACTGTTCTCTACTCGGTCTCTAACTCGTTTTTCTCCAAATTTATTTTCCTTGTGCAAACTATTTTTGGTGTCCAGCCACAATGACGCCAAGCTTACGAGTTCACTACCGCTTGACATGCTGTAGCTATTGTGGGAGTTGCAATTCCTCGATATTAGATGCCTTCACTGTTATCCATTCAGTTTCTTAAAGCAGCTATATCAGTCGCGCATGTTTCCCATCTTCTTTTAGCAGTTATTTCCAGAGATATTGTATTCCCTTTATTATTCAGTTGCAGATTTAGTTTCTATATGGATTATTCTGTTAGAGATTCAGACTGGGGTGATTACTCCCATCATATTTTATTTGATTCTATATTTCATTATTTGTGGTGTTGATTAATTTATTATGGTGAATGTGAAACTTAATTGTTTAATTGTTTTAAATCTTGCATGGTTAGTAAATGTTAAAAAGTTTTTGACAATGATGCTAAGAATGAACCAATCTGGATATTATGTTTTAATTTAGTAAAGGCCTGATCACCTGGTATTTAATTCAGTGGGGTGTTGCAAATAGTATCAGAGCATCAATTTCTAGTGTCCTTAGGATCTTTGTGGCTTTTCACATTTCAGTTTAGCGTTCTTTGTAATAGAGCCTTATTGTAGGATTGTTGTATTCCTCTACGTATGCGACTTACGTTCTTCTACTATTAAATTTAGTGATATGATTCATATGAGAGTTTGATCGAGCTTCATACACCGAACAATATAGGACGACCATTGAGGTCCATTAGGAGGATAGGAGGAGGAGAGGCTCAGTAAAATACATAGAGAATTTTGGAAATGGTGATCGCAATAGAAGGCACCATGGTTATTGTTCAAACAGGTGACAATCGAATAATTGCTCGGGAACAGTAGCATCCCCAAACACTGTCATAGGTAACGATTGTGCAACTTTAGACTCACCCAGCACATTCGATAAGGAGGTTATGTAGGGTGGAGAACAGTGACACCCACGATTAAATTTTGGTTCAAAAATGTTTTTTAGCTCACTGGAGAAGCATAGAGTGGTGAGAGTCAGTCACCACATATAAAGAGCATATATGAAATAAAATGTGGATGTAAGGACATTTTTTTCCATTAGCATTTTATATGTCGTACGCCATTACACCGTTGAGAAAATTCAAGAATCATACGCTCATCAACGGAATCCGAATATCAAAGGCAGAAAAGGAATCAGGGAAGAGACCGGATCGATCCGCCTAAAGAGACCGGACCGATCCACCTGCTAAGGTGAGGCCAGTGTACCCCGGATCCATAGCGAACCGATGAAGCTAAAAAGCTGAATCGATCCGATGCCAACCGGATCGATCCGCCTTCAAAAAAGGAACCGATCCGATGTCACCAGACCGATCCGCCTAAAGAGACCTGACCGATCCGCCGAGGATAACTTCAATCAGATCATGTTCAGATCGTGTTCCGAAATTTATGTCCCGAGTCCTCTTATTTATACCAACTTCGGGAGAGTTATTTTTCAAGACTTCTATACACGATTTTCAGAGAAGAGCCGCCGAGGATAACTTCAATCAGATCATGTTCAGATCGTGTTCCAAAATTTATGTCCCGAGTCCTCTTATTTATACCAACTTCGGGAGAGTTATTTTTGAAGACTTCTATACACGATTTTCAGAGAAGAGAAAGCCCTAAGTCTTCACCTATTGAGTACCAATACTCTAGGTATTTTGATTCACACAAATTCCATACATTTGTGAATCCTTTTGGTAACCCAGGAACGCAGTTTTGAAGTTCAACCCTTGTGGAGGAGACCGTTCTTCTTCTCCATTGCAAACCTACTGGAAAGGGATAATTCCAGCCGCGACTACAGAATTCGATACCTGAGGGTAATTCTTAGTCAACTTGTATTTTCATTGTAATCCGATTGTAAGCCGTTTTCTTACAAATTATAGTGGAAATAAATGGTTTTGCCCCTGTGGGGGTCTTTACCTTAATTACATGTGTTTGAATGTTCTTGCTTAGATTATCATCTTATTCAATCACATACTGCTGCATGTTTAGGGTTTGTTTTTGCTAAAAAGGTTTAATATATAATTTGATCATTTGAACGCGTGCACACACGTTCTCAAATTGGTATCAGAGCGGGCTACGCTAATTTATCGCATGATCCTGATTTTTTGAGGATTTACTTTCTGATACAATTTGTCTACTCACGTTCTCAAATTGGTATCAGAGCGGGTTACGCTAATTTATCGCGTGATCCTATTTTTTCAGTGTTTTACTTTCTGATACAATTTGTCTACTCACGTCGTCAAATTGGTATCATAGCTTGTTGAACTAAGTTATTGTGTTTTGATTCTGATGTTGCACAAAAATGGATTTTGATGGTTTTGATGATCTTCGATGTCAAATTTTTGAAAAATTTAATTGGAAAATTCACACGAATTCCTGTTTTAAATCTTCTGTTGAAAACGAATCAAATAGGTGTTCTTGTTGTGAGGGTGTTGGTCACACGTTAGATGAGTGTACCACAAATTTAAAGAAGAAATTGAATAAACCGATTTCTCATGTTTCTACCCTTAGTGATTGTGATTCGGAAGAAGAAGTTTTTTATGCTTCTAGGCGAGAGTTTCCCATCCATGTGATTAGTGATGATAGTGAAGGTGATGGGAGTGTGGATGAAAGTGAGGAGGTAAGTGTAGATGAGCATGACTTGCAAACTGCTTTCAATAAACTTTATGCTGAAAATTTGAAAACAAAGAAAGAAAATTTGAAATTGAAAGCTCATGTGAAAGAATGTGCCATAAAAATTAATGATTTTTTAGTTAAAGAACTTAGGACACATGCAAAAATTTTGAAAGAGAAGCTTGAGTACGTCGAGGGTGAGAGAGATAGTCTTAGAGGGTTGATGGAGACTATGAAAAAGGAGCTTTTAGAGTATGAGGATTCTAGACGAGTACTTGAATATAAGATAGGTGAGCTTGAGGTGAAATTGAAAGATTCAAGTAAGGTGAAATTTGATTTGGAGTCTAGGTCTGAAAAACTTGATAAGATTTTAGGCACAGTCAGGATCAAAATGGATAGGGGTGGGATTGGTCTTGAAAAATATATTGAACCCATTCCCACACGTGTGAGAGGGCGTCCTAGGATTGTTAAGAAATAGGCACCTAAATTTGTTAGGAAAGCACCCCATAGGAACATCGTGAGAGAACCTCCTAGGATCATTAGGAGAGACCCACCTAGGCAAATTCGGAGAGAGCAACCGAGAAATTTGAGGAGTGGGCCACCTTTAGGTAACACAAAATGCCCAATTTACTCTTACACACATTGTGGTAGGCAAGGTCATCTTAGGCACTTTTGTTATAAGCTTTTAAATGGACCTAGGAAAGTTAGTGAAAGAATAAATTCGATTCCCAAAACCCCCACACTCCGTTACACATCAATTTGGGTTAGAAAATCGGATTTAAAGGCTTATGGTTTATTTGTCCACGATTCCCGTTTGCTTGCACGTGATTCACCCCATGTGAAATATTTTGTTTGATTGTGTTTGCATGTTTGTCATACACTAGTTGTGGCTTCATGATATATTTTTACTAGTGTGATGACTTGTACTTTTTGTATAAATTTTTTTTTGAATTTTTTATGAAAAATACAAAAAGATTTTCCTTTAAGAAAATTTTAAGAAAAGCACAAAAAGATTTTATTTTGATAAAATTTTTGAAAAATCCAAAAAGATTTATGTTTTTGCTTCTTTTATGGATGAGCATGTAAGATAGCCAAGTCACAACTTCATTCCATTTATCCATGTGACTGTTTGATAGAGATTTGAGACGCTACATCATTTCATCCATGTGCTTTACTTAGTATGGAGTCTTTGAGATGTAATTAGTGATATCTTCCTACATGTTTGACTCCTATATCCTTTATTGAACACATGCACGACTATATTTGATTATTGCACTTGTCTATCTCATATTGGCTTGAGTGTTTCCATCTCAATTATGTCTATACAATGTATAATATGCGATAAAACTTGACAAGATTGGAATGCATGTAAAAACCGTTTTGGTGAGACTGTGTGTTTTTGTATAACGGGGAGGGGCTGCGAAAGGTAATCATCTATGCTTTGCGCAAAAGCCACCGTTAAAAAGGACCTAAAAAATGGAGGAATTTTAATATCTGAGGTCCAAAGAGGTTAAAAGAGCCCAAAAAAATTTACAGGCAATAAAAAGCAATTCATGCCAAATATGGGCCACTTAGGTTTCACCATCAATTCTCCAAAGTTTGAGAATTTAAAATGCCTCTATTCAAAATTATATCTGAGGGAGTTTGGTTGGAGAATCTTTAAACGGGTTTGCACTTCCTTGAAAGTCCCGAAAAAGCATAAAATCATTTTGGATGTTATTGGTGTGAAAATCACTTTGAGCTTTGATTTGTTGATTTGATTGAGTCAATATCTTATATTGTCATTCATTTACACCAAAGGAAGCATTTGAGTTCATTCGCTAGGAGTATCCAATATTCATCGTGCACATATGTCATGTTTGTATGCTTTGATTTTCATATCAAATTTGATCACACCACTTCATTTTCGCTATCATCGACTTGGTTGCTTTGTGTTCATTCATGGTGTGATATTATCTGTGTGACACCCCGCACTTGCTTATTTGATTTATTTCTCTCATTTGTCTATTTGGGGACATCATAAAAATGGGGAGAATGAATTATCTTAATATGGGGGAGATTTTTGAATGGTTGAGTTTGCTATGGTTGAGTTTTCTCAAAAATTGGTATATATGTTTATTTCACTTCAAACTTGATATGTCACGTGGTATTTTTCTTTTTTCTCATGTGTGTAGGTACTACTTTGATGATCACTGAATTGCACACCCTGATGAGAAAAGCGTTGAGATTCTTGAAGATTTGAAGACCAAACGCTGTAGTCTTATTCACTTGTACTCTTTCAGTTTTGGGTTCATGGAAGGGTAGATTTGTATAGGCATTTTTATTTTGATAATTCGGATGTTTGTTTTTATGTTTGTACCGGCATAGACATAGGGGGAGATTTGTAAGGACATTTTTGTCCATTAGCATTTTATATGTCGTACGCCGTTACACCGTTGAGAAAATTCAAGAATCATACGCTCATCAACGAAATCCGAATATCAAAGGCAGAAAAGGAATCAGGGAAAAGACCGGACCGATCCGCCTAAAGAGACCGGACCGATCCGCCTGCTAAGGTGAGGCCAGTGTACCCCGGATCCATAGCGAACCGATGAAGCTAAAAAGTCGAACCAATCTGATGCCAATCGGATCGATCTGCCTTCAAAAAAGGAACCGATCCGATGTCACCGGACCGATCCACCTAAAGAGACCGGACCGATCCGCCGAGGATAACTTCAATCAGATCATGTTCAGATCGTGTTCCGAAATTTATGTCCCGAGTCCTCTTATTTATACCAACTTCGGGAGAGTTATTTTTCAAGACTTCTATACACGATTTTCAGAGAAGAGAAAGCCCTAAGTCTTCACCTATTGAGTACCAATACTCTAGGTATTTTGATTCACACAAATTCCATACATTTTTGAATCCTTTTGGTAACCCAGGAACGCAGTTTTGCAGTTCAACCCTTATGGAGGAGACCGTTCTTCTTCTCCATTGCAGCCCTACTAAAAAGGGATAATTCCAGCCGCGACTACAGAATCCGATACCTGAGGGTAATTCTTAGTCAACTTGTATTTTCATTGTAATTCGATTGTAAGCCGTTTTCTTACAAATTATAGTGGAAATAAATGGTTTTGCCCCTGTGGGGGATTTTTCCTTAATTACATGTGTTTGAATGTTCTTGCTTAGATTATCATCTTATTCAATCACATACTGCTGCATGTTTAGGGTTTGTTTGTGCTAAAAGGGTTTAATATATAATGTGATCATTTGAACGCGTGCACACACGTTCTTAGTGGAATTTGGGTTCATTTTGATCGTAAGATCTTCCATCTGTTGTTCAGACAGAGATGCGAATGGACTTTCGGCATGAGTAGAATAAACAAACGTGGATGGGAAATCCGGCTAGAATGACTAATGTCGATGTCGTCAAGGACATACTCTTATAAGATTATATAAATTCTTCCATGGGAAGGGAGCCAAGAGTGTTGAGTATCGAGACCAAAAGTAAGACTAGAGTAAATGGTGCTAGTAAATCACGATAGTATGGTATAACTAGTAGGGGACCCATTTGAATGATTCAGTTAAATTTAACTCCTACCAAATGACGGTACATTATGTCGGGGCCGCTGAGACTAATAATGAGTTCTAGGGGACCAATAGAGCCCAAAGAACAATAAGGGATAGAAAATTGGGGACAAGACAACGAGATATTGTAATACCCCGTATTTTTATGCTATATTAATTTAGGGATTTATTAAATTTAACGTTAATGATTTATTTAATAAAAAAATCCGGAAATTAATTATGTTATAATTATTAACGAGACGAGAGTTAGTAATTATGGGAAATTTGTTGAATATTACTAATGAGCAAAGTAATATATTATATTGGTTATATTGAATGTCATGAGTGAATTAAATGATAATTTCGGAAATTTAAGTCGGGACGTGCCCATGTCACGTCGGGACTAATTTTGTTAATTAAAAAGTGAATATTTTATAAGTTGTTCGTATGTTCATTTTGAGTGCGCCAACGCGTCCGAAAGGGTCGAGATAGTCAGAAAAGTGTACCCGAGGGTTTAGTTTGGGTCTCGGGGCATTTTTAGGCCTAATTGGTACCCCGGGAGGGCAATTTAGTCATTTCACCTTTTTGGGTAATTAAACCCACGAAATTCAGCAACCTATATCAGCCATTTAGGTTAGTCTTTTAGGGTTAGAATATTCATAACACAAGTGACGGCCATTGGAGAAGAGAGGAGAGAGCTCCAAGGCAATTCAAGGCCAAAAAGTCACCGGTTTGCACCGCCGCCACCACCAACGCGTAGATCGCGAGAAGGAGAACGCAACCACACCGGATTCATCTGCAAACCAGACTTCTGAAAATCCCAGGCAAGTATTTATCTTGCATATTTTAGTTAGTGCAATCTTCATGTTAGTTTAGGAATGATTAGAGATGATAAATATTGAAGAAAACCCAATTTGTGTTAGGAAAATGCATGTAGTATTGATGTATATGAAATTCTGGAATCCTTGCCATGTAGAGGAATATAACCCACAAAATTTTGATGATATATTAGAAGGAAATTCTGGTAAAAACATATTTGAACCATGATTAAGAAAAACTCTAGGGTTCTTGATGATTAAATGAGATTTTGGGTTAGTTATCCATGTTTAATGTTAGATATACACATGCTTTACGTTGAAAACATCTGGTATATTTTTATAATGATAGTAGTAGGATTTTTGGGACGTTTAGAATGGAAAAACATTGTTTTGGATGAAGAAAATTGGTAGAACCCGTAACTGCATTTCTGCAGAATTTTTGCAGACCTGCTTGATCGATCGATCGAGCCTAGAGCTTCGATCCATCGAAGGTTCGATCGATCGAGCCCCAGACCTCGATCGATCGACCCCTCCTGGCAGACTCCTATTTCCCTTGTTTAATTAGTTAAATTAAATTATCGCAAAATAATTCTTGGTAATTCTTAATGAAATGTTTTGGGAGATAGGAAAGACCAGTAGGACATATAAATAAGTGTTGAGAACCTTATTATAAGACGAGAATCTTGTTTTTGGGATAATTATATAATGAACGATGAAACTACATATTTCAAGTGAGAGATTGCGGCGAATAGCTATGATAGTAAATAGAGGTATACCTACTGAATTTTCTACTTGGAAGGATAGAGTCCACGAATGTCACGTAATAAGTGAGAAAACCCTTCGAGTAAAGGTTAGAGATGAAACCTTATACGTAATACTAAAAAAAATGTGAAATTTAGGATAAATGGTATAATTATGGGTGACGAGAAGAACCTATATTAATATGATAACTGTGGTATATTTATATGATTGTGTGTACATATATTATATACATGTGAAAAACATACCGCGCTACTTGCTATCCTTGAGGTTACCGCGCTGGGACAGTCTTATCTCGATGGGACCTTTATGGGGGATATTGACTTGTACCCTAGAAGATAGATATCCTTGGTACAGGCTATCGAATTGATAGTTCAGACGGTCCTAAGAGACGCGAGTATGTGCCATCCTCTTAGAGACTTGGAATCTATGCTTTGCCTCGATATTGATTGTGTATGTGTTAATACAGTTCGAGAGTGATTCTGAACTTCTATTCCACTTGATATGAGTGGTATGGGGTTTGGATAGTAGAAGTATGCACGCACCATTGTTTTATTTGGGGTGCTGTTATTTTATATATATTATACGAGTAGTTAATATATATATATATATGAAATTTGGAAATTTGAAACTGCCTACTGTAATTTGATAAGTAGGACATGGTTGATGACACATATAGTAAATACTTGTTTTGTGAAAGTATAATATGACACTGGGAAACTTTATAAATTAATAAAAGCTACAACGAGAGTTGTGCTGCTAATTGGAAGCATTCTTTTTAAAACAATGATATTGTTCGGTTTTGAAATCTTATGAGTAAGTTAAGGTAAGATAAATTATTGGGAAGGTTAGTATGATAAAATGATAAGATAAACCGTTGGGAAGGTTAGTACGATAGGCGTGCACATTAGAATAGACGTGAGAATTTCTCAAGAGAGTGTTGCTCTAATATGTTGTTGCATTGGCCTGTATGAATTTAAATACTTGCTAAACGTATTTTAAATCAAACACACTTTTGGGCTCTGACCCGTTTCTTTTTCTCTCTCTCTCTTGTATATATATGTATATATTTCAGGTGCCCAAACACAGGGGCATCTTTCTTAGGATCCCTTGAGAGGAACGTGCTTCAGTTTAGGTGGGAGTTACAGGTCACTTGCGTAGACGGCTTCCTTTATTGACTCCACTTCTAGCATTCTCATTTTTGGGCATGTGTCGCCCTTTCCATTATTTCATTGTTATTGGGACATTTGTACTTCAGTCATTTCTAGTATTGTTACTATGGGACTTATTCAGTTTGTATTGTGTTACTTTATATTTCGCATGTTGACATTCGATTTACGAATGTTTTAAATTAATTGGTTTGTGTTCCAGGTTTATTGTGGTGTGATTCTTAATTGTAGAAATGTTGTTTTTAAATAAATAAATCTTTTTCTTTAAATAAAATTTAGAAAGTTATGTATGAAAATGGTTTTGACACTTAGCTTAATTATTTAGGGTGTTAAATTGGAAAATGTATTTTTATCGACAGTGATGTTGAGAATGAACCAACTGTTTACCTTGATTTAATTTAATAAAGGAGTGATCACCCGGTATTTAATTAGGCGGGGTGTCACAGGTGGTATCAGAGCATCAGGTTCTAGTGTCCATAGGATCTGTACGGCTTATTTCGCTTTCAGTTTAACGTTATTGCTATAGAGCCCTATTTTTAGGATTGTTGTATTCTTATTTTTACGTTTAAGTCTTCAGCTATTTGAGATTTAATAATTACTGTAGACTAATAAACTTGTTCACGTTTCAGATGCCTCCGAGACGTGCTGAAAGATAGGCGTGCCCAGGCCGAACAGCCAGCAGTTCCAGCACAAGGCACAATGAATGCAAACGAAGTAGCCACCATTGTTGTTCAGGCGGTGAATGCCGCGATAGCGGTGATTCAGCAGGCTCCACCCCAGGTTCAGGCAGTGACGCCAGTACCAGCACAGCTTCCATCACATGGGAGAGGGTTCGGGATGCTTTTCAGAAAGCGCATCCCCCTGAGTTTTCTGGTAGCTCCGATATTGTTACAGTAAGCCAATGGAAGAAGGACATCTAGCAGCATCTCCGTATGTATGAGTGCACTGATGTGCAAAAGCAGTTATTGGCTTCCTTTAAGCCGGTGGGAGCCGCATTGCAGTGGTGTGAGTCCACTACCACTTTGGAGGAGAGGGACATGATCCCTATTCAGTTGTTCTGGGAGCGGTTTGACCGCAAGTATTTTCTACCCGCAGTGCAGACTGAGATGAGGCGGAAATTACTAAATCTGAAGCAGGAGAACCTTACTGTAGCTGAGTATGAGGAGGAGTTCATGAGACTTCTCACAATTGTGCCAGACGAGGCACCTATTGAGAGCAAGAAGATTATGATGTTTGTCGACGGGTTAGCTTGGAGGATCCGTCAGCACCTTATTGGGAATTTATCCCTGAGTACTTTTACTAATGTACTCAATGCCGCGTTGCTACATTGCCAATATCACCGCTTCCATCTTCAGGGAATCAAGAGAACGGGAGAGTCCAGCCAGCAGGGCAGAACCGGGGGTAATAGTGCCAGTGGGGCACCATCTCAAGGACAGACTCGCCAGCATGAGCAGAGTTCCCATCAGGGGGACCCTGCTAAACGATTCCGTTCAGGTGATTCTAGGCAGGGATTCGGGGGTTTTAAGCAGGGCCATCAGGGCCAGCCTAATCAGCAGGGCTAGCAGGGCCAACACCGACAGCAGGGGCAGCAGCAGGTCCAACAGCGTGCTAATCAGGGCCAACAGGGCCTGTGGCGTGGCGGTAACGGCCAACAGGGTCATGGACAGCAGGGTCAGAGGGGAGGTAACTTCAAAGGCCGATGTTTTGGGTGCGGCAAACATGGCCATAGGCGTCAGGATTTCCCAGAGGGCGATAGGGCCCCACAGCAGCAGGGAGCCCGTAATGAGCCGCAGAGACCACTTTTTCCACCTTCCCTCCCAGCTCCAACCTAGGTACCAGCCCTACCAGCCATTCCAGCAGCTCCAGTGCAGCAGGGGCAATTACAGTATGGACGTGTCTATAACGTCCACCAGGCAGCAGTTCCACAGGCACCACCCGCGATTGAGGGTATGTTTCCTATCCATGGTACTATAGGTCGGGTTTTGTTTGATACGGGGGCAACACATTGTTTTATAGCTATGCATTTTGCGAAGGCCTTAGGGTTGTTAGCCACAGCAGAGAGCACAGTGACGTGTGTTGACTCACCACTGGGGAGTGGCCCACTTATTTTCTTTATATGCCGGGGAGTGGGGGTAGAGATTGGTAGCTTGGTATTACCTGCAGACATGTTAGTCTTAGACATGCACTAGCATGATGTGATTATTGGTATGGATTGGCTCGTAGCTTATAGATCCATGATTGATTGCTTCGGTGGGATCATTGTTTTTTCCATTCCGGGGCAAGAGATGTTTATAGTGGCGATGCCTCGCCCAGAGGGAGGTTCGACCGCTCATTTGTATTACATAGAGGAGGATACCTCTAAGGAGGTTATGATTCCCTTAGATTCGATCCCTGTTGTCAGGGAATATTCTGATGTGTTTCAGGAGATACCAGGCCTATCGCCCAGTCATGAGATAGACTTTGTTATAGATTTATTTCCAGATACGAGACCTATAGCACGCGCACCGTACCGTATGGCTCCGGCAGAGATGCGAGAGCTACGAGATCAGATAGAGCAGCTGTTAGGTCAGGGCTTCATTTGTAGGAGTACCTCACCTTAGGGCGCTCCAGTTTTGTTTATAAAGAAGAGAGATGGTTCACTGAGATTGTGTGTGGACTACCGGGAGCTGAACAAGGTCATGATACGGAATAAATATCCGTTACCCCGAATCGATGATCTGTTCGACCAGCTGAGGGGAGCAACTTTCTTTTCAAAGATAGATCTAAGGTCGGGGTACCATCAGTTACGTATTAGAGAGTAGGATGTCTCAAAGACTTCCTTCTTATCGAGATATGGGTCCTATGAGTTCAGGGTGATGCCGTTCGGACTCACAAATGCCCCAGCCATTTTCATGGACTTGATGAACCGAGTATTCATAGAGTTCTTGGATCAGTTTGTCATCGTCTTCATAGATGACATCTTGATATATTCACACTCCGAGGAGGAGCATGCCGAGCACTTGAGACAGGTTCTTCAGACTATACGAGAGCATCAGTTGTATGCTAAGTACGAGAAGTGTGGATTCTGGTTGCGAGAGGTACAGTTCTTAGGCCATGTTGTTTTTGAGCAGTGGATAGCAGTTGACCCGAGTAAAGTGTCAGCGGTGAGGGAGTGGGGACATCCCACGACACCGATGGAAGTGCGTAGTTTCTTGGGGTTAGTTGGTTACTACTGGAGATTCATTCGGGGATTCTCCAAAATAGCGGGTCCATTGACGAATCTGACTCGTAAGGGAGTACCATATGTTTGGGATGACGCTTGTCAATTGGCTTTCGATGAGCTGAAAGATAAGCTTACTTCAGAGCCAATCATCGCGTTACCGAAGTCGGGTGTGGAGTACCTGGTTTACACCGATGCGTCCTTACGGGGACTTGGGGGAGTACTTCAGCAGGAAGAGAAGGCTATAGCTTTTGCCTCCCGCAAGCTTAAGCCACATGAGAAGAATTACCCCACCCACGACCTGGAGTTAGCAGCGGTCATCTTTGCATTGAGGATATGGAGGCACTATTTGTTGGGAGAGAAATTTCGTCTGTTCACAGACCACAAGTCATTGCAATACTTGTTCACTCAGCGAGAGCTAAATATGCGTCATCGCAGATGGCTAGAGTTTGTGAAGGACTACCAGTTCGATATACAGTATCATCTGGGAAAGGCCAACGTAGTTGCTGATGCGTTGAGTCGTAGACCGGTAGACGAAGTAGCAGACGTCTGGAAAGCAAAGTGGAAGGATTTGGGTCACCAGGACGCAGTGGCACGTTCTTTCATATTCGTGATGTCAGTCACACCCGATATTGTTACGAGGGTGATACAGGCACAGACCACAGACCCGTTTTGCCAGGAGCAGATTGCGCGACTTCTAGCCGAGGGTGCTGAGTCCTATTCTGTTAGTTCTGATGGAGGTTTGCGGTTTAATGGGAGATTGGTGGTTCCAGAAGGAGCCGAACTACGTCATGCAGTGATGACTCATTCTCATGGGTCCCGATTTGCAGTACATCCGGGAGGCGATAAGATGTACCAAGATATGAGGCGACAATACTGGTGGAGTGGGATGAAGAAGGACATCGCCGAGTTCGTGTCCAAGTGCTCTACCTGCCAACTGGTAAAGGTGGACCACCAAAAACCGTCAGGATTGCTTCAGCCATTGGAAGTACCCGCGTGGAAGTGGGAGAGTATTTTCATGGATTTTATTACAGGGTTGCCTACATCACAGCGGGGCCACGATTCTATCTGGGTGATTATAGACCGTTTGACCAAGGTGGCCCATTTTTTGCCGGTGCGGATAGATTATACCACGGGTCAGTATGCTCAGTTGTTCATCGCGGAGATTATCAGATTACATGGGGTGCCCCTGAATATTGTGTCAGATAGAGACAAGATTTTTGTGTCTCATTTTTGGGAAAGCTTTCAGGAGGCTATGGGTACTGAGTTGAGGTTGAGTTCAGCTTACCACCCACAGACAGATGGACAGACAGAGCGTACTAATCAGATGTTAGAGGATATGCTACGCATGTGTGTTCTCGATTTTGAAGGAGGTTGGGAGCCACATCTTCCACTGGTAGAGTTTGCTTATAATAACTCTTATTAGTTTACGATTGGTATGGCTCCATTTGAGGCTTTGTATAGCAGGCCTTGTCGTTATCCAACTTGTTGGATCGAGGTGGGGGATAACAAGTTGCTAGGACCAGAAGTGATTCAGGAGACCTCCGCGAGGATTGAGATAATCAGGAGTCGTATTCAGGTAGCCCAGGACAGGCAGAAGAGCTACGCCGATGCGAAACGGTTCTTTCGGGAGTTTAATGTGGGAGACCAAGTGTTATTGCGTGTATCTCCTATGAAGGGAGTGATGAGGTTCGGGAAGAAGGGGAAGTTGGCTCCGAGGTACGTGGGACCATTTCCCATCATCGAGAGGATTGGGCCGGTTGCATACAGGTTGGGACTGCCAGAACATTTACATCGCATCCACGATGTATTCCACATCTCGTCGTTGAGACGATATCTTCGGGATGATATGGCCTATACTCACATTGCAATAGATGAGATAGACTTACAGTCTGATAGCTCTTACGAGGAGAGACCAGTGGCTATTCTATACTATAGTGAGAGGAGATTGAGGTCGAAGATAGTTCCACTTGTGCGAGTCTAGTGGGAGCATCATAATGTGGAGGAATCCACTTCGGAGCGTGAGGCAGATATGCGCGAGAGTTATCCAGAGTTGTTTTTACCAGGTTTGCCTTATTTTCCGAATTTCGGGACGAAATTCCGTTATTATGGTGGAAGTATGTAATACCCCGTATTTTTATGCTATATTAATTTGGGGATTTATTAAATTTAACGTGAATGATTTATTTAATAAAAAAAACCAAAAATTAATTATGTTATAATTATTAACGTGACGAGAGTTAGTAGTTATGGGAAATTTGTTGAATATTACTAATGAGCAAAGTAATATATTATATTGGTTATATTGAATGTCATGAGTGAATTAAATGACAATTTCGAAAATTTAAGTCGGGACGTGCCCGTGTCACGTCGGGACTAATTTTGTTAATTAAAAAGTGAATATTTTATAAGTTGTTCGTATGGTCATTTTGAGTGCACCAACGCGTCCAGAAGGGTCGAGATAGTCAGAAAAGTGTACCCGGGGGTTTAGTTTGGGTCTCGGGGCATTTTTAAGCCTAATTGGTACCCCGGGAGGGCAATTTAGTCATTCCACCTTTTTGGGTAATTAAACCCACGAAATTCAGCAACCTATATCAGCCATTTAGGTTAGTCTTTTAGGGTTAGAATATTCAAAACACAAGTGACGGCCATTGGAGAAGAGAGGAGAGAGCTCCAAGGCAATTCAAGGCCAAAAAGTCACCGGTTTGCACCGCCGCCACCACCAACGCGTAGATCGCGAGAAGGGGAACGCAACCACACCGGATTCATCTGCAAACCAGACTTCTGAAAATCCCAGGCAAGTATTTATCTTGTGTATTTTCGTTAGTGCAATCTTCATGTTAGTTTAGGAATGATTAGAGATGATAAATATGGAAGAAAACCCAATTTTTGTTAGGAAAATGCATGTAGTATTGATGTATATGAAATTCTGGAATCTTTGCCATGTAGAGGAATATAACCCACGAAATTTTGATGATATATTAGAAGGAAATTCTGGTAAAAACATATTTGAACCATGATTAAGAAAAACTCTAGGGTTCTTGATGATTAGATGAGATTTTGGGTTAATTATCCATGTTTAATGTTATATATACACATGCTTTACGTTGAAAACATCTGGTATATTGTCATAATGATAGTAGTAGGATTTTTGGGACGTTCAGAATGAAAAACATGGTTTTGGATGAAGAAAATTGGTAGAACCCGTAACTGCATTTCTGCAGAATTTTCGCAAACCTGCTTGATCGATCGAGCGAGCCTAGAGCTTCGATCCATCGAAGGTTCGATCGATCGAGCCCCAGACCTCGATCGATCGACCCCTCCTGGCAGACTCCTATTTCCCTTGTTTAATTAGTTAAATTAAATTATCGCAAAATAATTCTTGGGAATTCTTAATGAAATGTTTTGGGAGATAGGAAAGACCAGTAGGACATATAAATAAGTGTTGAGAACCTTATTATAAGACGAGAATCTTATTTTTTGGATAATTATATAATGAACGATGAAACTACGTATTTCAAGTGAGAGATTGCGGCGAATAGCTATGATAGTAAATAGAGGTATACCGACTGAATTTTCTACTTGGAAGGATAGAGTCCACGACTGTCACGTAATAAGTGAGAAAACCCTTCGAGTAAAGGTTAGAGATGAAACCTTATACGTAATACTAAAAAAAATGTGAAATTTAGGATAAATGGTATAAATATGGGTGACGAGAAGAATATATATTAATATGATAACTGTGGTATATTTATATGATTGTGTGTACATATATTATATACATGTGAAAACATACCGCGCTACTTGCTATCCTTGAGGTTACCGCGCTGGGATAGTCTTATCTCGATGGGACCTTTATGGGGGATATTGACTTGTACCCTAGAAGATAGATATCCTTGGTACAGGCTATCGAATTGATAGTTCAGACGGTCCTAAGAGACGCGAGTATGTGCCATCCTCTTAGAGACTTGGAATATATGCTTCGCCTCGATATTGATTGTGTATTTGTTAATACAGTTCGAGAGTGATTCCGTACTTGTATTCCCCTTGATATGAGTGGTATGGGGTTTGGATAGTAGAAGCATGCACGCACCATAGTTTTATTTGGGGTGCTGTTATTTTATATATATTATACGAGTAGTTAATATATATATGAAATTTGGAAATTTGAAACTGCCTACTGTAATTTGATAAGTAGAACATGGTTGATGACACATATAGTAAATACTTGTTTTGTGAAAGTATAATATGACACTGGGAAACTTTATAAATTAATAAAAGATACAACGAGAGTTGTGCTGCTAATTGGAAGCATTCTTTTTCAAACAATGATATCGTTCGGTTTTGAAATCTTATGAGTAAGTTAAGGTAAGATAAATTATTGGGAAGGTTAGTATGATAAAATGATAAGATAAACCATTAGGAAGGTTAGTACGATAGGCGTGCACATTAGAAGAGAGGTGATAATTTCTCGAGAGAGTGTCGCTCTAATATGTTGTTGCATTGGCCTGTATCAATTTAAATACTTGCTAAACGTATTTTAAATCAAACACACTTTCGGGCTCTGACCCGTTTCTTTTTCTCTCAATCTCTTGTATATATATGTATATATTTCAGGTGCCCAGCCACAGGGGCGTCTTGCTTAGGATCCCTTGAGAGGAACGTGCTGCAGCTTAGGTGGGAGTTGTAGGTCACTTGCGTAGATGGCTTACTTTATTGACTCCACTTCTAGCATTCTCATTTTTGGGCACGTGTCGCCCTTTCCATTATTTCATTGTTATTGGTACATTTATACTTCAGTCATTTCTAGTATTGTTACTATGGGACTTATTCAGTTTGTATTGTGTTACTTTATATTTCGCATTTTGACATTCGATTTACGAATGTTTTAAAATTAATTGGTTTGTGTTCCAGGTTTATTGTGGTGTGATTCTTAATTGTAGAAATGTTGTTTTTAAATAAATAAATCTTTTTCTTTAAATAAAATTTAGAAAGTTTTGTATGAAAATGGTTTTGACACTTAGCTTAATTATTTAGTGTGTTAAATTGGAAAATGTATTTTTATCGACAGTGATGCTGAGAATGAACCAACTGTTTACCTTGATTTAATTTAATAAAGGAGTGATCGCCCGGTATTTAATTAGGCGGGGTGTCACAGATATGAGATAAGGACACCCCGACATGGTCAGGGGGACCATAGACAGGAGGCGGCACATAAATTATCTTATGTGTGGAGAGTATGGCCATCAGTAATGGACATGTCCATTATGAGAAACTGAGACCGGTCAGATTGGGAAAGTAGGTAGAAATGGTGCCGTTGGGGCATAATACTGTGACACCCCGCCCAATTAAATATCGCGTGATCAGTCTGTAGAGGGGTCTTGAAGGTAATCCTGAGATTAGAGATAATCCCCCCATTAACAATACTGTTTGGGATTAAGGCAACTCAGCGTGGTAACTCAGTGTGGCAGCCCAGAGGGACCTTCCAACGAAGGAGCTGACCGAGAGAGCTCGTCCTTTAGTCATGTTGATTAATTTAGTCTTCTTGTATCTTGTGTTTATATATACTATGAGCTATAATGATTATAAAGATGTAATGAGTGTAATGATTTTGTGTGAGGTCAAACGGTACTCGCAAGAGATCAGGCTTGGCAGGTCCTGGGAGAGCTTTCATGCTCCATCGAACGATATCTTCGTGGGAACTTCACAGGGAGTTGGTTTGGAGGACTAAGAAGTGAGTCACCGTTGGGGCTTGTCCTGACCATCTTAGATACACCTGGTAAAACACCGAAGAACCCTAACCATGGAACCTCGGGGGGAGCAGCCTTGAGTTCCATCGGGCGTTGAGTTGTGAGCCAAATAACCCTCTACTTAATGTCACATCCACTTTATTTGATGTCACTAACCAACTAGGCAATGTCAGATCTGCACTTGATTAAACCACTGTGGTATTTGGGGCTATCAAACAGTTGGTGAGTCACCTCTGTGATGACAGCCCCCTGACACACAACAGTTAGGAAAAAGACATGTCTTGGCATTTAATGCTTATGACGTGGAGATAAATAATGCATCAGTTATTTAATGTTTGTGACATAAAGTATGAGGGATGTCTTCCACAGGCATTAATGACTGAGTTGCCTCGAGGGTAGTGTGGGGGGCTATTTAAGGACCCCAACCACCTCTGGGGAGAGATCATATTCCTTATTGAGAGTTCAGAAGTCATTTACTAGAGAGAATATACATCAAAGAAAGATTTATTATGAGCCAGAGTTTTTACTCACCCACCAATGTCATTTATTACAAAGCTTTTAATACTTGACATAGATCCTTATGGGTGGTTGAGGTGTTTGGATGCCTTCCAAGGAGCATCTGGGGTGCTTACTTCTTTCTCCCTCCAAATGAATTACTTTTGAGTTCATTATTGTAGAGGGGTCTTGAGGGTAATCCTGAGATTAGGGATAATTCCCTAATTAGAAATAGTGTTTGAGATTAAGCAACCGAGGGAGCTCAAGCGTGGCAACTCAATGAGGCAACTTGGCATCATAACTTGTATTTTAGCTTGTTGTATTAGTCATATTGTATCTTTGTTTATATTAACTGTAAGCTATAACGATTGTAATGATGTAACAAGAATAATAATGAGTTTTAGTGTGAGGTCAAACAGTACTCGCGAGGGACCAGGCTTGGCAGGGCCTGGGAGAGCTTTCATGCTCTACCGAATGACCTCACAGTGGTAACTTTAGAGGGACTTGGTTTGGTGGATTGAGAAGTGAGGCACCATGGGGCTTGTCCTGACCATCTTAGATACACCTGGTAAAACACCGAAGGACCCTGACCGTGGAACCTCAGGCGGAACAACCTGGAGTTCCATCGGGCGTTGAGCTGTGAACCAAACAGCCCTTTCCTTAATGTCACATTTACTTTATGTGATGTCACTATCCAGCTAAATAATGTCAGACCTGTACTTGATTTAACCACCATGTTATTTGGGGCTGTCAGGAAGTTGATGAGCCACCTCTGTGGCAACAACCCCCTGAGACACAGTGGTTAGGCAAAAGGCATGTCTTGGCATTTAATATTTATGACGTGGAGACAACTAGTGAATCAGGCATTTAATGTTGTGACATAGAGTATGAGGGATGTCTTTTATAATCTTTAATGACTGAGTTGCCTCGAGGATGGTGTGGGGGGCTATTTAAGGACCCCAACCACCCCTAACACTACAAGAATTTGCACCATTAGCAATAATATTTAGCAACGCAGGCTATTTTTGTTGTCAAATATACCCTTTTGCCAACAAAATATTAATTATGTTGCCAAAAGGCCATTTTACATTGTACTTTTGACGACATAAAATAAATTTTGTTGCCAAAGGTTAAAATTTCAAGCGGGAAACTAGCAAAATAAAAAGGGGGGAAATTTTATCTTTTAGCATCATATTTGTTTGTTGCCAAATATGACTTAACTTTTGGCAACATAGGAGTGTGTTGAGAAAAATATCACACTTTTGGAAACAAAGAAAAGTGTGATGCCAAATGTATTTTATTTTACTTGTTACTTATTTTTGTTATGTATTAACTAAAAACCTAAACAAAAATCCCTCTTACTCAAAAAAATAAAACCCGCTCACGTCAACCCTAACCTCTCCCTCCAAAAACCTGCCTCTGCTCTCCTTCTCTCCCTCCGGCCACCCGCCTCCGCCTCTGCTCTCCCTCTCTCCCCCTCCGGCTATAAACCTCTTAAGAGGGGTTTTCTTGTACGTTTCTTTTCATTTATTTCTTTCCATTGCTTTGCAGATTGGGAATACTTTAAACAGTACTCTTATTTCATTTGGTGGGTTTGAATCTAATATTTTATTCATTCGATGATTGAGAATGTTTAAAAGCAATGTCCTTTAATTCATTCTATGTGTAGTTGCTTAAATTTGTTTGATTTGGTTTGTTTTTATTATTTAAAAACAGAATATTGTTATTTAAGCTTTGATTTTGGTGGGGTTTTGACTAGAGCTAATTAATTGATTGGATATGGGAAATATAGTGCTTAATTTTCAAATTGAGTATATTTAAAACAGTGTTCTTGATTCATAATTGAAAAACAATATGTTTAATTATCTTTTTTCTTAATAGAAAAATTATTTTTCCCCGAAATTAGGACCTTATGTTTTTAATTATGGTTTGTCTCCCCATTTAGAAAAAAGGTTCATTTGGGTTATTCCTATATTGTAAATAAAATCAAATTCTAGAAATAGATATTCATGATTGATACAGTTAGAAAAAAAAGGAGATAATAGAGGTTTACATTGTTTATTGAAGGTAATTAAGTTTCTAATTATTATTATTATGTTTATTGATATATTTTTTTTGAGATTGGGGTTTGAATCTGTAGTTTCATTCATTGATGATTGAGATTATTTATTTTGGTTTTCTCTACTCCATTATAAGTGTAGTTGCTTAAATTTATTTGATTTGTTTTGTTTTTAGTATTTGAAAATAAATTGCAGTTAATTAAGCTTTGATTTTGGTGGGTTTTTTACTAGAGCTAATTTATGGATCGGATATGGGATATATAGGTCTTAGTTTGCGGATTGAGTATACTTTAAACAGTGTTCTTTATTCGTTTTGTGTGTAATGAAATCTATTATTATTTTTTTTGTCAATTTATATATATAATATACACACATAGCCGATCAGGTGTGGACCCAAATAACGGGTTTACTAACGGACCATCTCAAAATGACTTAGTTTTGGTGTGAAAATGAGGGTGAGATTACAAGAAAACCCCTCACTTCACCTCAAAACTACATCATTTGAGGTAGTGCGTTAGTATCCATTATAATATTCAGTTCTATATTTGTAATGAGTCATTTTTTTTTTAACAGTTATAATTTAAAAGCGTGCAAGCTTCAAACCTGCTTCTGGTTGACCTCTCTGGCTCCATCTCCATTTTTCCTCTCTCCGACTCCAACTTGCTGGTAACTTGTTAACTCATCCATCATTTTTTTTAATTTGACATAATTGGTTTGAAATTTGAATGATGTTTAGATTTATGTTTCCATTCAAGAATTTTTTAAACTTATAATTTATGTCATTTCCCTTTTTTCGGTTTATATTATTCAAATTAATGTTTAGAAGATATGTGCATTGCTCTTTAATTATAGTTTTAATAGTAATTTTGCAAGGGGTTAGTTGTGGTCTAAGAATTTAAAAGTAAAGTATAAATACTATTATCTAATTGGTTGTTTTAATGTGGTGAGAAATATAACTTTTAAAACATCAATTAAAAGTAGGATAAATTATACATAGTAATAAACCTCTCAAGTTACACATAGTGCGCATAGATACTAGCCATATAGTTATTATGCGTATGCATTCAATAGCCCTTAGAACCATTTGAGAGTCATTACCCATGTAATGAGATCTCTCGAATTGTCCCGTTTGGACAGTTTGGGACTGCATAGCTTCTATATAATAATGTACTTAGTGGTGTACACTTGTTACTTTTGGGGGACCTTCTGTTGCCGTCTCTTAATATTCTCTGGGTACATACTAGATTGATGTGGTGTTGAGTATTAATTCAATTGATAAATTGACATCAATTGAAATAACGCGAACACTTACGAATCTATGTTGTGTACTTGGAGAACTATGGGGATATACTGCCGAAATATCCTCAAATTGAAACAATGTGGATGAGCTGCTAAGTGTGTTACACAAATATGCGGTCTTGAATGGGATAGGACCACTCACCTTTTAGAGGAGATGGAGGAGATACAATTATATTATTTTATACGAGATGCACAAGGAAATAAATTGTAACTTCCAAGTAAAAGTTAATTCATTAGTTGTTGTTTATGTACCCTCTCAATTAGAGAATATGTAGGGGGTCCATAAGAGTTTAAATTATATTGCTTTGTATGAAATATATGAGGAAAAAAGGCAACTTTTAAGTAAAATTTAATTCATCTATTATAGTTTATGTAATCTCTCAATAAACACATATGGAAGAAGTGGACAAGAGTTGGATGACACTTAAGCATAAAATAGGTGAGCGGTATCGTGAGGGCGCTAAGACTTTTATTGATAGAGCAATGGCCAAAGTGAGCCAAAATGGTACAATTCAATGCCCGTGTAATAATTGTTGTAATCGTTATTGGCACATTGACCATGTTGTGACGTATCATTTAGTACGACATGGCATAATGGAAAGTTATAAGATCTGGGTTCATCATGGGGAATCTATTTTACAACACCAAATTGATGAATCCGAAGATGACACAGATGTTGAAATTGATGATAATGAAGATGAGGATGACGATTTCCCTCAATTAGTAGAAGACTATTTTAGGGGGGCTTATACGGGGCGTGATTCAGGGGATTTTGGGACAGGAAAAGCGTATGATAACACCAAAACAAAAGATGTGCAAAATATCGAAAAAATACTAAAGGCTGCCCGACGTGAGGTGTACCCAAGATGTAAAACATATACGCTAATGAAATTTATGATTACAATGTTTCATTTGAAGGTTGTGGGTAAATGGAGTAATAAGCCATTTGACATGTTGATGGAGGTATTAGTGGATCTTCTTCCTGCAGGGAATTTGGTTCCGAAATCGATTTATGAAGCCAAAAAGCTACTACGTGAATTAGGCTTGGGATATGAGACAATCCATGCATGCCAACATGATTGTTCTCTCTTTTGGAAGGAGAATGAATCTCTTGATATTTGTTCGATATATGGGGAGTCTAGATACAAGCCCAATTTTGGCAATGGTAAGAAGATCCCTCAAAAGGTACTATGCTACTTTCCATTGACACCTAGGTTGCAAAGATTATTTATGTTAAGGAAGACGGCTACAGGCATGAGATGGCACAGTGTTAAGCGCGTAGATGATGGGATATTGAGGCATCTGAATGATAGTGAGGAGTGGAAGGACTTTTATCTATGTTATCCTGATTTTGATAAGGATCCCCGTAATGTGAGGCTAGGCCTCGCCACCGATGGGTTCAACCCTTTTGGGAACATGAGCACCTCTTATAGCATGTGGCCTATGGTAATGATTCCATATAACATGGAACCCTGTAATTGCATGAAAGATCCATTTTTCATGATGACTTTACTTATTCTTGGGCCTAGTTCCCCCGATAAAGAAATTGATGTTTACATGCGACCATTGATCGATGAGTTGAACGAGTTGTGGGAAAATAGCGTACTCACTTATGATGCGTCTAGTCAACAAACGTTTCGGATGCATGCAGCTGTAATGTGGACGATAAATGACTTTCCTGCCTATGGTAACTTATCTGGGTGGAGTACCAAAGGTTATCTTTCTTATCCCCCATGTAATGAGGATGCATTATCTCAATGCCTGCGAAGTAAGATTGGCTACTTGGTCCATCGATGTTACCTTCCCGAGGACCATACTTTACAAAGGAGTAAGGCATTTAATAGTATGTATGAGAATCAAACTCAATCCTTGGAGTTACCAGTGGAAAAAGTACCAAATTAATTGAATTGCTTATCAAATGCTAAGTTTGGAAAGCATCCGAGCAACAAGAAAAGGCCTCGTAACCCAACAGAATTGAACTGGACAAAGAAAAGCATTTTATATGAGCTCCCGAATTGGAAAACACTAAAGATTCGTTACAACCTTGATGTGATGCACATTGAGAAAAATATATGTGATAATTTACTTGGAACAATATTGAACGTGGATGGGAAGAACAAGGACACAGAAAAAGCACGCCTTGATCTAGAAGATATGGGCATAAGGGTAGAATTGCACTTACAAAAGCGTCCTGATGGGTCTTATGTCAAGCCTCTCGCAATATATACATTAACCCCAAAGGAGAAGGAGTATTTTTATGATTTTTTGAAATCAGTTAAGTATCCAGATGGTTATGCTGCAAACATCTAGAGATGTGTGACTACAAAGGATGGAAAATTATTGGGCCTTAAAAGCCATGATTACCATGTCTTATTACAACGAATTCTTACCATTGGGATGCATGGGTACCGTCCTAAAGATATTTGTATTACACTGGCTGAGTTGGGTGAATGGCTTCAGGAGTTGTGCCCCAAAACATTAGTGCGAATAGATTTGGAGAAATTAGAGGAACGCATAATTCTGATACTTTGCAAAATGCAGAACATTTCCCCCCAGCATTCTTTAATGTAATGGTCCATTTGGAGGTTCATTTGGCACGTGAGGCCAAACTTGATAGACCAGTACAATATCGATGGATGTTTCCAATTAAAAGGTAAATGAAACTATTATAACATTAATTTAGTTTAATATCTTGAAAAATGTGTAAAATGTATAATATTCATCTAATTATTATTAATTTCAAGGTTTCTTGGAAATTTGAAAGAATTTGTATCTAACCGAGCCAGGCCTGAAGGTTCCCTTGCAGAGACGTACATTGTGAAAGAGTGTTTGACTTTTTGCTCAATGTACTTGAGCCATGTTGAAATCGTATTTAACAGATAAGAACGCAATTTTGATGGTGGTGAACGTGGCTTGGGGCGAGTTGTCTTTAACCAAAATGTTCATCCTTTTGGATGTATCTCAAGGGCTCCTGATGTGTCTGAAAAGGAGCTCAATATGGCTAAGTGGTTTGTGTTGTATAACACTGCTGAGGTTGAGCCGTATTTAGAGTACGTGTTTCAAATTTATAATATTCATGATCTTTCTGTTTGATTATCCATTTTATTAATAAATTAAATTTCTCTAATTAGGGAACACAAAATTCTACTTTAAATTCCAAATGGACGTGACATAATTCAAATTCAACGCCAAAAATTTCCAAAGTGTTTTAAAGAACGGGTAAGATATATAAATAAAGTTACTTTGCATAACTTTAACATTAATTTAATATGACTTTTATATGTTTTTTATGTAGATGAATCTTTTACGAGCACAAAGGTCCCCAAAAGCAAATGATGAGCTCTAGTCATTAGCAAATGGACCTAACGTGGTAGTGAATATATATTCTGGTTGCATTTGCAATGGAGTTCGATTCCATACTAGGGACCGAGACATGCATCGTAGGAGTCAGAATAGTGGGTTGGTCTCCAAAGGGGAACACGAGGGTCGTGAGCTAGACTTTTACGGTTACTTGAGCAAAATTTATGAGATGACATATATTTACGGGTATAAAGTCATTTTTTTCCAATGCGAATGGTTTAACATCGGTAGTAGGAAGATAGTGCACACTGATTCACATTTTATTAGTATTGATGTCAAGAGTCGGTGGTATAAAGATGATCCATTTGTTTTGCCTAGTCAGATTCAACAAGTTTCCTATGTCAATGATACAAAGTTAGGTGCACAATGGCAAATGGTACAAAGAGTCCAACAGCGGGGAATCTGGGATGTATCGAATTTGGATGACGATGATACCGGGGCAGCAGAATTGCATGGATCCGGTGACGTGTTCCAACAAGTCGAAACAACAAATGTTATCCCAATCGTCGTTGAAGATACTGCTACTTAATTTCATAGGAATGATGCAATTCCTGAGGTTATCCCTAGTGATAGGGTTCTTCATCCAATGGGGGAAAACATTGATGATGATAATGATGATGATGTCGTTGATGATGAAACAATGTTAGAGAATGGAGATAACGAGGAAGATGGGGAGAAAATGGATTATGATTATGATATTGATACCGATATGTAATGCTAAATGTTTTGTTCCTATTTTGTTTCGTATGTGGACAAACTTTATATGTTTCTATCTAGTGTAATTCGTTACATGCTGTGCCAAATTAGTTTTATCAAATTAGAGAATGGAGATAACGAAGAAAATGGATTATGATTATGATATTGATACTGATATGTAATGTTAAATGTTTGTTCCTATTTTGTTACGTGTTGTGTTAAATTAGTTTTATAAAATATTATTGATCAAGTTATATGTTTCCATCTAGCGTAATTCGTTATGTAGTGTGATGTTCATTTTATTTTATTTATTTTTTGTGTTTAGTCGAAAAATATGCCTCCAAAGGAAAAAATATGGCTTCAAGCTAGACAGACGGGTCGTATGATGTTAGCATATGAGAAAGAAAGGATCGATAATATTAAGAAGAATCAATTGCGACTGAATTCTTTGGTGCCTAACAAGATCAGATTTAGTAAGAATCAAAATTTTAATGTAAATGTATGAGATGATGATGAGTACAGATTGCCCGATGGTGAGGAGGATCTTAGTTCGTCCAGTGGTGATGATGTCAGTGATGATAATAATGAGTATTCTAATCCTCAAATGGAGAAGGTAATGCATGCATGGTAGTGTAATTGAAATTAAGTTTATGTTCATTACCTCAATATACTTTAAAGTACATATATAGATTCTATACATTTTTTGCATCACTAATTAAATTGTATTTTGTATTGGCAGGTCTCAAACATGGCGCCCGTACGATGATTATTTCGTTGTTCTCCCTCCCCCCCTATGAGAGGATCCTCATTTGAGGAGACACTCAACACCTAAATCAATATGTCACGAGTACCACCAGTGAGCAACAATGTTGGTAACATAATATATATATATATATATATATATATATAAACTGCTATATATAAAGTGTTATATAAATAGTTTATATATAAACTGTTATATATATAACTGTTTATATATAACATTTTATATATAACAGTTTATATATAACTGTTTATATATAACATTTTATATATAACAGTTTATATATAACTGTTTATATATAAACTGCTATATATAAGCAATTTATATATAAACTGGTTATTTATAAAATCTTATATATATAAGATTTTCGATTAAAGAGGGGTGACTGCTCTATTCAACAGGATGCCATCAAATGTTTTGACCTCAAACAAATTCATTCAACCCCTTCTTTTTTATTTAATCAGTTATGGTCAAAGCCTGAAATAGGGAGATTTAAACTTAATATCTCTTGTTATAGAGATCATCATCTTCATCTTGGAGGTGGTGCCATCCTTAGAGATTGTAATGGAAATTTCATTTGGGCTATTTCAAATTTTCAAGCTTCTGGTTCTTATCAAGAGATTCAACTCCAAGCTTTGAAAGAGGGTTTACTTTTTTGCTCAGACCATAACTTGTTCAACATAGATATAGAAGCTGAATCGAGAGAGTTGGTTGAATCTATCTCCTCTTCTGATGCTGCTCTAATCCATTGGTGTGCTCGATCCAACTTCAAGCTGGTTCAAGTTTTTTTTAAAAGGTTACATTGTTCTACATCTGTTTGCTCAAAAGATGGAAATATAGTGGCTTCTCTTCTATCCAAGCGTGGTTCCTCTCTCCAAAGAATCATATGCTATTCAAATCAAGATGATCTCCCAAGGAATATCAAAATTGCTATTTGTCAAGATGCTCATTAATGTAGTTGTTTTTGTTTTTTCTTTTATGTAAGCCATCTAGAGAGGGCTTTTCTCTCTAATTATCAATAAAAACATCCTTTTTTGAAAAAAAAAATAAATAAATAAAAAATAAAAATAAAATAAAATAAAATCTTATATATATAGCAGTTTATATATAAACTGCTTATATATAACAACTTATATATAGCAGTTTATATATAAACAGTTATATATAAACTTATTTATTTTTCTTCGAAATCTTGTTTAGATTGTTTAAATCTACTTCCTGTATATATAATTATCTTACTTTCGCATTAAAACAGGAAGTTCGAGTCACTCCTCAGTGCACTTTCAACAGAGAACAACAAATGATAATGCCGTAGAAGATATACACGTTACTATTCTTGACAATTCCATGATGCCTAAGTCATTTTTGTTTAGATTGTTTAAATTTACTTATTGTATATATAATTGTCTTTATTTTTTATTAAAACAGGAATCTTGAGTCACTCCTCGATGCGTCCCCAACGAAGAACATCAATCAATGATGTTGTTGAAGATATACAGGCCGATATTCCTGATGTTTCCTTGATATGTAAGTTATTTTGATTATTTTATTAGTAGTTTATTGTGTAATACTTGACATTTATTATATTACTTTATGATCTTTATTTTTCTACAGCTACTAGAACCAAAAAGCGAGTTCGAGGATTAACACATGGAATGAAGGTTGAGAAAACGGTAAAAAGACATGAAAAACTTGAAGTGTGTGTGTTGGAAGGTGATGGGGTACCTATGGGTGTAAATGCTCCCTCTCTAGGACAACAAATCGGAATTGAGGTTAAAAATACGGCACCACTTTAAGGGGTGACTCGTTGGGGGGAAATTGATTTTGGGACACAAGATGCAGTAATTGCTAGGATTCGGGTAGTTATATTTGATTCTTTCAGTTAGATATTCTTTCAATGTTATTGTGTGTATTTCTATTTAAAGTAAATTTTTAGGATAAATTCGATAATATTAACTATGATGATGATGAGTTTGTTAGACATGTTATTCATAGGAAGTGTGCACGGAGGTTCAATGGTTGGAGGAGTAAAATGTACATACATTACACGAAATTATTGAAGGATGGAGTCGACCCTAAAAAGAATTCATACGAATGGGTTACACCAAGCAATTAGAAGTACATGATAGATGATGTTTGGAGTGGTGAGAAGTTCAAGGTAACTAATTCGTATTTTATTATGTTTGCAATTTAGCTATTCCTTGAAAATTTCATTATTGGAGATCCATTTAGTATTTTTTTATGTTTTTAATTAGGCAAGGTCACTATAAGGTCAATTAGCACGTGCTAGTTTGCCTTTGAATCATACTTGTGGGTCGCGATCATTTGTAGCTGCCATGTCAATCGAGGTGATGCGTTATGTAATTTATGAATTTGATTACTTATCAATGTAAAATAATATTCCCATTGGTTCCATTTATAAATAAAGAAAAGGGTGGTGAGAGACCACATATTAATGACTTATTTAAATCATCTCATTGGAGGGAGAAAAATAATGATTGGGTGGATCCAAAGTGAAAGGAAAAATATGTATGTACATCTTTGATTAATTAATTATATTGCAAGAGATCCCATATTGCTGACTTCTTTATATTGTTATTTTAAAATTTGTTGACTAATTATGTTGTAAGCTTATACTATTTTAAATATGGCAGGAGAAGTTTATGGAGCTTAAAGAGAGATCCTCTCAACCAAACGCACCCTTCATGTCACAAGAGGAGATGTCGATAGAGGTTTTTGGAAAAAGATCGGGCCATATTGTTGGATGGGGGGTAGGCCCGAAGACCTCTAAAGCTTCAAGTACAATAGGACAGTTCAGGGCGCGCGATGAAGAGGTGAGGCTACTAAGAGAGAATTTGTCTTTACTCGACGAGAGAAATGATATCCAACAACAGAAGATAGATGCTCAGCAATAGAAGATAAAGGCCTAAGATAAAAAAATTTGAGGATTTCCTAGAATACACGATGCAAATGTTTTGCAAAAATACGTAAGGATCAAGAACGAGGGAGCGTATCCGGAGGATCTCCAGTTTCGAATCAATTTGGTAAGTATTTTATACTGATGATAGATGATTTTCTATTTATTGCACCTTTACCAAAGTAAAATCTTCGTTTAGCAGTGTGTGTGTGTGTGTGTTGTGTAAGGTGTGCATGTCTAATAAGGCCTTAATAGTTATATATAGCAGTTAGCTGTTATATGTAATAGTTATACAATTAAGTATATCTATTACAACTATATATATAACATCTATTTATAGCTGTTATATATATAGTTATACAAATGTTATATATATAGTTGTTACATCTATATATAACAGTTATATATATATATATACTAGGGTATGCCCGTGCCTGAAGGCACGCTGATAATTTTGAAAAGTATAAAAGCATGCCTAATGTAAATAATATGTGATTTATATATTAGAAGTGTAAATTTTTGAAGTATAGAATCGTGTAAATTTAAATCATACAATTTTTTTCCAACACAAATGTCTAAAAAATTTAGAAAATTCGGGCAAAATTCCCTTTGTTTATTAGAGTATCCACCCAGCTTAATCGATTCATCAATAAATAAATAAAGCAATAATCACTTTAATCAATTCATGAAGAAAACACAAATACATCGATAAATAATATTAGCCTGTAACGCGCAAACTCAATTTTGTAGATTAGTTGTATCCCAAATAAGCTCACCATCTAATTGCAAATACAAACCTTGGTCATCTTACATAAGAGTAAAAAATAAAGATAAGATAACAATTCTTTATCTTCATAAAAAGAAATACTTTCCTTTTCTTATATAACAGGATATCTTGGGACAGTTATAGGGAAAAACATTTGTCTAACTCCTTCAGACTTTATAATAGGGAAAATGATTCCGGACGCACCCTACAATGGACAAAATAGCATACGTGTCAATGGTTTCGAAATAGCATAGGGAAAATGATTTCGAAAGTATATGTCGTTAATAGGACCATACATCATGGGGTCTATGATATAACAAATGGTATTTAATAGTGGTAAAAATATATATTTTTTAAATTAATTAATATTTAGCCTGTATGAGTTGAACACACTTTCCACTTATTTGAATTTATTTTTTATGCATAAAAAATCCAATGATTTTTTAAACAATTTTTTTGTGAACTGAATAATTGTTGTTAAAATCTTTTCAGGGCCTTACTTTTAGCAAGAAAAAATTTGCTTGTAAAAATATGTTTGACTTGTACCTGTTTAAAATAGGTATGTATTTTAGTTTTGTAATTTGATATGCTTTGAGATCTTTGCTTCGGTAATGTTTGTTGGACATGAGTGATATCATCACTTTCTAGATAGGATTCTGAAAATCTTTCCCTGTCATGTCCAACTGAAGAGAATCTCTTTAGGGGAACAAAAGCAGTTGTAACCTAAGGAAAACACATCCTTTTTGTTATAGATATACCACATAACTCTAAATTGAATGATGAACCAAATTTTATACTCTTAGAAAATTTAAACATTAAAGAAATTCAGGGATATAACAAATATTGTAAGATAAAATATTTTTTGAGTTTAGTTCAACTTATTTTATAACATATCCCTCACTTTTTTTACAATATTTTTTGTTATAAAAGGTTTTAGTTTAAATCAAATTTACATTACTTTGAACGTTACATTTATTAAAATACTTTGCAGAAAAATACATCAAGCCAAGTGTTATTGAATCGGAGCAGTCCTTCGACTATAGTATCTTGTAGCTTTTGGCCTTAGAAAGATTTTGTAAGATATATAGGATAGCTGATATAGAATAGCTGTTAAAAAGATTTTGTTGTCCAATATTTTATATTTGTTCTGATTTGACCTTTAAGAAAGCCATTAAGCTTTTTCACTTGGACTTCATAATTGCACCCATGTGTGAATCTCTCTCCACCAGAAATAGATTCAAATTTTGAGTCTTCAATTATTTCGTTGTAGAAAAAAGATAAAACACCTTTTGTTAAAATACAATATAAAATAATAAATTATTTTATTTTCCTCACAAACACATGTTATCAAAAGAAAAATTGCATTACGGAAGGGGATTTAGGAACTTTGACAAAGTAAGGCTTTGGGAACTTTGCTGAAATTTCAAGAAGACAACGTTTTTTAAAATAAACAAAATGATTTTTTTTTTATTAATGTTCATTTAAAAAAAATCATAATTTCTTTATTAATAAAATAACGTTTTTTTATATTTTTTTCCAGAATATTTGCACATTTTAATTAGCAACACAGACAACATGAAAAACACAAATTTGTGTCGTGTCATGATGTTTTTTATTCAGACCGTGCTCGTGTCAACTAAAAACACGAATAGAAAGAGAAAAACACAATAAACATTTTAAAATATCCAACATAAGAAACCCAAACCACGTAATTCAGTTTATGTCAAGGTCTCTATTTTTTAAGGAAAGGATATTTTGAAACTTCTCCTTCTTATTACATATAGATACAAAAAAATCGACATATACAGAAGATGGATTTGGAAACAACTAATAGGAATAAAAAGCCTGAGACAAAACCACCAAACTAATCAAGCAAACTCGTGGACTATCATTTTGAACCTTGATGCTTTAACACCATATTTGGAATGATTTTAGGATACCACGATTTTCTCTAAACTTTGTCACTCTCTCTCCACCAAAGCTTGGAAATAAACCTACAAAACCATAAATGAAAAACCACAAAGTCTAAATTAAATAACAAAAGAGAGATAAAAGGATGCCATCGACACCTTGCTTCGGCAATGGAGGTGATGAGGGCAGTGAAAAGATGTGAAAGAATTTACAAATTTCAGAAAGTAATGAGTTGGCTCCTAATCTAAGATATTTGGGATGGAGCATATAATGGGAAACATAGATTCGCTAGCACTAACAGTTGGGAATTAAAGTAAAACATTGTTAGATAACTGAAAAATAAGGTACAACATTTTTTCATCCAAAATAAACCGATGAAACCTCCGAACTTAAACAAAAGCGTCACTCAAAAGACTGTGGATAGGTAATTTCGAATTAAAAGCCAAAACCAAAACCAATCTCCAAAATAGGGGGTAAACCTTAAATAACACAAACCAAACTTAAAAAGAGGGTTTCACAAACCCTTACTTGAACCTTGATGTTGAGAGTGGGACCCGAGAGTGCTCCTAAGTATGAACATTCATTTTTTTACCTGCAAAATAGTAGAGAAAAAAACTTATGCAGAGATTTATCTCCAAAACGAACCAAAAATAAAACAAAAATACGAAAATTCCTAATAAAATAGCTCCAACAGACCGTCTCTTTGAAGCGGTGTGTGTGTTTGAAAGCAAAACCCCAACAACTTTATCAAAACCACTACCAACAAATCAAATACCTGTTTTCAATACCCAAAAATCGTTTCAAACGTTACCACCAAAATTGTTAATAAATATTGAAGAGAAAAAATCAAAAGGTCGCTCTTCAACCTTCTCAAATTGTAAATGCAAAACTGCTTGTAATGAAAAAAAATACCATTAGACTTTTAGATCCATCATATTTCAAGCCATAGGAGCCCAGCAAGAGTGAGAAATCTGCATCAAACAACAAAAGATACTTATTAGATCTCAGATCAGCTATATGTGTGGATGAAATCAATGGTAAACTCTCATAGATATGGAAATCAAACAATATCAACCATGCTTGTACAAATCGTGTTTAGGAAAGAAAAAAAATGAAAAAAAATGCAAATACTAACCTGGGTATCTCGAATTTGAGAAAGAGAGAGAGATAGCCATGTCCGATGTTAGAGAGAGAGAGAGGAGGAGCGGTCATTTTGGGGGTAGAGGTAAAAATCGTGTTTAAGAAAGAAAAATAATGAACAAAAAATACAAATACTCACATGGGTAGCCCAGATTTGAGGGAGAGAGAGGGTCGTGTCCGATGTTAGAGAGAGAGATAGAGAGAGAGAGGAGGAGGAGCTGTCATTTTGGGCGTAGTAGGGAAGTAGACATGGACAGAGCCAGACATAAAATATGGGTTTACACAGAATCGTCAATTTTTTTCTCGAGCCTTACGCTCAACTTTTGAGGTATGCGTACTATTCTCTCTCGTGTTAAAATCAGCTTGGTTGAGATGAGTTTACAAATTCAACCTCAATTTTGAATTTTAACGTAGAGGTGAAAAGAGGGGGGAATCAAAAAAATTTAAGGGCAAAAAAGGTAGTGCATAAAAACCTCATATAGATGACATCATCTACAAAACTTATGACATACATAAGTTTTGTAACTTATTATATAGATATATATATATATAGTTGTATATAACATATATGTTATACATGTTATATACAGCTATATATTTATATGTTATATATATAGCTGTTACAACATATATGCATATATAACAACATATATGTTATAACAACATATACGTTATAACAGCATATATGTTGTTATATATGCATATATGTTATAACAACTATATATATAACATATATGTTGTTATAACAGCATATATGTTATAAGAGCCTATATATATAACATATATAACATATATGTCATATATGTTTACATGCCTGTGTACAATTCCATTATCTGTTTTATGTGTGTGTGCTCATGTAAACACTTGGAACATTCAAAGAGATGATTACCTAGCTTTGTGTTGATATGTGATTTATAAGCCATACTTTATCTTATACCCCAAAAGAGGCTGTAAGGATCTATGTTCTGTTTTTTCATTACCGTACTATGCATTAGTTTGCAAAAATATATGAATTCGTAAACAATGTGATTACAGTGTATATGGGAGATTGAAATGTAAATGTGATTACCATAGGAACCGACCACGTGGTCATGGGGCTCCCGATTTGAGTGTACAATGTAAATTTGCAAAAAAATTATACTGAAGCATAAAAACTTGCAATCGAAGGGTGAAAACATAAAACAACCACAAAACGGTCCCGTAAGAGGCACGAATGCCTCGCACGGGATCAATGTGACTTGTAGGAACCGACCGCGTAGTCACGGGGCTCTCGGTTTGAGTGTACGACGTAAATTTGCAAAAAATTAGAATTAAGCATAAAAACATGCCATCGAAGGGTGAAAACGTAAAATAACCACAGAACGATCGCGTAAGAGTCATGAACACCTCGCACGGGACCAATGTCACTCATTGGAACCGACCGCATAGTCACAGGGCTCCCCGTTTGAGTGTACGATGAAAATTTACAAAAAATTAAACTTAATCATAAAAACATGCCATCAAAGGATGAAAACATAAAATAAACACAGAACGGTCCCGTAAGAGTCACGAACAGCTCGCACGGGACCAATGTGGCTCGTAGGAACCGATCGCAAAGTCACGGGGCTCCCAATTTGAGTATACGACGTAAATTTGTAAAAAATTAGACTTACGCATAAAAACTTACAATCGAACGGTGAAAACGTAAAATAACCACAAAATGGACCCGTAAGAGTCACGAACACCTCGCACGGGACCAATGTGAATCTTAGAAAGTGGCCGTGTAGTCACTGCACTCCCGGTTTGAGTGTACGACGTAAATTTGCAAAGAGTGAGATTTAAGAATAAAAACATGGCATCGAAGGGTTAAAACATAAAACAAACACACAATGTTCCCGTAAGAATCACGAACAGCTCACACGGGACCAATATGACTCGTCAGAACCGACCGTGTAGTCACGGGGCTCCCAGTTTGAGTGTACGACGTAAATTTGCAAAAAATTAGACTTAAGCATAAAAACTTGCAATCGAAGGGTGAAAACGTAAAACAACCACAAAATGGTCCCATAAGAGTCATGAACACCTCGTACGGGACCAATGTAAGTCTTAGGAACCGACCGTGTAGTCACTGCCCACCCGGTTTGAGTGTACGACATAAATTTGCAAAAAATTAGACTTAAGCATAAAAACATACCATCGAAGGGTGAAAACGTAAAATAACCACAGAACGGTGGTGTAAGAGTCACGAACACCTCGCACGGGACCAATGTGACCCTTAGGAACCGACCGCGTAGTCCCGAGGCTCCCGGTTTGAGTGTACGACATAAATTTGCAAAAAATTAGACTTAACCATAAAAACATGCCATCGAAGGGTGAAAATATAAAGCAGCCACAAAACGGTCCTGTAAGAGTCACTAACACCTCGCACGGGACCAATGTGACTCATAGGAACTGACCGCGTACTCATGGGGCTCCAGGTTTCAATGACCGACGTAAATTTGTAAAAAATTAGAATTAAGCAAAAAAACATGCTATCGAAGGGTGAAAATGTAAAACAAACACAAAATGGTCCCGTAAGAGTCACAAACAGCTTGCACGGGACCAATGAAAGTCTTAGGAACCAGTCGTGTAGTCACTACGCTCCCGATTTGAGTGTACGACGTAAATTTGAAAAAAATTATACTTAAGCACAAAAACAAGCTATCGAAGTGTGAAAACGTAAAACAAACACAAAACGGTCCCGTAAGAGTCACGAACACCTCGTACGGGACCAATGTGACCCCTAGGAACCGACCACGAAGTCCCGGGGCTCCCGGTTTGAGTGTACGATGTAAATTTACAAAAAATTAGAGTTAACCAAAAAAATTCCATCGAAGGGTGAAAAAGTAAAATAGCCACAAATCGGTCTCGCAAGAGTCAAGAACACCCCGCACGGGACCAATGTGAGTCGTAGGAACCGATCGTGTAGTCACGGGGCTCCCGGTTTGAGTGTACGACGTAAATTTGCAAAAAATAGACTTAAGCATAAAAAATGCCATCGAAGGTTGAAATCGTAAAATAAACAAAAAAATGGTCCCGTAAGAGTCACGAACAGCTCGCACAGCACCAATGTGACTCGTAGGAACCGATCGCGTAGTCACGGGGATCCCAGTTTGAGTGTACGACGTAAATTTGAAAAAAATTAGACTTATGCATAAAAACATGACATCGAAGGGTGAAAACGTAACAAAACCAAAAAAATGTCCCGTAAGAGTCACAAACACCTCGCATGGAACCAAAGTGACCCGTAGGAACCGACCGCGTAGTCACGAGGCTCCCGGTTTGAGTGTTGATGTATATTTATAAAAAATTAGACTCAAGCATAAAAACATGTCATCGAAGGGTGAAATTGTAAAACAAACACAAAACGGTCCCGTAAGAGTCACGAACACCTCACACGGGACCAATGTAACCCCTAGCAACCGACCACATAGTCCCGGGGCTCCCGGTTTGAGTGTACGACATAAATTTACAAAAAAATTAGACTTAACCATAAAAACATGCCATCGAAGGGTGAAAATATAAAATAGCCACAAAACGTTCCCGTAAGAGTCAGAAACACCTCACAGAGGACCAATGTTACTCGTAGAAACCGATCGCGTAGTTATGGGGCTCCCGGTTTGAGTGTACGACTTAAATTTGCAAAAAGTGAGACATAAGAATAAAAACAAGACATCGAAGGGTTAAAACGTAAAACAATCACAGAACGTCCCCGTAAGAGTCACGAGCACCTCGCACGGGACCAATGTAATCCCTAAGAACCAACTGCATAGTCCTGGGGCTCCCGATTTGTGTGTACAAAATAAATTTGCAAAAAATTGGACTTAAGCAAAAAAAACATGCGATCGAAGGTTGAAAATGTAAAACAACCACAGAACGGTCGCGTAGAAGTCACGAATACCTCTCATGGGACCAATCTGACCCCTAGGAACCAACTGCATAGTCCTGGGGCTCTCGGTTTGAGTGTACGACGTAAAGTTGCAAAAAATAGACTTAACCATAAAAACATGCCATCGAAGGGTGAAAATGTAAAACAACCACAAAATGGTCCCGTAAGAGTCACGAATACCTCGCACTGAACCGATGTGACTCATAGGAACCGACTGCAAAGTCACAGGCTCTCGGTTTGAGTGTACGATGTAAATTTGCAAAAAATTAGACTGAACCATAAAAACATGCCATCGAATGGTGAAAAAGTAAAACAAACACAAAACGATCTCGTAAGAGTCACGAACAGCTCGCACGGGACCAATGCGACTAGTAGGAACAGACCGCGTAGCCACGGAGATCCCGATTTGAGTTTCCGACGTAAATTTGCAAAAAAATAGACTTATGCATAAAAACCTAACATCGAAGGGTAAAAACGTAAAAAAACCAAAAAATTGTCCCTTAAGAGTCACGAACACCTCGCATGGGACTAATGTGACCCGTAGGAACCGATCGCTTAGTCACTGGACTCCCGGATTGATTGTACGACGTAAATTTGAAAAAAAAATAGACTTAAGCAGAAAAACATGCTATCGATGGTTGAAAACGTAAAACAAACACAAAACGGTCCCGTAAGAGTCACGAACACCTCGTACGGGACCAATGTGACCCCTAGGAACCTACTGCGTAGTCCCGGGGCTCCCGGTTTGAGTATATGACATAAATTTACAAAAGATTAGACTTAACCACAAAAACATGCCATTGAAGGGTGAAAAAGTAAAACAAACACAAAACGGTCCAGTAAGAGTCGCGAACAGCTCGCACGGGACCAATGTGACTCATAGGAACCGACCGCATAGTCACGGGGATCCTGGTTTGAGAGTCCGACGTAAATTTATAAAAAAAATTAGACTTAAGCATAAAAACCTGACATCGAAGGGTAAAAACATAAAAAAAAAACAAAAAATTGTCCCTTAAGAGTCACGAACACCTCGCATGGGACCAATGTGACCCGTAGGAACCGACCGCGTAGTCACGGGGCTCCCGGTTTAAGTGTACGACGTAAATTTGAAAAAAATTAGACTTAAGCATAAAAACATGCTATCGAAGGATGAAAACGTAAAACAAACACAAAACGGTCCCGTAAGAGTCACAAACACCTCGCACGGGACCGATGTGACCCCTAGGAACCAACCGCGTAGTCCCGGGGCTCCCGATTTGAGTGTACGACGTAAATTTGCAAAAAATTAGACATAACCATAAAAACATGTCATCGAAGGGTGAAAATACAAAATAGCCACAAAATGGTCCCGTAAGAGTCACGAACACCTCGTACGGGACCAATGTAACTCGTAGGAACCGACCGCGTAGTCACGGGGCTCCCGGTTTGAGTGTACGACTTAAATTTGTAAAAAGTGAGACTTAAGAATAAAAACATGACATCGAAGGGCTAAAACGTAAAATAATCACAGAACGTCCCCGTAAGAGTCACGAACACCTCGCACGGGACCAATGTAAGCCCTAAGAACCGATCGCGTAGTCTCGGGACTCCCAGTTTGTGTGTACGAAATAAATTTGCAAAAAATTAGACTTAAGCATAAAAACATGCGATCGAAGGGTGAAAACGTAAAACAACCACAGAACGATCGCGTAAAAGTCATGAACACCTCTCACGAGACCAATGTGACCCCTAGGAACGGACCGCGTAGTCCCAGGACTCTCGGTTTGAGTGTACTACGTAAAGTTGCAAAAAATAGACTTAACCATAAAAACATGCCATCGAAGGGTGAAAATATAAAACAACCACAAAATGGTCCCGTAAGTGTCACGAACACCTCGCACTGGACGAATGTTACTCATAGGAACCTATTGCATAGTCACGGGGCTCTCGGTTTGCGTCTACGACGTAAATTTGCAAAAAATTAGACTTAACCATAAAAACATGCCATCGAAGGGTAAAAAAGTAAAACAAACACAAAACGATCCCGTAAGAGTCACGAATAGCTCGCACGGGACCAATGTGACTTGTAGGAACCGATCGCATAGTCACGTGGATTCCGATTTGAGTGTCTGACGTCAATTTTTAAAAAATTAGACTTAAGCATAAAAACCTGACATCGAAGGGTAAAAACGTAAAAAAACCAAAAAATTGTTGCTTAAGAGTCACGAACACCTCGCATGGGACCAATGTGATCCGTAGGAACCGACCGCGTAGTCACGGGGCTCCCGATTTGAGTGTACAACATAAATTTGAAAAAAAATTAGACTTACGCATAAAAGCATTCTATCTAAGGGTGAAAACATAAAGCAAACACAAAACGGTCCCGTAAGAGTCACGAACACCTCGCACGGGATCAATGTGACCCCTAGGAACCGACCGCGTAGTCCCGGGGCTCCCGATTTTAGTGTACATCGTAAATTTGCAAAAAATTAGACTTAACCATAAAAACATGCCATCGAAGGGTGAAAATATTAAATAGCCACAAAACGGTCCCGTCAGAGTCACAAACACCTCGCACGGGACCAATGTAACTCGTAGGAACCGATCGTGTAGTCACGGGGCTCCTGGTTTGAGTGTGCGACTTAAATTTGCAAAAAGTGAGACTTAAGAATAAAAACATGACATCGAAGGGTTAAAACGTAAAACAAACACAGAACATCCTCGTAAGAGTCACGAACACCTCACACGAGACCGATGTAACCCCTAAGAATCGATCGCGTAGTCCCGAGGCTCTCGGTTTGAGTGTACGACATAAAATTGCAAAAAATTAGACTTAAGCATTAAAACAAGCGATCGAAGGGTGAAAACGTAAAACAACCACAGAACGGTCGCGTAAAAGTCACGAACACCTCTCACGGGACCAATGTGACCCCTAGGAACCGATCGCGTAGTCCCGGGGCTCTCAGTTTGAGTGTACGACGTAAAGTTGCAAAAAATAGACTTAACCATAAAAACATGCCATCGAAGGGGGAAAATATAAAATAGCCATAAAATGTTCCCATAAGAGTCACAAACACCTCGCACGGGACCAATGTAACTCGTAGGAACCGACTGCATAGTCACGGGGCTCTTGGTTTGAGTGTACGACGTAAATTTGCAAAAAGTGAGACTTAAAAATAAAAATAAGAGATCGAAGGGTGAAAAAGTAAAACAAACACAAAATGATCCCATAAGAGTCATGAATAGCTCGCACGGGACCAATGTGACTCGTAGGAACCGACCGCATAGTCACGAGGATCCCGGTTTGAGTGTCCGACGTAAATTTGTAAAAAATTACACTTAAGCATAAAAACCGAACATCGAAGGGTAAAAATGTAAAAAACCAAAAAATTGTCCCTTAAGAGTCAGGAACACCTCGCATGGGACCAATGTGACCCGTAGGAACCGACCGCGTAGTCACGGGGCTCCCGATTTGCGTGTACGACGTAAATTTGAAATAAATTAATCTTAAGTATAAAAACATGCTATCAAAAGGTGAAAACGTAAAACAAACACAAAACGGTCCCGTAAGAGTCACGAACACCTCATACGGGACCAATGTGACCCCTAGGAACCGACCGCGAAGTCCCGGGGCTCTCGGTTTGAGTGTCCGACGTAAATTTGTAAAAAAATTACACTTAAGCATAAAAACCTGACATAGAAGGGTAAAAATGTAAAAAACCAAAAAATTGTCCCTTAAGAGTCAGGAACACCTCGCATGGGACCAATGTGACCCGTAGGAACCGACCGCGTAGTCACGGGGCTCCCGAATTGAGTGTACGACATAAATTTGAAATAAATTAGACTTAAGTATAAAAACATGCTACCAAAGGGTGAAAACATAAAACAAACACAAAATGGTCCCGTAAGAGTCACGAACACCTCATACGGGACCAATGTGACCCCTAGGAATCGACCGCGAAGTCCCGGGGCTCCCAGTTTGAGTGTATGACGTAAATTTCCAAAAAATTAGACTTAACCATAAAAAGATGCCATCGACGGGTGAAAATATAAAATAACCACAAAATGATCCCGTAAGAGTCATAAACACCTCGCACGGGACCAATGTAACACGTAGGAACCGATCGCGTAGTCACGGGGCTCCCAGTTTGAGTGTAGGACTTAAATTTGCAAAAAGTGAGACTTAAGGTTAAAAACGTGACATCGAAGGGTCAAAACGTAAAACAAACATAGAACGGCCCCGTAAGAGTCACGAACTCCTCGCACGAGACCAATGTAAGCCCTAAGAATCGATCGCGTAGTCCCGGGGCTCACGATTTGAGTGTACGACATAAATTTGCAAAAAATTAGACTTAAGAATAAAAACATGTGATCGAAGGGTAAAAACATAAAACAATCACAGAACGGTCGCGTAAAAGTCACGAACACCTCTCACGGGACCAATGTGACCCCTAGGAATCGACTGCGTAGTTCGAGACCCTCAGTTTGAGTGTACGACGTAAAGTTGCAAAAAAATAGAATTAACCATAAAAACATGCCATTGAAGGGTGAAAACGTAAAATAACCACAAAATGGTCCCGTAAGAGTCACGAACACCTCGCACTGGACCAATGTGACTCATAGTAACTGATCGCATAGTCACCGGTTCTCGGTTTGAGTGTACGACGTAAATTTGCAAAAAAATTAGACTTAACCATAAAAACATGCCATCGAAGGGTTAAAAAGTAAAACAAACACAAAACGGTCCTGTAAGAGTCATGAACACCTCGCACGGGACCAATGTGACTCGTAGGAATCGACCGCATAATCACGGGAATCCCGATTTGATTGTCCGACGCAAATTTGCAAAAAATTAGACTTAAGTATAAAAACCTGACATCGAAGGGTAAAAACGTAAAAAAATCAAAAAATTATCCCTTAAGAGTCACGAACACCTCGCATGACCCGTAGGAACCGATCGCGTTGTCACGGGGCTCCCAATTTGAGTGTACGACGTAAAATTGAAAAAAATATACTAAAGCATAAAAACATGCTATCAAAGGGTGAAAATATAAAACAAGCACAAAACGGTCTCGTAAGAGTCACGAACACTTCGCACGGGACCAATGAGACCCCTAGGAACCGATTGCGTAGTCCCGGGGATCCCGGTTACGACGTAAATTTGCAAAAAATTATACTTAACCATAAAAATATGCCATCGAAGGGTGAAAATATTAAATAGCCATAAAACGGTCCCGTAAGAGTCACAAACACCTCGCACGGGACCAATGTAACTCGTAGTAACCGACCGCGTAGTCACGGGGCTCCCGGTTTGAGTGTACGACTTAAATTTGCAAAAAGTGAGACTTAAGAATAAAAACATGACATCGAAGGGATAAACGTAAAGCAAACACAGAACGGCCCCGTAAGAGTCACGAATACCTCACACAAGACCAATGTAACCCTTAAGAATCGACAGCGTAGTCCCGAGGCTCCCGGTTTAAGTGTACGACATTAATTTGCAAAACATTAGACTTAAGCATAAAAACATGCGATCGAAGGGTGAAAACGTAAAACAACCACAGAACGGTCGCATAAAAGTCACGAACACCTCTCACGGGACCAATGTGACCCCTAGGAACCGATCGCGAAATCCCGAGGCTCTCGGTTTGAGTGTAGGATGTAAAGTTGCAAAAAAATAGACTTAATAATAAAAACATTCCATAGAAGGATGAAAACATAAAACAACCACAAAATGGTCCCCTAAGAGTCATGAACACCTCGCATTGGACCAATGTGACTCATAGGAACCGACCGCATAGTCATAGGGCTCTCGTTTTGAGTGTATGACGTAAATTTGCAAAAAATTAGACTTAACCATAAAAACATGCCATCAAAGGGTGAAAAAGTAAAACAAACATAAAACGGTCTCGTAAGAGTCAGGAACAGCTCGCACGGGACCAATGTGACTCGTAGAAATCGACCGCGTAGTCACTGGGATCCCGGTTTGAGTGTCCGACGTAAATTTGCAAAAAGTTAGACTTAAGCATAAAAACCTGACATCAAAGGGTAAAAACATAAAAAAATCAAAAAATTGTCCCTTAAGTGTCATGAACACCTCGCATGGGATCAATGTGACTCGTAGGAACCGACCGCGTAGTCACGGGGCTCCCGGTTTGAGTGTACGACGAAAATTTAAAAAAAATTAGACTTAAGCACAAAAACATGCTATCGAAGGGTGAAAATGTTAAACAAACACAAAATGGTACCGTAAGAGTCACGGACACCTCGCACGGGACCAATGTGACCCCTAGGAACCGACCGCGTAGTCCCGGGGCTCCCCGTTTGAGTGTACGACGTAAATTTGCAAAAAATTAGACTTAACCATAAAAACATGCCATCGAAGGGTGAAAATATAAAATAGCCACAAAATGGTGCCGTAAGAGTCACAAACACCTCGCACGGGACCAATGTAACTCGTAGGAACCGACCCCGTAGTTACGGGGCTCCTGGTTTGAATGTACGACTTAAATTTGTAAAAAGTGAGACTTAAGAATAAAAACATGACATTGAAGGGTTAAAACGTAAAACAAACACAAAACGGCCCCGTAAGAATCACGGCCACCTTGCACGAGACCAATGTAACCCCTAAGAATCGACCAAGTAGTCCCGGGGCTCCCAGTTTCAGTGTACGACAAAAATTTGCAAAAAATTAGACTTAAGCATAAAAACATGCGATCGAAGGGTGAAAACATAAAACAACCACAGAACGATCGCGTAAAAGTCACGAACACCTCTCATGGGACCAATGTGACCCTTAGAAATCTACTACATAGTTTCGGGGCTCTCGATTTGAGTGTACGACGTAAAGTTGCAAAAAATAGACTTAACCATAAAAACATGCCATCGAAGGGTGAAAACATAAAATAACCACAAAATGGTCCCGTAAGAGTCCCAAACACCTCGCACTGGACCAATGTGACTCATAAGAACCGATCGCATAGTCACGGGGCCCTCAGTTTGAGTGTACGACGTAAATTTGCAAAAAAATTAGACTTAACCATAAAAATAAGCCATCGAAGGGTTAAAAAGTAAAACAAACACAAAACGGTCCCGTAAGAGTCACGAACACATCACACGGGACCAATGTGACTCGTAGGAACCGACCGCATAGTCACTGGAATCCCGGTTTGATTGTCCGACGCAAATTTGCAAAAAATTAAACTTTAGCATAAAAACCAAACATGAAAGGGTAAAAACATAAAAAAACCAAAAAATTGTCCCTTAAGAGTCATGAACACCTCGCATGACCCGTAAGAACCGACCGCGTTGTCATGGGGCTCCCGGTTTGAGCCTACGACGTAAATTGGAAAAAAATTAGACTTAAGCATAAAAATATGCTATCGAAGGATGAAAATGTAAAACAAGCACAAAACGGTCCCGTAAGAGTCACGAACACCTCGCACGGGACCAATGTGACCCCTAGGAACCGATCGCGTAGTCCCGGTGCTCCCGATTTGATTGTACGACGTAAATTTATAAAATATTAGACTTAACCATAAAAACATGACATCGAAGGGTGAAAATATTATATAGACACAAAACGGTCCCGTAAGAGTCACAAACACCTCGCACGGGACCAATGTAACTCGTAGGAACCGACCGCGTAGTCACTGGGCTCTCGGTTTGAGTGTACGACTTAAATTTGCAAAAATTGAGACTTAAGAATAAAAACATGACATCGAAGGGTTAAAACATAAAACAAACACAGAACGGCCGTGTAAGAGTCACGAACACCTCGCATGAGACCAATGTAACCCCTAAGAATCGACCGCGTAGTCCCGGGGCTCCCGGTGTACGACATAAATTTGCAAAACATTAGACTTAAGCATAAAAACATGCGATCGAAGGGTGAAAACGTAAAACAACCATAGAACGGTCGCGTAAAAGTCACGAACACCTCTCACGGAACTAATGTGACCCCTAGGAACCGACCGCGTAGTCCCGAGGCTCTCGGTTTGAGTGTAGGATGTAAAGTTGCAAAAAATAGACTTAACCATAAAAACATTCCATCGAAGGCTGAAAACATAAAACAACCACAAAATGGTCCCGTAAGAGTCATGAACACCTCGCATTGGACCAATGTGACTCATAGGAACCGATCGCATAGTCACGAGGCTCTCGGTTTGAGTGTACGACGTAAATTTGCAAAAAATAAGACTTAGCCATAAATACATGCCATCAAAGGGTTAAAAAGTAAAACAAACATAAAACGGTCCAGTAAGAGTCACGAACAGCTCGCACGGGACCAATGTGACTCGTAGGAATCGACCGCATAGTCAAGGGGATCCCGGTTTGAGTGTCTGACGTAAATTTGCAAAAAATTAGACGTAAGCATAAAAACCTAACATCTAAGGGTAAAAACAAAAAAAACCAAAAAATTATCCCTTAAGTGTCACGAACACCTCGCATGGGACCAATGTGATCCGTAGGAACCGACCGCGTAGTCACGGGGCTCCCGATTTGAGTGTGCGACGTAAATTTGAAAAAAAATTAGACTTTCACACAAAAACATGCTATCGAAGGGTAAAAAAAACAAACACAAAATGGTCCCGTAAGAGTCACGAACACCTCGCACGAGACCAATGTGACCCCTAGGAACCGACCGCTTAGTCCCAGGGCTCCCTGTTTGAGTGTACGACGTAAATTTACAAAAAATTAGACTTAATCATAAAAACATGCCATCGAAGGGTGAAAATTTAAAATATCCACAAAATGGTGCCGTAAGAGTCACAAACACCTCGCACGGGACCAATGTAACTCGTAGGAACCGACCGCGTAGTTACGGGGCTCCCGATTTGAGTGTATGACTTAAATTTGTAAAAAGTGAGACTTAAGAATAAAAACATGACATTGAAGGGTTAAAACGTAAAACAAACACATAACGGCCCCGTAAAAGTCACGACCACCTCGCACGAGACCAATGTAACCCCTAAGAATCGACCGCGTAGTCCCGGGGCTCCCGGTTTGAGTGTACGACATAAATTTGTAAAAAATTAGACTTAAGTATAAAAACATGCGATCAAAGGGTGAAAACATTAAACAACCACAGAACGGTCATGTAAAAGTCACGAACACCTCTCACGGGACCAATGTGACCCTTAGGAATCGACCTCGTAGTCTCGGGGCTCTCGGTTTGAGTGTACGATGTAAAGTTACAAAAAAATAGATTTAACCACAAAAACATGCCATCGAAGGGTGAAAACATAAAACAACAACAAAATGGTCCCGTAAGAGTCACGAACACCTCGCACTGGACCAATGTGACTCATAGGAACCGATCGCATAGTCACGGGGCCCCCGGTTTGAGTGTACGACTTAAATTTGCAAAAAATTAGACTTAACCATAAAAACATGCCATCGAAGGGTGAAAAAGTAAAACAAACACAAAACGATCTCGTAAGAGTCACGAACAGCTTGCATGGGACCAATGTGACTCTTAGGAACCGACCGCATAGTCACGAGGATCCCGGTTTGAGTGTCCGATGTAAATTTGCAAAAAATTAGACTTAAGCATAAAAACCTGACATCGAAGGGTAAAAACCTAAAAAAACCAAAAAATTATCCCTTAAGAGTCACGAACACCTCGCATGGGACCAATGTGACCCGTAGGAACCGACCGCGTAGTCACGGGGCTCCCGGTTTGAGTGTACAACGTAAATTTGAAAAAAATTAGACTTAAGCATAAAAACAAGCTATCGAAGGGTAAAAATGTAAAATAAACACAAAACGGTCCCATAAGAGTCCCGGTTTGAGTGTACGACGTAAATTTGTAACAAATTAGAGTTAACTGTAAAAACATGCCATCAAAGGGTGAAAATATGAAATAGTCACAAAACGGTCCCGTAAGAGTCACGAACACCTCGCACGGGACCAATGTAAGTCTTAGGAACCGACCGTGTAGTCACTGCCCTCCTAGTTTGAGTGTACGACTTAAATTTGCAAAAAGTGAGACTTAAGAATAAAAACATAACATCGAATGCTTAAAACATAAAACAAACAAAGAACAGGTCCGTAAGAGTCATGAACACCTCACACGTGATCAATGTGACACCTAGGAATCGACCGCGTAGTCTCAGGGATCCCGGTTTGATTGTAATACGTAAATTTGCAAAAAATTAGACTTAAGCATAAAAGCATGCCATCGAAGGGTGAAAACGTAAAACAACCGTAGAACGGTCGCGTAAGAGTCATGAACACCTCGCACGGGACCAATGTCACTCGTTGGAACCCACCGCGTAGTCACGGGGCTCCCGGTTTGAGTGTACAACGTAAATTTGCAAAAAATTAGATTTAAGCATAAAAACATGCCATCGAAGGGTGAAAATGTAAAACAAACACATAACGGTACTGTAAGAGTCACGAGCAACTCGCACGGTACCAATGTGACTCGTGGGAACCGATCGCGTGGTCAAGGGGCTCCCGATTTGAGTGTAAGACGTAAATTTGCGAAGAATTAGACTTAAGCATAAAAACATGCAATCGAAGGGTGAAAACGTAAAACCTCCAAAAAATGGTCCAGTAAGAGTCACGAACACCTTGCATGGGACCAATGTAAGTCTTAGTAACCGGTCGTGTAGTCACTGCCCTCCCGGTTTGAGTGTACGACTTAAATTTGCAAAAAGTGAGACTTAAGAATAAAAATATGACACTGAAGGGTGAAAACGTAAAACAGCCACAAAATTGTCCCGTAAGAGGCACAAACACCTCGGACGGGACCAATGTAACTCGTAGTAACCGATCCCAGTCACGGGAATTCCGATTTGACTGTACAATGTAAATTTGCAAATAATTGCGTAGGTATAAAAACATCCCATCAATGGGTGCACATTAGTATAAACAGGCAACAGAGTTTATATATATATATATATATATATATATATATATATATATATATATATATATATATATATATATATATATATATACAGTTATATACATTTATATGTATATATGTATATATGAACACTATATACGTATAAATGTAATACATGTATATATGTATATAATGTATATGTATATATGTAATATATGTATATATAAACAGTATATATGTATATATACATATAGAAACTGTATACATATAGAAATTGTATATATATGTATAAACTGTTGTTTATACATATATATACAGTTTCTATATGTATATATACATATATACTGTTTATATATACATATATACATATACATTATATACATATATACATGTATTACATTTATACGTATATAGTGTTCATATATGCATATATACATATAAATGTATATAACTGTATATATATATATATATATATGGAAAAAAATATGAACAACAGTTTATAAAGATAAATATATAAACAATTTATACATATAAAAACTATTATAACTGTTTATATAATAGTTATATATAACTATTTATATATAATTGTTTATATATATATAAATATAATAGTTATAAATTATTATTATCTTTTGAAGTCGGATAGATTATAATTTATTTTGTATTTTTTGTAGAATAAAAATGGATTTGCGACACATGAAAAAGTCAATGGATACGGAGGATCGAGGTACGTAGCTACTCGGATACTTATTTAAGTTTATGTAGGTACTCGGATACTATTTTTAGATATTAAATCGGTGAAAGGGATTTAATGGTGGTTTAGCTGTGTTTTTTGTTGTTGGGTTTATTTTAATGTTAAAAATAGGTTGGATTTCATGAATAAACAAAGGAAACTCTGTCGAAATTTTCTGAAATTAAATAGTGTTTTAAATTGATTAAGTCAAACATACACGCATTTGAAGTTATAAAAACTCATGTAGTCATTTATTTCTGTATTTTGTGCAGGTTGATGATGGATTTTGCTTGGAGTTAATATTTTTGTGGTGGCTTGGAGTTGGGGTTTCTTATGTGTAGGGGAGCCATGTTGTTGCCGTCGTTTTAGTTTACGTGGACTTTTTTAACATCTTTTGATGTGTTAATGTATTAGGTTAGATCATGTTTACATCTTTTGATGTGTTAGGATTTGTTATGTTCGTATTTGGGAGGCATTTATTTTGTACCTTTATACTTGGATTGTGATGAAATATTTTTTGTAATTCATATTTATGAGATTTGGTTGGAAATTGTGGAATTTCGTATTACTTATGATTGTATGACAAATTTGCAATGTTATTTTGGATTATAAGGTTGTATGTTTGATGAAAAAAGTGCAATTTTAAAAATGTTTCCAATTGCGAAAAAAATAATAGGTGATAAATAAAAATCTAGTACTTTTGGCAACACAATTTTTTATTGCCAAAAGTTATTATCTACATCTATCACTTTGGATATGGCAACAAATATTTGGTTGCGAAAAGATAACTTTTGGCAACACAGCTCTTGTGTTACCAAAGGTATAGCTTTTGGCAACACAGCTCTTCTGTTTCCAAAAGGCTATACTTTTGGCAACACAGCTCTTGTGTTGACAAAGGTATAGCTTTTAGAAACACAAGACCTTTGTTGCCAAAGGTATGGACTTTTGGAAACACAACTCTTATGTTGCCAAAAGGTATAGCCTTTGGCAATACAACTATTTTTGTTGCTGTTGAGTGACTTTTGGCAACACAAATAATATTTTTTATTATAAATTTGACAAAATATAAAATACTTTTGGCAACACAATTGCGTGTTGACATAAGTATACCTTCAGCAACACATGTCTTCTGTGTTACCAAAGGGTTTTCTAGACAGGCAATGGGAAACATGCTGGAAACATAGCAAAATATGTGGCCAATACCTTTTAGCAACATATTTCTAACTTTAGCAACATATTTTGAATGCTGCTAATGGTGTAAATTCTTGTAGTGCGAGGAGAGGATGATCTTTTTGAGAGTTCAGGAGTTATTGCTAGAGAGAATACACATCAGGGAGAGTTATTGCAAAACCAAAGAGTTTACTCACTCACCATTGTTATTTATTACGAAGCTTTTAATACTTGACAGAGATTCTTGAGGGAGTTTGGGTGTGTTTTTCCTGCCTACCAAGGTGTATCTAGGGTGCTTACTTCTCTTTCCCTCTAGCTAAGTTACTTCTAAGTTCATTACTACTTTTTGAGTTATACACGAGAGATTTATGAGTTTAAACTCAGTCGTATCTTCATTAAGTTTGTGTCTTGTGTGTTATATCATTAATCCAAATCTTTGTCCAACTAGGATTATCTTCACCATACTTTAAAGGGGTTACGCCTCCATCTATCTATAATCTAAAGTACCCTCTTACATTTGGCGACTCTGCTGGAGAGGCATTCTTCTAATGAAGGAGTATGGCGTAAGATAATGCTACTCGAAGGCTCAACTTTGATGACATCCAGCATAATGAAGAACACGCTACGAGGGAACTAGAGGCTTTAATGGATGTGATTCCTCGAATAGAGTTACCTCTGATTCAAACGATGATAGGAATTCTAGGGGTGACACAGGCGTCCACGAGTGCGGGGTTGGGACTCACTCGGGTCAAGCTACTCATGAGAAAGTTTTATCAATTTTTTCAAACTCCAGTAGCTTCAACTATGCTAGGAGGATTGGAGGCTAATGCCTTCGTAACACCAGGGGCAGCTCCAACAACCCCACCAGGTGCAGGTGTTACGAGAATGATCCTAGCAAGCGTATCCTCTGTTGTGAATCCAGCAGTGAGAACCTCAATAGATTTAATGGCACCACCAGTAACTTTCATTCCAGTTGCAATGGGCACTCAGCCCGTGTCCCTGTTGCTGGTTGGTCCAGTGGCATCGTCCATGGAGGAAATGAGAAAAGAAATGCAAAAAGAGATGTTGAAGTTTATGCAAGCTTCTTCACAATCTGATGGCGAGGTGGCTTCGGTTTATGATGACTTTTGAACACCTTATCCTCAGGAGTATAACGATGAGGCCTATCCAAAGGACTATATTCCTCCTATCTTTGAAAAATATACAGGGAATGGTGGGAACCCGAAGGAGCACATTAAGCATTTTGGTGAACACTTGGGAGCGTATTACAATAATCATAAGCTTAGGTTGAGGGAGTTTTCCAAATCCCTAACCGATAAAGCATACACCTGGTACTCCCATTTGACTCCTAACAGCGTTTCTACGTGGAAGGAGATGCATGTATTATTTGTCCAGAAGTTGTTTCTGGCATAAGATGAATTCACTTTGAACCAACTGGGTAGGGAGAAGAAAAGACCTGGGGAAGAAGTGGTGGCCTATGTTCGAAGGTTCAGGTAAAGATCCCTCAACGTGAGGGAGGAGGTGAAAGAATCAAAGTTGTTGCAGATCTGCACTGAAGGACTGCTTCCGAGTACATCTGCCATCTTATCAATGAGACGCACGAGGGGACTTTTTCGGTATTCTTAAAAGCGATAAGAATACCTCCTTAGTGGTATGACCAAATCCGGTGGTGGTGCCCATGATGTTTAGGCAGCCGATACAACCTGTGGGGGGGAGGTCTCAGCCCCCACGGGTATGGTACACCGAGAGAGCAGATGGGGGCAAGGCGCCGAAGAAGGACAGTTAGAGGAAATAATGAGTTTATGAAAAATCTTAACAAGTGTTTTCGTTGTTAAGTCACCGATATAGGTGGAGTTTATGAAAAAAAACTTAACAAGTGTTTTCGTTGTTGTTAAGTCAACGATATAGGTGGAGTTTACGAAAAATCTTAAAAAGTGTTTTCGTTGTTGAGTCACCGATATAGGTGGATTTTATAAAAAAAACTTAACAAGTGTTTCGTTGTTAAGTCACCGATATAGGTGGAGTTTATGAAAAAAAAAAAACTTAACAAGTGTTTTCGTTGTTAAGTCACCGATATAGGTGGAGTTTATGAAAAAAAACTTAACAAGTGTTTTCATTATTAAGTCACCGATATAGGTGAAGTTTATGAAAAATCATAGCAAGTGTTTTTGTTGTTAAGCCACCGATATAGGTGGAGTTTTTGAAAAATCTTAACAAGTTTTTTCGTTGTTAAGTCGCCGATATAGGTGGAGTTTATGAAAAACTTAACAGGTGTTTTTATTGTTGCGAAGTGTTTTGACGGACTGAAAAGACAATGCCATGTCATTTACGAAGCGACGCCTGGGGAATAGAAGGAGTTACCTTCTTCAGCAAGTTTGAGTTTTGGCGCCAGAATGTTTGTCAGACATATCCAATAAGGCCCAATGAAACAATTGCCCCAATGGTAAAAAAAATCTACGATGTCCGATCGTCACCAGTTCAAATGTTTTTCAAATAGTGACTCAGTTACATCGGGGAGAATTTCTTCTTTTTCAAAGATAGCGAAGCATTACAAGGGAGAATTTCACTTGCCAAAAGTCCAAATGAGTATTTGAGAAGGTTTGTAGGCCTTTCGGGAGAATTTCAAATAATAAAGCTAGAACGGTTGAGGCTCAGCAAGATGAAAAAAGTGGCGATGTCCCTTCACCCAAGCCCCAATGAGTCATGGCGCTTCGGCTCAGGTACATCAGGGAGAATTTTACTTTTTCCAAGAGACTATAAGGTTGCAGTTCCAACGAATAGAGGGGGTTCATCGAATTGAGAAGTTTCGTGTAGACATTTCTTGTTCCAACAAATCTCTCCACAAAGGGGCAAATGTAGAGGGGGATTGAGGGTAATCTTGAGATTAGGGATAATTCCCTAATTAGCAACAGTGTTTGAGATTAAGCAACCGAGGTAGCTCAAGCGTGGTAACTTAGTGAGGCAGCTTGGCATGATAACTTGTATTTTAGCTTGTTGTATTAGTCATATTGTATCTCTACTTATATTGACTGCAAACTATAATGGTTGTAATGATGTAATGAGAATAATAATGAGTTTTAGTGTGAAGTCAAATGGTACTCGCGAGGGACTAGGCTTGGCAGGGCCTGGGAGAGCTTTCATGCTTTATCGAATGACCTCACCGTGGGAACTTAAGAGGGGCTTGGTTTGGAGGATTGAGAAGTGAGGCACCGTTGGGGCTTATCATGACCATCTTAGATACACCTGGTAAAATACCGAAGGACCCTGACCGTGGAACCTCGGGCGGAGAAGGCTGGAGTTCCATCGAGCATTGAGCTATGAACCAAATATCCCTCTACTTAATGTGACATCTACTGTAGGTGATGTCACTAGCCAACTAAACAATGTCAGACCTACACTTGAGTAAACCGCCGTGATATTTGGGGCTATTAGGAAGTTGGTGAGCCACCTCTGTAGCAACAGCCCCCTGACACACAGTGGTTAGGCAAAAGGAATGTCTTGGCATTTAATGTTTATGACATGGAGACAACTAGGGAATTAGTAATTTAATGTTGTGACATAAAGTATGAGGGATGTCTTTTATAGTCTTTAATGACTGAGTTGCCTCGGGGATGGTGTGGGAGGCTATTTAAGGACCCCAACCACCCCTGAGGAGAGGATGATCTTTTTGAGAATTCAGGAGTTATTGCTAGAGAGAGTACACATCAGGGTTATTGCAAAACCAGAGAGTTTAATCACTCACCATTGTTATTTATTACGAAGATTTTAATACTTGACAGATATTCTTGAAGGAGTTTGGATGTGTTTTACCTGCCTACCAAGGTGTATCTAGGGTGCTTACTTCTCTCTCCCTCTAGATAAGTTACTTCAAAATTCATTTCTACTTTTTGAGTTATACACGAGAGATTTGTGAGTTTAAACTGAGTCTTATCTTCATTAAGTTTGTGTCTTGTGTGGTCTGTCATTAATCCAAAGCTTTGTCTAACTAGTCTTATCATTACCATACTTCAAAGGGGTTATGCCTCCATCTATCTATAATCTAAAGTACCCTCTTACATTTGGCGACTCTGCTGGGGAGGCATTCTTCTAAGGACATAGTATAGTGCAAGATAATGCTACTCAGAGGCTCAAATTTGATGACATCCAACATAATAAAGAACAGGCTGCGGGAGAACTGGAGGCTTTAAGGGATGGGATTCCTCGAATAGAGCTACCTCCGGTTCAGGCGACGACAGGCATTCCAGTTGTGATACAAGTTTTCACGAGTGCGAGGTTGGGACCCACTCAGGTCGCGCTCCTCATGAGAAAGTTTTATGAGTTTTTGCAAACTCCAGTCGCTTCAACTATGCTAGGAGGATTGGAGGCTAATGCCTTCATAACACCAGGGGTAGCTCCAATGGACCACCAGGTGCAGGTGTTGCGGGAACGATCCCAGCAAGCGTATCCTCTGTTGTGAATCCAGCTGAGGGAACCTCAGAAGTTTCAATGGCACCACCTATAACGTTCGTTGTAGTTGCAACGGGCACTCAGCCCGTGGCCCCATTGCTGGTTGGTCCAGTGGCATCGTCCATGGAGGAAATGAGAAAAGAGATGTAGAAAGAGATGTTGAAGTTTATACAAGCTTCCTCTCAATCTGCTGGCGGGGTGGCTTCGGTTTATGATGACTTTCGAACACCTTATCCTTAAGAATACAACGATGAGCCCTATCCAAAGGACTATATTCCCCCTATCTTTGAAAAATATACAGAAATGTGGGAACCCGAAGGAGCACATTAAGCATTCTGTTGAACACTTGGGAGCGCATTGCAATAATAAGAAGCTTAGGTTGAGGGAGTTTTCCAAATACCTAACCAATAAAGCATACACCTGGTACACCCATTTGACTCCTAAAAGCGTTTCTACGAGGGAGGAGATGCATGTATTGCTTGTCCAGAAGTTCTTTCTGGCAGAAGATCAATTCACTTTGACCCAACTGGGTAGGGAGAAGCAAAGACCTGGGGAAGAAGTTGTGGCCTATGTTCGATGGTTCAGGGAAAGATCCCTCGACGTGAGGGAGGAGGCAAAAGAATCAAAGTTGTTGCAGATCTGGGCTGAAGGACTGCTTCCTGAGTACATCTGCCATCTTATTAATGAGACGCGTGACAGGACTTTATCGACGTTCTTAAAAGCGGAAAAAAATATCTCCTTGGTGGTAGAACCAAATCCGGTGGTGGTGCCCATGATGTTTAGGTAGTCGATACAACCTGTGGGGGGGGGGGGGGGGGGGAGTACTCAGCCCCCACGGGTAAGGTACACTGAGCAGATGGGGGAAAGACACCGAAGAAGGACAATTAGAGGAAATAATGAGTTTATGAAAAATCTTAACCTGTCTTTTCGTTGTTAAGTCATCGATATAGGTGGAGTTTATGGAAAAATCTTAACAAGTGTTTTCGTTGTTAAGTCATCGATATAGGTGGAGTTTATGAAAAAAACATTAACAAGTTTTTTCGTTGTTAAGTCACCGATATAGGTGAATTTTATGAAAAATGTTAACAAGTGTTTTCGTTGTTAAGTCACCTATATAGGTGGAGTTTTTGAAAAAAACTTAACAAGTGTTTTCGTTGTTAAGTCACAGATATAGGTGGAGTTTATGAAAAATCTTAACAAGTGTTTTCATTGTTAAGTCACCAATATAGGTGGAGTTTCTGATTTATGAAAAATCTTAACAAGTGTTTTCGTTGTTAAGTCGCCGATATAGGTTGAGTTTATGAAAAAAACCTTAACAAGTGTTTTCGTTGTTAAGTCACCGATATAGGTGAAGTTTATAAAAAATCTTAACAAGTTTTTTCGTTGTTAAGTCACTGATATAGGTGGAGTTTATGAAAATCTTAAAAAGTGTTTTCGTTGTTAAGTCACCGATATAGGTGGAGTTTATGAAAATATTAACAAGTGTTTTCGTTGTTAAGTCACCGATATAGGTGGAGTTTATGAAAAAAAAACCTTAACAAGTGTTTTCGTTGTTAAGTTACCGATATAGGTGGAGTTTATGAAAAATCTTAACAAGTGTTTTCGTTGTTAAGTCACCTATATAGGTGGAGTTTATGAAAAAAAACTTAACAAGCGTTTTCGTTGTTAAGTCACAGATATAGGTGGAGTTTATGAAAAATCTTAACAAGTGTTTTCATTGTTAAGTCACCGATATAGGTGGAGTTTATGAAAAAAAAACTTAGCAAGTGTTTTCCTTGTGAAGTCACACTTATAGGTGGAGTTTATGAAAAATCTTAACAAGTGTTTTCGTTGTTAAGTCACCGATATAGGTGGAGTTTATGAAACAAAACCTTAACAAGTGTTTTCGTTGTTAAGTCACCGATATAGGTGGAGTTTATGAAAAATCTTAACAAGTGTTTTCGTTGTTAAGTCACAGATAAAGGTGGAGTTTATGAAAAATCTTAACAAGTGTTTTCGTTGTTAAGTCACCGATAAAGGTGGAGTTTATGAAAATCTTAACAAGTGTTTTCGTTGTTAAGTCACCGATATAGGTGGAGTTTATGATAAATCTTAACAAGTGTTTACGTTGTTAAGTCAGCGATATAGATGGAGTTTATGAAAAAAACCTTAACAAGTATTTTCGTTGTTAAGTCACCGATATAGGTGGAGTTTATGAAAAATCTTAACAAGTGTTTTTGTTGTTAAGTCACTGATATAGGTGGAGTTTATGGAAAAAAAATCTTAACAAGTGTTTTCGTTGTTAAGTCACCGATATAGGTGGAGTTTATGAAAAATCTTAACATGTGTTTTCGTTGTTAAGTCACCGATATAGGTGGAGTTTATGAAAAATCTTAACAAGTGTTTTAGTTGTTAAGTCGCCGATATAGGTGGAGTTATGAAAAACCTTAACAAGTGTTTTTGTTGTTACGAAGTGTTTTGACAGACTGAAAAGACAATGCCACGTCATTTACAAAGCGACGCCAGGGGAATAGGAGTTTCCTTCTTCAGCAAGTTTGAGTTTTGGTGCCAAAATTTTTGTCAGACATATCTAATAAGGCCCAACGAAACAAATACCCTAATGGTTAAAAAAAGCTACGATGTCCCCTCGTCACCAGTTCAAATGTTGTTCAAATGGTGACTCAGTTACATCGGGGAGAATTTCAGCTTTTTCGAAGATAGCGAAGCATTACAAAGGATAATTTCACTTGCCAAAAGTCCAAATGAGTATTTAAGATGGTTAGTAGGAATTTTGGGAAAATTTTAAACAATAAAGATAGAACGGTTGAGGCTCAGCATGAGTAAAAAGTGGCGATGTCCCTTCGCCCAAGCCCCAATGAGTCATGGCGCTTCGACTGAGGTACATCGGGGAGAATTTTACTTTTTCCAAGAGACTATAAGGCTGCAGTTCTAACGAATAGAGGGGGTTCATCGGATTGAGAAGTTTCGTGCAGAAATTTCTTATTCCAACAAATCTCTCCACGAAGGGGCAAATTTAGAGGGGCTTGATGGTAAACCTGAGATTGGAGATAATTCCTTAATTAGCAACAGTGTTTGAGATTAAGCAATCAAGGCAACTCAAGCGTGGCAACTTAGTGAGGCAGCTTAGCATGATAACTTGTTTTTTATCTTGTTGTATTAGTCATATTATATCTCTATTTATATTGATTGTAAGCTATAATGGTTGTAATGATGTAACGAGAATAGTAATGAGTTTTAGTGTGAGGTCAAATGGTACTCTTGAGGGACCAGGTTTGGTAGGGCCTGGGAGAGATTTCATGCTCTACAAAATGACCTCACCGTGGGAACTTGAAAGGGGGTTGGTTTGGAGGATTTAGAAGTGAGGCACCGTTGGGGCTTGTCCTGATCATCTTAGATACACCTGGTAAAATAACGAACGACCCTAATCCTGGAACCTCGGGCGGAGAAGCCTGGAGTTCCATCGGGAATTGAGCTGTGAACCAAACAGCCCTCTACTTAATGTCACATCTACTGTAGGTGATGTTACTAGCCATCTAAACAATGTCATACCTGCACTTGAGTAAACCGTTGTGGTATTTGGGGCTGTCAGGCAGTTGGTGAGCCACCTCTGTGGCAATAGCCCCCTGACACACAATGGTTAGGCAAAAGGCATGTCTTGGCATTTAATGTTTATGTCGTGGAGACAACTACTGAATCAGGCATTTAATGTTGTGACATAAAGCATGAGGGATGTCTTTTATAGTCTTTAATGACTGAATTGCCCCGGGGATGGTGTGGGGGGTTATTTAAGGACCCCAACCACCCCTGAGGAGAGGATGATCTTTTTGAGAGTTCAGGAGTTATTGCTAGAGAGAATACACATCAGGGAGAGTTATTGCAAAACCAGAGAGTTTACTCACTCACCATTGTTATTTATTACAAAGTTTTTAATACTTGACAGAGATTCTTGAGGGAGATTGTGTGTGTTTTGCCTGCCTACCAAGGTGTATCTAGGGTGCTTACTTCTCCCTGCCTCTAGCTATGTTACTTCTAAGTTTATTACTACTTTCTGAGTTATACACGAGATATTTGTGAGTTTAAACTGAGTCTTATCTTCATTAAGTTTTTGTCTTGTGTGTTCTATCATTAATCCAAAGCTTTGGCCAACTAGGCTTATCATCACCATACTTTAAAGGGGTGCCATCTATATATAATCTAAAGTACCCTCTTACAATTATTATCTTTTGAGTTATACACGAGAGATTTATGAGTTCAAACTGAGTTTATGTTCATTAAGTTGTGTTTGCGTGTCCCATAGCTAATCAATAGTGTTGCTGTTTAACTTTTCATTACTGTACTCAAAAGAGGTTACCCCTCCATCTAATCTAAAATACCCTCTTACATTTGACGACTCTGCTGGGGAGGCCTTCTTTTAAGCAAGGAGTATGGAGCTGGATAATGTTAATCGAAGGCTTAACTTTGATGACATTCAACACAATGAAGAATATGCGGCGATAGAGTTGGAGGCTTCTAGGGATGGATCCCTGATAAGAAGCTTTTTGTGTACGATCGTTGTTTTGCAAAGCCACTCTCAAAATTCCCTTGAATACCAACAAAACTTGTCTAAAAATAACTCGTATTGTGGTAAGTACGGGTATCAATCCAACTTTTAAGGTGAAACAATAAATGTGAAAACATGCAATTCCATTTTTTTTATGAAAATCTTTTATTTTTCTTTTTTCTTTTTAAAAATAATGTCAAGGGAAAAATTTACTAATAAATGCTAAAAATTATAAAGTGACTAAATAATGAAAAAAATGTGCAACCGAGTGTCAAATAATGTGAGAAAGTCAAGAGATGAGATTACACTCCATTTTCAATTATTTTAATATCTCAATTTATTAATTTTGAAATATTTCGAGATAATATTAAATCGATAATCTAACTCTCGTTAAAATTATAAATTTAATAATATCATTTTCAGCAAATTAATTTAAAAATGTCACACGATGAAAAATTAGGACTTATACTATTTTCAGAAAATTACCCGCTAGGATCAATTTAACGAAAACATATTAATCCTCAAATTTCAATACCAATTTAATATTTACATATAGGAAAAACCTATCTCTAGTTCGATTCCTAAATTCAGATATTAATTTGTTCAATTAATTTACTAACTCTCGTCACATAAATTAATTAGCGACAGTTAAAGATTGATTTACCTAGAAATATAAAATTAATGAATCAACTAATTAAAGTAACATCATTCGCAGTGCACCCCACCCCTTGAACGAGGTGTTTAACCAAACATTCTCATGTTAGAATAAACAATTATCACAATAGCATTAATCAAAATTAAAACAAGAGGGAAAGAATACGATACGCATTTTTTTTCTTGTGTCAACTGTGCAAAAATACACGTCTCAATATTCTCACAAATCCAGTACTTGATTATACCAAAAATAATAAAAAAACAAACCTAAAAATGTATTCTAACACTAAACTAATTTTTTTTAGAATTTTTTGAAATTTTTTTATGAACCTAAAGTGTACATAATATACACCCTCCTTTTTCTCTCTCTACGTCTGTCTTCTCTTTTGTATGTAAGATGCTCCTTCTCATTCAAAGTCCACGATGCTTTGCTTTGATGAGAGATTTTGCGGGGATTTGATTTTGGCTTGGGGATGATAATGGATGCCTATTTTTTTGGGATCTTGTTTTGGATTTGGGGGTTTGGGAAATGGGTTCGTAAGGTGGATCGGGTGTCGAACTCGGATGATGCAGTTTCGGGTTGCTCCGGCCGCGGGTAGGATCGGAGACAGCAAGGTGTGGCCGGGGTTTGGTGTGGGTCAGGGGCGCAGGTCGCCGGCGGGGGTTGCGACGCCGGAGCTCGGACGCCGGATCTGGGGGCTCGGTTTTGGATCGGGTGAGGTGGCCGAATGGGGCTGTCCTGTCGCCAGCGAGCGGAAAGGAGGGGGGCGCTACCGGAGGTTGGTGGGCGAGGGTACAGTACGGGTATGGGGCGGCAAGGTTTTGGAACTGGGGAAAATGGGTTGGTATGGTGATGGAGATACCCGGTTTGGCAGGGGTGTAGCAGTTATGGCTTCTCTTTTTTTTTTTTTTTACTTGACTTTTGTTTTGGGTAATGGGTTTAATGGTGGAACTTGGTGGGTTTTGAGTTATGGAGGTGAGAGAGACAGAGTTGGTGGTGAAGATGGTGAATAGTGTATTGGTGTGTTTATGGTTTAGGATGTATGTGCGTGTGTTTTAATTTTGTACCCCTAAAAATTGATACCTTCTAATAAAATAAAACTAAATAAAATAAAATAAAAACCTAAAATCTAATAAAACTAAAAAAAAAACTAATATCTTCAACTAAAAAAAATGAAAATAAAAAGAAAGAAAATAAAACTCTATTAAAACTAAAAAATATAATGCTAATAGAACTAAAATAAAAGAAATTAAAATCTAATAAACCTAGAAAATAAATTCCTAAAAACTAATCCTAATAAAAATAAAATTAAATAAAGATTACAAATTAAAAACTAATAAAAAATCAAAATGAAAATAAAGGAATAGAAAAATAGAAAATAAATTCTAGAAAATTCTAAATAAATCCTAAAAATAAAATGACTACAAATAAAAATCTAGAAAAATAATAAAGGTACAAACTTAACACACACGGGGTTCAAGAAATGGTCTGAGCTCGGTGTAGGCTTAGGTTTGGATTACGGGACTGTTTCGGGGCATCAGAACTCTTCTGAGCAAGCTCAATGGGACTCTAACTTCGCAATCTCCTTGATTTCTTCGATACATGCTTTTGACCGCTTTTGCGTCGCAATTGCCTTGATTTAGCATTATTTGATACTGCGACTGCTGCTTAACCTGAAAAATAATAAAATACGAACATAAGGCCAATTTTAATTATAATGAGCGACTAAAATACATCTATTCGGGGTATAAAATATACACTTTTGGGTGCTTATCAATCCCCTCGACAAGAGGTACCTCCAGTGCAAGCGACGACAAGTTTCCTAGCGGTGGCAGAGGCTTCTACGAGCGTTGGGTTGGGACCAGCCCAAGTGGCACTCCTCATGAATAAATTCTATAAGTTTTTGCAAACTCTCGTAGCTTCAATGGTGTTAGGAGGAATTGAAACTAACTCCTTTGTGACACTAGGGGCAACCCCAACGGCCCCACCAAGTGCATTCACAATGGGAATAATCCCAACCAGTATACCCTTTATTGTAAATCCAACGATGGGAACACCAAGAGTATCAATGGCTCTAACTATGATGATTTCTCCAGCTGCAACGGGCACACAGCCCATGGTCCCGCTGATAGGCGTTTCAATGGCATCACCCATGAAAGAGATGAGGAAAGAAACGCAGAAAGAGATGATGAAATTCACGCAAGCCTCCTCGCAATCTGCGGACAAGGTAGCTTCAGTCTATAAAGACTTTCGGATGCCTTACCCCCAGTAATACAATGATGAGCCCTACTCAAAATATTATATTCCTCCTATTTTTGAAAAACACACAGGAAATGGTGGAAACTCGAAGGAACGTATTAAACGCTTCGTTGAACACTTGGGGGCGCATTGCAGTAACAAGAAACTCAAGTTGAGGGAATTTTCTAAATCCTTAACCGATAAAGCATATACTTGGTATTCTCATTTAGTTCCCAAGACATGGGAGGAGATGCACGTTTTGTTTGTCCAGAAGTTCTTTATGGCGGAAGATGAGTTTACTTTGACCCAACGGGGGAAGGAGAAGCAATGATTCTGGGAAGAGGTGGTGGCTTACGTTCGAAGGTTTAAGGAAAGGTTCCTCGATGTGAGGGAGGAGGCCAAAGAGTCCAAGTTACTACAGATCTGTGTGGAGGTATTGCTACCTGAGTACATCTGTCATCTTATTAATGAGATGAGGGAGGTGACTTTTTCCTCGTTCCTAAAAGTAGTAAGGAATATCTCATTGGTTGTGCGACCAAATCCAGTGGTGGTGCCCATGATGTTCAGGCAGATGATACAACCCGTGGGAGGGAGGTCTCATCCCCCACGGGTGGGATACACCGAAGGAATAGATGAGGGCAAGGTGGTGAAGAGGGATAATAAGAGGAAGTTCGGGAGAGATAGGGAAGACCCACCACCATTGTCTTGTACAGTAGAGGAGGCTGTCAGCTGTTACAATGCAATGGTCCAAGGAGGAATGGTGTACGGACCAAAAGACATTCCTGTTGGGGAACCCGTTGACACGACTCAGAATGTGTCTCTAAAGTGTGTACTCTCTAGGCTCAAGTGCAAGCTTGTCGTTAAAGTAATAATCGGACAAGTCGGGTATCGATCCTCAGGGAAAAAGGACAACAAGAGTTGTGACGACGGAATAAGACTGAGGAATCCTAACGTTGACTTTAAAAAGAAAAGAAAAGATTGATTTGGTTTTTGGGATTCTATTACACTAAATGCAATTATGAAATTATGAAAATGTGCAATTACACTAAATTACCTAAAAATGTGAATGAAAATTTGATTTGAACTTTCAAATGAGATGATGAAGGAAATAGGACGGGAATACAATCCCCCAACCCTAGTGTACTGCAGCTATAATATTAATCGTAAATTTATCTAATTAATTTGACCCAGTCTTTAGTACTCCCAAGCATTACGTATACGAGGTTCAAGCCCGCGTCATACTTAATCAAAGGATGAGTAAATCAGTATCACGATAGTGACACTCGAATTGTATTCTCAATCATCCCGGTTACCCAGGGGCAAACGAGATATTTAGACCTACAATTGTTGTGTCCCTACGCAATACGGTCACAATTAATCACTAAATTCAGAGGATTAATTTTATACGTGCAATTACCACATCAGGTTGGGTTCATGTAACCCGGCCTTAGAAAATCTAGCCTAACATGATGAAAGTGATGAAAGCAGTGTTTAACATGCAAGTGTTCATGATTAATCTAAGGACAATTGATGGAATATTGTAGAATAGAATCACAAAGAAGAAACAACTTACTAAAATTACCCAAGGAACAATCGCAGCAATAAATAAAATTGGTGATCACACAAACTTTGAATAAACCTTCAATCCTTGAATAAAACTGGAAATTGTATCTACAACTAGGGTTTATGGAAGAATAAGAGAGATTAAACTAATCCCCTCCGTTCCTCCTTTCTTTACAATGAAAATAATTCGGGTTTTTATACCCTACATGAAATTCCAAGAGGTTGAGTATAAGTCGGAGTCTTTAGAGGAGAATCAGAAAACAAAATCTCAATGGGCGGACCGGTCCGACCCTTAGGCGGATCGGTCCGCTTCTAAAGAGGATCGGTTCTTTTATTTTCCAGGCGGATCGGTCCGGGTGCGGATCGGTTCTTTTAATTTTTGTCTTCTTCGGTTCGCAGTCTTCTGGAGTTTGCACAACGGATCGGTCCGGGTTGAGGGCGGACCGGTCTGCCTATTTGACTTTTCCTTCAAACTTTGACTGCCCATATCTTTTGCTCCGGGTATCCGATTGAGATGCCGTTTCTTCCTGGGTGCTTGTGAGGATGATACCTTCAACTTCTCTTTAGGTACCTCATCCGGATTCTGGGTAAAAATGACTCTTTTTCCCTTTTGACTTTTCTTGTTGACTTTCTCTATTCTTCCGGTTTCCTTCTTCCATTTCTTGACATTAGATACCTGTAAAATCATAACGAAATACCAGAAACTCGGTGTACTTGTTAGGATAGTTCAATAGCAAGATTATGAGATAAAGTCAATCCAATTACGTTGTTCGAGGTGATTAAAGTACCGAAATTAAGGGATAAATTAGGAAGAATTTATGCCTAATCAAACCCCCTAACTTAGAACTTTTCACGTCCCGAGCAATGTAAAAGAATTCTAGCAAGGCTCAACTCTTAAAAAACATTTTATTGGGATAAAATACCTCTTTCGCGGGTACGCGATTGCATTTAGCGTATGCAACAAGCCTTTAAACCCCTAGGTTACCCTAGTGGGACGAGTGGTGTCTCGTGAGGGTTTGCAGAGAATGTACCCACAAAATTCGACTCAAAGAAAATTCAAAATACGCAAAAATTGTACAATTCAAACTTTTCCAGAAAATATACATCATCAAGTCATATTTACAAATCTCAAACTGTAGTGCGTGTGTGCGAAGCCATAAATATAACCGTCGATTTCCACCGATTAATCATTACGTTACTTATCCGAAAATTCGTTTTGATTTCAAATTCTCACGGTAAGCTCTCTCAAACGAACCACTCGGAATATGGCTTTTCGCTCGGTATGCGTGCTAATAAGAGTAAATATAATGGACGCAAAATCACGCATACAATTAGAAAGACGAAAATTTCATGGTGAAAGGATCTCATCAACGGATTACGGTTTTAAAAACGGGAACATTGCCTCTTTTTCGCACACTTAATCTCCTTTATTATCTTTTGGTGTATTGGCTCTCTACGCGGTAATCAATTTCGCAATTTGGACTCGGTTAGGACTTTTTAAGGTTAAAGGTGTATTGGGTAAAATAAAAATGGTAGGGAAGGTTGGAATTGGAAACGTTACTTACGATGTCCATTCGTGCTTTTTCTGGGCTATTGCTCATTTTTTTTTTTGCTATTTTTGTTGAGCATTCTCCTTTTTTTTTTTCTTGCCCCTTTATATGCACTTTTTGGACTTGAAATCTGAATTTTTCATTTTTCACAATTCCGGGCTATTTTGGGTTTTTCGGGTTGTCAAACGAAAGGGAAAATTATTTGGCTCAATTTGGGTTGCAAAGGGCAATTTTTCGCTATTTTTTCTGGCCAATATTTTTGGGGTGACAAACGAGGGCCTACTTCATTGTCCAAAATGTCAATTGCGTTACCATATGCATTTCGAGGTGAATTTAAGTTTAGAGACTAATTTGGCACGATTTTCAAGGCAATATTGCACACATTTTTCAAAACCGATCAAAATGAAAGGATTGAGATCCTTGACAACTTATTAGGCGCTAAAAAGAACTTTGAGTTAACAATTAACTCGGATTGATTTAAAATCTCGCAAAACGTGATAGGCTTGAATCTCACCGGGTTTGTTAATCTCCACATTTATTCGTTAAGTCGTCAATTTTCGCTCAATTTCCATCTTTGGTGAATTTCGGCTTTGTGTATGTTGGATTTTTACACTTTGAGACTCCAATTTGACTTTTAATGATATTTTTGAAAAATTTGAATTTGAATTTTTATTTATTTTGAACAAAAATGTTTTTGGATTTTTCAAAATTTTATGATTTTTTTGGAAATTTTTGGGCATTTTTTTGAAAATTTGTGAAGTTTTAGAATTATGCACTTGTGACCCCCCCTAACTTAGACTTTTGCATTGTCCTCAAGCAAAAAGGACTAAAATCTAAATAAGGCAAAATAATAAGTGCAATAATTAAAACAAACAAATATAGAAAATGCAACTTTTTATATCATAAGACTGTGATACAAACAGGAATACAACATATGTAGGATATGAGAAGGAATACATCAAAACAGTCCATAATCAACAAAACATCACGGGGGAGGGAAATGGGATGAGCTGGGCCCGTCGGGGCCATAGGGGTCATGAAAATGTGATGGTAGTGGCTCATTAGGGTCCCCTAGGCGGCGGTAGATATCCGCTTGCCTTCGAGCCACCCGATTCTGATCTCGTTGGTAGTCGATCACAAAGTTCTCGAATCGGTTCTCAAAGGTCTCGAATCGGTTCTCAAGGGTGGACAACCGGGTCGAGATATCGGTACCCGCCCACTCAAAGTCCGGGTCGTCCTCCTCGTCTGCCGACTCGTCGTCGGCACCGACGTCACCCATCTCAACGTCCACTTCGGCGGCCTCCTCGTCCGCGCTTTCTTCCGAGGCAGCCTCTTCCTAGCTATCATGACCCCGTCGTGCCCAGATTATGGCTAGCTATTTGGCACTCTTAGTGCGAGTGCCCTGTCCAAAGGGACCAGGAATCCGGGTGCGGTCGACAGGGGCCTCAATGCCGGCGTCTTGGAGGATAGACGTGATCAAACGGGCATAGGGCAAAGGGGCGGTACCCTTCTCATCCAAAGAAGCGGCGATGATGTCGGCATACAATGTGCGGGCCAAATGGATGTAGGTTTGGGGATCGAAGATATGGTAGGTCAAGGTGGCTTGCCGAGGCCTCATGGCGGAATCGTTGGACGTTTGAAGAATATTGGCGCATACGATTTGGAAAGTGAGGCGCGCCTTTTCATTGAGCTGTCCACCAACAACGGTTTGGCCAGCCCAAGCCACGTTTGGAGCAATGCGCTCCATGATTACGTCCTTAGCAACCGGAGAAACGTTCCGTGGATATGTGAAGTCTTGGGGGTCCGGAACACCAAAGGTGGCCAATTTGGCCGTGAGGATGGCTAAGGAAAAAGGAACGACCATCCCATCGACGTACGCTTGTGCCTCATATTGGTTCGTCCTTACGAGTGTGCCATAGAATAACCGGACCTCGGAAGCCCACACGGCGTCATGGGGTTTGTTGAGGAAACGACACCACCCCCGGGCCATGAATAGGGCCGTGACAGAATTGGGCAGCGCGTTCCATTGAACCGTGCGCTCCATATGGAGTTTTCGGCTTGTCCCGAAGAAGTTGGTGCACCATCGCTCCTCTTGGCGGGAGCGGAATTCGTTGCTCCCGGAGTGTAGGATGTCGGTGGATGCGTATTTGGTGGGAGCAGCACGGGGGGCCATGGAGACAGAGAGGATAGAACTCACAAAAATATGGAGAGGGAGATGAGAGAAATTTTGTTTGAGGTGTGAAGAGAAGAGGAGGGGTAGGGTTGAATTTATAGTGGAGGGAAAAGATTTGGAGGGAAAAGGTGGTTGGAGGGAAAGGTATTTGGAGGGAAAGGGTGTATGGGGATGTGGGAAACCGAATGGGAGGAAAGGACGGTAATTGGGGGGGAAGGGGGGGTGAATGGGAGGAAGGGATTCAACAAATCTGCAGAAGGCGGTCCGGTCCGGTCCAGACCGGTCCGGTTTTTAATTTCCAGAAAATTCGACAGGCGGACCGGTTCGTTTTAAAATTAAAGGAACCGGTCCGATGGCGGACCGGTCCGGTCCAGGGGTGGACCGGTCCAGCCTGGGGATTTTAGGCTGGAATTTCCTCGAAATTGGATTTCAACCTCTTTTCCTCGAAATATTGCACTTTTAAAATGCGCCCCTCTCCAAATATAGACTAAGGACCTCTCAACATCACCGGTCACCCGAATTGACCAAAATCCCGAACATGCACATGCTAAACCCGAATGTTCCAAAATCCTAACGACACTCACTAACGCACACGACACACGACTCTCACCCCATACGCGTAGGGGGTGCGACGACCTAACTGAAACCGTTCACTCTACCCCGTAAACGGGGTCCGACAACCAAACGGTGTCGACTTCCTCACCGCACGCCTCAAGATATGGCTTTAAGCGTTGTCCATTCACTTTGAATGTATTTCCCCCTTTTAAATCTTCTAATTCGACAGCTCCGTGGGGGAAAACATTCTTGACAACAAACGGGCCAGACCATCGCGACCGCAAATTGCCCGAAAAGAGATGAAGCCGAGAGTTGTAGAGAAGAAATTTTTGCCCGGGAAGAAACTCTTTGCGTCGAATGATGCTATCGTGAGCGAGTTTCATCCTTTCTTTGACAATTTTGGCATTCTCATACGCATCATTGCGTATCTCCTCTAACTCATTTATTTGAAGCTTGCGAGCTTCACCGGCTTTATCCATGGCATAATTGAGCTCCTTAATTGCCCAATACGCTTTGTGTTCTAACTCCACGGGGAGATGGTAAGGTTTTCCATACACGAAGCGGAAAGGGGACATGCCAAACTGATTTTTGTATGCGGTGCGATAGGCCCATAGCGAATCGTTCAGTCTAATAGACCAATCTTTCCGGTTAGGATTGACGGTCTTCTCAAGAATGTTCTTGATCTCACGATTCGCTAGTTCGGCCTGCCCATTTGTTTGTGGGTGATATGTCGTTCCAACCTTGTGAACGACGCCATACTTTCTCATAAGCTTCCCGAATGGCCAATTGCAAAAGTGCTTGCCATTATCACTAATTATCGCTTTCGGAGCACCGAAGCGGGAAAGTATGTGTTCCTGTAGGAACTTTATCACCACCTTGTTGTCATTTGTTTTGGTAGCTATCTCTTCTACCCATTTAGAAACATAATCTACAACAACAAGGATGTATAGGAAACCAAAAGAAGGGGGAAAGGGACCCATGAAGTCAATACCCCAACAGTCGAAGATCTCAATAATGAGTATGGGGGTAAGAGGCATCATGTCTCGTCGAGTAATGGCTCCCATCCGTTGGCACCTATTGCAAGATTTGCAAGCATTGTTCACATCCCGGAATAATGTGGGCTAATATAGACCGCATTGCAGAATTTTAGCGGCCGTCTTTTTCGTGGAAAAGCGGCCTCCACATGCTTTCAAATGACAAAACTGGATGACTTTCGGGATCTCGTCATCCGGTACGCATCGTCGGATGATTTGGTCGGCGCAATATTTAAACAAGAATGGATCATCGTAGAAGAACATGCGCGACTAAGTAAGAAACCTCTTCTTATCTTGCGGTGTCCAGTCGGGAGGGACGGGTCCCGTGACAAGGTAGTTTACTATGTCCGCAAACCAAGGTAAAGAAGAGGTAGTAAAAAGTTGCTCATCCGGAAAGTATTCGTCTATGGGAATGGGATCACTAGGTACGTCGGACGAAAGCCGAGACAAATGGTCGGCGACGACGTTTTCTACTCCTTTCTTATCCTTGATAGAGAGATTGAACTCTTGTAGGAGTAGGATCCACCTTATGAGGCGCGGCTTGGCGTCTTTCTTCGCAAGTAGATACTTTAAAGCCGCGTGGTCAGTGAAGACAATTATAGGAGAACCAATGAGATATGATCTGAACTTATCAAGGGCAAAGACTACTGCTAGCAACTCCTTCTCCGTGGTAGAGTAGTTGAGTTGAGGTCCGGTAAGGGTCCGGCTAGCGTAGTAGATGACATGAGCTTGTTTATCTTGACGTTGGCCCAAAACGGCCCCAATCGCGTAATCGCTTGCATCACATATAAGTTCGAATGGTAGGGACCAATCCGGAACTTTCATGATGGGAGCGAACACGAGCATGTTCTTTAATTTGTCAAAGGAGCTTTGGCATGCCTCGGTCCACTCAAACGGGTTGTCCTTCATGAGAAGGTTACTTAAGGGTCTAGCGATAGCACTAAAATCCTTAATGAACCTTCGATAAAACCCGGCGTGACCCAAGAATGAGCGCACGTCTTTAAGCGATCTCGGTGGGGGAAGGTCAGCTATGACATCTATCTTAGCCCTATCAACCTCTATGCCTTTAGATGATACTATGTGGCCGAGAACTATTCCTTCAGTGACCATGAAATGGCATTTCTCCCAATTTAGCAATAAGTTCTTCTCCACACACCGAGCAAGTACTTGTTCCAATTTTTCTAAACAAAGATTGAAAGAGGTGCCAAAAAAGCTGAAATCGTCCATGAACACCTCAAGTCCTCTTTCGACCATGTCACTAAATAAGCTCAACATGCACCTTTGAAAAGTCGCGGGTTTGTAGGCAAACGTACCAAAAGGACAAGTGAAAGTCGTCTTCTCTTGGTCAAGTACATCTACCTCAATCTGGTTATATCCGGAATAACCATCAAGGAAGCAATAATAAGGGTGGCCCGCAACTCTCTCAAGCATTTGATCAATGAATGGCAAGGGGAAATGATCTTTTCTTGTTCTCGTATTGAGTTTCCTGTAATCAATGCAAACACGCCAACCGGTGGTGGTGCGTTGGGGAACAAGCTCTCCCTTAGAATTCTCAATCACAGTCATACCCGACTTCTTCGGGACGACTTGAATAGGGCTCATCCATTTGCTATCCGAGATTGGGTAGATAATCCCGGCATCCAATAGTTTAATGATCTCGGTTCTCATAACTTCTTTCATGTTGGGGTTCAGTCTTCTTTGCATTTCTCTAGAGGGCTTGACATCCTCTTCGAGGTGAATCTTGTGGGTGCAAATCAGAGGACTTATTCCCTTCAAATCAGCTATACACTAACCAAAAGCACTTAGGTGCTTCCTCAAAATTTTTAACAACTTACCCTCCTGCTCGTCATCTAGGCTAGAGGAGATAAAAACAGAAAATGTCTCATCCTCTCCTAAGTATGCATATTTGATATGGGAGGGGAGTTTCTTTAATTCAAGAGTTGGAAACTTTTCGTCGGAGGGAACAACGCGTGTATCCCGTGGTGGTAACTCCTCGAATTTAGAAACCCAATTCACATCTCTCGCGTCCTCGTCCGACGCTCTCTCATCGAGTAACTCTCTTAACTCCCCAATCTCCCTCTCGTACTCAGTATACGTCCCCTCACTCTCATTGCTCGAAACCAGACAGGATCCTAAGGCATCGCCACAACAATTCTCCTCAATGTACTCCTCTACTATCTCATCTATGAGACTCACCGCGTGAATATCATCTTCCTCTCCCGTATGTTGGGCTATGTTGAAGATGTTGGTCTCTAATGTCATATTCCCAAAAGTGAGCTGCATTCGCCCATTCCTTGTGTTAATAATAGCGTTAGCTGTCGCTAAAAATGGGCGCCCGAGAATGATGGGAACATGATTGGTCGAGATTAAGGAGGGCTCCGTGTCCCAAATGACAAAGTCTACCGGGAAGTAGAAAGTGTCAACTTGAACGATCACGTCCTCTACTACACCTCGTGGGACCTTCACAGTTCGATCCGCTAATTGGAGAGTGATTCTTGTGGGCTTGAGGTCGCCCAAATCAAGTTGCCTATAGATGGAGTAAGGGAGGATATTGACACTTGCTCCCAAGTCTAGTAAGGATTTTTCAATTTTGTTCTCTCCAATGATGCAGGAAATGGTGGGTGCACCGGGATCTTTGAATTTAGGAGGGATCTCATTGAGTAGGATGGAGCTCACGTTCTGTGCTAGGAAGACATTCTTCTTTACTTTCATCTTCCTTTTTACCGTTAACAAATCTTTGATGACTTTTGCATAAGCTGGAATTTGTTTGATGGCATCGAGGAATGGTAAATTCAGTTTTACCTGCTTTAGTATTTCTAGCACGTCATCACGTGGGTTTCCTTTCTGGGAAGGAATCAACCTTTGAGGAAACGGTGCCGCGGAGGGTGGTTTCACTACTACCTCGGGCTCACTAGTGTCATCTTTATCACTCTCATTCGAGGGGACATCTTCGGCCTCTTTCGTGCCGGGCGAAATCACCTTGTCGTTGGTTGTGTCGTGTGGGGGAGGTGATAAATCCACGACTCTCCCGCTACGAAGAGTGGTCACAGCTTGACATTGCTCCTGTTGATCAGTAGAAGTGGAGCTAACACTAGTTTGACCTTGGGGAGGTCTTTGGCCCTGGGCAGGAAACTTGCCCTTCTCTTGAACGCTCAACGAGGATTGAATTTTGGACAGGTTCGCATTTATGTCGCCAATTAGACGATCATATTTGGCATTGTTTGCGGTCTGGCTAGTGATGAATTGATTCATCGTATCCTCGAGAGTTCTCCGCTGTGGCGGGATATAATTTCCGTGAGGTGGTGGTGCTTGCACATGTCCTTGCATGTGTGGAGCTTGTTGAAATTGTTGTGGATGAGGAGGGGCAACATGCGAAGGAGGGTTCATTGCGGAATGTTGTTACCCGTAGCTAAATCCGGGATGATTTTTCCACGAAGGGTTGTATGAATTCCCGTGCGGGGCACCTAAATAACCCTTAAAGCCTCCTATACCACTAACTTGCTCCTGCAACATTACTTTGCAGGCGGGTATCGTCGGGCATTCCTCAGTTGAATGTCCTGCCTCACAAATTGCACACACCTTTTTGGCGGGATTCTTGATAGATCCAACTACCTCTCATAAATCTTGAAATCCTTTCTCAAGGGTGTCCATCCGACAGTCTGACAAAGAGGTTTTATCTACATGGTATAGGCCGGACGCCGATGGAGTGGCGGTCGCTTGACGATTTCGATTCTGAGCATTAGGATCAGAAATATCCCATGATTGGGTAGTCTCGGCGACATACCTCAGGTGAAGCTCAGCATCGTGGCAATCTAGCTCGATAAATGGACCACTACCCATGGTTTCAATGAGTTGCTTGGAGTTAAGGTTCAACCCATTATAGAGGAAGGAAATGATTTGAGCTGTATCAAATCCATGATGGGGGCACGAAGCAGTTAACTCATTGAAACGCTCATAACATCGATGGAATGGCTCATTATCCAATTGCCTGAACGATTGAATCTGAGCCTTTATGGAGATTGTTCGATGTGGTGGAAAGAACTTCTTGAGAAATCTGGATTGTAACTCGTTCCAAGATGGAATCGAGCTCGGAGGTAAAGACCATAGCCATGTCTTAGCTTTATCTTTTAACTAGAATGGGAAGAGTTTGAGGCGAATCACCTCTTGTGTGCAAGTTTGATCGTTGAGAGTATCACACACGTCCTCAAATTCCCTTATATGCAAGTATGCCTTTTTAGAATCCATACCGTGATAGTGTGGTAGCATCTGGATCATCCCATTTTTGAATCGAAACTGCCCGACATTATACGGGAGTATAATGCATCCCGGAGTGACAGTGCGCTCGGGATATAAGAATTATCTCAACGGGCGATACGGAGGCTCTTCCTCACCGGTAGATGCATTACTATGTTGCGACATCTCTCTCTCACTTGACGATTCGGCGCTCTCACTGGGTGTGTACGACGTGTGTCCTACGAAGGAGAAGGGAGTGTTGCTAGAGATTGAGTGTGATGGTGTGGGAGGTGGTATCCAGAACTGTGGGGCTTGGGGAGTGTGGGGACTATCAGGATTATACTCAACAAGTGGATTTTCGTGAATGCTGGTTGGAGTATTATGGGGTGTGGGAGTGGTTTCAGAATTTTGCATTAAGTTTGTGAGAGATGGTGGTGAATCTTTTTGTACTTTTTATATTTTTTTATGTTTTTGGATTTTTGAATTTTTGGTCAAAGCTTTGGATTGACTCGATCTAATCCTAAGTCTACCTAATTCCCCGGCAACGGCACCAAAAACTTGACACGACTCAGAATGTGTCTCTAAAGTGTGTACTCTCTAGGCTCAAGTGCAAGCCTGTCGTTCAAGTAATAATCCGACAAGTCGGGTATCGATCCTCAGGGAAAAAGGACAACAAGAGTTGTGACGACGGAATAAGACTGAGGAATCCTAATGTTGACTCTAAAAAGAAAAGAAAAGATTGATTTGGTTTTTGGGATTCGATTACACTAAATGCAATTATGAAATTATGAAAATGTGCAATTACACTAAATTACCTAAAAATGTGAATGAAAATTTGATTTGAACTTTTAAATGAGATGAGGAAGGAAATAGGACAGGAATACAATCCCCCAACCCTAGTGTACTGCAGCTATAATATTAATCGTAAATTTATCTAATTAATTTGACCCAGTCTTTAGTACTCCCAAGCATTACGTATACGAGGTTCAAGCCCGCGTCATACTTAATCAAAGGATGAGTAAATCAGTATCACAATAGTGACACTCAAATTGTATTCTCAATCATCCCGGTTACCCAGGGGCAAACGAGATATTTAGACCTACAATTGTTGTGTCCCTACGCAATACGGTCACAATTAATCACTAAATTCAGAGGATTAATTTTATACGTGCAATTACCACATCAGGTTGGGTTCATGTAACCCGACCTTAGAAAATCTAACCTAACATGATGAAAGTGATGAAAACAGTGTTTAACATGCAAGTGTTCATGATTAATCTAAGGACAATTGATGGAATACTGTAGAATAGAATCACAAAGAAGAAACAACTTACTAAAATTACCCAAGGAACAATCGCAGCAATAAATAAAATTGGTGATCACACAAACTTTGAATAAACCTTCAATCCTTGAATAAAACTGGAAATTGTATCTACAACTAGGGTTTATGGAAGAATAAGAGAGATTAAACTAATCCCTTCCGTTCCTCCTTTCTTTACAATGAAAATAATTCGGGTTTTTATACCCTACATGAAATTCCAAGAGGTTGAGTATAAGTCGGAGTCTTTAGAGGAGAATCAGAAAACAAAATCTCGATGGGCGGACCGGTCCGACCCTTAGGCGGATCGGTCCGCTTCTAAAGAGGATCGGTTCTTTTATTTTCCAGGCGGATCGGTCCGGGTGCGGATCGGTTCTTTTAATTTTTGTCTTCTTCGGTTCGCAGTCTTCTGGAGTTTGCACAGCGGACCGGTCCGGGTTGAGGGCGGACCAGTCTGCCTATTTGACTTTTCCTTCAAACTTTGACTGCCCATATCTTTTGCTCCGGGTATCCGATTGAGATGCCGTTTCTTCCTAGGTGCTTGTGAGGATGATACCTTCAACTTCTCTTTAGGTACCTCATCCGGATTCTGGGTAGAAATGACTCTTTTGCCCTTTTGACTTTTCTTGTTGACCTTCTCTATTCTTCCGGTTTCCTTCTTCCATTTCTTGACATTAGATACCTGTAAAATCATAACGAAATATCAGAAACTCGGTGTACTTGTTAGGATAGTTCAATAGCAAGATTATGAGATAAAGTCAATCCAATTACGTTGTTCGAGGTGATTAAAGTACCGAAATTAAGGGATAAATTAGGAAGAATTTATGCCTAATCACCCGTCACTGCAACAAGGGCGGATCCCAAATATTTCCAGATTCATCAAAAGATCCAACATCCAATGGAGAGCTGTTTCACGCTAAGAAGAATCATCGACAAGTATGTGAAGGAAGTAACATTGCAAATCCCCTCGTAGAACGTTAACAATAACCCACTCCCAGTGCATAGGGCCAATCTGGTGGTGGCCTATGATGGGGAGGCAGAGAGAGAGGAAAGAGAGCTAACGACGAAGTAGGAGGAGTTTGAAGAAGATTTGGAAGATTGTACTAAAAGAATGGCTAACGTAGTGTTAGCCTACGATGAAGCAAGTGATAAAAATGTGGAAGATGTATATAACGTTAAAAGCGAGGAAACAGACCAAGCCATAGAATACTGTGCAGTTTCAAAATCCCAAAAATTTACCTGGTTCTTCGACCAAGTAGGGATATCAAAGGAGAGTAGATTGGAAATAACCCAAGCAATCCTTGACATATCAAGGAAGAATGTAGTCCCTTCGCTGAGATGGAAGGGACCCATGTCCAGATTAGTAAAGAGGTTTATGTCAGAAATAACTTTCAGGGACGCAGATAGGGCCATAAGGTTCCCTCATAATAGACAACTGTATGTGACTGTCAGCAACAACAAGGTTAGCTTTGCAAGGGCTCTTATGGATGGGGGAACCTCCAACAATATCATGCCAATCAACTATTTCCACGTAGCTAATATTTCGGAGGAAATGTTAATCCCCATGCATTTGATGATTTCAGGATATGACAACTAGTCTTCCAAGTCCATTGGGTACGTGAATTTTCGGATCGTAATGGGAAATTTGAGTTCCCATATCAAATTCCACGTGATAGAGAGTGCAACTTCTTACCATCTGTTAATAGGAAGGGTGTGGATGTAAAACTTAAAGCTAGTTCCTTCGACGTATCACCAATGCGCCAAGGCAAATATCAAGGGAACAAAGGTGACCATTTGGGCTACGAAGGGGCCCTTCACTGTCGAGGAAGCTCACCTAGTAGATATAACGTTTTACACAGAATTAGAGGAGGATGTTAGTGTACTAACAAGAAGAATGGATGGAGCATGGGTTCCCTCGATCAGAGAAAGGATGGGGACCTTGAATGAGCAGAATAAAGAAGTTACAAGCAGCAAAGGAGCGATGGCCGAAGAAGCCCATCAGGTGGTCCCTCGGCTCCAAAATATTTCAAAGCAGCTCAAAGATAAGATAAGGCCTAGAGCGGACCCAATGGAGCATGAGGTCCAATGACAAAAAATGCTGAAGCCATAGGAACAAGAGTTGGAGCAGTTAAACCTGGAAAAAGAAGGGGAGGATCTAAGGCCTATTTTTATCTCGAAAGATCTCAGTAAAGGGAAATGAGAGGCCTTGGTTGAGTTGACTCGGGAGTTCATAGAAATTTTTGCATGGAAGTACACATAGATGGAAGGGATGGATGAGGAAGTGAGATGCCACAAGTTGAACGTGATGCCTTCGGCCATTCCAATGAATAGTAAATGAGAACGTACAAGCCTGAGCTAGACTTGAAGATCAAGGAAGAGTTCCGACGCTTACTAACGACAGGGTTCATCAAACCAATACAATACCCACTTTGGCTGTCTAGCATTGTTCCAATGGGTAACAAGGACTAAAATTAAATAAGGATCTGTGTGGATTTTAGATACTTGAATAGGGCTTTCCCCAAGGATGAGTTCACTCTACCCTCCATCGATAGCCTGATAGATGCAATAGCTGGTCATGAGATGTAAAACTTCATGGATGGGTATGTAGGGTATAACCAGATAAAGATGGACCATACGGATGCAGAGAAAATGGCATTTAGAACCCTATTGGTCAACTTCATGTACAAGGTAATATCATTTGGACTCAAGACTGGTGGGGATACTTATCAAAGAACAATGATGGCCATTTTCCATGACTTCTTTCACAAGTTTGTGGAATTTTATGTGGATGATTTGGTCATTAAATCAAGGAAGGAGAAGTCCCATCTAAGCGACTCGAGGAAGGTGTTTGCTCAGTGCAGAAAGTATAAATTGAAGATGAATCCACTAAAATGCATATTTGGAGTAAGTAGTGGAAAGTTTTTGGGTTTTGTGGTTGATCGGCAGGGAGTACAGATGGACCAAGACAAATAACGAGCGATCTTGGAGATCCCCAATCCAAGAACGACGAAGGAACTGAAGAGTTTACTTGGTAAAGTTTCTTACCTTAGGAGATTTGTGCCTGGATTGGCCAAAATGACGCACCCGTTGATGCATCTTCTGTGAAAGAACACGAAATTCAAGTGGGAGGAGGTTCACCAGGAGTCTCTCACTGTACTGAAAAAGATGCTCATTTCACCATAGACTATGGTTCCCCCAAAGGCAAGAATATTGTTGCGGCTATACCTCATATCCACCATGAGGTTCGTGGGAGCTTTACTGGCACAAGTGATTAACGGACAAGAATGGCCAGTCTACTACCTTAGTAAAATCATTAATGGGCCAGAGGTCAGATATATTAGCTTGTAAAGGCATTATTTAACCTTAGTCTTTATAGAATAAAAACTTAGACATTATATTCTATCTTTTACCATTCATATTGTAACCAGATGTGATCCTATTAAGTATTTGCTGGAAAGAACTATATTGATTGGTAGGGTAGCTAGGTGGTTCCCCATCCTCTCAGAATATGACTTGAAGTGTGTGGTTCCTCATGCGATAAAGAGCCAAGCGTACGCCGGCCTATTGGCAATCTTCCTATCTGGAACATTTGAGCCACCTAAAGAAATTATTATAGGAGACGACTTATAGGCCAATTACTTGGATGCAAGTGATAAAGAATGGACGATACAGTTTGATGGATCTTCGGCAGAAAAGAAAGGAGGGACAAGGGTTATTCTTTCAAAAGGAATGGAGGAGATTTATCTTTCCTACATATTAGATTTCCCTTGTTCCAATAATGAAGCAGTGTATGAAGTGTTAGTGTTGGGATTACTAGAGTCTCTTCGAAGGGGGATTCGTTCACTTTGTATCAAATGTGATTCGAACTTGGTGATTCAACAAGTGAATGGAGAATATACATTGAAACACCTAAGCCTGGCACCATACCGAACAATTATTTAGAGGCTTCTCAGCCAGTTTCAACGGACCAATATCAAGATACATCCCCGACCGATGAACCGATATCCAAACACCTATGACACCATCGCCCAAAAAATAGTCATGAGGAACGATACAAATACAATCATGATTCAATGAAGAATGGATCCTTTGGTGGTACAGTTAATTCTGTAGATCGAGGAGGACGATGACTGGAGGGGAGAGATTAAAAAGCAACTGGAATCTAGGGAAGGAGCGATGGAGCTGAGGGAACTAGACCAATACTTTACAAACTAAGGAAATCTTTACTTCAGAAATGCAGGGGGATGGTTATCAAGATGCATCGGACTAGAAGAAGCAGAGCGAAGGTTGAAGAAAACACATGAATAGCACTGTAAAATAACTGAGATGCCACTTTATAGGAGAATTAAAAGGGAGGGTTATTTCCGGCCTAGAATGAAGCAGGATGCAACGAGGTACAAGGGAAGTGCGCTAAGTGCTAGTTATTCTTTGAGGCATCTAAATTTCATTTTATTGAAACTCAACCAGACTTGAGGCAACCTTATATTGACTTCATTAAAGATGAAGTTATCCCAATAGAGAATATTAATGCGATGGTACTTAAGTGAAGGGCCCCGAGGTTCTACGTTCAGGAGGGGCAACTTTATTGAAGGGGATATTTTAACAGGCCATTGCGTTATATCACGAAAGAAGAAGCAGCCGAAGTCCTCAAGAAGGCGCACGATCCAGCTCACATAGGAGGGGACAAGTTGTATATCCAGTTGATGATGTTGGGGTATTATTGTCCAACAATAGAGAAAGACTCTGCTGAGTTTGTTCGAAAGTGCAAGGCTTTCTAACTTTATAGATATATGATCCTAGACCCATCAATGGACTTACACTCCCTGGCAATGCCTTATCCTTTTCACACTTGGGCATTCGACTTGGTAGGGGTAATACATCCATCTTTAAGGGGGAAGATATGGATACTAGTAGCAATGGAGTGATTTACAAAGTGGGCTGAAGTGATACCACTAAGAAGAGAAACATCGAGGGTAGTGAGCAACTTCATCAGAGAATACATAATTTGCTATTTTGGGATTCCAAAGGTTAACCTCTTAGATAACAAAGCCCTTTTTTTCAATTTAGAGGTAACGATGCTCATAGAAAAGTACTCCGTTATTCATCATACTTCAACGGTGGCATACCCAAAGGGCAACGATCAAGCTGAGGCAACTAACAAGACCTAGGTTAATATTTTGGCTAAAATAATTGAGGATTTTCTAGGATCACGGGATGACATACTAGTTGTGTTGTGGGCCTATCGAACAACTAAGAGGAAGCCCACAGGGTATACCCCATTCTCTCTCCTTTAAGGGGCTGAGACGATTATTTCGGTAAAGTTAGAAGTTCCCTCTAATCGATATGCCTTATGAAGTAGCATGATCCCTCATAATAGACATGTGCAGTTGGAAGCATTGGATGAACACAGAGACAATGCGATACAGTGCTTTTATATGTATACAAAATAACTCTCCAAGGCATATGACAACTTGGTGAGACCAAAGAAGTTCGTGGAGGGAGACCTTATTTTGAGGGCACAAGTAAAGCACATCAGCGGGCTTCCTCTACCTAAGTTTACAGCGAATTAGGAAGGACCTTTTATTTTAGAAGAAGCTCATGATTCAGGTTATTGCTTAATCTCTAATATAGAAGAAGACAAGCCATTCAAGATTAATAATAAATGGTTGAAAGTCTATCAAGTGTAAGAAATTGTGTCTAGACCACCATTGTATTTAGCTGTTGTTATGAATATACATGTTTTTTTTATTGTAACTCGAGTGGAAATGAAAGAATTGTAGCACTTCATAATATATGCAAACAGTTATAGCATAAAGAAAGGACATGGAAGAAGATACGTCTTTTTCATTCATTCATAAACTTTGGGGCATTACAAACTGGGAGTTATTATCCAAGAATTACATAAGAAGAAGAAAAGGAAAATGTTTACAATAATTCATTAACCTAAGAGGAACCACAGATCTGGAGCAAGGCCCGAAGAAGCTGTTAGGCAAGAATGTTGAGAACTTATAAAAACCTCTAATCTCGTTTGTGCTTGTGTACGTTCGATGAGGATTTTCTCTCATTTTAACTTCACTAGATGAAGAGCTTTTTTGACATCTTCTACCTCCTTATTAATAGCTTCGAGCAGAGGTGCCAGCTCATCCAACTTAGCTTCCTCAGCCCGTTGATCCTCCCGATATTTCTGCAGTAGTTCCCTCTGACTATCCGATCGCTGACTCTTCAAATTTTTTAAGTGCGCAATAAGCAAATCAAAATAGAAGCCATCACAACTCAACTCCCTCAGATAACCCAAGAATTGGTTGAGGAGGGCTCTGGTAACATTTAAAGTGGGAGTGATGCCGATATCAACAACAACGGTCGCCATGCCTTAAAGCCTATAGCTCATCACGGGGATGTTGGAACACAGGAAATCCATAGTAAAAGTATCAGGATGGTGGCTTGCAAGCCACTCAACTACCAATCGATGGCTGGCAGGCATTTGGGGAACACTGAAGGACCATGAGGTAAAAGACATGAGACAACCAGGTTCGCTCTCAGCGGTAGTACTAGTCGTGGAACCTTAATCATTGTGACTAGAATCTTCTAAGATAACGGGTTCCCGATGGGGATAAGTAATGGGGAAAGAACTGGTGGAGAATTCTCCCATGCAACTTGAGAACAGGTAGAAGAAATAATGAGTTAAAGAAAAATCTTAACAAGTGTTTTCATTATTAAGTCACCGATATAGGTGGAGTTTGTGAAAAAATCTTAACAAATGTTTTCATTGTTAAGTCACCGATATAAGTGGAGTTTATGAAAAATCCTAACACAAGTATTTTCATTGTTAAGTCACCGATATAGGTGGAGTTTATGAAAATTCTTAACAAGTGTTTTCGTTATTAAGTCACCGATATAGGTGGAGTTTATGAAAAATCTTAACAAGTGTTTTCATTGTTAAGTCACCGATATAGGTGGAGCTTATGAAAAATCTTAACAAGTATTTTCATTGTTAAGTTACTGATATAGGTGGATTTTATGGAAAATCTTAACAAGTTTTTTCAGTGTTAAGCCACCATTATAGGTGAAGTTTGAAAGATTGAGAAATGAAAAGAAACTAGCGAAGTACCTCATTAGTATAGGGAACGAGAATGAGAGTCACCGTGGAGGCCATGATGGTTGGAACCATTGGGGGCAGGCTTATTTCCTCAAAAGCCTCAATGGCACCCTCAACTGAAGAAGCCTCAATGGTCGGTAAAGCTCCCTCCCCAATAAAAGGTACCATGGCCAACATAGGAGTTTCACTGGGAGAAGACGATGGACCTCCAAATGATGCCCCAATATGGGTGGGTACAGAAAAACCACCACGTTGGGAAGAAGCATCAACCTTGGCCTTAGAAACATGCAGACCACCAAGAGAAGAGGGTGGGGCAAGGCTTGGATAAAGTTGCAAACATAAAGCTAAGTGTTATACATGAGTAATAAGTATAGATGAAGTTAGAAATACCTCTAGGTGTTACTTACCTCAGTTATGGAACCAAAAAGAGAAACCACAGCTAGTGGTCTCGTTAGCACAGGGGGGAAGCAAAATGTTAGCTAACAACAACGCCATTTCAACCTAAGGCATTCCAACGTATCAACGTTTAGCAGGACAAACAGGAAAAAGGATGGGGAGGAAAAAAAGACATGAGACCTAACAAGTAATGGATAATATGTTACCTCAGGGGCAATTTCCGCAGCTGGAACGATAGGCAAAAGGACCTCGTGCTGAGGTGATAATTCAGAAGGGGCTAGGGGAGTTGTCTCTGGTTGAGAAGAGATGAGCACAGGCTTAACGGACTCACCCCCCACAGCAACATCCTTCACACATTGAGAGGTCAAATGATGGGAGTAGGTAAGCCCGATCATGGGAGAACGGGGAGGAGTTACATCGTCCTGAGAGGAATCGAAACATCCCCTCCTCCCACGAAAGGGCTCATAGGGGGGCTGTGTCGTTCTTCTCTAACTTCCTGCACCAAAGTGATTAAGAGTTAAATAGATGCAGCCTTCAAACAAATGTGAATAAAATCAATAACACACTTATATACCTCGAATTCAGAGGGACAATGGGAGGATATAACTACTGGTGAAGGAGGAGAGGAAGCAGCAATAGGGGGAGATGGGGACAGATGTACATCTGGAGTTCGTTTCCTCTGGGACTTGGTACCCAAAGTCTTATTCCTCGCACCTACAGCTCCAGTACTTTGAGGAACCTTTGAACTTTTCTTCCTTTTTGACCTTAGTTTCGTTGGATCAAATAGGATCGTAGGGAAGGCAATAGAAGGAGGAATGATAGGAGCGCATTATTGAAACTCAGCATTTATCCGTTCCACCTCATCCTGAACCCTCCTTATCAGCTCTTCACTTGCCTCTACAAACATGGGAGGGGGAACAGAGTCGATGGCGAATGCCTCCAAAGGGGTTTGAGGCTGAGTTTAAGACTTGGATTTTGAGGAAGTTCCACTCTTGGACTTCCTAGTTATTTTGTCTGGGGGCTAGGAAATCCCTTCGCTAGTGGATGCTTCGGCTGTAGGGGTAGGTTATTTGGGGGTTGCAACGGTCTTGGGTTTGGGCGTGGCAGTAGGGATCATTGGGCAATAAGGGGGTAGCTCGAGGGGAGGATCTTTAATGGTTTTACTCAGAGGGAACTCAACTGCAAGAATGGAGTTGACTTTGAGACCCAACTATAAGGTAGAGAAAGAAAGGACTGGGGGATACTAGGGGAACTCTTTATGAACTCATGAATCAACGCCATTTTCCTCAAATGAAACTTGGTGGCATAAGAAGTAGATACGTCCCGTTTCATAGTGGCACTAGGAAGGGTGACTCGGCCATCCATGGAAGAAGTCACCCCAAGTACTATCGCGGTAAGGTAGAAGGTTCAAGCCTCAGCAAAATTAGCCTTTTATTGCGTAGTTAAAACACAGGTCGAGGAGCCCTCTGATCAAACCCGAACTGCCTACTACATCTATTGGGGTTATAACGTTCAGAAGTGTACCCCGAAAGAAATCCAGGAGTGAACAGAAGTACCATAGCCTGTGAAAGATATTCTACAACTGGAATGGAAGTGACCGTTGAAGTTGTAGAAGGGAAAAAGTTCCAAGTATGGGCAGAGGTAGACTCACTGTATGGTCTCATGACAAAGGAATCAAAATGATCAAAAACTCCCATTATCTCCTTTCGGATTTATTTTTTATGGAAGCATAAGAGGCGTGGAGGCTTAATGCATTGACTCACAGGGTAAGGGATAGACTTGGCGGCAATGGCAGGAAAATGGGCATAAAGGAAGCCCGTTAAGATAATGGTGTTGGCAAAGTTGGCCAAGTTATAACGACCCAGTGATTGTGCCATGTCAATATGGGTTCGATCCAGCCAAGTGTAGAGGGACCCCAAAGCAATGATGGCCAGAGGAAGGTTGAAACCCATGGCCAAATGGATGGAAATGTTAATAAGGTCCCTCCTGGGTTGGTCATTGGGTTTCCCAATCAAAAAGAAACATGAAAGTAGCACAAGAATGTAGGCTGGTAGTTCCAAAGATGTACCTTTACCTTGGCCCGTTACAGCAGTGACGTCCTCCGTAGTAGGAGCTTAAAAAAATAGCTGATAAGGGGAGTAAAAGTGGCCTTATTTGAAGACCCAATGCAACGACGAAAGATTCGATCAATCTCAGCTCGGTCAACAGTTTCTTCGGCATCCAAGGCCTCATCATGATATGTAAACTCACCCATGAGCTCAAACCCAAGTATCTCACAAACGTCCTCCAACGTAATGGTGAACTCCCCCATGTTGCAAAGAACGTGTGACTTGTAATGTTCCATCTGGAAACCAATACTTGGAGCGCAACATTATGCTTAGAAAGAGTGAACTACCCAAACCAACTTGATCGATGAAGACCAACCTTTGCAAGAGATGTAGCGTGAGAGCTCTGCATGTGTGCATGTCAGGTAGAAAAATGAACTAGCGATCCCCACGTTCCTTAAAATCGATCTGAGAGTAGGGAAAGTCACCACGGTCCAATCTAAAGCGTAGAGTCCCCTATGGAGGAAGAAAGCTCCACTTCGACGAATCCTCATCTTCATCACCCAACAGTAAAGGATTGCACTTGGACAAAAAATGGCAGGTCTAGCATGCATCAAAGAACTCATCATCTTTACCAAAGATAGGAGACCGACGGTAAAAACCTAGTTGCTCTTGACGAACAGCATCCAGGGTAGTAACGGCGTCAGAGGTGGAAGAAGGGGAGCCTGACTGAGCAACGATGGTGGTAGCTTTGGAAATACTTGAAGAATCCATAATAAGTGGCAAGGAACGAAACATCTTGGTAAAGAAGGGATTAGAATTAAAAAGGGAGGAGCGCAACCACAGGTGGCGGTGTAACAGACGAGAGGAAGAAGAAAACCAGGTGAAAGCTTAGTAACAATGGAGTTTTGGAAAAGTTTCTCTCTCTATATTAGATGGAAGCTTAAAGAAGATGAAGGAAAGAAAAGAGTTTGAAATATAAACGTTTGAGATCTTTTAAACCCCATTGTTGAGTTTCCCACCACCACATATGCAAAGCCGCCTATAAATCATTTCAAATGGACACATGGCACTTCAGGAAGTGCCCTGATAGTCGAAAAGACAATGCCACGTCAGTTGACAAGTGACACATGGGGAATAGATAGGATAGGAAAGTTTGAGTTTTGGTGACAGAATTTTTGTCAGACATATCCGATAAACTTCCAACAAAGAAACTGTCCCAACAGTTTAAAAAAGCTTCGATGCCCCCTTGCCACAAGTCCAAACGTTGTTTAATTATGACTCAGCTACAACGAGGAGAATTTTTTCTTTTTGAACATGGTGAAATGTTACAATGGAGAATTTCATAAGTCACAACGATATGGGAAGTCCTAACAAAAAAAAACACTGCCTACAACTATACTTCACAAACAGTTTCACTTCCCCAAAGCTAACACGAGTATTTGGGCATGTTAGAAGGTTTATCAGGAGAATTTCAAATAGTCAAGACAGAATGGTGTAAACTCGGTGTAAATGGAAAAGTGACGATGTCCCTTCGCCAAAGCCCCAATAGGCCGCATTACTTAGGCTCAGGAAAATATGCCCAAATTTTTTTCACAAAGAGAAGATTCATCGGATTGAGAAGTTTTCGTACAGACATTTCTTGTTCCCATAATAAATCCCTCCATGAAGGGGAAAATGTAGAGGTGGCTTGAAGGTAATCCTGAGATTAGATAAAATCCCCCCATTAACAATAGTGTTTTGGATTAAGGCAGCTTAGGGTGGTAACTCAGCATGGCAGCCGAGAGGGACCTTCCAACGAAGAAGCTGACCAAGAGAGCTCATCTGTTAGTCCTGTTGATTAATTTAGTCTTGTTGTATCTTGTGTTTATATCGACTATGACCTATAATGATTATAAAGATGTAATGAGTATAATGATTTTGTGTGAGGTCAAACGGTACTCGCGAGAGACCAGGCTTGGCAGGGCATGGGAGAGATTTTATGCTCTATCGAATGACCTCACTATGGGAACTTCAGAGTGACTTGGTTTGGAGGATTAAGAAGTGAGGCACCGTTGGGGCTTGTCATGACCATCTTAGATACACCTGGTAAAACACCGAAGGAACCTGACTATGCAACCTCGGTGGGAGAAGCCTTAAGTTCCATCGGGCGTTGAGTTGTGAGCCAGACAACCCTCTACTTAATGTCACATCCACTTTATCTAATATCACTAACCAACTAGGCAATGTCATATCTGCACTTGAGTAAACTGCTGTGGTATTTCTAGTTGTCAGACAGTTGGTGAGCCACTTCTATGATGGCATCCCCCTGACACATAGTGGTTAGGCAAAAGGCATGTCTTGGAATTTAATTCTTATGACATAGAGATAACTAGTGCATCAAGTGTTTAATGTTTGTGACATAAAGTATGAGGGATGTCTTTGATAGGAATTAATGACTGAGTTTCCTTGGGGGTAGTGTGGGAGGCTATTTAAGGACCCCAACAACCTCTAGGGAGAGATCGTGTTCCTTATTGAGAGTTCAGAAGTCATTTACTATAAAGAATATACTTTAGAGAGAGATTTATTACGAACCAGAGTTTTTACTCACCCACCATTGTCATTTATTACTAAGGTTTTAATACTTGACAGAGATCCTTAAGGGTGGTTGGCGTGTTTTGCTGCCTGCCAAGGTGTATCTGGGGTGCTTACTTCTATCTCCATCCAAATGAGTTACTTCTGAGTTCATTATTATCTTTTGAGTTATACATGAGAAATTTGTGAGTTCAAACTGAGTTTATCTTCACTAAGTTGTGTTTACATGTCCCGTAGTTAATCAATGGTATTGTTGTTTAACTTATCATTACTGTACTCAAAGGGGGTTACGCCTCCATCTAATCTAAAGTACCATCTTACACAGTCCTTTATAAAATTTAGAACAGGATATTTGGTTGGTTCATTCTTAGCATCACTGTCGAAAAACATTTTTTTTATTAATCACCTAATAATTAATTAAGGCAGTGTCAAAACATTTAGCCCCATAATTAATGTCAATTCAATTAAACCATTTAATACATTCACCATTCTCATGAATAAATAAATAATGAGTAAAACACCATCAAATTGAATATAATAAACTGGAATAATTGTCCCAGTTAAACAAAATCCAAACCATCAATCGTAATAATACTAAATCCATCTGAAACTGAAATACTGAAATGAAGTGAGTACAATGTCTCTCGAACATGAAATGAAAATGTGGATGGGCAACACATGCCCTAACTGAGAAGCCTAAATCAAAGAACTGAAATCATAGATATTGAGGCGTCTAAATACGAGGACCTGTAACTCCCACAATAGCAGCAGCAAGTTAAAAGATCCAACGGTCTAAGCTTGGCGCCCATGTGGCTGGACACCTAAAAATAATTTCACAAGGACAAGAGATTTTTGCAAGAGACGGTTCAGATCCGGAGTGTAAAATATTTTAAAACAGTTTAGCAAGTATTTAAAGATGCAGTAAAGCAAATATAATACACATGTTAGTTTTTCGAACACTCTCTTGGGATTCTCACCTCCCAACTAGTGTGCATGCCTAACGTACAACTAAACTGTTCTAGTCATTATGAGCACCTAAATGGATTATAGTCATAAATCTTCTAACTAACACCTATAGTAATAGCCCCTATTTACCACATACTATCATTATTAAACATTCTTGCATTTGATATTACCGTAAGAGTTTCACAATGAGGTTAAGTGTTAGCACACTGAAGTCATTTAAGAATTCATTATCTTCTTTATCTAAAAATTTATCGCAATAGATAATATCACACGTATATATACATAATCATCACTATATTATATATATACCAACACGGCACCCCTAGACTCAGCTCCAGTACATGCGTACGCTTAGTCAAATTTATCACTTCCAACTAGGGAAGGAAGAGATTATCTTTTCTCCAAGCCATGGAAAGAAAAGATATACTTATGCATTGGGATATTTTAATTTTCAGGGTATAAACCATATAGTCTTTTCACATTAATTGATACAGAAGCAATAATTTGTTCTTGTAGATCGAATGCTTTACCACCTGAAAAGTGGATAAAAATGAAAAATCTTATTGCTGTAACAGGCATTAATGGGACACAAAATTTCATTAATCTAAAAGCTAAAAAATTAGTTATTTGGTTTAATGAAAAGAAATTTACATCTCATACTAAATAAGGACATATGATTCAGAATCACTCTCGAACCATAGAAATACAAATCACATATGTTTGGAGGCGAACATAGTCATAAGACTTTGTGTTACGCACATACCTACGCATACAAACGATGGTTCAATACCATTATTCACACAAATGGAAATCCAACCTAAGTTCGATGTTCTGAGGCATAAGTCTAAATCCCCCTGAAGGCTCCTCAAGATAAAACTGTCACCTTCACAACCTCCCGCGATAGCAAGCAGCGTAGGTATGTCACACACAAAATAAATCAATCATATAATAGGTATTCGTCTTGCCTACACATATATTCATAGCACAAATATAGGTATACACACGTCCCATATCATAATTCTTATACGTAGTATATTATTATCCCGAATATCCTATGTTTATTTGGATACTAGTTTCACTCTTTAGCGTACACTCTCGAGTATTCCTTCACCACTCAAAGTGTACACATTATTCTACCCCAAAATATTAGTAGGTACTCACTTTTCATACTGGTCTGAACCATCATTGTCCTCAAATTCCCGTAACGCTAATTAATCTCCAAATTAGGTAATTCACTCACGCTAACCTAATTATGTTGGTCCCTAAATAAACCATTATGAAATCAATCCTAATACCTAACCTAGGCCTAAGGGTTCTGTAATATATGCCCAAGTAATTTAAAATAATTCCCAAGGATATTTTCTAAAGAAATTTCTAACCATAATTAACAAAAGTAGAAAATTGGGAAAAACTGTACAAACAAATCAATTTGGTGTGGACCAAATCAATTTGCCTTGCTGAATCAATTCTGTTTCGACCGAATCGATTATCCCCTATAGGTCTGGAAAAATCTGCACTTATGTTCTTGCGAGTTTCATCAATTTCCAACTATAAATATTGATTCTAATTATCCCAAACATCAATTCAACGTTACCAAATGTTACACTAACGTATATAAACAAGTTCTAATGATTATCGATCACAATTTCATAGGAGACATCAATTTAATTGGGTTTGATTCAAGAATAATCATTATGAACTCTAGCATGTCATCTTCTTCAATCACTTCCATAAAAACTCAGATTTGTTCATAAATTTAAATCAAATTTCGTGGTCAATCATCTACCTATCATGGAGAATCAATCCTACATAATTTTCAATCTTCAATTATGATATAATTTCTCCAATTTCATCAATTTCACACATGATTCATAATCAATTTCAACCTACACTAACATGGGTTATATTATTCCTCTAATCAAGTAAGATTTAAACACTTGCCTCTTGTAAATAGATCTGATTCATTGAAGAAGACGTTAGATTAGTGTTCCTCCTCCTCCGATCTATAGCCCGATTGTTCTTTTGGTGCTAAGTGGTGGTTTTATCCTTAGACTCTCCTTCCTCTTCCTCATATAGCCCCTCTTTGTCTTTCTTCTAATTTTCATGTAGTTTTAACTTAACCCTCTTTTCCCCAATCATATATAACCCTATGGAATTTCGTAGGTACTATACACCTAAAAATGCATATTAGCAAAATGCCCTCTCGAGATGTCGGTTTGGCTTAAAATTACCCCGAGACCCAAACTAAACCCACGGGTAGACTTTTCTGACTATCTCGACCCTTTCGAACACATTGGTGCACTTGAAATGACCATACAGTTGACTAATAAAAACTTTACTTTTTATTCCATTAATTTAGTCCCAACATGACTGGCACGCCCATCTTGTCTTAATTATCGTAATTATCGTATTTCTCACTCGCGATAATTCTCATAAATTCACAACCATCTATTAATTTATTCTCTCAATAATATTCAGTGTAATTCTCAATAATAATTACTAACCCTTATCTCGCTAGTTAATATTTACTTAATCAGGATTAATTATAAATAAATTTTCCTTATTTAACTTAACTAATCCAATATTTTTAAAAGCATAAAACTACGGGGTATTACATACTCCCCCTTTATAACGGAATTTCGTCCCCGAAATTTGGAAAATAAAGGAATACCTGGTAAAAACAACTCTGGATATTTTTCATGCTCCTAGGTATGCTCCTCAATATTATGATCTTGCCATTGAACACGTAGTAACGGTACTACCTTCGACCTTAGTTTTCTCTCACTACGGTCTAGGATTGCAACTGGCACCTCCTTATAGGAACTATTGGGATGTAGATAAATATCCTCTAAATTACTACGAGTGTGGTCCAACTCATCCCGAAGATATTTTCTCAGCGAATAAATGTGGACTACATCGTGAATCCTATGCAAATGCCCGGGTAAGCCAAGTCTGTAAGCCGCTGGCCCAATCTGCTTAATAATAGGGAATGGCCCTACATGCCTCAGCGCCAACTTCCCTTTCTTCCTAAATCGCTTTATCCCTTTCATAGGTGATACTTGAAGAAACACTTGGTCCCCCACACTAAACTCCGTGAAGAACCTCTTGGCATCATAGTACCTCTTTTGTTTATCCTGAACAACTCGTATGTGACTTCTAATCATCTCAATCCTTGCTGACGTATCTTGGATCACTTATGGACCGAGTGGCTTATTGTCCCCCACCTCTAACCAACAAGAAGGAAAATGTCACAGTCTACCATACAAGGCCTAAAATGGGGCCATGTCGATAGTAAACTGATAGGAGTTGTTGTACGCAAACTCCACCAGTGGAAGGTACTGCTCCCAACCTCCCCAAAATCCAGAATACACATACATAACATATCTTCCAGCATCTAATTAGTCTTCTTGGTCTGCCCGTCCATTTGCGGGTGATAGGCCATACTCAAATGTAACTCATTACCCATGGCCTCCTAGAAGCTCTCCCAAAAATGAGACAAAAAAATCTTGTCCCGATCAGACACAATAATTAAGGGCACCCCATATAATCCCACTACCTCTGTAATAAAATTTTGGGCATATTGTGCCGTAGTACAGTCAGTCCAGACTGGCAGAAAGTGGGGTACCTTAGTCAACTGATCCATAATCACCTATATTTAATCGTGACCCATTTGAGAAGTAGGCAACCTTATGATGAAATCCATGGAAATGCTCTCCCATTTCCACACAGGAATCTCTAGCGGATGACGAAACCCTGTCGATTTCTGATGGTCAACCTTGACTAGATGACAGGTGTCATACTTTAAGACGAACTCAGCACTGTCTCTCTTCATGTCGCTCCACCAATACTGCCACCTCATATCCTTGTACATCTTATCCCTACCGAGATATACCGCAAATTGAGATCCATGCGACTTTGTCATCATCGCATGTCATAGATTCTCTCCCTCTGGAACAACTAGGCGTCTATTGAAGCAAAAAACCCCATCTGAACCCACAGAATAAGACTCAACTCCTTCGACTAGGAGCGGTACAATTCGATCCTGAAAGAATGGATCTTCTACCTGAGCCTGCACAACCCTCGTGACTATTTGGGGTGTAACTGTCATAACTAACATGAATGATCGGGCAACCGCATCCTAGTACCATAACTCCTTCCACTTCACCTTTCACACTTAAGCCACCTCACCTACTGGCCTCTGGCTCAACGCATCAGCTACTACGTTAGCCCTTCCCGAGTGGTACTGGATATCAAACTGGTAGTCCTTCACAAATTTAAGCCACCTCCGCTGACATATATTTAACTCTCTATGAGTGAACAAGTACTGGAGTGAATTGTGATTTGTGAATAGGTGAAATATCTCCCCCCAAAAGGTAATGCCTCCAAATCCGTAGTACAAACACGACTGCTGCTAACTCCAAGTCGTGAGTGGGGTAATTCCTTTCGTGAGGATTAAGCTTATGGTAAGATTAAGTTATAGCCTGATCCTCCAGTTATAACACTCCACCAAGTCCCTGTAACGATGCATCAGTATAGACTAGGTACTCAACTCCCAATCTGGGTAGTGCTAGAATTGGTGCTAAAATCAGCTTGTCCTTCATCTCATCAAATGCCAACTAACACACATCATCCCAAACAAAGGTAGAACCCTTACGAGGCAAATTAGTCATCGATCTTGCAATTTTTAAGAACCCTCAGATGAACGGTCTATAATATCTGGCTATCCCTAAGAAGCTATGCACCTCTGTCAGTGTCGTGGGTTATACCCGCTCCCTCATCGCTGAAACTTTGCTTGGGTCCACAGATATCCCCAACTCAGAGGCGATATGCCACCAATACTAAACCTCCTTCAACCAAAATCGACGTTTCTCATACTTAGCATACAGTTGATGCTCGTGTAGTGTTTGTAGAACCTGTACAAATGCTCGGCATGCTTCTCCTCAGTCTGGGAATAAATCAGGATGTCATCTATGAAGACAATGACAAACTGATCTAGGAACTCTCTGAATAATCTGTTAATTAAGTTGATAAATACTATTGGTGCATTGGTTATCCCAAACAACATAACTCAAAACTTGTAGGACCCATATCTCATTAGAAAGACAGTCTTAGACACGCTCCCTGATCCCTAACTGATGGTATCCCAACCTCAAGTCTATCTTCGCAACGTAGGAAGCTCCTCTCAATTGGTTGAATAAGTCATCGATGCGAGGTAACGGATACTTATTTCATATCGTGACTTTATTCAACTCCCGATAATCCATGCATAATTTCAAGGATCCATCACTCTTCTTTATAAATAAAACCGGGTCACCCCAAGGTGAGGTACTCCTATGGATGAAACCCTATCCCAACAGCTGATCAATCTGGTTTCATAACTCCATTATTACCATCGAATCCATACGGTAAGGCGCACATGCTATCGGTCGACTGCCAGGCATAAAATCTATCATAATATCTATCTCTCTACTCGACGGTAGCCCCGGTATATTCTAAAATACATCAACGTACTCATGAACAACATGAATCGAATTAAGGGGAATCACAACACCCGTAGAGGTCTCCTCCTCTATATAAAATAAATGAGTAGACGATCCTCCCTAGGGAAGAGGCACCACCACTGTAAACATATCCTGGCCAGGGATGGCAAAAATAATACTACTACTAACACAATCGATCATGGACCTATACGCGACTAGACAAACCATACCAATAATAGCGTTCTACTCGAGCATGTCTAAGATAAGCATATCGATTGGAAAAGTAAGACTTCCAATATCTATACCTACACCCCAAAATATAAAGAAAATCATCGACCCATTACCGAATGGTGAGTCTACATAAGTCACTGTACTATCAGCCATGCCTAATAACCATGTGTCATGTGCAAATCTAGTGGCCATTAAAGAGTGTGAGGCCCCCGTGTCAAACAAAATACGCCCCATGAACCTATTAATAGAAAATATACCCTCTACTGCGAGTGGAGCCTGTGGAACTATTACTTGGGGAACATTGTAGACACGCCCATACTGTAGTTGTCCTTATTGAATCTGGGCTGTTGGGATGGCATACAAAGCTGGAACTGGAACTGGTGCTGGGAAAACCGTTGGGAATATCAGTTTCGGGGCTCCTGGTGTGCACCTCGCTGCCGAGGATACTTCCCCTTATCGGGGAATCAAATCATTTGTGTTCATTCTTGCCATAAGTGAAACATATACCTGTGTAGTTACCTCCACTTTGCCCCTATTAGCCTCGCCCCTGTTGGCCATTGCCACCTCTCCCATGGCCTTGATGGCCCTGATGCAATGACTATTGGCCCTGTTATCCCTGATGGCCCTGTTGGCCCTAGTGGCCATGCCTAAAACCTCCTTGTCTATAATAAAAGCCCCAGCATTTGAACCTCTTAGCAGAATCCCCTGATGGGAACCTTGCTCACTCTGCCTCTACTGACTTTGAGGTGTTGGTGCCTCGCTGACACCCCCCCACCAATCCTTCCCTACTGGCCGGACTCACATCCTCTTTTCTCCCCTTAACATGGAAGCGGTGATCCTGGAAGTGTAGTAATGTAGCATTGAGTACGTCAGTATATGACTGCAAAGATAGGTTACCCATAAGATGTTGTCGAATCCTCCAGTTCAAGCCATCCATAAACATCTGACTTTTCTTCTCTTTAGTAGGCACCTCAGTTGGTACCAGGTTTACTTATCTAGTAAACTCCTCCTCATACTCTAATACAGTCTCCCCCTCCTGGTTGAGGTCCATTAGTTTTTGCCTCATCTTAGTCTGAATGGAAGAAGGAAAATATTTGTGGTCAAACCACACCCATAAGTACTTAATCGTCAAAATATCACGCACCTCGGTAGTAGTAGTGGACTCTCACCACTATAACGCTTCTCCAATTAGCTTGAAAGTTGCTAGTATCTGTCTCTGCAACTATGTGTACTCATTCATGCTCAAATTCCGCTGGATATCCTTCATCCATTGGCTCGCCACAACAACATTAGAATTCCCCTTGAACTCTGAACTCTGTGGGATGTGCCTTTTGGAAGGCATCTCTGAATCACTCTCAAGAATAAGGGAACGCATGTACTGGGGCTGGCACCACTGCTTGTGCCTATGGTGGCGCCTGCTGAACCACTGCTAGTGCTTCATTAAATGCCTGAGCAACGATGGCAGCAACCTCTATAACATTCATTATACCCTGAGCCTAAGCTGGTTGTGGCTCGGGTTGGGCATTTCTGCCCTCGGTGCACGTCTGGTAGGCATCTGAAATGAGAAGGAATTTTTAAGTCCACAGTTATTAAATCTTAAATAGGTGAAAACATAATCATGCAATCAAGAATGTAACAATCCTAATAATTCAGCTCTATATCAAATAACGCTAAGCTAAAAGCATAATAAACCATACAGATCCTAAAAGACTCTAGATTTGTTCATCACTTCCATAAAAACCCAGATTTGTTCATCAATTTATGTCAAATTTCATGGGTAATCATCTACCTATCAATGAGAATCAATCCTACATAATTTTCAATCCTCAATTGTGATTTAATTTCTCCAATTTCATCAACATCACACATGATTCATAATCAATTTCAACCTACACTAACGTGGGTTATATTATTTCCATAATAAAGTAAGATTTAAACACTTTCCTTTTGTAAGTAGATCTGATCCATTGAAGAAGACACTGGATTGGTGTTCGTCCTCCTCTAATCTATAATCCGGTTTTGTTGTTGGTGCTAAGCGGTGGTTCTAGCCATAGACTCTCTTTCCTCTACCTCCTATAGCCCCTCTGTGGCTTTATTCTAATTCTCATGTAGTTTTAGCCTAACCCTCTTTTCCCAATCATATATAACCCTATGGAATTTCGTAAGTAATATGCACCCAAAAATTCAAATTACTAAAACGCCCTCCCAGGATGTCGGTTTGGCCTAAAATTGCTCCGGGATCCAAACTAAACCCCCCGGGTGGACTTTTCTAACTATCTCAACCCTTTTGGGAAAATTGACGCCATTGAAATGACCATACGGTTACTTACAAAAAATTTACATTTTATTCCATTAAATTAGGCCCAACACGACTGACACGCGCTTCTCGTCTTAATTACCGTAATTGTCATATTTCTCACTCGCGACAATTCTCATAGATTCACAATCATATATTACTTTTTTCATTTAGTAATATTCGGTATAATTCTCACTAATAAATACTAACCCTTATCTTGCTAGTTAATATTTACTTAATCTGAATTAATTATAAATAATTTTCCTTATTTAATTTAATTAATCCAATATTTTTAAAAAGCATAAAAATACGGGGTATTATAAATATCAGAAGGAGCGAGACTTCTAGTGGGAGAATAGGACTAAGATATTTAGGTCCAAAGATTAATAACATGATAATGGTAGGTTCAGGTAGTAGTAGAAAAGTCCTAGACAACAATGGAAGCATGTCCGCCTTTCAGGGTCGTTTGGGCTAAGGAAATGGTTAGGGAGGCCAGAAAGGCTAGTGCCAGAAGAAAGAGAGAGTCTACGGGATTCATATTGCTTGTGGGAAAGGAGACCACATGAAGAATGATTTCCAAAAGCGAGGTTGGTGCAATTATCATATGAGATTCTGGATGTACAACCATTGCAACTAATCGTGGATCAGTTTCGATGCGAGTGTTACGTTTTGGGACTCGACGATTAGGCAAGGTAAATAGCAAATGGAGACAAATTTTTTTTATTACTTATGGGTGTAGGATACATTTCGGGTGACACGCGAGAGTCACCATATTCGATTAATAACACTAAAATTTAAGTGTGAGTCAGGTTTAATGGGTATGTTGGCGGTATCAACCATATTATGAATATATTTACCGTTGGGTAGCGGGACTTTTCGGTGTCACCTATAGGGGAGCAGGTGTGTACACTAGAAGGACATTTGTATTGTGTGATTAGTTATACTACTTTTGAGAGTTATGAAAGTAAAATTTATTATGATCATCTGTAGTTACTAGATACCAAAGGTTTAAGTGGCAGTAGGGCTTATGATAAGGCTATCGTGTTTGTTATTCTAGGGTGAAAAATATTATTTTACGAGGCATTACTTGAAAAAGGGTTTGACCTACCTATATATATATATATATTATATTGTATATTGTACTTCGATGAGAATGTTGTCTTGTTATATATCATCGCGGTGTGTAGGGACTTCTTACTGATGTGATTCAGGGTGCTTAGTGTTCCTTATTGAGTGGAGAGATATAGCTCGTTATTTATATAGCGATGATAACTTGAGATAGTGAGAGTGTTATGTTGTATGTTGTCTTTAGTGACATAAGAGTGGATGAGTAGACTTATTATTTCAGCAGATAGGGCTTTGGGGGTACATGTTGTGGGCTGACGTCCTAATAGATCTCGACGACTAGTAAGGTTAGGTAGTAGTGTATCGGGGGGTTCCTTGTTTGGATTTTACATTGTGAGACATCCCGCACATGAAATGTAGCGAGCGTTGGAGGTTGACAGAATTTTGGCCCTTAGAAGTCACGTTTGGTACCCTAGTTATTATAAGTATAAGTGATTATTACTAGGAGTTGATAGTTATATTACCAATTGAGGTCGGTAGAATCATATAATACTGGTGTAAAAACTAGTGTATAACGTTTATACCATGTGTATATCGGTGGGGCAACCTAGAGAATAATTAAGTTGCGATTAGTAGGTAGGTCGAGTATAACCTCATTCTATAGTCATGCCAAGTATGCAGGAATTAATTTAACACAAGTCTGTTACATTTAGTGAAATTGTGTAGACATACACGAGGATAGGTGTATGGGCGCCCTAGTTAGTTAATATTTTCCGTATCATTCATGATGAGTGGACGTGGAAATTTATCAAATAAATGTAGTTGCATGAGAAAATTAGAAACTGGAACAAAATGGGACAAAGAGAATGTAGTGACGCTGAGAACGAGACGAGTCACTAAGAACCAAAGAGTGGACAAAAAGGAGTGATTATAGTGTTGAAAAGTACATGGGATGTACATATTATATTTTCAGGGATAATCGAGAGTTACTAAATGCAGAAGAGTAATATGACTAGAGTTCCGTTAGAACCAATTGAGGATGTAAAAGTCTAACATGACTAGTCGGCTATGATTGTAGAGATCTTCCACGAATGGATTCATCACTGGTTTAAAGGGTAGAGTATAGACCGTTGGACTAAAGAGTACCATTATGAAGGGGTACTAAAGACAACATAATGTTTCAAACTTTAGAAAAATGTGAAACTATATGTGTAATATGAGCAAATGAATAAAGGAGTTGATACATGGAGATGTTGGAGTTTTCTCCAGTAAGAGAAAAACTTTAGCCATGAGTAGATAGGCTAGTAATAATGTCAAAAAGGAAACAAAATTGCAGAGTGTTGTGTAGGCACTAGGGTAAATTGGTAGAGTGATGAACAAATATTTAGATATACGATGATTAAACAAAATTAGTCACTGGTTAGAACGGTATGGGAAGACCATTGGACTAAAGGACACGTTAGTAGAGATATAGCGGGAAGAGCAGAATGTTATAACAAGGATAGTGAGATTATATGGGGTTCCACGTGAGGTCATGTCCGATAGGGATATAAAATTTATGTGTCAATTCTTGGAGAGTGTCTAGGAGGCCATTGGTACGGAGTTACGATTGAGTATGGCCTGTCACCCGTAAACGGACGAGCGATATGTTACAAATGTGTATCATTGATTTTAGTGGCAGTTGGGGGCAATATGTCCCATTGGGGGAGTTTTCGTACATTGATTCCTATCAATTTTCGATTGGAATAACATCATTTGATGCGTTATACAATAGACCTTATCGTTCACTCGCTTGTTGTTTAGAGGTGGGGGATAACAAGCTTCTCGTGCCAGAGGTGATTAAGGATACCTCCTCCAAGATTGAGATAAATTAGAGTCGAATATGGATAATAGGGCAAACAGAAGAACTACGCTGATTCCAAGCCACCCTTTCTGGAGTGTAACATGGGGGATAAGATATTATTATGTGTATCTCCTATAAATGGGATAAAGAGATATGGGAAAAAGGGGATTTGGCGCCAAGGTATGTAGGGCCATTTCCTATTATCGAGCGGATTGGGCCAATAGTGCATAGACTCGGGTTGTCAGAGCATTTGCATTGTATCCATGATGTGTTCCATATTTCTACATTGAAACAATATCTCAAGGATGAGTTGGCTTACACTCACATTGTGTTGGAGGAGATTTATTTACAACTCGATATTACATATGAGTGGGATCGGTGGCCATCTTAGACCATAGAGAGAGGAGACCGAGGTTGAAGACAGTTCCACTAGTACGTGTTTAGTGGAGACATCATAATGCCGATGAGTCGACGTGGGAATGCGAGGTTGAGATGCGCGACGGGTATCAAGAGTTGTTCTTACTAGGTATACCTTTTTTTCTGAATTTCGGGATGAAATTCTGTTATTAGGTAGGAAGTTTGTAATAACCTGTATTTTTATAATTTTTTAAATATGGGATTAATTAAATTAAATATGGGAAATTTATTGGAAATTGATCCATATCAAAATAAAATATCAATCAACGAGACAAGGGTTTGTATTTACTGATGTGAATTATATTGAATATTACTTAGAGAATAATTTAATATGGGTTAGTATTTATTGATGTGAATTATATTTAATATTACTTAGTGAATAAATTGATATGGGATTATTAAAATATTAAAATTGTCATTAGTAAAAAATATGACAGTTACGGTAATTTAGTCGGGATGCGCATGTCAGTCGTAGCAGGACTCAATTTAAGGAAATAAAATTTAATTTATTTTTAAGTATCTCGTATGGTCATTTTGAGCGCTTGAAATTGTCCAAAAGGGTCAAAATAGTTAGAAAAGTCTACCCGGGGGTTTAGTTTGGGTCCCGGCGCAATTTTAGGCCAAATCGGCACCCAAAGGGGGTATTCTAGTCATTTTTATTTTTTGTGGGGAGGGGGGGGGGGGGGGGGGGGGAATTAAAACTACGAATTTAGGAGGCTAATATCATCTAATAAGATAAGTATTCTAGGGTTATAAATCATATATTTGCATAGAGGCCATAGGAGGAAGAGGATAGGAGGTTCCAAGGGGCTAGAACCACCATAGTTGCAGCCCTGACACCACAAACACCACCGTTGTGTAGATCAGAAAAAGAGGAATGCAAAAATAACCATCATCTACAATGGATCATGCCTACCACACAAGTAAAGTATTTAAACTTTCAAGTTCCGAGCATATATAATATCCATGTTAATATAGGATGAATATTCACATGATTATGTAGAGATTGAGTTAATTTTTTGAGAACTAAATTTTCGTGGACAAAATTGATGTTAGGATGAGCCCTGTGATATATGTAGAAAAAGAAATATATGAATTAGTAGTATTCATGTGTAAATAAATTTGGGTTTTATAGGAATTCTTGAACAAAAATGATGAACTAGGGTTTTCAAGAGATTAATTGGAAATTATGAAATTGATTGATGTTAATTGATGATTCATTGATTATTGTATGTTAGAAATCACCCTTACATGCTAGTATAATGTTTAGGATGGTTGGTTTGGAGTTAGGGAATGAATCTTGGAGATTTAGAGGTTAAAAATGGAGGAAACCTGTAGCTGTGTAAAGGTAGAAGACGAGACTTGTAGGGGGAAAACCAATTCGGACCAGGTTGAATCGATTCGACTGCCAGAATTTTTGTCACTTTTATCCTTTGGTTTAGAATCTTTAGGAAATGTTTGGGATTCACTTGTTAGATTAAAATTTAAATATAATGGGGATTATATTAATGTACCAGTAGGCTTGTGTTAGGTTTTAGGATTGTCCCAATCAGGGGAATTTACGGGCTAAATTAACTAGGCTTAATTGAGAGAAAAACCTAATTTAAAGAATAACTTGAGTCATGAGAATTCATGAGAAATGATGAATCGATCTAGTAGGATATGAGTGAGTTACCTATTGATATTATGTATAGATAAAATGGACACACTTAGAGTGGTGAGTGATACTCGGGAACGTACGATAAGAAGTAAAATTATAATTTACTAATACGTGTTATATCCAGGATATAAATATACTACGTATGGGACTTATGATATAAGACATGCGTATGCTTATACCGATGATACAAATACATGGTTTATGTGTATATCTATTGTATGATTTTAATGTGTATGACATACCTATGTTGATTGCTATCACGGGAGGTTTCCGTGCCAGGACAGTCATATCATGATGAGCCTTTAGGGGGAATTTTTTACTTATATCTTATAATATAGTACCTAGGAAAGGCGTATCTGTGAGAACGATAAGCTGGAAATCATATAGGTATGTAGGTATGTGCGAATCCCATAGGCTTGGAACTATATTTGCCACCTATATATGTGATTTGTATCTATGGTTCGAGAGTGATACAAAACACAAAGTCCTTTATAGAGTGCATGATGTACCGGGACTTGGTAGCAGAGTATTTAAGCACCGCAGCTGAGCCTAGGGGTGTCGTACTAGTATATATATAATTGAGTTGTGAATATATATCTATATGTGTGAGTGTGTGTGTGTGTGTGTGTGTAGGTAAAGATAGTGAAATTTGAGATAATTTAAGGTTGTGAACACTTACTTAACTGTTATATGAGACATTATTACTTGAGTTAAAATGTTACGGTAATATTCAATGATGTTTTATGATAGAAATACGGGTGGGTACTATGAGTAATAATTTAGAAAGGCTAACGTATGAAAACTAGTTAGTTGTTATAGCAGTAACTGAAATTGTTTAGAAGTATGTTAGGTGAGAGGTGAGATTTATCAAGTGAGAGCCGGGAAACTAACATCTGTATAATATTTGAAGCATTTTATATACTTGCTAAATTGTTTTAAACTGTTCTCTACTCGGGCTCTGGCCCTCTTTTCTCCAAATCTGTTTTCCTTGTGCAAATCATTTTAAGTGTCTAGCCATAGGGACGCCAAGCTTAGGAGTTCACCGCTTCACATGTTGTAGCTATTATGAAAGTTGCAGGGGCTCGATATTAGACTCTTTCACTCTTATCCATTCATCTATATCAGTCAGGGACGTTTCCCTTTTTCTTTTAGCAGTTGTTTCCAGAGGTATTGTATTCCCTTTATTATTCAGTTGTGGATTTAATTCTATTTGGATTATTATTTTAGAGATTCAATATGGAGTGTTTACTTCGGTCATATTTTATTTGATTCGGTATTTCATTGTTGATTAATTTAGTATGATTTATGTGATACTTAATTGTTTAATTATTTTAAATATTTCATGTTAATATAAAGATAAAATTTTGACACCAGCTTTTCAAATACTAGGTGGTTAGTAAATGTTACAAAGTTTCGACACTGATACTAAGAATGAACCAATCTAAATATTTTGTTTTAATTTATTAAAGGCATGATCACCCGATATTTAATTAAGCGGGGTGTTACACTCCCATCCTACTTGGCGCAAAAGCCACCAAAGAAAGTAGAAAGAAGTCTTGTGAAAACCAACTAATCGCACATATTGGTATTCCCCCAACTACTACAAAATGGGCTATAAGTCCCCCACCATGGTATAGACTAGTGAAGGCATCAATCCCGATGCTCTACAATCCAGTTAACCCAGTTCTCCATCAAAGGGACGAAGTTAAAGAAGGGCCTATAAAAGAAACTGCGAACGCCCACAGAGGGTACTCAGGCGGGCCACCATGCGCAGTCTCTCAGAATGCCAAATGAGTAGCATGATAGGGCTCCCCGGTCAAAAGCCAATTCGACCTTCCTTTGAAGCATCCAATACATTCAAAGTCACCACTAACACCACTTTTGCAGGACTATAGTGGTAGGACAACTAGACCGCTATCATGGTTACCCGAGGTCACTCATCAGTAACAAAAGCCTAGAAGTCAAATCCAGGGCTACATCTATGGCAAAGCCATTATCAGAAAAAACCCTTCGACACACCAAATTCATAATTTTCAGGAGGAGGATATTTTTCCATGAACCACTGACCGAGCAGTTGAGGGGGAGATGTGAAGCAACTCATCTAAAGACATCCAAGGAGAATGGGATAAATTCGGCATAGCTCCCGCTACACTGGGGATGACACCTAGCATCGTAGAGAACTCCTCGTAGGTGGGACACACCTCGTCTAAGACAATATGAAAAACATGGTCTTCAGGGCACCAGAAATGTACTACTTCCAATCTATTGGGACGATTATGCCACAAAGAGACCCGATGCAAACCAATGGCTTTGTAGTAGACGTTGTAGAGGCACATTTCTTCAAAACCCTCGAGGTAGGCAGAGAAGGCCTCGAACACTTGTAAGGACATAAATTTCCAATTGAGTCCCTGTATTTTTTTGACTTAATTCTGTGAACAAAATTGTGTTTGTAATATGTCATAGGGAGATTTTTATTTTGTCATGATCCCACTCGGTCTATGACGTATTGAAGAAATTGAAGACGTTGTGGCAAAGCTTCAAAGATTTAATCATGCCGTAGTTTAAATTGGTGCGTGTTTATTCGTCTTTAAAGTTAATTGCATTTCGAGATCACTTAGGTATGAATGCGTATAATTAATGGTGCTCGGAATTACTTTTTATAAAAGATAAGGATGTATTTTTTATAAAGAAAAATGTTTTAAAATGTTTTATAGTGTTTTAAAAGGTTTAAACTACGTTTTATGATGATAAGCTCGTAAAAGAGTTTGACATTTTTGGATCTCTCATTGGAAGAGACGTTTTAAAAAAAAGTCAAAAAGTCAAACTTTCTCGCTGTCATCCAAATGACATCCAATCTCGTTCGAACGAGATGGGATGTCGCTCGAACGAGTTCCTCAAGTCGTTCGAATGACACATTTTTTGAGGCGGCGTTTAAATCCTATTTAAACAGTGTTTTCATCATAGTTTCGTAAGTGTGCTTTCTGGAAAATAGTTTTACGAACCAAAACCTTGTTTGCATATGTTTTCTAAGGTTTAAAAGTCTTAAACACATCCTTAGAGTTTGCAAAGAATCGAGTTATCATTCTTATATGTTTAAGTGATCTTGCGGCACCAAAGTTGTTTGTTCTACACATTGAACACAAAGGGTTTTGTGGTGAAGAAAAGATAAGGACTTCTTGTTCGACATCGTAGACGAATCAAAGCCATATTGGTGGACACCGAGACATACGTGGACGCGTGTGTTGTGGACAGGTATTATGGAAGATGGAATTTCTGCGTGGTCACTATTGAAGAACGGTTGAAGATTATAAGGAGCGTCAAGACCCGTGGGCATTGAGTCTTAGTGTAAGGCTAATCTGTCTTTATAAAACCATTGTTCATAGTGATTGTCTGGCTTGGGCCGTCCGAAGTTGTTTTCCCATTTTGGGTTTTTTCGTCGTACATCCGGCGTTGTGAGTATTCTTTACTTTACTTTACTTTCTTTAATCACTATATGCATGTTTAGGATTAATCAAGATAAAATTGGTTTAAAGTAAGAATTGGGTTTTCACAACTTGGTTTGGTGCTTAATTAAAAGTTGGATAATTTTTTGATAAAAATTGGTTTGAAAGAGAACACACACATATTGGGCACTCTTCAAATTGGTATCAGAGCTAGAAAACATTTTTATTTATTTTTTGATCCCGTGTGTTTTCAAAGATGAATTCTGGATATAATGAATTTTCTCGAACTCCTATTTTTTATGGCACTAATTACACCTATTGGAAGATGAGAATGAGATGTTCTTTAAAATCTATTGATGAGCGTGTTTGGCTTGCAGTTGAGAAAGGTTGGAAACCCCCTGTCACTATTGTAGGTGAGGTCACTAGTTTAAAGCCTATTGAGTCATGGACGAAAATTGAACAAAGACTTGCACAATATAATTCTAAGGGTCTGCATGTTATTGCTTCATATGTCACACAGGAAGAATATAATAGAATTATGACTTGGGAAACATCAAAAGAGGCTTGGGATATTTTGTCCCTCACTCACCAGGGCACTAGCACGGTTAGGGCCCTCAAAATTTCAAAATCTCACTACAGAGTTTGAGATCATTAGGATGTTAGAGAGTGAGAACTTTTATGAGTTTTATGCTAGGTTGTCCAATATTGTCAACTCGTCATTTAACCTAGGTGAGAAAATTCCCGACGACCGTGTCATTAAGAAAATCATTAGGTCGTTGCCTAGTAGGTTTGATGCGAAGGTGACAATTTTAAACTCCTTGGGTAGGTTAGAGTCAACGAAACTAGAAGAGATTGTAGGTGACTTAAAAACCTATGAAATCGACATGATTACCTCCAAGCAAGTGCCTGAGAAAGAAAATGGTATTGCTTTGAAAATGCGGAAGGAGTAAATTAAAGTTTCAGATTCTGATTCCGATTCCAATTTTGAGGATGTTGCTTTGTTGGCAAAGAAATTTAAACAATTTATTAAGTTTCAAAAGAAATCGAAAGATGCCAAGAAATCTGAAAAATTCAAGAACAACAAAGTAGATTCCACCTCTTAGGATAAGTTTGAGAAGCCTAAGAGAGATGATTCGGATAAGTGTTTTGGGTGTGAGGGGTACGGTCACAAAGTAAAGGAGTGTCCCACTAGATTTAAGAAAGAGGGCAAGCAACCCATTGTCTATAATGACACCTTAAGTGATAGTGACCCGGAAGAGGGAGAGAGTTCCCCCATTGAGCGTAACTTTGTTGCGTTTATGGCATGTCATGTGGGCGACGATGACAATACTCATGTGAATGACACTTTCGAGGAGGTTTTGAGTGTATTCCATTTTAGTGAGGGTGAATAGAGTGACGAGGAGGAGGCATATGTGAAAGAGTTGCAAAATGCGTTTAATGAGATGTATGACGAAACGGTGAAGGTGAAAAAGGCTAACACAAAATTGCAAGCTAAGTTGAATGAGCGTGCCATAGAAAATAATGATAGTTTGATTGAGGATCTTAGGGCACGAGAGAAGAAGTTTAGGGAGAAATTAGAGTTTGTGGAGAAAAAGAGAGATAATCTCCGTGGTTTGATGGAGTCCTTTAAAAAGGAGATTTAAGTGTTTGAGCAGTCCAGGCGTTTGCTCGAGTCTAGGATTCACGAGTTGGAAGAGAGATTGATTGACTTGTCTAGAGTCAAGTTTGATTTGGAGGCTAGGTCGGAGAATCTAGATAAGATCTTAGGCACCGTCCAAATTAAGAAAGATAGGGGAGGTATAGGTTTTGGTGAGAGAGTTGTTCCCATCCCCTCTGCACGTGTAAGAAACATTAGGATGGTTAGAAAAGGTCCACATAAAGGTAATCATTCCCACCACCGTTACTCTTGCACGTTTTGTGGTAGGAAAGGTCACCTTAGGCGTTATTGTTACGACCTTAGACATGCTCCTAGGAAGTTTAACAATAAAGTTACCCCAATTACCCAAACCCCCATACGTCGTTTTACACCTACTTGGGTTAGGAAATCGGATTTAGTGGCTTTAGGAATTAAACTTCATGATTCTCATTTGGGTGCACTTAATTCTTCCCATGCTAAATCTAAAGGATGATAGTGTTTCCATGTTTGTCATATGCTAGTTTGCTTCATGATATATTCATTGCTAGTATTATGACATGTGTATCATTTTGTATTATAGTTTTCATTTGTTTGAGTCCTATTTGAAAAATACAAAAAGATTTTGTTTTTGAGAAAACTTTTGAAAATCCAAAAAGATTTTGCTTTTTTTGAGTCAAAATATGTTTGAAAAGCCAAAAAGATTTTCAGTTTTTGTTTTTGAGTTTACATGTTTGATGTGGCATATTGGTGTGCTTGGATTCCCCCCCCCCCCCCCCATTGTTTCATATGCATGTGACTAGGACATTTGGTCATTATTATCGATGCTTAGAATGATCTTAACCATTGTTTATATGGGGTTGTTTCGAAGTTGATATGCATTTTGATTCGACTTTGTATATATGCCAACATCGCACACATGCACGAGTTTATATGGATGTTTTACTTCTCTTGCATATTTGAATTTGGTGAGGCGTTTTTATCTCAATCTTATCATCTATGCGTAAGTAAACTTAAGGAGAAGTGTGCATGTAAGAACCTTTTACCGTGAGGATTTGAATTGAAAAAAATGATGAGTGATTCACGGGAAAGGACTGCGAGAGTTCAAAATTAACTCGTCGTGAAAGGCCATCGTTTAAAAGAGCCCCAAAAGAAAATGCAATATGCTAAGAGAAGGGACTAATTTTTTTAGTTCATTCCAAAGAAAATATGATATTATTGAGGGAGTTTGGATGGATTAAAAAATTTAAACGGGTTTCCACAACTAATCTTAATGTTGAAACATTACAATTTGACGCTATTGTTTGTAGAATTGTCAAAATTCTGGATTTGTGTGCATGTAGTATGTTTAGTTCAATAAGCTCACTCTTTAATTGTCATATGGCTATGATAAAGCTTGATGACTTATCGCTATCAATTAGAGCTTCTTGATCGTTTCGATGTGTTGGAATTATGACTCATTTGTTTTTAGATTCACGCCCATTCATTTCATGTCCATGTTTGAGCACATCGGCACGATGTTTGTATGTAACTCGTATTTTAAGTGTTTATGAGTTTTTAAATTTTGTGCAAAAAGCCTACTGTTTTGCATCTGTTAGGCCCTTCTTGAAATTTTTTTTATGGAAATTTTTTCACTGGGCAATAATTTATATTATTTATGGGAATTTGAGAAATTTTGGCAGGTCGCGCGAAGTCTTTCAAACGATAAATCATCTCGCGCGAACGACATCTGTACTTCATTCGAGCGACATCCTTGTTGTCAATTTATATAATACCACAAGTGCACAGGCTATTACAGAATAACGAGTGTAAGTACGGGTCGAACCCACAAGGATTTATCAATTTTTTCTTTAAAAATAATTAGACTGTCCAACTAGACTAATTGGGTTGGAGATGAGATGTAAAATTAAACTAAGCAATACAAACAAGAAATAGGAGTATGAAAGATATAATCAAGGTAGCATGAAAACTAGGACGTTGGATCCATTTATCACGTTAAACTAACACTGTGCAATAATTTAAATTCGTCATTCCCGAGTTTATAACTCAAATTAAACCGACTCTCTTCGTATTCAATTCGGCAAAATAACACGTTAAAAGTCCAAAATAAAATTTAACGTCTCTAAATTTAGACGCCTAAAATCCCTATTCCCTTAAAAAGTTCACTTTTAAATTTCAAAATATAGTCTTTAAGCATGGGCTATCAATCAATTTAATAAAACTATAACCCATCAAAAAGTACTCATACTTAAAATATAAAAATGATTTTTTTCAAACAATGTCGAAGGTTTAAACCGCACTCTCGTGTTGTTTTAAATGAATACCAATTTTTTTTAATGTATTTATCACATATCGGGAACAAAAACGAATTTAAATCACACACAATATTAATCACAAATGATAAATTTCACCTAGTCCTAGCAAGAAAATTAAGCTAGCATAATTGTAGACATAATAAAATTGCAAGAATGAATACTCAATTTCATTAAATAAACAAAATTACAATCGATGTCACAAATATTTTTGACAAAAATTCCACACACAAAATAATTATTGGCCCTCTCTAAAACTCTCTCTACAACTCCCCTCTCTCTCTCCAAAATAATGAACCCAAGGGTCCTATTTATAGGCTTAGGGTTAGCGTATTTGAGTTGGTGTAAAACACCTTTTTAATTCGTAAAAACCAATTTTCACGAAGTATGAGGAGTCTTCTCTTTTAATGGGATTTGAAATCCATTCTCATTCTTAAAAGATTTTGACCTAATAAGTGATAACTTTCAATGATATGGTAGCTTTGACTATTGACCAATGACGTGGCAGATTGATGATGTGGCCAGATGATGTGGATGTTGACTGGTCAAAGATGACATGGCAGATTGATTGTTGACTGGGCGAAGTTGTTGACGTGGTATGCTGACTGGGAGTGATGGTTGTTACACCTATATAAAAAAAATTAAGAGAGGCTGGGAATCGAACCCCATACCTCCTGCGTATTACATCGCGCGCTAAACCAATAGGCTACCAACCCTATTTTGTTGTAATACTCCTTCAATAATTTATATACACATCCAATTTCTGAAATTCCTTTATTTCATTCTTTGGCCCCAATAATCTTTTTCTTCTTTTAATTCTTCCCACGGTCTTCATATCTTCACCAAATGACCTCGGATCTTCACCAAACTTCAGAGGTACCTATAAAATATAAAATAACTTATATTAATTTCAATTCAGCCCCAGAAAGTTTAATAAATTATGATTTCACCCCTAATTGCATTTTAGACCTCGAAATTCATAACTTTTCCATTTTAACTCCAAATTCAACCAAATTTCAGAAGGAGCTTTATTTTGCCTAGATAAACATTTAGAAATTATTTTTAGGCCCCAAAGTTTCTAAAATTATGATTTCACCACTCAGAGTTATTAAAATCACATTTTTAACTCAACTTTTATTCAAACTTGCATTTTTCTTTTATTTTACAAAAAAAGACTCTAAAAACTCATTATTTAAGATACAATGGGACTAGCAAGGCCTAGATTTGGGCATAATTCATATAAAATAATGCACTCATCAATCCTAATCTCATTTGAGCGATGTCCCTGGCTCGTTCGAACGATAATCTAAAAAATGGCTTCTGATTGGTTTGCAGGTCCTCTAGTTCAATTTGGTATATTTTTTGGTACTGCTAAAGGATTTTTTGGTCTGTCTGGTTTATATGAAGGTTCTTTTATTTCAAAATTGGTATTTTTCATATAGTCTGTTTATCACACCTGATTAATTTTCTATATTCTTTGTGTGATTCTTGGTTTACTAGCTACTGATTTGTCATTACTTGATCATATTTAGTTGGTTGTTTCATGATTATCTAGCGATTTCACATTGATTCAGATTGGTTTATATTCTCATTCTAGATATTTAAAATTGGTTTATCTTTTCATCAGATTATCAATTTGAGACAAAAAGGGGGAGAGATGTTTGTGATGTAGGGGGAGATTTTGTTGAGCGTTTCTATTGATAACTGGATTTACATTTTGTTTGTTTATATTTCTTTCAAATTGGTATCAAATAGTTTCTCACATGTTCCAAATGATTTGTTCTTATTAGAAATATAAATTGGTATCATTTGTTTGTTTGTTTCATGTGTGTAGGTATGCTTCAGCGATTCGAGATTTCAAGTATACATCACATTCAGATAGTTCATGCTTGCCGGTGCTACATATTCTAGTCCGTGTTTTGATTTTGGGTTTATGGGATGGGATTCAGGCGTCATATGGATTGACGACCTGGTTAGGCATTTCACTGGTTTAGTTTTGTCCCGAAATAGTCAAAGGGGGAGATTTGTAAGGACATAAATTTCCAATTGAGTCCCTATATTGTTTCGACTTAATTCTGTGAACAAAACTTTGTTTGTAATATGTCATAGGGAGATTTTTATTTTCTCACGATCCCACACAGTCTATGACGTATTGAAGAAATTGAAGATGTTGTGGCAAAGCTTCAAAGATTTAATCATGCCATAGTTTAAATTGGTGCATGTTTCTTCGTCTTCAAAGTTAATTGCATTCCGAGATCACTCAGGTATGAATACGTATAATTAATGGTGCTCGCAATTATTTTTTATAAAAGATAAGGATGTATTTTTTATAAAAAAAAATGTTTTAAAATGTTTTATAGTGTTTTAAAAGGTTGAAACTACGTTTTATGATGATAAGATCGTAAAAGAGTTTGACATTTTTGGATCTCTCATTGGAAGAGACGTTTTAAATAAAAAGTCAGAAAGTCAAACATTCGCGTTGTCGTTCAAACGAAATCCAATCTTGTTCGAACGAGATGGGATGTCGCTCGAACGACTTCCTCAAGTCGTTCGAACGACTTCCTCAAGTCGTTCGAACGACAAGGTTTTTGAGGTGGCGTTTCAATCCTATTTAAACAGTGTTTTCATCATAGTTTCATAAGTGTGCTTTCTGGAAAACAGTTTTACGAACCAAAACCTTGTTTGCATATGTTTTCTAAGGTTTAAAAGTCTTAAACACATCCTTCGAGTTGGCAAAGATTCAGGTTATCATTCTTATATGTTTAAGTGATCTTGCGACACCAAATTTTTTTGTTCTACGCATTGAACACGAAGGGTTTTGCGGTGAAGAAAAGAGAAGGACTTCTTGTTCAACATCGTATATGAATCAAAGCCATATCGGTGGACACCGAGACATATGTGGACGCGTGTGTTGTGGACAGGTATTGTGGAAGACGTAATTTCTGCGTGGGCACTATTGAAGAACGGTTGAAGATCAGAAGGAGCGTCAAGACCCGTGGGGATCGAGTCTTAGTGTAAGGATAATCTGTCTTTGTAAAACCATTGTTCATAGTTATTGTCTGGCTTGGGCCATCCGAGGTTGTTTTCCCGTTTTGGGTTTCTTCCTCGTACATCCAGCGTTGTGAGTATTCTCTACTTTACTTTGCTTGCTTTAATCACTATATGCATGTTTAGGATTAATCAAGATAAAATTGGTTTAAAGTAAGAATTAGGTTTTCACAACTTGGTTTGGTGCTTAATTAAAAGTTGGATAATTTTTTGATAAAAATTAGTTTGAAAGAGAACACACACATATTGTGCGTTCTTCAACACTAGAAGAAACATTTGCAGTGAAGAGAAGAAGAAAGCTACAAAGGAGAGAAAATGGAAAGTGTTTATGAAAACACTTCCAAAAGTCCCTTTATATACTAAAATAATTCCATGAGAAAACAAGTCATTCAAAGCACCACCAATTTCCTTGCTCCCAAAGTATCCTAAGTATGAAGACAGTGCAATAAAAGCTTAGAGAGTGATTTAGAATTGACCCTTATGTCAATAGGCAGGCAAAGGAGTATGCGGACTAGCACCCCCCCCCCCCCCCAAAGGAAATTCTTTATTTCCTCTTTTACACATATCAATTTCCAAAATAAACATTTTCCTTGATAAAATAATCTCCGAGTTATTCCTTTTTGAAAAATCGTCATTTTCTCCTTTGTACATAATTCATTAAATAAACATTTTCCTTTTACTTCATGTCCCTTTATCATTTTTATCTCCATCTTTGCAAATAATGAGAAACCTCAATAAAAAATTAAAGAGCATATAGAGTAAGTCATTAAACCAGGATATCACCAAAAAATAGAATGCATTTCTTTAATATATAGGTTGACATCAACACCATCCAATCCTTCATATCTCTTAGTCAAATAGTCGACACACGAAAAGTCTGTAATAAAAATAAACAAATTAAGCAAGTTAGTAAAGTGAAATATCAGGAAGGGAATAAGAAATAAAGAGGTAGAAAGTATTATACCTCACTCTGAAGAGCATCCTCGAAAAGACCCGCCAACCATTCCACCGCTGCATGACAGTGGTAAGGCATCAACACCACATTCCTACTACTCAACCAAAGATGATAATAGGGAGTAGAGATGTGAAGAAGAAGAACATTTAATACCCCGTAATTTTATTAACTTTTAGAAAGGGATTTATTTGGAATTAATTGAATATTTTAAAAATTAATTCAGATTTAAATATTACTTGAGAATATAGTAATATATGATATATGTTGAATATTACTTAGAGAACCAAAGTAATATGTGACTCTACTTATGATTAATTTTAGAGTTGTCGCGAATAGTTATACGGTAATTTCGGTGAATAAGTCAGACGCGTGTGAAAGTAGTGTCGGGACTAGATTTATATAAAATAAATAGAGGAATATTTTTATGTCATCCAAATGGTCATTTTGACTGTGCCAAAGTGTTTATAAGTGTTTTTAAAGTCAAAAGGTCTACTCGAACGTTCGTATAAGGTCTTGGGGCACTTTGGAGCCGAATAGTCACCCCGGAGGGGTAAAATGGTCATTTGACTTGGAAGGTGAATAGTGTACACGAATTTAGGAGATTATTTATAAGTATAAAGGGTTTAAATTATTGTTTCATCCTATAAACTTGGAGAGAGAAATTGAGAGGGAGTGAGGAGTTTCTCTGCGGAAAAGGAAGAGTTTTGTGGGAAAACCAAGAGTCAAAGGTCACCACCACCAACCACCACCGAAAGTTGATTGGAGAGGGGAAGAACCACCAGTAACATTCATCCCTAAAGGATCAGCAGTAGAGGCAAGCTATTTAATATTTGCAATCTAGTTAGTATAATGTCCATGTTAGGATAATTAGAAATTATGAGAAGTTACATGTTTTGAAGATGAACTAGTTGATGTTAATTCATTTATGGAAAGTAGAGATATGTAGGATTAATCTCATGTTTTTGGTAGATAGTAATCCACGAAATAAACATTACATGTTGGAGAAATTCTGAGAATTACAGGATTGTTCTTGATATATTCACATTTTTAGTTTTCTGGAAATACATGAGAAACATGCTTTGAATCTAATCCCTTGACGATTCTAGGTTGTTAAATCAGTGGAAATCATTTACATATGTTACCATGTCATGTGGTATGAATTATAATAAATTTGGGAGGTTATAATAGATATTTGAATGATCAAAAGTTGTGAAACCCGTAGAACAAAAGTTGCAGAATCTCTGTTCATAACTGGGTGATCGATCGATCGACCCCTGACCATCGATCGATCGACCTCCCTAGAATTGGTGAACTTGTTTCTTTTTAATTCTTGATTTAATCCCAAAAGTTTTAGGAATTTTTTATGATTATTATTTGAACATAATGGGACTTAGGGAAGGGCAGTAGGCCATAGGAAGACTCGGATTGATATTATTATGTTTGGGATTTAATTGGAGAGAATTATGTTAATTAATCGAATAAATTACGGTTGTTAAATTCACGTTTTGGGTTGTGATTCGTTTATATGAAAATTAAGAATAAGACCAGTAGGTAGGGGATCATTGTAATCAGCTGGAAAATCCTAAGTCCATATATGAATAAACCTAAGTGGAAGAATGTATGGTTATGAGAGAATAGGTTTTATCGAATATAATTCTAATTAAAGATGAGATTAATTCGCAATAATTCACGGAGTATGATGACTTTGACCAGTAGGGTATAAGTGAGTTTATTACTGAATATATATCAAGGAAGACTTATTTAATCTTCGAGTAATGAGATAGCCTCAGGAATAATAAATTAAGAAGTAAAGTCATAATATTTAATACGTAGGAATTGAGAGATAGATAATACTACGTATGGGAATTATCTTATGGTTATGTGAATACCTTATTGATATGATAGGTGGATGTATACCTATATTATAGTTTATTATGTGTATGACATACCTACACTACTTGCTACCGGGGTATAGGTTTCGTATAGTGGACGGTTTTATCCTGTGCACCCAAATTTGGAAGGATTTTAGATTCTTACCACGAGTATAGGACCTTGTACACGTGCTATCGGTGAGATTGATAGTTTCAATGGTTGAATGGTAATGTAGGTATGTGCATAACCCATTTGGATGGGGAGTATTCTCGCCTCCAACATAAGTGTGTTATGTTATTTATGATTCGGGGAAGAGACCGAACCATTTGTCCTTTGTAACACCCCGCCAAATTAAATACCGGGTGGCCAGTCCCATACCAAATTAAAACAGAATATACAGTTGGCTCATTCTTAGCATCACTGTCGAAAACATTAACAACTCACCCAATACTCAATTAAGCAGGTGTTAAAACTTTCCAATTTAATTTTCAACAAAACCATTTTTCATTTTTAAGAATAACACAACACATTTATTCTACAAATTTGGTAACACAATAAGTATCACAAAATAATTTAAATGAAACTGGAATAAACATTCCCAAGTAATATAAATCCTTTACAGTAATCCCAACAATGTAAAATGTATAAAGAAACCTGATTACAACAATATTTAACTCCAACAGAGAATGATAACTGAAATCCTTTTGGGCGACATGCCCTAACTAAGAATACTGTGAATCAAAACAATGATAAGCGTCTAAGCAAAACATCCATAGCTCCATAGCTCGTCAAAATCAACTATGGTTGGCGTCCCTGTTGCTGGACACCTGATATATAGATACAATAGAAGAGAAAAATATGCAAGAAAATGGGTCAGAGCCCGAATGTGTAGAGTATTTTTAAAACAGCAAGTATTTAACAAGTGCAATAAAGCATTTATTATGTACATGTTAAATCCAACACTCACTTGCAATTCTCGCCTCTCAACTAGAGTGCACACTTAACGTTTCCTACTAACCTCCTAGTTAATGGTTCCTCTTTTCTAATCTTCATATTACAGTTCCATTCCCATATCATAATCCCCGTATGTCCCATACCATACGTCCCATTATTATCCATTTACATTTCTCCTTTATTAGTTTCTCATTAACATGAATCATTACTCATTAATATGAGTTAAGCTTTTCAATTCTTAAAGAATAAACATCTATTAACTTAATTCCATTATCTTTCTCTATTCACCGTTATCTACAATTATCACCGTAGATAGATAAATAATTATGTAACCATTTAATCCATTATATATATATTCATATATAATACAGCACCCCGAGTCACAGCTGTGGTGCAATGCATTACTCTGCTATCATGTCCCGTCATCGCATGTCGCTGAATAGGGGACTACAGGTTCGGTAAGATTCCACGAACCACAAACAACAAACAAATTGGAGGCAAACATAGTTCTCGTATCCATGGGTCACGCACATACCTACGCACCCACCGTCAGCGGACTTATCAACTCCCCGATAAGTCTTTCATAGACCTATGTTCTCGAGTGACAAATCAAAAATCCCATGGATTCATCAGGATATGACTGCCCTCACGCGCAAACCTCCCACCGATAGCAAGTAAGCTAGGTATGTCATACACATAAATCAACAATCAATCAAATAGGTATTATCATACCTATAATATAATAACAATAAGGTAATTATTACTACCCTAAGATATTTCCCATACGTAGCATTATATCTCTTTTAAAATATCATATCTATACTTCATTAATTATCCTCGCATCCTATAACATCTCTCCACTACCGACGTCGTTAAGGTTCATGCGCGGAGTGTCTCGCAAAGCGAAATCCAAACAAGGAACCCCTCCAATACACTACTACTTAACTTCGTCGATCGAGGAGGTCCGAAAACTTAAACTATGCGATCGGGATAATCTCATAACCTCTTTCAACCAAATGTATTCTAAGCTCCCATCTCATAAGATTCAAATAGGTTTTTCCTCATCTTATATTCAGTAAGAAATTACTAATATCCTACTGGTCCATGACATTATTTCTCCCGAACTACTACGAGTTGAGTTCTCCTTTTAATTAAGGTTAAAACCGATAGTTTCAAATCTCTTATAAACACGTATTCTTTCACTTAGGATTAAACCTTCTTGTAAACTTAAGGATACCCAGATAATATATAAAATCACCCCTACTGGTCCTATCTTAAATCCTCATACATCACCATTCGGAGATTAACAAATGAATTTAGAAACCGAAATTTCATTCGATATAATTTTCATCATTTAAAATCATTTGAATCTAAATCCAATTAATTCAAATCTTAACAAGGGTTTACTGATATTTTCTAAGTCCCAAAATATGCACATAATAATCACCAAAGATCCATAAAAGTTTCGGGATAAGAATCAACATTTAAAAATAAACAACATTACTTAAACTGGGGAGGTCGATCGATCGAAGGTGGGGGTCGATCGATCGATCCCTCAGGTCCAGGCCTGCATTTTCTGCATTTTCTGCAACTACGGGTTTAACAACTTTTGATCATTTAAACCTTCATCTAAACATCCCAAATGTCTTATAAACTTTACTACATGTTATAACAACATAGATGAACGATTTCCATTACTCTAAACATCCTAGAATCATCAAAGGATTGGATTAAAAAGCATGTTATTCTCCTTATTCCCAGAAATTTATTAACATAACTTCTTCAAGAACACATCAATGGTTTCTATCATTTCTTCAACAGATTCATGACTAATTCGTGGATTATTATCATCCTAACACATGAGTTAAATTCCTATATCATTTCAGTTTTCCAGAAATCCATTTAATGATCCATTATCTCTTCCAAACATGAATAATCTTCTCTTTTCATATATTTTAACATGGACAATATACAAACTTCAATTGCTATTATTAAACACTTGCCTTTAGTGTAGGTCTGATCCTTTGGTGTAGTTTATCTCAGTTGGTTGTCCCTTCTCCGGTCAAACTCCGGTGGTGGTTGGTGGTGGTGAACCTTGGTTATTGTTCTTCTCCTTCCCAAGTAGACTTTTCCCTTTCCCACACACTCTTACACTTTCTCTAGGAGGATGGCTGCTCTTATTTGTGAAGAGGAGATGAATCACTCCAATACACTTAATCTACCAATACTTATAATAGTATCAAATCCGAAATCACTATTCATCCCCCCTAGAAAATGACCAAAATGCCCCTTCGGGTTGTCTATCCATTTCCAAATGACCCGAGACTCAAAATTAACATCCAAATAGACTTTTCTGACTATTTCGAACCTTCCGGACGCAACTACGCAGTCGAAATGACTATAAGGTCGATAGAAAATAAATTTTCTTTTTAATTTAATAAACTAGTCCCGACACGTCCCATACCGCGTCTGACTAAAAAAAATATAAATTACCGAATTTGTATCATACAGTCATATCAATGACATCATATTCATATATTATCTAAATATCTTTAAGTAATATTCAGAATCATCCATATTCATAACCACAGTCCGGATAAAACCCAAATGAATTAATTAATAATAAAATCCAATTAATCCATTAATTTAAAATATAACACATTTTAAAAGTCATTTAAAATTACGGGGTATTACATACTCCCCCCCTTATAACAGAATTTCGTCCCGAAATTCAGGAATATAAGTTATAACGGTAAGGTCAACTCCGAGTATAAATCTCACATCGCAAGAAACCCAAGATGTACCGCCCATACAATACATTAACAAAGTCCCTATCGATGTTATACGCCAAGCCTCACCATATAGTCGCAACTAAATCAAATTTAGACTTTACCTAATCTTCCCTATACTGTCCGCGTGACAAACTTTGGGAAAAACAAAGCCTCACGCATTGAACAAATAAATCCTGAAGTTCCAACTACTTACCTTTTTCAATTACGAAAATTACTACCATTCAACCATCCAGGGCGCCCATACACCCTATCATACCACTTTCATTATAATATTTGTCGCAAAGGTTATAAACTCATATACTAAAGACCTAACTTATTTCGACTCCCAACGGTTATTAGTTTCATGCGTGGGGTGTCTCGCAAGCGAAATCCAAACAAGGAACCACCCCGATACACTACTTCCCAAAGTAGTCGGTCATCGAAACTCCTAAGGTCCTTAGTCAATAATGTATAAAAAATTGGTTTATATAAAAATTTTAGGTTTATCGATTTAAAACAAAAATTTAAGTTTTATCAATTTCAAATAAAGTCTACGCATCTACACTCTTATAGAAGACAAGATGCAGGATAGTAGTAGTACATACACTCTCGTATATCACATGACAATGCATGCCGATAGTCACATCATGCTCGGACATGTCCAAAGTAAGTAATCCCATGATAAAAATCAAACCCTCGTGATAACATGTAGTATATAGGTGTCCCACACCCCTCAGTGAGTCTTCATAAATAACGATGCCATAGGCTAAGTCTAGCAATCCTTTTTTCCCACACAATGTTAATCGCTACAACAATCAATATACGCCTCATAATTCCTTAGATAGAAAAACATACCCTCATTTGCGGGTGATGGTTGTTGAATCCCAATATTATAACTTTGCTCCGATGAGTCAAGAAAAATTTTACCCCAAATTTTCAGTTCTAGTTAAATCACACTCCACAGTATACCCAAGCCTTTCAATATATTGCCTTCATTAGGGAACATACACAATTCACACCTTTCAAGAACTTCTACTGATGACTCTTCATCAATTTTTCCATAATAGGGGTGACCTCGACTACGGTCATCATACTCGAACATACTTCATAACCTCATAAGTACGATTTCCGCTATCCATTCAATGGCCCTCATCTGCCATACTTCTTTGTTCGATCACTCCCGAACGAAAATAAGATTCACTGATATATACGGAATCTTACCAAAGAGATCAACAATCCTAAACATAGGGCTCTACATCAAAGAACGCTAAGCTGAAAACACAGTAAGCCGTACAGATCCTAAAGGACACTAGAACCTGATGCTCTGATACCACCTGTAACACCCCGCCAAATTAAATACCGGGTGGCCAGTCCCATACCAAATTAAAACAGAATATACAGTTGGCTCATTCTTAGCATCACTGTCGAAAACATTAACAACTCACCCAATACTCAATTAAGCAGGTGTTAAAACTTTCCAATTTAATTTTCAACAAAACCATTTTTCATTTTTAAGAATAACACAACACATTTATTCTACAAATTTGGTAACACAATAAGTATCACAAAATAATTTAAATGAAACTGGAATAAACATTCCCAAGTAATATAAATCCTTTACAGTAATCCCAACAATGTAAAATGTATAAAGAAACCTGATTACAACAATATTTAACTCCAACAGAGAATGATAACTGAAATCCTTTTGGGCGACATGCCCTAACTAAGAATACTGTGAATCAAAACAATGATAAGCGTCTAAGCAAAACATCCATAGCTCCATAGCTCGTCAAAATCAACTATGGTTGGCGTCCCTGTTGCTGGACACCTGATATATAGATACAATAGAAGAGAAAAATATGCAAGGAAATGGGTCAGAGCCCGAATGTGTAGAGTATTTTTAAAACAGCAAGTATTTAACAAGTGCAATAAAGCATTTATTATGTACATGTTAAATCCAACACTCACTTGCAATTCTCGCCTCTCAACTAGAGTGCACACTTAACGTTTCCTACTAACCTCCTAGTTAATGGTTCCTCTTTTCTAATCTTCATATTACAGTTCCATTCCCATATCATAATCCCCGTATGTCCCATACCATACGTCCCATTATTATCCATTTACATTTCTCCTTTATTAGTTTCTCATTAACATGAATCATTACTCATTAATATGAGTTAAGCTTTTCAATTCTTAAAGAATAAACATCTATTAACTTAATTCCATTATCTTTCTCTATTCACCGTTATCTACAATTATCACCGTAGATAGATAAATAATTATGTAACCATTTAATCCATTATATATATATTCATATATAATACAGCACCCCGAGTCACAGCTGTGGTGCAATGCATTACTCTGCTATCATGTCCCGTCATCGCATGTCGCTGAATAGGGGACTACAGGTTCGGTAAGATTCCACGAACCACAAACAACAAACAAATTGGAGGCAAACATAGTTCTCGTATCCATGGGTCACGCACATACCTACGCACCCACCGTCAGCGGACTTATCAACTCCCCGATAAGTATTTCATAGACCTATGTTCTCGAGTGACAAATCAAAAATCCCATGGATTCATCAGGATATGACTGCCCTCACGCGCAAACCTCCCACCGATAGCAAGTAAGCTAGGTATGTCATACACATAAATCAACAATCAATCAAATAGGTATTATCATACCTATAATATAATAACAATAAGGTAATTATTACTACCCTAAGATATTTCCCATACGTAGCATTATATCTCTTTTAAAATATCATATCTATACTTCATTAATTATCCTCGCATCCTATAACATCTCTCCACTACCGACGTCGTTAAGGTTCATGCGCGGAGTGTCTCGCAAAGCGAAATCCAAACAAGGAACCCCTCCAATACACTACTACTTAACTTCGTCGATCGAGGAGGTCCGAAAACTTAAACTATGCGATCGGGATAATCTCATAACCTCTTTCAACCAAATGTATTCTAAGCTCCCATCTCATAAGATTCAAATAGGTTTTTCCTCATCTTATATTCAGTAAGAAATTACTAATATCCTACTGGTCCATGACATTATTTCTCCCGAACTACTACGAGTTGAGTTCTCCTTTTAATTAAGGTTAAAACCGATAGTTTCAAATCTCTTATAAACACGTATTCTTTCACTTAGGATTAAACCTTCTTGTAAACTTAAGGATACCCAGATAATATATAAAATCACCCCTACTGGTCCTATCTTAAATCCTCATACATCACCATTCGGAGATTAACAAATGAATTTAGAAACCGAAATTTCATTCGATATAATTTTCATCATTTAAAATCATTTGAATCTAAATCCAATTAATTCAAATCTTAACAAGGGTTTACTGATATTTTCTAAGTCCCAAAATATGCACATAATAATCACCAAAGATCCATAAAAGTTTCGGGATAAGAATCAACATTTAAAAATAAACAACATTACTTAAACTGGGGAGGTCGATCGATCGAAGGTGGGGGTCGATCGATCGATCCCTCAGGTCCAGGCCTGCATTTTCTGCATTTTCTGCAACTACGGGTTTAACAACTTTTGATCATTTAAACCTTCATCTAAACATCCCAAATGTCTTATAAACTTTACTACATGTTATAACAACATAGATGAACGATTTCCATTACTCTAAACATCCTAGAATCATCAAAGGATTGGATTAAAAAGCATGTTATTCTCCTTATTCCCAGAAATTTATTAACATAACTTCTTCAAGAACACATCAATGGTTTCTATCATTTCTTCAACAGATTCATGACTAATTCGTGGATTATTATCATCCTAACACATGAGTTAAATTCCTATATCATTTCAGTTTTCCAGAAATCCATTTAATGATCCATTCTCTCTTCCAAACATGAATAATCTTCTCTTTTCATATATTTTAACATGGACAATATACAAACTTCAATTGCTATTATTAAACACTTGCCTTTAGTGTAGGTCTGATCCTTTGGTGTAGTTTATCTCAGTTGGTTGTCCCTTTTCCGGTCAAACTCCGGTGGTGGTTGGTGGTGGTGAACCTTGGTTATTGTTCTTCTCCTTCCCAAGTAGACTTTTCCCTTTCCCACACACTCTTACACTTTCTCTAGGAGGATGGCTGCTCTTATTTGTGAAGAGGAGATGAATCACCCCAATACACTTAATCTACCAATACTTATAATAGTATCAAATCCGAAATCACTATTCATCCCCCCTAGAAAATGACCAAAATGCCCCTTCGGGTTGTCTATCCATTTCCAAATGACCCGAGACTCAAAATTAACATCCAAATAGACTTTTCTGACTATTTCGAACCTTCCGGACGCAACTACGCAGTCGAAATGACTATAAGGTCGATAGAAAATAAATTTTCTTTTTAATTTAATAAACTAGTCCTGACACGTCCCATACCGCGTCTGACTAAAAAAAATATAAATTACCGAATTTGTATCATACAGTCATATCAATGACATCATATTCATATATTATCTAAATATCTTTAAGTAATATTCAGAATCATCCATATTCATAACCACTGTCCGGATAAAACCCAAATGAATTAATTAATAATAAAATCCAATTAATCCATTAATTTAAAATATAACACATTTTAAAAGTCATTTAAAATTACGGGGTATTACATACTCCCCCCCTTATAACAGAATTTCGTCCCGAAATTCAGGAATATAAGTTATAACGGTAAGGTCAACTCCGAGTATAAATCTCACATCGCAAGAAACCCAAGATGTACCGCCCATACAATACATTAACAAAGTCCCTATCGATGTTATACGCCAAGCCTCACCATATAGTCGCAACTAAATCAAATTTAGACTTTACCTAATCTTCCCTATACTGTCCGCGTGACAAACTTTGGGAAAAACAAAGCCTCACGCATTGAACAAATAAATCCTGAAGTTCCAACTACTTACCTTTTTCAATTACGAAAATTACTACCATTCAACCATCCAGGGCGCCCATACACCCTATCATACCACTTTCATTATAATATTTGTCGCAAAGGTTATAAACTCATATACTAAAGACCTAACTTATTTCGACTCCCAACGGTTATTAGTTTCATGCGTGGGGTGTCTCGCAAGCGAAATCCAAACAAGGAACCACCCCGATACACTACTTCCCAAAGTAGTCGGTCATCGAAACTCCTAAGGTCCTTAGTCAATAATGTATAAAAAATTGGTTTATATAAAAATTTTAGGTTTATCGATTTAAAACAAAAATTTAAGTTTTATCAATTTCAAATAAAGTCTACGCATCTACACTCTTATAGAAGACAAGATGCAGGATAGTAGTAGTACATACACTCTCGTATATCACATGACAATGCATGCCGATAGTCACATCATGCTCGGACATGTCCAAAGTAAGTAATCCCATGATAAAAATCAAACCCTCGTGATAACATGTAGTATATAGGTGTCCCACACCCCTCAGTGAGTCTTCATAAATAACGATGCCATAGGCTAAGTCTAGCAATCCTTTTTTTCCCACACAATGTTAATCGCTACAACAATCAATATACGCCTCATAATTCCTTAGATAGAAAAACATACCCTCATTTGCGGGTGATGGTTGTTGAATCCCAATATTATAACTTTGCTCCGATGAGTCAAGAAAAATTTTACCCCAAATTTTCAGTTCTAGTTAAATCACACTCCACAGTATACCCAAGCCTTTCAATATATTGCCTTCATTAGGGAACATACACAATTCACACCTTTCAAGAACTTCTACTGATGACTCTTCATCAATTTTTCCATAATAGGGGTGACCTCGACTACGGTCATCATACTCGAACATACTTCATAACCTCATAAGTACGATTTCCGCTATCCATTCAATGGCCCTCATCTGCCATACTTCTTTGTTCGATCACTCCCGAACGAAAATAAGATTCACTGATATATACGGAATCTTACCAAAGAGATCAACAATCCTAAACATAGGGCTCTACATCAAAGAACGCTAAGCTGAAAACACAGTAAGCCGTACAGATCCTAAAGGACACTAGAACCTGATGCTCTGATACCACCTGTAACACCCCGCCAAATTAAATACCGGGTGGCCAGTCCCATACCAAATTAAAACAGAATATACAGTTGGCTCATTCTTAGCATCACTGTCGAAAACATTAACAACTCACCCAATACTCAATTAAGCAGGTGTTAAAACTTTCCAATTTAATTTTCAACAAAACCATTTTTCATTTTTAAGAATAACACAACACATTTATTCTACAAATTTGGTAACACAATAAGTATCACAAAATAATTTAAATGAAACTGGAATAAACATTCCCAAGTAATATAAATCCTTTACAGTAATCCCAACAATGTAAAATGTATAAAGAAACCTGATTACAACAATATTTAACTCCAACAGAGAATGATAACTGAAATCCTTTTGGGCGACATGCCCTAACTAAGAATACTGTGAATCAAAACAATGATAAGCGTCTAAGCAAAACATCCATAGCTCCATAGCTCGTCAAAATCAACTATGGTTGGCGTCCCTGTTGCTGGACACCTGATATATAGATACAATAGAAGAGAAAAATATGCAAGGAAATGGGTCAGAGCCCGAATGTGTAGAGTATTTTTAAAACAGCAAGTATTTAACAAGTGCAATAAAGCATTTATTATGTACATGTTAAATCCAACACTCACTTGCAATTCTCGCCTCTCAACTAGAGTGCACACTTAACGTTTCCTACTAACCTCCTAGTTAATGGTTCCTCTTTTCTAATCTTCATATTACAGTTCCATTCCCATATCATAATCCCCGTATGTCCCATACCATACGTCCCATTATTATCCATTTACATTTCTCCTTTATTAGTTTCTCATTAACATGAATCATTACTCATTAATATGAGTTAAGCTTTTCAATTCTTAAAGAATAAACATCTATTAACTTAATTCCATTATCTTTCTCTATTCACCGTTATCTACAATTATCACCGTAGATAGATAAATAATTATGTAACCATTTAATCCATTATATATATATTCATATATAATACAGCACCCCGAGTCACAGCTGTGGTGCAATGCATTACTCTGCTATCATGTCCCGTCATCGCATGTCGCTGAATAGGGGACTACAGGTTCGGTAAGATTCCACGAACCACAAACAACAAACAAATTGGAGGCAAACATAGTTCTCGTATCCATGGGTCACGCACATACCTACGCACCCACCGTCAGCGGACTTATCAACTCCCCGATAAGTATTTCATAGACCTATGTTCTCGAGTGACAAATCAAAAATCCCATGGATTCATCAGGATATGACTGCCCTCACGCGCAAACCTCCCACCGATAGCAAGTAAGCTAGGTATGTCATACACATAAATCAACAATCAATCAAATAGGTATTATCATACCTATAATATAATAACAATAAGGTAATTATTACTACCCTAAGATATTTCCCATACGTAGCATTATATCTCTTTTAAAATATCATATCTATACTTCATTAATTATCCTCGCATCCTATAACATCTCTCCACTACCAACGTCGTTAAGGTTCATGCGCGGAGTGTCTCGCAAAGCGAAATCCAAACAAGGAACCCCTCCAATACACTACTACTTAACTTCGTCGATCGAGGAGGTCCGAAAACTTAAACTATGCGATCGGGATAATCTCATAACCTCTTTCAACCAAATGTATTCTAAGCTCCCATCTCATAAGATTCAAATAGGTTTTTCCTCATCTTATATTCAGTAAGAAATTACTAATATCCTACTGGTCCATGACATTATTTCTCCCGAACTACTACGAGTTGAGTTCTCCTTTTAATTAAGGTTAAAACCGATAGTTTCAAATCTCTTATAAACACGTATTCTTTCACTTAGGATTAAACCTTCTTGTAAACTTAAGGATACCCAGATAATATATAAAATCACCCCTACTGGTCCTATCTTAAATCCTCATACATCACCATTCGGAGATTAACAAATGAATTTAGAAACCGAAATTTCATTCGATATAATTTTCATCATTTAAAATCATTTGAATCTAAATCCAATTAATTCAAATCTTAACAAGGGTTTACTGATATTTTCTAAGTCCCAAAATATGCACATAATAATCACCAAAGATCCATAAAAGTTTCGGGATAAGAATCAACATTTAAAAAGAAACAACATTACTTAAACTGGGGAGGTCGATCGATCGAAGGTGGGGGTCGATCGATCGATCCCTCAGGTCCAGGCCTGCATTTTCTGCATTTTCTGCAACTACGGGTTTAACAACTTTTGATCATTTAAACCTTCATCTAAACATCCCAAATGTCTTATAAACTTTACTACATGTTATAACAACATAGATGAACGATTTCCATTACTCTAAACATCCTAGAATCATCAAAGGATTGGATTAAAAAGCATGTTATTCTCCTTATTCCCAGAAATTTATTAACATAACTTCTTCAAGAACACATCAATGGTTTCTATCATTTCTTCAACAGATTCATGACTAATTCGTGGATTATTATCATCCTAACACATGAGTTAAATTCCTATATCATTTCAGTTTTCCAGAAATCCATTTAATGATCCATTATCTCTTCCAAACATGAATAATCTTCTCTTTTCATATATTTTAACATGGACAATATACAAACTTCAATTGCTATTATTAAACACTTGCCTTTAGTGTAGGTCTGATCCTTTGGTGTAGTTTATCTCAGTTGGTTGTCCCTTCTCCGGTCAAACTCCGGTGGTGGTTGGTGGTGGTGAACCTTGGTTATTGTTCTTCTCCTTCCCAAGTAGACTTTTCCCTTTCCCACACACTCTTACACTTTCTCTAGGAGGATGGCTGCTCTTATTTGTGAAGAGGAGATGAATCACTCCAATACACTTAATCTACCAATACTTATAATAGTATCAAATCCGAAATCACTATTCATCCCCCCTAGAAAATGACCAAAATGCCCCTTCGGGTTGTCTATCCATTTCCAAATGACCCGAGACTCAAAATTAACATCCAAATAGACTTTTCTGACTATTTCGAACCTTCCGGACGCAACTACGCAGTCGAAATGACTATAAGGTCGATAGAAAATAAATTTTCTTTTTAATTTAATAAACTAGTCCCGACACGTCCCATACCGCGTCTGACTAAAAAAAATATAAATTACCGAATTTGTATCATACAGTCATATCAATGACATCATATTCATATATTATCTAAATATCTTTAAGTAATATTCAGAATCATCCATATTCATAACCACAGTCCGGATAAAACCCAAATGAATTAATTAATAATAAAATCCAATTAATCCATTAATTTAAAATATAACACATTTTAAAAGTCATTTAAAATTACGGGGTATTACATACTCCCCCCCTTATAACAGAATTTCGTCCCGAAATTCAGGAATATAAGTTATAACGGTAAGGTCAACTCCGAGTATAAATCTCACATCGCAAGAAACCCAAGATGTACCGCCCATACAATACATTAACAAAGTCCCTATCGATGTTATACGCCAAGCCTCACCATATAGTCGCAACTAAATCAAATTTAGACTTTACCTAATCTTCCCTATACTGTCCGCGTGACAAACTTTGGGAAAAACAAAGCCTCACGCATTGAACAAATAAATCCTGAAGTTCCAACTACTTACCTTTTTCAATTACGAAAATTACTACCATTCAACCATCCAGGGCGCCCATACACCCTATCATACCACTTTCATTATAATATTTGTCGCAAAGGTTATAAACTCATATACTAAAGACCTAACTTATTTCGACTCCCAACGGTTATTAGTTTCATGCGTGGGGTGTCTCGCAAGCGAAATCCAAACAAGGAACCACCCCGATACACTACTTCCCAAAGTAGTCGGTCATCGAAACTCCTAAGGTCCTTAGTCAATAATGTATAAAAAATTGGTTTATATAAAAATTTTAGGTTTATCGATTTAAAACAAAAATTTAAGTTTTATCAATTTCAAATAAAGTCTACGCATCTACACTCTTATAGAAGACAAGATGCAGGATAGTAGTAGTACATACACTCTCGTATATCACATGACAATGCATGCCGATAGTCACATCATGCTCGGACATGTCCAAAGTAAGTAATCCCATGATAAAAATCAAACCCTCGTGATAACATGTAGTATATAGGTGTCCCACACCCCTCAGTGAGTCTTCATAAATAACGATGCCATAGGCTAAGTCTAGCAATCCTTTTTTTCCCACACAATGTTAATCGCTACAACAATCAATATACGCCTCATAATTCCTTAGATAGAAAAACATACCCTCATTTGCGGGTGATGGTTGTTGAATCCCAATATTATAACTTTGCTCCGATGAGTCAAGAAAAATTTTACCCCAAATTTTCAGTTCTAGTTAAATCACACTCCACAGTATACCCAAGCCTTTCAATATATTGCCTTCATTAGGGAACATACACAATTCACACCTTTCAAGAACTTCTACTGATGACTCTTCATCAATTTTTCCATAATAGGGGTGACCTCGACTACGGTCATCATACTCGAACATACTTCATAACCTCATAAGTACGATTTCCGCTATCCATTCAATGGCCCTCATCTGCCATACTTCTTTGTTCGATCACTCCCGAACGAAAATAAGATTCACTGATATATACGGAATCTTACCAAAGAGATCAACAATCCTAAACATAGGGCTCTACATCAAAGAACGCTAAGCTGAAAACACAGTAAGCCGTACAGATCCTAAAGGACACTAGAACCTGATGCTCTGATACCACCTGTAACACCCCGCCAAATTAAATACCGGGTGGCCAGTCCCATACCAAATTAAAACAGAATATACAGTTGGCTCATTCTTAGCATCACTGTCGAAAACATTAACAACTCACCCAATACTCAATTAAGCAGGTGTTAAAACTTTCCAATTTAATTTTCAACAAAACCATTTTTCATTTTTAAGAATAACACAACACATTTATTCTACAAATTTGGTAACACAATAAGTATCACAAAATAATTTAAATGAAACTGGAATAAACATTCCCAAGTAATATAAATCCTTTACAGTAATCCCAACAATGTAAAATGTATAAAGAAACCTGATTACAACAATATTTAACTCCAACAGAGAATGATAACTGAAATCCTTTTGGGCGACATGCCCTAACTAAGAATACTGTGAATCAAAACAATGATAAGCGTCTAAGCAAAACATCCATAGCTCCATAGCTCGTCAAAATCAACTATGGTTGGCGTCCCTGTTGCTGGACACCTGATATATAGATACAATAGAAGAGAAAAATATGCAAGGAAATGGGTCAGAGCCCGAATGTGTAGAGTATTTTTAAAACAGCAAGTATTTAACAAGTGCAATAAAGCATTTATTATGTACATGTTAAATCCAACACTCACTTGCAATTCTCGCCTCTCAACTAGAGTGCACACTTAACGTTTCCTACTAACCTCCTAGTTAATGGTTCCTCTTTTCTAATCTTCATATTACAGTTCCATTCCCATATCATAATCCCCGTATGTCCCATACCATACATCCCATTATTATCCATTTACATTTCTCCTTTATTAGTTTCTCATTAACATGAATCATTACTCATTAATATGAGTTAAGCTTTTCAATTCTTAAAGAATAAACATCTATTAACTTAATTCCATTATCTTTCTCTATTCACCGTTATCTACAATTATCACCGTAGATAGATAAATAATTATGTAACCATTTAATCCATTATATATATATTCATATATAATACAGCACCCCGAGTCACAGCTGTGGTGCAATGCATTACTCTGCTATCATGTCCCGTCATCGCATGTCGCTGAATAGGGGACTACAGGTTCGGTAAGATTCCACGAACCACAAACAACAAACAAATTGGAGGCAAACATAGTTCTCGTATCCATGGGTCACGCACATACCTACGCACCCACCGTCAGCGGACTTATCAACTCCCCGATAAGTCTTTCATAGACCTATGTTCTCGAGTGACAAATCAAAAATCCCATGGATTCATCAGGATATGACTGCCCTCACGCGCAAACCTCCCACCGATAGCAAGTAAGCTAGGTATGTCATACACATAAATCAACAATCAATCAAATAGGTATTATCATACCTATAATATAATAACAATAAGGTAATTATTACTACCCTAAGATATTTCCCATACGTAGCATTATATCTCTTTTAAAATATCATATCTATACTTCATTAATTATCCTCGCATCCTATAACATCTCTCCACTACCGACGTCGTTAAGGTTCATGCGCGGAGTGTCTCGCAAAGCGAAATCCAAACAAGGAACCCCTCCAATACACTACTACTTAACTTCGTCGATCGAGGAGGTCCGAAAACTTAAACTATGCGATCGGGATAATCTCATAACCTCTTTCAACCAAATGTATTCTAAGCTCCCATCTCATAAGATTCAAATAGGTTTTTCCTCATCTTATATTCAGAAAGAAATTACTAATATCCTACTGGTCCATGACATTATTTCTCCCGAACTACTACGAGTTGAGTTCTCCTTTTAATTAAGGTTAAAACCGATAGTTTCAAATCTCTTATAAACACGTATTCTTTCACTTAGGATTAAACCTTCTTGTAAACTTAAGGATACCCAGATAATATATAAAATCACCCCTACTGGTCCTATCTTAAATCCTCATACATCACCATTCGGAGATTAACAAATGAATTTAGAAACCGAAATTTCATTCGATATAATTTTCATCATTTAAAATCATTTGAATCTAAATCCAATTAATTCAAATCTTAACAAGGGTTTACTGATATTTTCTAAGTCCCAAAATATGCACATAATAATCACCAAAGATCCATAAAAGTTTCGGGATAAGAATCAACATTTAAAAAGAAACAACATTACTTAAACTGGGGAGGTCGATCGATCGAAGGTGGGGGTCGATCGATCGATCCCTCAGGTCCAGGCCTGCATTTTCTGCATTTTCTGCAACTACGGGTTTAACAACTTTTGATCATTTAAACCTTCATCTAAACATCCCAAATGTCTTATAAACTTTACTACATGTTATAACAACATAGATGAACGATTTCCATTACTCTAAACATCCTAGAATCATCAAAGGATTGGATTAAAAAGCATGTTATTCTCCTTATTCCCAGAAATTTATTAACATAACTTCTTCAAGAACACATCAATGGTTTCTATCATTTCTTCAACAGATTCATGACTAATTCGTGGATTATTATCATCCTAACACATGAGTTAAATTCCTATATCATTTCAGTTTTCCAGAAATCCATTTAATGATCCATTATCTCTTCCAAACATGAATAATCTTCTCTTTTCATATATTTTAACATGGACAATATACAAACTTCAATTGCTATTATTAAACACTTGCCTTTAGTGTAGGTCTGATCCTTTGGTGTAGTTTATCTCAGTTGGTTGTCCCTTCTCCGGTCAAACTCCGGTGGTGGTTGGTGGTGGTGAACCTTGGTTATTGTTCTTCTCCTTCCCAAGTAGACTTTTCCCTTTCCCACACACTCTTACACTTTCTCTAGGAGGATGGCTGCTCTTATTTGTGAAGAGGAGATGAATCACTCCAATACACTTAATCTACCAATACTTATAATAGTATCAAATCCGAAATCACTATTCATCCCCCCTAGAAAATGACCAAAATGCCCCTTCGGGTTGTCTATCCATTTCCAAATGACCCGAGACTCAAAATTAACATCCAAATAGACTTTTCTGACTATTTCGAACCTTCCGGACGCAACTACGCAGTCGAAATGACTATAAGGTCGATAGAAAATAAATTTTCTTTTTAATTTAATAAACTAGTCCCGACACGTCCCATACCGCGTCTGACTAAAAAAAATATAAATTACCGAATTTGTATCATACAGTCATATCAATGACATCATATTCATATATTATCTAAATATCTTTAAGTAATATTCAGAATCATCCATATTCATAACCACAGTCCGGATAAAACCCAAATGAATTAATTAATAATAAAATCCAATTAATCCATTAATTTAAAATATAACACATTTTAAAAGTCATTTAAAATTACGGGGTATTACATCCTTTAGACAATGAGAATTGTGACTGGACATGATAACAGAGTATGCATGCACCGCAGCTGTGTCTGGGAGGTGTTATATTAGTATATATTATAGGGTGAATATATATACTATGATTCAATCTACTGCGTGATATTGTAGTTGACTGTGAATAAAAGAAATTGAATTTAAGTAAGTAAAAGAATACTTAATCCTAAAGATTTGAAAAGTCATATTCATATTAAAGAGAAAAGAATGTTAATAATTATATTACGTATGGTATGGGACATACGGGGTTATTATATGGGACAAAATCATGTTGTAAGGAAACCTTAATTAGGAAGTTCCTCGGATACGTTAGACATACACTCTAGTTAAGATGGAGAATATCAAGTGAAAGACTGGAATCTAACATGTACATAATAAATGCTTAAATTCACTTGTTAAACACTTTATATTTTAAAATCTTTTATAATCGGGCTCTGACCCATTTCCTTGCATATTCTCTTCTCTACTATATCTCTATTAATAGGTGCCCAACATCAGGGACGTGCAACTTAGGGTATGGATGTCAATCATGAGTTGCTGTTCCTGGAGATGCAGACTTGTTTAGATGCTTCATTTCTTTGATTCCTATATCTGTAGTAATGTTCTTATTTAGGGCATATTGCCCAGGATTATAGTATTCCATTTACCTTTTCAGAGATTATATTAGGTTTATGTTGGTACTTTCATTTTAGTTATGTTGGATTGGTGTTGGATGTTTTAAACTAGGAAGTATTATCCAGTTACATTTAATTTAGTTATTCATTATTCAGTTGTGTTATGAGACTTATCTATTATTGTTCAATATTGTGGTAATGGTTTTAAATAGGTATCAAATATGGAAATTTTTTTAACACTTAATTTAATGAAGTATTGGGTGAGTTATTTTAAAAAAGAAAAATGTTTTCGACAGTGATGCTGAGAATGACCCAACTGTACATTCGATTTAATTTAATAAAGGAGTAGCTAGCCGATATTTAATTAGGCGGGGTGTTATAGAACCTCCCTCACTTCTTCAATCTCACCTCCTCCGGTACTATGGGCCAACGTAGCCGATACACCGGTACCTCTCCTCGATTCAATCACAGGTGGAGGCATATTCTCCACATCATATATTCACGAAGACATCAATTAGCTGGTCGCAAAGCCAAGATAATCATAGTCCGATGTCATATCGATGTAATGAATATAGGGCTCGTCCTCCATCACCTCCACCTTTGCATCATCAGTCATCCCCCTCAAATACTTCAACGGATCCAATCTTACGACCTCCACCTCTCCTCAATGATCTGTTGCACCACCCTCTCCCCAAGGTACCAGACTTACCTAAACTCGTATGCCAATAATCTCCTCATCTGTGCATGCATACCCGTTGTCCCTGCGACCCTCAAAAGTAGACTTTCAGGGTCGAAGGTCACCTATTTCCTAGAAAAGAATCATTAATCTATCTAGAAGAAAAATTATCCTAAAAAACTCAAAAGAAGACAAGGATCAAGAACCTAACATGGTTACTCGTTAGGGAGTTCAGTGCCACCCACACATCCTTCAAATAGGGGGATTTGTTTAAATGCCTATTCGACTTCCTCCACATGTATACCCTACAGAAGTCTACCAACTTGCTCGCCTTTAAGGACACCAATCCCACGTTGTGCCTTATCACCTCATAAAACTATGTTTGCAAAAGGAAACACCAAGAATGAGAAGAGAAAGTAAAAAAGGATGCAAGAAAATAAAGAGGAAATTCAATTTAAAGATTAACACTAAGAGATACGTGATCCTATAAACGTATGTCGGTAGCACTGACTGAAGGCATCCAAAAAAACATAAAAGGACACCAAGATAAATCTCCCCCACTCATACAAATGGATGTTTGATATGATCCTCAAATACAATAAAAATCAAAGATGAATGACATCACCACTCGTCGCCACTTTAAATCCCCCCAGTAAATGAAGAATAAATAAATAGGATTCCTATCTCACTTGCCACCCATCCCTTTCATTAATATGAATAGACAATAGAGTCTCCGTTGGCACAGATATATGAACATAATCCCTCGACACGATTCTCCTGACATCCCCCAAGGAAGCCCGTATCATCACCTTATAACTTCCAGAGTACGATCCACCACGATTTATTAGCCAACACAGTCTAGCATCGTTAATTGCTAGAGATCAAAGGGAGTAATTGTCATCTTCCTAATTTTTAGGTGAAATTTGTGGGTTGTATCCCACCATCTCTCGCCCAGGATGCATAATACTAACGTGGAGCACGTCATATCTTCTAAGTCACCCCCTAACGTATCAAACCCGATAGACCTTACCATCCACCATACCTCCCTAAGAAGTTTTTCCTAAATATCCTTCATACTAGTCGTCCCCAAAGAATGAACGCTCAAAAATAATATATCAACTTGAAAAAAGTTTAAAAAAAACATTCGTTATCCTAAAAATGAGAAGGAAAAGAAAATATTGAAAACTAAAAGGCAAATACTCACATAACCATTAGGGTTCTTCACCCTTGCCTAACGATGATGCGCATGATCACACAACAAAATCCTCTCATCAATCACCGACTCAAATGACTCATACGCATTCTCATTACCTAAATCTAGTGGCAGTGTAGCTCACCATTCTAAACCTACTCAATCATTGATCGACGGCCATTCGTTGTTGTTATTTCCAAAAGTACCCGCTAGTTGCGATCATGCAAATAAATGAACTTGAAAATGACTTTTAGAGAGAGAAATTAAGAGATTCAATCACTTGAAGGTGTGAAAAAATGAAGTGTGCCTCCCCATTTTTATAGACAGTTAAAGACAGTCCCCTGGTCCTGCCTATTGGTAGTGACTTTTTCCCTTCCCTAAGAAGCCCAGGAGTTCGTTCCCTATGCCAATAGGCACCTCCCCAGACCTACCTATCGGCAACTCCCGAAAAATTTCATCCTGAAAATGCCAGAAAATACAAAAATTACCTAAAAAGTCATAAAAAATCTCATAAAATCCTCGCAAAGTCAAATACATCTTTTTTTTAAGAAAAACTCTATGTGAAGAGCTAAACAAATCATAAACTCACATAAATCCCCAGCAGGATCATCAGCACTCAATCTCATCGTTAACATATTTCTCGACCCCGTTTGACTCTAGTTAACTCTCCAACTTGAGTGATGCTCAATGAAATCTTGAAGGGCTCGGAATCCCCTTTCCAACAGTCTATTCGATGCATAAATCAGCCTCACTATTCACATAACTGGCCCATTTTACTCCAGAAGGCCACTAGGTGATTTGAGCCCTATTTGACCTTGGTCAACTCCTCCACTGAGCAAAGCTTAATGAAATCTCGAAGGGATCTGAATGTCGTTTCCAACAGTGCATGTGGTATGTGAATCGCCCTCACGGTTTGCATAAACGACTCGTTTTACTTTGAAAACCCCTATCTAGAGATAATCGGGTGCTTTCGAGCCCCATTTGACTTTAGTCAACTTTTGAAACTAAGAGTAGCTCAATTTATCCTGAAAGGTCTCTGAATTCCCTTTCTAATGTCCCCATCGTGCATGATTCAGACTTACGGTCCATATTTTGTGCTAATTGTTTCGAAAGACTCCGTTTTGGAATGTCAATAGGCACCCCAAACCCCTGCCTATCGATAGGGTTTACTTTCCTTGCCCATCATAGTAGGTTCTATGACAATAGGCAGGCCAGGGGCCATGCCGATTGACACCCTCCCAACCATAAATTTCACTGTATAAAGAGATCATGCCCTTACTCCTAAAGGAGTTCCCTTTCAGCAGTCAACAAACAATCTCTCAAAATCAGAGCGTTGTCATTACAAAAAAAAAAATTATTTTCCAACTTTCTCCCACATCAGTTTCCTACCACATTTGGTTACTTTCCTCATCCTACTATACCACCCTTATGCCACTCTAAAAATCAACCTACATGTCTCCCAAATTCAGCAACAAAAGTCTTTAATCAGGTCCTTTTGATATCTTTTAGTCTTGTTTCATTTTCTCACATCAAATGATAGCCTTTTTTTTATTATTAGTGCTTCGAACAACTTCTTTTCATAAAAACCCTAAAAAGACAAAAAAAGGGGGGGGGGGGGGGGGGGGGAGTTACTTGTAAATTATAAAAATAAGATTTCCTCATTTTCTCACAATTGAACACATCTTTCTTCAAAAGCACTCAAAGAGGAGTCTTAAATTTGGGTCTATGAGTTGAACCCCACCCCTATGATATATTCTAATAGCATGAACTTTGATATCCCTTGGGATATGTAGGCGTCCTGGGATAATCCTGGAATTCTATTCCTTTCTCTTTCCTTTTTATGATTTTTTAACTATATCTACTTTGTGAGTCTTGAACTCCTACATATTTGTATCGGATCTGGCATGAATGTTTGCTCCCCCATAGTGACCCACAATTTAGCAAACACTCACACCATACATTTTCGGTACACTCCTACGGATGAGTTCCCTTCGTCCCTTCTATGAAGTGAGTTGGAGGATTCCATTCTCTCATTATTTATATTACACACATGTACACACATCACATTTTGGAGAAAAATAAGAAAATAAACATATTTCATGAGAGATCAAAGGACGGAATAGGTTCCTAACACATTTCCATTATGTAACTTAGTCCTCGGACCTTTGAATCACTTGGGATTATATGCATCGGTATGACCTTGATGTCGTTCTCTTGAGACGGCTACATTTTTTTCCCTATTTTGAGAAAAATAGGTTGGCAACTCCATTCCTTTGTGTTATCCCCTTCTAACGATGACCAATTTTATATTTAAGGCCCCCCGCAATGTCACTGGCACGAGTTGCAGAAAGAGGACCTCCATATCCTTGAATTAGTCGCACGTGCATGGCGGGGTAAGAGAGGGAGACTCCTACAATAAATAGGGAGACTTTTCCTCTCCCATCCATGTTTTGGGGGTCCGGAGGAATCTGACTCAAATGGTCACATTATGTATTTTAATATATCTATAAGTCTCCAACTTAAACCAGTTTAGAAACCCCACTCAAAAATCCCATAAAAAATATCTAAATCAAACTTCCGAACCAAATTTATTCGCCCCTAGTATGAATAGATTCACCCTCTGTAACTTCTAAGGTCATTCCATCTAGTTATCGGTGGACTTTACCAAATATAAATAAACTTAAAAATCTCTACACCATAAAACTAACTCATCTCCTCCATAGATAAACCTCATACAATATCTAGAAATATGTTTCCATAGGTTGGAGGTGATGATTAATACCACATTTAGAGTTCAAATTATAAAATTTATAAAAGTAACCCTAAGTTTATTTTTCAAACAATATTGATTCAATTAAGCAACGAATTCTAAAAAATTATCAAAATAAATTGAGGGATTTATACAGATTATAACTAATAAGATTCAAATCTAATGATTTTAAGATCGAATTAAATGTATTCGTGGGTTAATTAGTTTATTCATTAATAAGGCTTCTTTTGTTCTTCAATACTTAAATTAGGGTTTATAATACAATTAGTCTTAATCACGAAATCAGGTTAATTGATAATACAAAACAAATTATATAAATCCATTGCCATATTCTATCATTTAGTATTATTATAATACAAACCTAGTTACATGCTTATATAAAAAAAATAGACTTGCCTTAGGATGATTGTGGATACAATCCCTAAAATCTTCCAATTCTTTAAATCGTAAGTTCTCCCTTTTTCTGCTTAGCAGTTGGGTTCCTCTCCAATTGTATTAAATGAATTAGGTTTAACTAATTATGTTATTATAATCATAAAATCCAAAATTAGGCTTAGGCCCGAAATAGCCTTAACCCCAAAAGCCCAAAATAAGCTCCATGTGGCTTAAAACGTAGCCCAACCCATTTACTAATCCAACGTACCAAGTTGCCACTATTTTAATCCCATATCGGACTATCTAAACAACCCAAAACAAAACCCATATGAGAAAAAAATCTATAAGTCAAGTATCTCATTAAATATTCTATAACTTAAGTTTAAATCTTAATTATTAATTAATTAAATATGACTTGGTATTATAAGAACCTACTTATGATCGGTGAGAACCGATACCTATGGAATAATCCAAATAAGTAAAACATTGATACCTAGCCCCTGACCATTCCATAGCCGCTCATAATACTAAGACACTTATATATTTAATTTAGTGAATTAATGTGTGTTCGTCAATTTATAAAGTATGTGTATTTATGTAGTGCATAAAAGAATTACTTAACATTACTACACGTGCAATGTTACACACACACACACACACACACACACATAATAAAATAGACAATATTACAATTTGGCCTTTGGCTGCGTATATCACTTTGGACACCAAAATTTAACATAATATCGTTTGAGAATAATTTTGGATGAAAACTATCCAGGCAACGGTTTGTTCATTAACTTTAATTATATTTTTCATAAAGTCCCAAAATTACCTTATATCATTTAAGGTTTATTTGTCCTTATCCCCCATCACTTTTTTTCCTTCCATTTTTCTTAAACCGATTACGCTCAACATTTTTTTTTCAAAATAACTTTTTCGACTGTCTTTTTTGAATTTTTTTAATTTAAAGAACTCTATAAATTTGTTTCATGTTCAATTTTGTATTAATTTATTTTTTAACTTCTTAAAAAAATGGAATGTTGAGAGTTTAGGGTGTATTTGGAGGGGATATTGCAGTGAACAAAAACAACAGGGGATTAAATGAGTGACGCTAATATTATTTATATTTTTTGTTTTATTTTTTTAGAGAAACAAGATATCACACTATGTATTAGTATTTTTTAAGGAAAAAAAAAGTTTATTGATAAATAGAGAGAATATACCTCTCTAGGAGGCACACGAAATGGATAACTTGAAATAATATTAGAAAATCAAAAAAATTTAAAAATAGGAAAACTTGAAGATTCTATATTAATATCTACCTTTATTTCTCTGGGGAGATCTTCTAAATTTTGATAAGTTAAATAAATATGCTGAGAGGCCCCTTTATTTTTAGAGGATAAGAACTACTTTATTTTCTTCTTTTGAACAACATGTGAGGTTGTAATGAATCTTTTTAAAGGAGTCTTGAATATGTTTAACACTTGTTCTAATTTTCCAAGGAATTAATCAAGATGAAGATCAAAGAATTTATAATGGGATATTAAAGTCTATCTCAACATTTAATTTAATATTGTTTTATTTTCTCTCTTTGGAATGAAAATGCCATTTCATAATAAAACTTGATTCCTTAATTAATAAGTTATTTTATGTTAATTCAAATTTAAATAAAATTTTGATTTTTTCAAAATCAATAGTTTGTAAAAGGTTATTGACAAAATTATGTAACACTTTAGTTATGAATATTTAATTATACTTTCCAATTGGTCCATTAATATATTTTACTATGATTTTTTCCACCAATTGGTTTGAGCTCTGCTAACATGGAGGCTAATCATAATTTTCACAAAAGGGGGTGTTGGATTTGTTTTCAAAGAAAAAAAAAAGTTAAGAATGAACTTGAAAATTTGAAAATTTGATTTCATAATTTATATGTATGTACGTGTGCTCATGTGTGTATATATGTGTATTCTAGGTTTATGAAGGCATTTGAGGGAACCAAAACTTTTCCTCCAATAGACATATCCTCTCTCATAACCAAGTTTGCAAATCTTTCCTTCACCTTTTTCATATTTGAAAATCTTTCCTTCACCTTTTTCATATCTATATGTAATCCATGAAGATGAGAAAAATAATTAATAAAACATAAATAAATAAAAACATAAAAACATAAAAGTGTATTGCTGACATAAAAGGGACACAGAGGGGGGAACTTCCCGGGGAAGTGTTTCGTTCGTGGCAAGGCTGGCTATAAACGCCAGGACTGTCCTGATAGGGGCAGGGCCCCGCAGCAGCAGCGGGGTGCTCGACATGAGGCACATAGGCCACTTTTTCCACCTGCTCTCCCAGCTCCAGCCCAGGTGGCAGCACTACCAGCCATTCCAGCAGTTCCTGTGCAGCAGGGGCAGTTACAGTATGGACGTGTCTATAACGTCCACCAGGCAGCAGCTCCGCAGGCACCACCCGCGATTGAGGGTATGTTTCCTATCCATGGTACTATGGGTCGGGTTTTGTTTGATACGGCGGCAACACATTGTTTTATAGCTACACATTTTGCGAAAGCCTTAGGGTTGTTAGCCACAGCAGAGAGCACAGTGACGTGTGTAGACTCCCCATTGGGGAGTGGGTCACTTATTTTCTTTATATGCCGGGGAGTGGGGGTAGAGATTGGTAGTTTGGTATTACCTGCAGACATGTTGGTATTAGATATGCATGTGCACGATGTGATTATCGGTATGGATAGGCTCGCGGATTATAGAGCCATGATTGATTGCTTCGGTGGGAGCATTGTTTTGGCCATTCCGGGGCAAGAGATGTTTGTAGTGGCGATGCCACTCCCAGATGGAGGCTCGACCGCTCATTTGTATTACCTAGAGGAGGATACCTCTAAGGAGGTTGTGATTCCTTTAGATTCGATCCCAGTTGTCAGGGAGTATTTCGATGTGTTTCAGGAGATACCAGGCCTACGCCCCAGTCGAGAGATAGACTTTGTCATAAACTTATTACCAGATACGAGACCTATAGCACGCGCACCGTACCGTATGGCTCCAGCTGAGATGAGGGAGTTACGGGATCAGATTGAGCAGTTGTTGGGTCAGGGGTTTATACGGAGGAGTACTTCGTCGTGGGGTGCCCCTGCGTTGTTTGTGAAGAAGAGAGATGGTTCACTGAGATTGTGTGTGGACTACCGGGAGTTGAACAAGGTCACGATACGGAATAAGTATCCGTTGCCTCGAATCGATGACCTATTCGACCAGCTGAGAGGAGCTTCTTTCTTCTCGAAGATCGATTTGAGATCAGGATACCATCAGTTGCGTATCAGGGAGGAGGACGTCTCAAAGACTGCGTTCTTAACGAGATATGGTTCTTACGAGTTTCGGGTTATGCCTTTTGGTTTGATCAATGCTCCAGCCGTGTTTATGGACTTGATGAATAGGGTGTTTAGGGATTTCCTAGATCAGTTTGTCATTGTCTTTATTGATGATATTCTGGTTTACTCCCAGACAGAGGAGGAGCACGCCGAGCACTTAAGGCAAGTTTTGCAGACGCTACGTCAGAACGAGTTGTATGCAAAGTATGAGAAGTGCGGGTTTTGGCTGGAGGAGGTCCAGTTTTTGGGACACATTATTTCCGACCGGGGGATATCCGTTGATCCGGGGAAGGTATCCGCGGTGAGGGAGTGGAGACAGCCCACGACACCGACAGAGATCCGTAGTTTCTTGGGCCTACCAGGATACTATAGGAGGTTCATTCGGGGATTCTCGAAAATAGCAGGTCCTTTGACACATCTGACTCGTAAGGGTGTGCCATTCATCTAGAGTGACGCCTGTTAGTTGGCATTTGATGATTTGAAGGATAAGTTAACCTCAGCACCTGTGTTAGCATTGCCGAGACAGGGAGTTGAGTATCTAGTTTACACCGATGCGTCCTTGCAAGGACTTGGAGGTGTATTGCAACAGGAGAGTCAGGCCATAGCTTATGCTTCCCGTAAGCTAAAGCCTCACGAGAAGAATTACCCCACTCATGACTTGGAGTTGGTGGCAGTTGTATTTTCCTTTCATATTTGGAGACATTATCTTTTGGGGGAGAAGTTTCGATTGTTCACGGACCACAAGTCCCTGCAGTACCTATTCACGCAGAAGGAGTTGAATATGCGACAGCGTAGGTGGCTTGAGTTTGTGAAGGACTATCAGTTTGATATCCAGTATCACCCGGGGAAGGCTAACGTGGTAGCAGACGCGTTGAGCCGTAGGCCAGCAGATGAAGTGATAGGGGTGTGCAAGGTCAAGTGGAAGGAATTGGGACACCAGGATGCAGTGGCCCGATCGTTCATGTCTGTGATGGCCGTTACACCTCAGATTGTCATGAAGGTAGTAAGGGCACAGGCAAATCACTCGATTTGTCAGGAGAAGATAGTTCGATTATTAGCAGAGGGAGCCGAGTCCTATACCGTTAGCTCAGACGGAGGATTACGCTTCAATGACAGATTGGTAGTTCCGGAAGGGGAGGAATTGTGACACGAGGTAATTGCAGAGTCGCACGGCTCACGGTTTGCGGTACATCCTGGTGGGGACAAAATATACCAAGACATGGGACGACAGTATTGGTGGAGCGGGATGAAGAGAGATATTCCCGAGTTTTTTCTAAATGCGCCACTTGTCAGCTAGTAAAAGTGGATCATCAGAGACCGGCAGGACTGCTACAGCCATTGGAGGTCCCGATGTGGATGTGGGAGAGCATATCCATGGATTTTATCACGGGGTTGCCTACGTCACAGAGAGGTCACGACTCCATTTGGGTAATCGTGGACAGGTTGACCAAAGTCGCTCATTTTCTACCCGTAAGGACAGACTACACTATGGGACAATATGCCCAGCTCTTTATTGCAGAGATAGTGAGACTTCACGGTGTGCCGCCAAATATCGTGTCTGACAGAGACAAGATATTTGTTTCACGGTTTTGGGAGAGTTTTCAGGAGGCCATGGGAACGGAATTGCGGTTGAGTACGGCGTATCACCCGCAGACCGATGGGCAAACTGAGCGTACAAACCAGATGCTGGAGGACATGCTACGGATGAGTATCATTGATTTTGGGGGTGGATGGGAGCAGTATCTTCCACTGGTGGAGTTTGCTTACAACAATTCCTACCAGTTCACTATTGGCATGGCTCCATTTGAGGCGTCGTACGCTTGACCTTGTCGTTCCCCAGAATGTTGGTTGGAGGTGGGGGACAACAAACTACTTGGTCCGGAAGTGATTCAGGATACTTCGCCGAGGATAGAATTGATTCGGAGTCGCATTCGGGTAGCTCAAGATCGGCAGAATAGCTATGCTGATGCGAAGAGGTTCTTCAGGGAGTTTCAAGTGGGGGACCAGGTTTTGCTCAGAGTATCTCCTATGAAGGGGTTATGCATTTCGGGAAGAAAGGGAAGTTGGCACCGAGATACGTGGGACCATTTCCTATTATTGAGCAGATTGGACCGATTGCGTATAGGCTTGGATTACCGGAGTATTTACATCGGATTCACGATTTGTTTCATATTTCCTCGCTAAGGAAATATCTTAGAGACGATTTGGCTCATTCTCACATTGCTTTGGAGGACATAGATCTCCAGCCTGATAGCTCCTACGAAGAAGGGCCGAATGCTATTTTGGACCGAAGTGAGCGGAAACTGCGGTCAATGATAGTCCCGTTAGTGCGCGCTCAATGGCGACATCATAATGTCGAGGAGTCCACATGGGAGCGCGAGGATGAGATGTGAGAAAGTTATCCAGAGTTGTTCTTACCAGGTACTTTCTAGTTCCGAATTTCGGGACGAAATTCAGTTATTAGGGGGGAAGTATGTAATACCCCGTATTTTTGTGATATTTATTTATGGGATTAATTGAATTAAATGCGTATTAATTGGAAATTAATCCGGATTAAAATACTAGCGAGATGCGAGTTGGTATTTGAATATAATGTGCATATATGATTATATATGAATATTGAAGTATGAAATTTGTCGTGAGATTGAAATACGACAATTTGGAAATTTTGTTGAGACGCTTGTGACAGTCGCGTCAGGAATATATTTATTTTAATTAAAAAGTGAATTTTATTTCTATTAACCGTATGGTCATTTTGACTGCGCCAACGCGTCCGGAAGGATCGAAATAGTCAGAAAACATTAGCCGGGGGTTTAGTTTGGGTCCCGGGGCATTTTTAGGCCATACCGGCAACGTATAAGGGTAGTTTGGTAATTTTGAATTTTTGGGAATTAAAACCTACGAAAATTGGGAATTAAAAAGCTGACTTGGTAATTACCCACTAAACCCACTAACCACATCTTAGGACTTAATGGGCTACGGGGGTTATTAGAAATTGTTCCAAAAGTTCCTTAGGCAAAAACTCTAGCCACCATTGTTACTTGGAGAAGAAAGCTTGTAAAGAGAGAAGAGAGGAGGATTCTGCACAGAGAGAGAGAGAATACTCCATCAAATCGACATCAAAATCAGAGATTCAAATAAGGCAAGTGGTTTAATTTCGTTATTTTGCAAAGAATGTTTCTTCCATGTGTAGGAATTGATAAAATCTTATTGTTCTTAGGAGTTAATGAAAAACCCATTTTAATTTGAAGTAAAAATTACATTTTTGATGAGGAATCGCATGTAGATTTATATTTAGATGATTATTCTGATGATATTATAATTTGGATGAAACGAAAACGGATTTAATTAGGCTCTTGGATGATTTATAAATTCTAGGGTTCATGTTCTTGAAATTGGGGATAAATGTATGGATTTGATATTTGGATGATGTTTATAATGACATAACCCCACAAAAACGTTAGTAGATGACCTATGTATGTTTAGGGACGATTAGGAACCTTGAACAATTGTTGGACTAATGTTTTGATGAGATTAGAAGTGAAGAAAAGATGGAAAAACGAAATAAGGAATATCTGGGCTGGAAACTGGCCACTCGTTAGAAGACCTGCCCATGTCGTTCGAACGAGCTCGTTCGAACGAGCTTCTAACGAGTTGACCTTTGACTTCTAACGAGGGTGAAGTTCGTTCGATGTTTTCGTTCGAACGAGACCTCGTTAGAAAGCCCACTTCGTTCGAACGAACTCTCGTTCGAACAGCCTCGTTCGAACGAGACTTCTAACGAGTTGACAGTTTAGGCTTTTTAGCTTGTTTTGATTTCGCGTGTTCCGTAACGTTGTTTATATGGAGAAATGACATTTCCTTGATGGATAATTGGTATATCTGTGATATTTGGGACATATTGAAGAGAGAAAAATAGAAGCGTGATTCGAACCAAATGGAAATTATGGAGTAGGACGTGAGGGTCTATTACGATGCGATAATTATTGTCGGCCTAAATAATTGAACTATCCGAGAACTTATACATTGTGTAATATTATATATTGGTATGAGAACGAGAAGCATACCACTAATATAAATTATGTTGATTACTAAGATGTGTGAATACTTAGTATATATATTAATTTTATGTGTATGACATACCTACCATACTTGCTATCATGGGAGGTTTACGTTTGCGTAGGGCCTTCTAATCCTTGTGTTGCCAGATTGGTTACCTCGATGAACATAGGTCAGAAAAGGACTTATTGGGATGTTAATAAGTCTGCTGATCGTGGGAGCGTAGGTATGTGCGTGACCCATGTGATGTGACTGTGTTCGCCTCCATTATTTGTGATGTTGTTATCTGAGAAGGATTCCTGAGAGATTCGGAATACGTGATCCTTATGTACGTGATGTACCGGGATGGATAGCAGAGTATGTGTGCACCGCAGCTTAGTCTCGGGGTGCTTGTATTGTATATTTATGATGTGAATAATATACACTTAATTAATGGGAACTTTCATGTTGTTATTGTGAATATAATTATGGTAATGTTGTGAGAAAACATAACGGGTTAACCGATAGTGAATGGTATTACTAATTAAGAATCTGAGTTTAAGTAAAGCCCCCTTTTTATTTGATAACGCTAGAATGTAATATGGGAATCGAGTAGTAAGGGGTAGAACTTATTACGTTTTGGTTAGATATGTATGTCATTTAGATGGGTACGGTACGTTAGGAGTGCACATGTAGTCGAGAGGTGAGAATTTCATGTGAGTGCACGTCCTAACATGTATTTTGCATTTAATGTCTTAATGTTATTAAAACACTTGTTGTTTTTAAAATGATTTCCACTTTCGGGCTCTGACCCATTTTCTTTCAAATCTATTTTTGTAAAAACCATTTTAGGTGCCCATCCACAAGGACACCATGCTTAGGATTCTCATTCAGGTGACGAGCTGTAACTGTTCGTGGAAGCTACAGGACTTTGCTTGTAGACGCTTCATCTATCTTGACTCGATATTCTTCAGTTATCAATTGTAGGGCATGTCGCCCATTTCTTTTAGAGACATTTCATTTATTTCAGTTATTCAGACTTCTGGCATGTAATTAATTCAGGATTCAGACTTGTCATATTATTTTCATTTATGGGATTGTTGTGAGGAGTTTTCCTTCGGACTTATTATTATTTGTTGTTTATTTCATTACTTCATTATGGGGAATGGATTATGTTGTTCTTCCATTATTCTTTTATTGCATGTTAATTAGACTTAACTTAAAATTTGGCAACATACTTTTTAAATACTAGGTGGTTAGTAATTATTAAAATGTTTCTGACAGTGATGCTATTAACTGAACCAACTTGACATTTTGTATTGATTTAATAAAGGAGTAGCTACCCGGTATTTAATTAGTCGGGGTGTCACAGGTGGTATCAGAGCATCAGGTTCTAGTGTCCTTTAGGATCTGAACAGCTTATTATGTTTCCGCTGAGCTTTCTTTGATGTAGAGCCCGATATTTTAGGACTGTTGTATTCTCTTATTTATGTTACGTTCTTCAGATATTTTGAGTTTATAACTGCGAACTTATAAACTTCATTATTATTTCATATGCCTCCACGACGTGCACAACGGGTTCCCAGGGATGAAACGCCAGAACCACAGCCCGCACCAGTTCAGGGCATGATGAATGCCGCCGAGGTTGTGTGACACCCCGACTAATTAAACACCGGGTAGCTACTCCTTTATTAAATTAATTCAAAATGCCAAGTTGGCTCAGTTAATAGCATCACTGTCGAAAACATTTGATTTATTACTAACCACCTAGTATTTAAAAGTAAGTGCCAAATTTTTAATTAAGTCTGATTAACATGCAACAAGTGTAATGAAGAAATAAATAACATCATTCACCATAATGAAGTAAAACGAATAACCATCACAATAGCGTAAATAAAGTCTGGAGGAAAACTCCTTACTACAATCCCACAACTGAAGTAAATAAACTGAAACAATACATGCTAAAGTCTGAAAACTAAAATGCAAAAGATGTCTAATAGAAATGGGCAACATGCCCTACAAATGATAGATAGTGACTCTGGAATCCAAAGGATAGAAGCGTCTAAGCAAATCCCTGTAGCTTCCACAACCAGCTACAGCTCGTCACCTGAATGAGAATCCTAAGCTTGGTGTCCCTGTGGCTGGGCACCTAAAATGGTTTTACAAAGAAAAAGAGATTTGAAAAGCAAACGGGTCAGAGCCCGAATGTGGAGTTATATTTTAAAAACCTGCAAGTGCTTTAAAAACATTTAAAACATTAAATGCAAAGTACATGTTAGGACGTACACTCGCATGATATTCTCAACTCTCGTCTAACTGTGCACTCCTAACGTAAGTACCCATCTATAACGACCCATACTACTAGCTAAGTGACAACATAACTAGCTAGACTGCCAAAGGTTCTACCCATAATACTCGGTTCCATTTAACATAACAACGCTCGTAATTAAATAGGGGTTTAACGTAAACTTAGTTACTAAATGTGCCATTTATATAACTATCAGTTAACTCATTATATATCTCGAAACAATACCGTAATATTTTTACAACATTAACATGAGGATTCCCATTTATTTAATGTATATTATTCATATCATAAATATATAATACAAGCACCCCGCGAACTAAGCTGTGGTACACACATACTCTGCTATCCATCCCGGTACATCACGTACATAAGGATTACATATTCCGAATCTCTTAGGAATAGTTTACCGATAACACATCACAAATAATGGAGGCGACACAGTCACCATCACATGGGTCACGCACATACCTACGCTCCCATGATCAGCGGACTTATTAATATCACAATAAGTCTTTCTATGACCTATGTTCATCGAGGTACCAGTCTATATCCCCCCCGTAGGCACACAAGCATTAGAGGGTCCTAAGCGAACGCAACCTCCCGTGATAGCAAGTATGGTAGGTATGTCATACACACAATCCATATACCAATACTAAGTAAACACACATCTTAGTAATACTGTATTTTAATCGTAGTACATATCGCATTCTCGTACTAACTTATAATTATCACAATTTATACTAGTCCGGTTTATCATCATACGCGCCATAATATTCTCATGTCGTAGTAGACACTCACGTCTCAACCCAAACCGTACATTTAATGTAACTCTCGTATATAATTTACTCCTCGTAATAGTCCGAAGGTCCAAATCTAACCATATATCATCAAAGGAATACTATCTCTATCCTCGAACTAGTTCATGGAATTCCAACAATCAAAACAGTCCAAAAAGGCCCAAACTGCCACCTCGTTAGAAGTCTCGTTCGAACGAGACTGTTCGAACGAGTTTGGACTGTCAGCTCGTTAGAAGTCTCGTTCGAACGAGGCTGTTCGAACGAGATCCCAGTTCGTTTGAAGGAACTGTCCCTTCTAACGATATCTCATTCGAACGAGATATAGAATGAAATCCCTACTCGTTAGTAACGACTGGTCAACTCGTTAGAAGCTCGTTCGAACGACCTGGGGCTGCTTCTAACGACTGACCAGTTTCGGCCCAGAATTTTCCCAATTCGTTTTCCATCCATTTTTACTCCTCAAACCTCTTCTAAAATTCGTTTCAACAATATATTGAGTTCTCTAATCATCCTCAAACATACCAAGGTGCTATACTAACATCATTAAAGGGGTTTAATACCTTCTAAACATCATTAAATCACAAATTTCTACATAAATTCCCAATTTTCTTCAAGAACATAAACCCTAGGTTATTCTCATCAAAATTTCCCAGATTTTAATCCGTTTATACATCACATAGATATGAAATCTCTGAATAAAATCTTCAAACAATGTTTCTACATGCAAACCTATCCCAAAATTAAACAACAATCTTCCAATTTCATGGGTTTTCTTTTAACTCTTATATAAGATTGTTTAACAATGTTTCTAACATGGAAAAAGCATTCACTGCATAAGGAATGTAATTTAAATCACTTGCCTTGGTTTGATTCCGGATTTGGTGTTGATTTGATGAAGAATTTCTGCAGAATTTCTTCTCTCCAAGCTTCCTCTCTAATGGTGGCTTAAGGTGGTTAGGGTTTGATTTGGGGAAACTTAGAAAACCTAAATGACAACCTACGTAGCCTTCTAGGTTAATATGGGTTGGTTAATGGGCTTAATGGGTTTAATCCACATCAGATTTACATCTCTAATTTTCGTCACTTTTAATTCCTAAAAATGTAAAATAACCAAAATACCCTTTAAGTTACCGGTATGGCCTAAAAATACCCCGGGACCCAAACTATACCCCCGGCTAGTGTTTTCTGACTATCTCGACCCTTCCGGACGCGTTGGCGCACTCAAAATGACCATACGGATTATAGATTTTAAATTCACTTTTATTAACAAAATATTATACCGTGACGCGGCGGTCCCACGCGTCTCAACAAAATTTCTAAAATGCCGTATATAAATCTCACGACAAATTTTCATAGTACCAAATACATATATAATCATATATGTACATAATCAAATACCAATTCGCATCTCATTAGTATTTATAACCCGGATTAATTTCCAATACGCATTTAATTAATTAATTAATCCCAAAAATAAATATAGACAAAAGTACGGGGTATTACAGGTTGCAGCTATTGTGGCCCAGGCGGAAAATGCCGCACTAGCAGTAGTTCAGCAGGCACCACCTCAGGCGCCGATAGCCGCGCCAGTTCAGGCTCATGCATTCTTATCTGCTTGGGAACGTGTATGTAATGCTTTTCAGAAAGCACACCCTCCGGAGTTCGCAGGTAGCTCCGATGTGGTAGTTTTGAGTCAGTGGAGGAAGGACATTCAGCGGCACCTGAGGATGTATGAGTGCACAGATGTCCAGAAGCAGATACTAGCTACCTTTAAGCTAGTAGGGTCTGCACTGCAGTGGTGGGAGTCTATTACTATCGTGGAGGAGAGAGATACTCTCACTATTCAGGAGTTTTAGGTGCGGTTCGACCGCAAATAATTTTCGTCAGCTGTTCACACGGAGATGAGAAGGAAGTTGATGAGCCTAAAGCAGGAGGGTAAGACTGTGGCCAAGTATGAGGCCGAATTCACTGATCTGTTAAATATTGTTCCGGATGAAATACCAACAGAGGAGAAGAAGATACAGAAATTTATGGACGGGTTGACATGGAGGATTCGTCAGCACTTGTTAGGGAACCTCTCGTTAGCCACTTATTCTGATGTGGTTAACGGTGCTCTGTTACACTCCCAGGATCATCGCTTTCACATGACTGAAGGCAAGAGGTCGGGAGAGTCCACCCATCAGGGCAGGACTGGAGGAAATAGTGCCAGTGGGCCACAATCTGTTCAGGGGCAGAGACAGGGTGATCAGGGTTCCCAGCAGGGTGATCACAAGAGGTTCAGGTCAGGAAATTTCAGGCACGGACAGGGAGGTTTCCGGCAGGGCCATCAGGGTCTTAACGGCCATCAGCACCAACAGGGTCAGAATGGTCAACAGCAGTTTCAGCAGGGCCAGCAGGGCCAGTGGAGGAACGGTAACGGCCACCAGGGTCGGGGGCAGGAGGGACAGAGAGGGGGGAACTTCCCGGGGAATTGTTTCGTTTGTGGCAAGACTGGCTATAAACGCTAGGACGGTCCTGATAGGGGCAGGGCCCCGCAGCAGCAGTAGGGTGCTCGACATGAGCCACAGAGGACACTTTTTCCACCTGCTCTCCCAGCTCCAGCCCAGGTGCCAGTATTACCAGCCATTCCAGCAGTTCCTGTGCACCAGGGGCAGTTACAGTATGGATGTGTCTATAACTTCCACCAGGCAGCAGCTCCGCAGGCACCACCCGTGATTGAGGGTATGTTTCCTATCCATGGTACTATGGGTCGTGTTTTGTTTGATACGGGGGCAACGCATTATTTTATAACTACACATTTTGCGAAAGCCTTAGGGTTGTTAGCCACAGCAGAGAGCACAGTGACGTGTGTAGACTCCCCATTGGGGAGTGGGTCACTTATTTTCTTTATATGCCGGGGAGTGGGGGTAGAGATTGGTAGTTTGGTATTACCTGCAGACATGTTGGTATTAGATATGCATATGCACGATGTGATTATCGGTATGGATAGGCTCACGGATTATAGATCCATGATTGATTGCTTCGGTGGGAGCATTGTTTTTGCCATTCCGGGGCAAGAGATGTTTGTAGTGGCGATGCCACTCCCAGATGGAGGCTCGACCGCTCATTTGTATTACCTAGAGGAGGATACCTCTAAGGAGGTTGTGATTCCTTTAGATTCGATCCCAGTTGTCAGGGAGTATTCCGATGTGTTTCAGGAGATACCAGGCCTACCCCCCAGTCGAGAGATAGACTTTGTCATAAACTTATTACCAGATACGAGACCTATAGCACGCGCACCGTACCGTATGGCTCCAGCTGAGATGAGGGAGTTACGGGATCAGATTGAGCAGTTGTTGGGTCAGGGGTTTATACGGAGGAGTACTTCGTCGTGGGGTGCCCCTGTGTTGTTTGTGAAGAAGAGAGATAGTTCACTGAGATTGTGTGTGGACTACCGGGAGTTGAACAAGGTCACGATACGGAATAAGTATTCGTTGCCTCGAATCGATGACCTATTTGACCAGCTGAGAGGAGCTTCTTTCTTCTCGAAGATCGATTTGAGATCGGGATACCATCAGTTGCGTATCAGGGAGGAGGACGTCTCGAAGACTGCGTTCTTATCGAGATATGGTTCTTACGAGTTTCGGGCTATGCCTTTTGGTTTGACCAATGCTCACGTCGTGTTTATAAACTTGATGAATAGGGTGTTCAGGGATTTCCTAGACCAGTTTGTCATTGTCTTTATTGATGATATTCTGGTTTACTCCCAGACAGAGGAGGAGCACGCCGAGCACTTGAGGTAAGTATTGCAGACGCTACGTCAGAACGAGCTGTATGCGAAGTATGAGAAGTGCGAGTTTTGGCTGAAGGAGGTCCAGTTTTTAGGACACATTATTTTCGACCGGGGGATATCCGTTGATCTGGGGAAGGTATCCGCGGTGAGGAAGTGGGGACAGCCCACGACACCGACAGAGATCCGTAGCATCTTGGGCCTAGCAGGATACTACAGGAGGTCCATTCGGGGATTCTCGAAGATAGCAGGTCCTTTGACACATCTGACTCGTAAGGGTGTTCCATTCATCTGGAGTGATGCCTGTCAGTTGGCATATGATGAGTTGAAGGATAAGTTGACCTCAGCACCTGTGTTAGCATTACCGAGACCGGGAGTTGAGTATCTAGTTTACACCGATGCGTCCTTACAAGGACTTGGCGGTGTATTGCTGCAGTAGAGTCAGGCCATAGCTTATGCTTCCCGTAAGCTAAAGCCTCACGAGAAGAATTACCCCACTCAAGACTTGGAGTTGGCGGAAGTTGTATTTGCCCTTCGTATTTGGAGACATTATCTTTTGGGGGAGAAGTTTTTATTGTTCATGGACCACATGTCCCTGCAGTACCTATTCACGCAGAAGGAGTTGAATATGCGACAGCGTAGGTGGCTTGAGTTTGTGAAGGACTATCAGTTTGATATCCAGTATCACCCGGGGAAGGCTAACGTGGTAGCAGACGCGTTGAGCCATAGGCCAGCAGATGAAGTGGCAGGGGTGTGGAAGGCCAAGTGGAAGGAATTGGGACACCAGGATGCAGTGGCCCGATCGTTCATGTCTGTGATGATCGTTACACCTCAGATTGTCATGAAGGTAGTAAGGGCACATTCAAATGACTCGTTCTGTCAGGAGCAGATAGTTCGATTATTAGCAGAAGGAGCCGAGTCCTATACCGTTAGCTCAGACGGAGGATTACGCTTCAATGGGAGATTGGAAGTTCCGAAAGGGGAGGAATTGCGACACGAGGTGATGGCAGAGTCGCACGGCTCACAGTTCGCGGTACATCCCGGTGGGGACAAAATGTACCAAGACATGAGACGAAAGGATTGGTGGAGCGGGATGAAGAGAGATATTGCCGAGTTTGTTTCTAAATGTGCCACTTGTTAGCTAGTAAAAGTGGATCATCAGAGACCATCAGGACTGCTACAGCCATTGGAGGTCCCGATGTGGATGTGGGAGAGCATATCCATGGATTTTATCACGGGGTTGCCTACGTCACAGAGAGGTCACGACTCCATTTGGGTAATCGTGGACAGGTTGACCAAAGTCGCTCATTTTTTACCCGTAAGGACAGACTACACTACGGGACAGTATGCCCAGCTCTTTATTACAGAGAGAGTGAGACTTCACGGTGGGCCCCCAAATATCGTGTCTGACAGAGACAAGATATTTGTTTCACGGTTTTGGGAGAGTTTTCAGGAGGCCATGGGCACGGAATTGCGGTTGAGTACGGCGTATCACCCGCAGACTGATGGGCAAACTGAGCGTACAAACCAGATGTTGGAGGACATGCTACGGATGAGTATCATTGATTTTGGGGGTGGATGGGAGCAGTATCTTCCACTGGTGGAGTTTTCTTACAACAACTCCTACCAGTTCACTATTGGCATGGCTCCATTTGAGGCGTTGTATGGTAGACCTTGTCATTCCCCAGCATGTTGGTTGGAGGTGGGGGACAACAAACTACTTGGGCCAGAAGTGATTCAGGATACTTCGCCGAGGATAGAATTGATTTGGAGTCGCATTCGGGTAGCTCAAGATTGGCAGAAGAGCTATGCTGATGTGAAGAGGTTCTTCAGGGAGTTTCAAGTGGGGGACCAGGTTTTGCTCAGAGTATCTCCCATGAAGGGGATTATGAATTTCGGGAAGAAAGGGAAGTTGGCACCGAGATACGTGGGACCATTTCCTATTATTGAGCGGATTGGACTGGTTGCGTATTGGCTTGGATTACCGGAGTATTTACATCGGATTCACGATGTGTTTCATATTTCCTCGCTAAGGAAATATCTTAGAGACGATTTGTCTCATTCTCACAATGGTTTGGAGGACATAGATCTCCAGCCTGATAGCTCCTACGAGGAAGGGCCGAATGCTATTTTGGACCGAAGTGAGCGGAAACTGCGGTCAAAGATAGTCCCGTTAGTGTGTGTTCAGTGGCGACATCATAATGTCGAGGAGTCCACATGGGAGCGCGAGGATGAGATGCGCGAACGTTATCCAGAGTTGTTCTTACCAGGTACTTTCTAGTTCCGAATTTCGGGACGAAATTCAGTTATTAGGGGGGAAGTATGTAATACCCCGTATTTTTGTGATATTTATTTATGGGATTAATTGAATTAAATGCGTATTAATTGGAAATTAATCCGGATTAAAATACTAGCGAGATGCGAGTTGTTATTTGAATATAATGTGCATATATGATTATATATGAATATTGAAGTATGAAATTTGTCGTGAGATTGAAATACGGCAATTTGGAAATTTTATTGAGACGCTTGTGACAGTCGCGTCAGGAATATATTTATTTTTATTAAAAAGTGAATTTTATTTCTATTAACCGTATGGTCGTTTTGAGTGCGCCAACGCGTCTGGAAGGATCTAAATAGTCAGAAAACACTAGCCGGGGGTTTAGTTTGGGTCCCGGGGCATTTTTAGGCCATACCGGCAACGTATAAGGGTAGTTTGGTAATTTTGAATTTTTGGGAATTAAAACCTACGAAAATTGGGAATTAAAAAGCTGACTTTGTAATTACCCACTAAACCCACTAACCACATCTTAGGACTTAATGGGCTACGGGGGTTATTAGAAATTGTTCCAAAAGTTCCTTAGGCAAAAACCCTAGCCACCATTGTTACTTGGAGAAGAAAGCTTGTAGAGAGAGAAGAGAGGAGGATTCTGCAGAGAGAGAGAGAGAATACTCCATCAAATCGACATCAAAATCAGAGATTCAAATAAGGCAAGTGGTTTAATTTCGTTATTTTGCAAAGAATGTTTCTTCCATGTGTAGGAATTGATAAAATCTTATTGTTCTTGGGAGTTAATGAAAAACCAATTTTAATTGGAAGTAAAAATTACATTTTTGATGAGGAATTGCATGTAGATTTATATTTAGATGATTATTCTGATGATATTATAATTTGGATGAAACGAAGACGGATTTAATTAGGCTCTTGGATGATTTATAAATTCTAGGGTTCATGTTCTTGAAATTAGGGATAAATGTATGGTTTTGATATTTGGATGATGTTTATAATGAATTAACCCCACAAAAACGTTAGTAGATGACCTATGTATGTTTAGGGACGATTAGAAACCTTGAATAATTGTTGGACTAATGTTTAGATGAGATTAGAAGTGAAGAAAAGATGGAAAAACGAAATAAGGAATATATGGCCTCGAAACTGGCCACTCGTTAGAAGACCTGCCCAGGTCGTTCGAACGAGCTCGTTCGAACGAGCTTCTAACGAGTTGACCTTTGACTTCTAACGAGGGTGAAGTTCGTTCGATGATTTCATTCGAACGAGACCTCGTTAGAAAGCCCACTTCGTTCGAACGAACTCTCGTTCGAACAGCCTCGTTCGAACGAGACTTTTAACGAGTTGACAGTTTAGGCTTTTTAGCCTGTTTTGATTTCGCGTGTTCCTTAACGTTGTTTATATGGAGAAATGACATTTCCTTGATGGATAATTGGTATATTTGGGATATTTGGGACATATTGAAGAGAGAAAAATAGAAGTATGATTCGAACCAAATGGAAATTATGGAGTAGGACGTGAGGGTCTATTACGATGTGAGAATTATTGTCGGCCTAAATAATTGAACTATCCGAGAACTTATACATTGTGTAATATTGTATATTGGTATGAGAACGAGAAGTATACCACTAATATAAATTATGGTGATTACTAAGATGTGTGAATACTTAGTATATGTATTAATTTTATGTGTATGACATACCTACCATACTTGCTATCACGGGAGGTTTACGTTCGCGTAGGGCCTTCTAATCCTTGTGTTACCTGGATTTAGATTGGTTACCTCGATGAACATAGGTCAGAGAAGGACTTATTGGGATGTTAATAAGTCTGCTGATCGTGGGAGCGCAGGTATGTGCGTGACCCATGTGATGTGACTGTGTTCGCCTCCATTATTTGTGATGTTGTTATCTGAGAATGATTCCTGAGAGATTCGGAATACGTCATCCTTATGTACGTGATGTACCGGTATGGATAGCAGAGTATGTGTGCACCGCAGCTTAGTCTCGGGGTGTTTGTATTGTATATTTATGATGTGAATAATATACACTTAATTAATGGGAACTTTCATGTTGTTATTGTGAATATTATTATGGTAATGTTGTGAGAAAACATAACGGGTTAACCGATAGTGAATGGTATTACTAATTGAGAATCTGAGTTTAAGTAAAGCCCCCTATTTATTTGATAACGCTAGAATGTAATATGGGAATCGAGTAGTAAGGTGTAGAACTTATTACGGTTTGGTTAGATATGTATGTCATTTAGATGGGTACGGTACGTTAGGAGTGCACATGTAGTCGAGAGGTGAGAATTTCATGTGAGTGCACGTCCTAACATGTATTTTGCATTTAATGTTTGAATGTTATTAAAACACTTGCTGTTTTTAAAATGATTTCCACTTTCGGGCTCTGACCCATTTGTTTTCAAATCTATTTTTGTAAAAACCATTTTAGGTGCCCAGCCACAAGGACACTATGCTTAGGATTCTCATTTAGGTGACGAGCTGTAACTGTTCGTGGAAGTTACAGGACTTTGCTTGTAGACGCTTCATCTATCTTGACTCGATATTCTTCAGTTATCAATTGTAGGGCATGTCGCCCATTTCTTTTAGAGACATTTCATTTGTTTCAGTTATTCAGACTTCTGGCATGTAATTAATTCAACATTCAGACTTGTCATATTATTTTCATTTGTGGGGTTGTTGTGAGGAGTTTTCCTCTGGACTTATTATTATTTGTTGTTTATTTCATTACTTCATTATGGGGAATGGATTATGTTGTTCTTCCATTATTCTTTTATTGAATGTTAATCAGACTTAACTTAAAATTTGGCAACTTACTTTTTAAATACTAGGTGGTTAGTAATTATTAAAATGTTTCCGACAGTGATGCTATTAAATGAACCAACTTGACATTTTGTATTGATTTAATAAAGGAGTAGCTACCCGGTATTTAATTAGTCGGGGTGTCACAGGTGGTATCAGAGCATCAGGTTCTAGTGTCCTTTAGGATCTGAACAACTTATTATGTTTCCGCTGAGCTTTCTTTGATGTAGAGCCCTATATTTTAGGACTGTTGTATTCTCTTATTTATGCTACGTTCTTCGGCTATTTTGAGTTTATAACTGCGAACCTATAAACTTAATTATTATTTCAGATGCCTCCACGACGTGCACAACGGGTTCCCAGGGATGAAACGCCAGAACCACAGCCCGTACCAGTTCAGGGCACGATGAATGCCGCCGAGGTTGCAGCCATTGTGGCCCAGGCGGTAAATGCCGCACTAGCAGTAGTTCAGCAGGCACCACCTCGGGCGCCGATAGCCGTGCCAGTTCAGGTTCATGCATTCTCATCTGCTTGGGAACGTGTACGTAATGCTTTTTAGAAAGCACACCCTCCGGAGTTCGCAGGTAGCTCCGATGTGGTAGTTTCGAGTCAGTGGAGGAAGGACATTCAGCGGCACCTGAGGATGTATGAGTGCACAGATGTCCAGAAGAAGATACTAGCTACCTTTAAGCTAGTAGGGTCTGCACTGCAGTGGTGGGAGTCTATTACCATCGTGGAGGAGAGAGATACTCTCACTATTCAGGAGTTTTGGGTGCGGTTCGACCGCAAATACTTTCCGTCAGCTGTTCACACGGAGATGAGAAGGAAGTTAATGAGCCTCAAGCAGGAGGGTAAGACTGTGGCCGAGTATGAGGTCGAATTCACTGATCTGTTGAATATTGTTTCGGATGAAATACCAACAGAGGAGAAGAAGATACAGAAATTTATGGACGTGTTGACATGGAGGATTCATCAGCACTTGTTAGGGAACCTCTCGTTAGCCACTTATTCTGATGTGGTTAACGCTGCTCTGTTACACTGCCAGGATCATCGCTTTCACATGACTGAAGGCAAGAGGTCGGGAGAGTCCACCCATCAGGGAAGGACTGGAGGAAATAGTGCCAGTGGGGCACAATATGTTCAGGGGCAGAGACAGGGTGATCAGGGTTCCCAGCAGGGGGATCACAAGAGGTTCAGATCAGGAAATTTCAGGCATGGATAGGGAGGTTTCCGGCAGGCCCATCAGGGTCCGAACGGCCATCAGCACCAGCAGGGTCAGAATGGTCAACAGTAGTTTCAGCAGGGCCAGCAGGTCCAGTGGAGGAACGGTAACGGCCACCAGGGCCGGGGGCAGCAGGGACAGAGAGGGGGGAATTTCCCAGGGAAGTGTTTCGTTTGTGGCAAGACTGGCTATAAATGCCCGGACTGTCCTGATAGGGGCAGGGCCCCGCAGCAGCAGCAGGGTGCTCGATATGAGCCACAGAGGCCACTTTTTCCACCTGCTCTCCCAGCTCCAGCCCAGGTGCCAGCACTACCAGCCATTCCAGCAGTTCCTGTGCAACAGGGGCAGTTACAGTATTTATGTGTCTATAACGTCCACCAGGCAGCAGCTCCGCAGGCACCACCCACGAGTGAGGGTATGTTTCCTATCCATGGTACTATGGGTCGGGTTTTGTTTGACACGGGGGCAACGCATTGTTTTATAGCTACACATTTTGTGAAAGCCTTAGGGTTGTTAGCCACAGCAGAGAGAACAGTGACGTGTGTAGACTCACCATTGGGGTGTGGGTCACTTATTTTCTTTATATGCCGGGGAGTGGGGGTAGAGATTGGTAGTTTGGTATTACCTGCAGACATGTTGGTATTAGATATGCATGTGCACGATGTGATTATCGGTATGGATTGGCTCGCGGATTATAGAGCCATGATTGATTGCTTCGGTGGGAGCATTGTTTTTGCCATTCCGGGGCAAGAGATGTTTGTAGTGGCGATGCCTCGCCCAGAGGGAGGTTCGACCGCTCATTTGTATTACCTAGAGGAGGATACCTCTAAGGAGGTTGTGATTCCTTTAGATTCGATCCCAGTTGTCAGGGAGTATTTCGATGTGTTTCAGGAGATACCAGGCCTACCCCCCAATCGAGAGATAGACTTTATCATAGACTTATTACCAGATACGAGACCTATAGCATGCGCACCGTACCGTATGGCTCCAGCTGAGATGAGGGAGTTACGGGATCAGATTGAGCAGTTGTTGGGTCAGGGGTTTATACGGAGGAGTACTTCGCCATGGGGTGCCCCTGTGTTGTTTGTGAAGAAGAGAGATGGTTCACTGAGATTGTGTGTGGACTACCGGGAGTTGAACAAGGTCACGATACGGAATAAGTATCAGTTGCCTCGAATCGATGACCTATTCGACCAGCTGAGAGGAACTTCTTTCTTCTCGAAGATCGATTTGAGATCGGGATACCATCAGTTGCATATCAGGGAGGAGGACGTCTTGAAGACTGCATTCTTATCGAGATATGGTTCTTACGAGTTTCGTGTTATGCCTTTTGGTTTGACCAATGCTCCAGCCGTGTTTATGAACTTGATGAATAGGGTGTTCAGGGATTTCCTAGATCAGTTTGTCATTGTCTTTATTGATGATATTTTGGTTTACTCCCAGACAGAGGAGGAGCACGCCGAGCACTTGAGGCAAGTTTTGCAGACGCTACGTCAGAACGAGTTGTATGCAAAGTATGAGAAGTACGTGTTTTGGCTGAAGGAGGTCCAGTTTTTGGGACACATTATTTCCGACCGGGGGATATCCGTTGATCCGGGGAAGGTATATGCGGTGAGGGAGTGGGGATAGCCCACGACACCGACAAAGATCCATAGCTTCTTGGGCCTAGCAGGATACTACAGGAGGTTCATTCGGGGATTCTCGAAGATAGCAGGTCCTTTGACACATCTGACTCGTAAGGGTGTGCCATTCATCTGGAGTGATGCCTGTCAGTTGGCATATGATGAGTTGAAGGATAAGTTGACCTCAGCACCTGTGTTAGAATTGCCGAGACCGGGAGTTGAGTATCTAGTTTACACCGATGCGTCCTTACAAGGACTTGGAGGTGTATTGCAGCAGGAGAGTCAGGACATAGCTTTTGCTTCTCGTAAGCTAAAGTCTCACGAGAAGAATTACCCCACTCATGACTTGGAGTTGGCGGAAGTTGTATTTGCCCTTCGTATTTGGAGACCTTATCTTTTGGGGGAGAAGTTTTGATTGTTCACGGACCACAAGTCCCTGCAGTACCTATTCACGTAGAAGGAGTTGAATATGCGACAGCGTAGGTGGCTTGAGTTTGTGAAGGACTATTAGTTTGATATCCAGTATCACCCGGGGAAGGCTAACGTGGTAGCAGATGCGTTGAGCCGTAGGCCAGCAGATGAAGTGGCAGGGGTGTGGAAGGCCAAGTGGAAGGAATTGGGACACCAGGATGCAGTGGCCCGATCGTTCATGTCTGTGATGACCGTTACACCTCAGATTGTCACGAAGGTAGTAAGGGCACAGGCAAATGACTCGTTCTGTCAGGAGCAGATAGTTCGATTATTAGCATAGGGAGCCGAGTCCTATACCGTTAGCTCAGACGGAGGATTACGCTTTAATGAGAGATTGGTAGTTCCTAAAGGGGAGGAATTGCGACATGAGGTGATGGCAGAGTCGCACGGCTCACGGTTCATGGTACATCCCGGTGGGGACAAAATGTACCAAGACATGAGACGACAGTATTGGTGGAGCGGGATGAAGAGAGATATTGCCGAGTTTGTTTCTAAATGCGCCACTTGTCAGCTAGTAAAAGTGGATCATCAGAGACCGGCAGGACTGCTACAGCCATTGGAGGTCCCAATGTGGATGTGGGAGAGCATATCCATGGATTTTATCACGGGGTTGCCTACGTCACAGAGAGGTCACGACTCCATTTGGGTAATCGTGGACAGGTTGACCAAAGTCGCTCATTTTCTACCCGTAAGGACAGACTACACCATGGGACATTATGCCCAGCTCTTTATTGCAGAGATAGTGAGACTTCACGGTGTGCCCCCAAATATCGTGTCTGACAGAGACAAGATATTTGTTTCACGGTTTTGGGAGAGTTTTCAGGAGGCCATGGGCATGGAATTGCGGTTGAGTACGGCGTATCACCCGCAGACCGATGGGCAAACTGAGCGTACAAACCAGATGTTGGAGGACATGCTACGGATGAGTATCATTGATTTTGGGGGTGGATGGGAGCAGTATCTTCCACTGGTGGAGTTTGCTTACAACAACTCCTACCAGTTCACTATTGGCATGGATCCATTTGAGGCGTTGTACGGTAGACCTTGTCGTTCCCCAGCATGTTGGTTGAAGGTGGGGGACAACAAACTACTTGGGCCGGAAGTGATTCAGGATACTTCGGCCAGGATAGAATTGATTCGGAGTTGCATTCGGGTAGCTCAAGATCGGCAGAAGAGCTATGCTGATGCGAAGAGGTTCTTCAGGGAGTTCCAAGTGGGGGACCAGGTTTTGCTTAGAGTATCTCCTATGAAGGGGATTATGCATTTCGGGAAGAAAGGGAAGTTGGCACCGAGATACGTTGGACCATTTCCTAATATTGAGCTGATTGGATCGGTTGCGTATAGGCTTGGATTACCGGAGTATTTACATCGGATTCACGATGTGTTTCATATTTCCTCGCTAAGGAAATATCTTAGAGACGATTTGGCTCATTCTCACATTGCTTTGGAGGACATAGATCTCCAGCCTGATAGCTCCTACGAAGAAGGGCCGAATGCTATTTTGGACCGAAGTGAGCGGAAACTGCGGTCAATGATAGTCCCGTTAGTGCGCGCTAAATGGCGACATCATAATGTCGAGGAGTCCACATGGGAGCGCGAGGATGAGATGTGCGAAAGTTATCCAGAGTTGTTCTTACCAGGTACTTTCTAGTTCCGAATTTCGGGACGAAATTCAGTTATTATGGGGGAAGCATGTAATACCCCGTATTTTTGTGATATTTATTTATGAGATTAATTGAATTAAATGCGTATTAATTGGAAATTAATCCGGATTAAAATACTAGCGAGATGCGAGTTCGTATTTGAATATAATGTGCATATATGATTATATATGAATATTGAAGTATGAAATTTGTCGTGAGATTGAAATACGGCAGTTTGTAATTTTGTTGAGACGCGTGTGACAGTCGCGTCAGGAATATATTTATTTGAATTAAAAAGTGAATTTTATTTCTATTAACCGTATGGTCATTTTGAGTGCGCCAACGCGTCCGGAAGGATCGAAATAGTCAGAAAACACTAGCCGGGGGTTTAGTTTGGGTCCCGGGGCATTTTTAGGCCATACCGGCAACGTATAAGGGTAGTTTGGTAATTTTGAATTTTTGGGAATTAAAACCTACGAAAATTGGGAATTAAAAAGATGACTTGGTAATTACCCACTAAACCCACTAACCACATCTTAGGACTTAATGGGCTACGGGGGTTATTAGAAATTGTTCCAAAAGTTCCTTAGGCAAAAACCCTAGCCACCATTGTTACTTGGAGAAGAAAGCTTGTAGAGAGAGAAGAGAGGAGGATTCTGCAGAGAGAGAGAGAGAATACTCCATCAAATCGACATCAAAATCAGAGATTCAAATAAGGCAAGTGGTTTATTTTCGTTATTTTGCAAAGAATGTTTCTTCCATGTGTAGGAAATGATAAAATCTTATTGTTCTTGGGAGTTAATGAAAAACCCATTTTAATTGGAAGTAAAAATTACATTTTTGATGAGGAATCGCATGTAGATTTATATTTAGATGATTATTCTGATGATATTATAATTTGGATGAAACGAAAACGGATTTAATTAGGCTCTTGGATGATTTATAAATTCTAGGGTTCATGTTCTTGAAATTGGGGATAAATGTATGGATTTGATATTTAGATGATGTTTATAATGAATTAACCCCACAAAAACGTTAGTAGATGACCTATGTATGTTTAGGGACGATTAGGAACCTTGAAAAATTGTTGGACTAATGTTTAGATGAGATTAGAAGTGAAGAAAAGATGGAAAAACGAAATAAGGAATATCTGGGCTCGAAAATGGCCACTCATTAGAAGACCTGCCCAGGTCGTTCGAACGAGCTCGTTCGAATGAACTTCTAATGAGTTGACCTTTGACTTCTAACGAGGGTGAAGTTCGTTTGATGTTTTTGTTCGAAGGAGACCTCGTTAGAAAGCCCACTTCGTTCGAACGAACTCTCGTTCGAACAGCCTCGTTCGAACGAGACTTCTAACGAGTTGAGAGTTTAGGCTTTTTAGCCTGTTTTGATTTCGCGTGTTCCGTAACGTTGTTTATATGGAGAAATGACATTTCCTTGATGGATAATTGGTATATTTGGGATATTTGGGACATATTGAAGAGAGAAAAATAGAAGTGTGATTCGAACCAAATTGAAATTATGGAGTAGGACGTGAGGGTCTATTACGATGCGAGAATTATTGTCGGCCTAAATAATTGAACTATCTGAGAACTTATACATTGTGTAATATTGTATATTGGTATGAGAACGAGAAGTATACCACTAATATAAATTATGTTGATTACTAAGATGTGTGAATACTTAGTATATGTATTAATTTTATGTGTATGACATACCTACCATACTTGTTATCACGGGAGGTTTACGTTCGCTTAGGGCCTTCTAATCCTTGTGTTGCAAGATTGGTTACCTCGATGAACATAGGTCAGAGAAGGACTTATTGGGATGTTAATAAGTCTGCTGATCGTGGGAGCGCAGGTATGTGCGTGACCCATGTGATGTGACTGTGTTCGCCTCCATTATTTGTGATGTTGTTATCTGAGAACGATTCCTGAGAGATTCGGAATACGTGATCCTTATGTACGTGATGTACCGGGATGGATAGCAGAGTATGTGTGCACCGCAGCTTAGTCTCGGGGTGCTTGTATTGTATATTTATGATGTGAATAATATACACTTAATTAATGGGAACTTTCATGTTGTTATTGTGAATATAATTATGGTAATGTTGTGAGAAAACATAACGGGTTAACCGATAGTGAATGGTATTACTAATTGAGAATCTGAGTTTAAGTAAAGCCCCCTATTTATTTGATAACGCTAGAATGTAATATGGAAATCGAGTAGTAAGGGGTAGAACTTATTACGGTTTGGTTAGATATGTTTGTCATTTAGATGGGTACGGTACGTTAGGAGTGCACATGTAGTCGAGAGGTGAGAATTTCATGTGAGTGCACATCCTAACATGTATTTTGCATTTAATGTTTGAATGTTATTAAAACACTTGCTATTTTTAAAATGATTTCCACTTTCGGGCTCTGACCCATTTTCTTTCAAATCTATTTTTGTAAAAACCATTTTAGGTGCCCAGCCACAAGGACACCATGCTTAGGATTCTCATTCAGGTGACGAGCTGTAACTGTTCGTGGATGTTACAGGACTTTGCTTGTAGACGATTCATCTATCTTGACTTGATATTTTTCAGTTATCAATTGTAGGGCATGTCGCCCATTTCTTTTAGAGACATTTCATTTATTTCAGTTATTCAGACTTCTGGCATGTAATTAATTCAGGATTCAGACTTGTCATATTATTTTCATTTGTGGGATTGTTGTGAGGAGTTTTCCTCCAGACTTATTATTATTTGTTGTTTATTTCATTACTTCATTATGGGGAATGGATTATGTTGTTCTTCCATTATTCTTTTATTGCATGTTAATCAAACTTAACTTAAAATTTGGCAACTTACTTTTTAAATACTAGGTGGTTAGTAATTATTAAAATGTTTTCGACAGTGATGCTATTAACTGAACCAACTTGACATTTTGTATTGATTTAATAAAGGAGTAGCTACCCGGTATTTAATTAGTCGGGGTATCACAATAGACATAATAATTAATGGGGGCCAGAAGTCAAATGACTCTTAAATATACACATATTTCAAATAAGGATCATTTGGCTTCGGCCCCTATTAGGTATGGCATATATACCTTTGGGTACAAATTTTTTACATAATATCATTTTGTCTACATTTTGTATGGAAACTATCCATGCAACGATTTGACCGTTAACTTGCATTATTTAAAAAAAAATCTAAAATGCCTTTACATTATTATAAACTCCATTGATCTTTGCCCTCCATCTGCTCTTTTTTATTTCTTTTCAAATTATTTATGTTCAACACTTATTTTTTAAGCCACTTTTTTGGTTTTTTTTTAAAGTTTTTTTTCTTGTTTAAGAATGAACTTTCTGAAGTATTTTGTGTTTATTGAATTATTCAAAGAAGTTTTTTTACTTTTCTTTAGGAAAAAAATAAGAATGTTTGGCATTTTCCGTGGGGGTATTGAGAGGGGATACTGTGGTGAAGGGAAATAAAATGGTGGAAGGATTAAAGTAGAGATGATATTGTTGTTGAGTAGTTCTTAACTCGAGCAATGTGCACACCTTTTTTTAATTTTAATCTATAACATATATTGTAAAAATTACAATAGAAAAATATTTATAAAGACATATAATTTTTTTCAATATCTTTATTTCAATACGTTCTAACTTAAAGATCAAGTCGAGAGATATCTTCAAAGTTTTCGTTTATTCAGTAACTTATGTTTGTAGATTCTTCGTGCCTATAGAGACATTTGTAAAATTCACCACGAATTAATGAGAATGTGCCGACACATTCCTCTTTTACATTTTCCTTAATCATATTTACGCCGAACTTTTGTTTAAAATTGTTTTGTTTTGTTGGTAGGATATTTTCTTAATTATTTAGTTTTTTCTTGAACAATTATTTAGTTTATTTATAATTTCTTTTTTCCACCTTTATAACTAAGTATCTTAAAATCTAATTATGTTTTAATGTCAAAATTACAATTACATTGTGGCATATATTTAACAAATCAATAATAAAAATGAGGAAATTACTTTGTGTTTGTTATATTTAGCTAACGACAAACTCAAACTAATTTAATAATAATAAAAGCGTGAAAGCATAAATAATATTATAAAATTATAGAATTGTTTAATTCATTAATGCACCGTGTTTGTAGGCTTTGCCTACAAGAATTTTTGTAGCATTAACAAAAAAAATCGATTCAAAAGATAAGCTTTATCTATAAATTATTAATAATATACAATTTTTAAATCGGATTAATTTTTATTTTTGCTTAATTTATTTTTTATTTTATAATATTGAAGTTCTAGAAATTAATGAAAAATTGTATCTAAATGAACTCCAAATGTCATATGACTTAAATTGGTGGTATCTTGACTAAAAGGTTATTATCGCTATTTGACTTTACTCACCATGTTGTTTGTCTTTATACCTTACAACTCATTTTGACATTTTACGGTGTTTTTTTCCACTTTTTGCGGCGTTTTTTTGCCGTTAAATGTGAAAATGAAGTATAAAATCTAAAGAAAAATAAAATAATATGTAAAGTCAAATAATGTTAATTATATGACGAATGAAATCAAAATACCCTTTAAATTATATAAAAGTACATTTTGGGACTTGTAAGTTGAAAATAATGTAACGCTTAAAGCATCGCTTTCAATCTCGATCGTTTGTTTGGCTCATAGTTTTTCAATCTCCAACATTCATTTGTGGTACCTCATTTGTCTTAATCATGAAACAGAGAGACCATTATGAAAAATTCTTCAAAGTTTGAAGATCAAGAATAGTGGAAGAAGATGAAAGAAGGAGAATCAGATTAATTCTTTAATTTCTTATTGATTACAGTACAATACCTTATTACATATTTATAGTGTTATTATAGAGAATATTACAACTGAAATAGTTAGGACTAATAATGGAATTAGTTACAACTAATCTTCTCTAGAGCTTGCTGACGTTTGGTGCATTGTACATAAGCTTTTATGTTCCTCTTTCTTGGAAAATTGATCTCCACTGAAGAATGAAAGATAATCATATTGCTTACATCCTCCCTCACACTTATGGGATTACAGTACATTAATTTGGAAGGTAGACCTTTAGTGAAAACATCAACAAGCTGGCCTTTGGAAGAGACAAATTGAATGAAAATATATTTGTTAATGACCTTCTCTCCGATGAAATGATAGTCAATTTCAATATGTTTGGTTCAAGCGAGAAAAACGAGATGAGAGGCTAGAGCTAAGGCAAAAAATTTATCACAAAACATGGTAAAAGTTAGGAATAGTGAAATTTTGAGATCACATGGAAGCATCCTCACCCAAGCAAGCTCAGCAATAGTAACATCTGACGCCCTATACTCAACCACAGTGGAAGACTTAGCCATTGTGTTGTGCTTCTTGGCAGTCCAACGAATAGATTCCTAGCCTAGTAGAATAATAAACCCAGAAGTGATCCTCCTACCATTAGGGTCTCCATCACAGTCAACATTAGAGAATTTAGTGAGATGAAGGTTCGTTTTATGATAATAGAGACCACAACTACGTGATCTTTTGAGGTACCTGAGAATTCTCTTTACTGCAACCCATTGAACATCAGTAGGACAATGCATATATTGGCACATATTGTTAACTAAGAATACAATGCCTGGTCGAGTAAATGTTAGGTATTAAATGGGTGTAATTGTGCTTTTGTATAAAGTAGGATCAATTAGGGGAGTACCCCATTCTAGCTGAAGTGGAGTAGGGAGTTTTGTAAGGTTTGCAATCAACCATGTTGGATTTGTGAAATAGATCCATGAGATACTTATCTTAAAATAATTGGATGCTTTATGGATAGTGATGGATTTCTAATCCCAAAAACTAATTGAGGGAACCCAAATCTTTCATATCAAAATTGGAACTAAGATAATAGATTAATTTCTTGATGAAGAAAGGATCACCACCATTAACAATTATGTCACCCACATAAAGTAGCAGCACTGTATAGGAGGAACCCATATGTCTAATAAATGGTGAGCTATCAGCATATATTGTAGAAATTAAAATTTGAGGAGATAAGGGGTGAAAATTCGAAACCATATAAGGCCTTATGGAACTTACACACATGTGTGTGTGTGGATTAATTAAAAAAACCTTGTGGTTGAGTCATGTAAACATCCTCAATAAGATGCCCATGGAGAAAAGCATTCTTAACATCTAGTTGTTTCGAAGTCCAACCATAGCGAGCTATAAGTTTGAGGATGAGTCTAACAGTAGTATACTTAACTATTGGATTGAAGGTATCTGTATAATCTAAGACCATAACTTGATGAAACCCCTTAGCTACTAGTCTAGGCATTTTTTTTTAAAGTGTTCCATCAGCATTGTATTTCAATTTGTAAACCCACTTATAAGCTGCCAAGTTCTTTCTAGAGGGAAGAGGAGTCAAGGACCAGGTACCTTATTGATGAAGGGATGAAAACTCCTCTACCATTGTTATTATCCATTACCCACTCTTGCATGCCTCAGTGAAGTAGGTGGGGTGACACGACTCAATTTGTGTCTAAAGTGCATGCTAATTACGGTTCAAGTGCAAATCGGTCGCGAAAGTAATAAACCCGGTTAGACGAGGTATCGATCCTCATGGAAATAGGATGTGCTGACGTGACGACATTGGAGAGATAGAGAATCCTAACTTAACTCTAAAAAGAAACAAAAATATGCTTTGAATGGGAGTATATCTACAAACTAAATGCAGATTTCAATTAACTACTACTAAATTAAATGTTATTGAAGTGCAACTAGTCTATCTAACCGAAGAACTGATGAGAATTATATAGATGAATTGACTACGAATGGAGACAATAGGTCGGGTTACAATCGCCCACACCCTAGTAATTCACCTAGTAGGATATTATATTTCTGAATTAAAGCTTTAAACGAATCCGGTCTTTATTAATCCTAAGCATTACGTATATGAAGGAACGAAGCCCGTATCATATGAAATCAAAGGCAATAATAAAGCAGTGTCACATTAACTAACACGTTCGTCGCACTCTTAAGCATCCCGGTTACCTAGGGTAAACGATATCAAAAGTCTTATGACGGTTGCGATAGTTGCGCAACATGTTTCCCTTAAGATTTTAATTCAAAAATTTATTTCCCATTATGATAAATTACACTGGGTTGGGTTCATGCACCCCAAACCTTAAAAACTTAGCCGGACATAACTAAACTAAATAAAAACGCAATTTTTAAAAAATTAAAACATCATGCTATATGAAGAATGGGTACGAAAAAGAAGGTGATGCATCAAAACAAATCATTGATCAAAGTAAAAGTGAAGGATTAAAGGAAAAAATATTACTTGTATTAAAGAAATCCCAGAAATAAAATTTAAATCTTCATTCTTTTACAAAACTAGGGTTTTTGGTTACAAAACCCTTCTCTTACTGTTGGGAAACTTAATTTTCGAACCCCTAATATTGTGTAAGAACCTTGAATAAATATTTTCTGAAATTTACAAGATATTTAGCCAATCATAAACTCTTAAAAATTGAAATTCTAAGAAAATCCAAAGCGGTCCGGACCGGCGGGACTGGGCAGTGTAGATCGCCCCCTTATTTGAGTCAGGCTTCTGTAAGGGGCGCTCCGAATCCTTTAATTTTAAAAGGTCTGGATTGCTCCTATTTTTCATTCAGAGGTCTTGCTGCCAAACCGGTCCAGATCCTTTAGTTGTAAAAGGTCCGGATTGCCCTACTTTTCATCCAGAACTCTTCTCTTGCCTTCTCTCATCTTTAGAACCTCTTAATTTCTGCTCTGAAACTCAGATTGGGACATCGTTTCTTCCTACGCACTTGTAGACTCGAGGTCTTGAACTTTCATTTTGGGTTCTTGTTCAGATTCCTGATGAAAATTATTCTTTTTCCCTTTTGACTTTTCTTCCTTGATTTGACCTTCTGCTTTGGCTTTGTCCTTTCTCTACTTAGCAATAAATACCTGTAAATAGCATGAAAAAAACACAAAACTAGAGATACTGTAGAAAGGTCAGTGGCATATAAATGAGATAAATCAAGATGAATTACATTACTCTAGGAGCCAAAAGATATTAAATTAGGGGATAATTTTGGATGAATTTATGCCTAATCAAACCCCCCTAACTTAGAACTTTGTGCATCCCGAGCAATGTAAAAGGATCCAACTATGGCTCAACTCTCGAAATTCATTTTATTAGGATAAAATACCACTCTTGCGGGCAAGCGATTGCATTTAGCGTATGCAACAAGTCTTTAAACCTCTAGGTTACCCCAGTAGGACAAGTTATGTGTCGTGAGAGTTTGCAGTGAATATACCCACAAAATTCGTTATTGATTAAAAGAAAATATTAAAATACTTATAAATTATATAATTTAAACCTTCCAGAAAATAGTCACCATAAATTCATATTAAAGAGTCTCAAATCATAGTGTGTGTATGCGAAGCCAGAAATTTAACCACTAATTTCCACCGATTGATCATTACGTTGCTTTTTCAAAAATTCATTTTGATTCAAATGCTCAGGGAATACTTCTCACAAACGAATCACTCGGAATGTGGCTATTCTCTCGGTATGCGTGATTTATAAGAGTAAATGTAATGGAACACAAGATCAGGCACATAATTATGAAAGACAGACTATTTGAGGTGAAAATATCTCATCATCGAAATACGATCATTGGGAAACAAAACATCGCCATATACTCAAACATTTAATCTCTTTTATTATCTTTTGCGCCTTAACTCTCCACGCGGTAACCAAATTCCCAAGTCGAACTCGGTTAGGACTTTCTTGGGTTTAAGGTGCATTTGGATAATTTGGAAATGGTGGGGACTTAGGAATTGGAAAATTTACTTAGGATGTCCATTACTTCTTTTTCGGGCGGTTGCTTCATTTTCTTTTCTTTTTTTCCTTTTTTTTCTTTTTTTCACATTTTTCTTGCTATTTTTGTTGAGCAGTTTCTATTTCTCTTGCCCCTATTTATCGTACCTTTTTGGACTAAATTTCTGAATTTTTCATTTTTACAATTTCGGGCTAATTTGGTGTTTCGGGTTAATCAAACGAAGGGGAAAAAATTATTCTACTCAAATTGGGTTACAAAGGGAAATTTTTTCACAACTTTTTATGGCTAATATTTTTGGGTGTCAAATGATGGCCTACTTCATTGTCCAAATTCTAATTGCTTTACCATACGCGTATCGAGATTAATTTAGTTTAGAGATAGTTTAATGCGCGTTTCGAGACAACATCTCACATATTTCCCATAACCGATCAAAATAAGGGGATGGAGATCATCAAGGACTTTTTGTAAATGCTAAATAGAACTTTGAGTTAACAATTAACTCATATTGATTTATAAACTCACAAAAATGATAGGCTCGAAATCTCACTGGGTTTGTTAATCTCCACACTTATTCGTTAAGTCGTCAATTTTCGCTCAATTTCCATCTTTGGTCAATTTTGGCTTTGTGCATTTGAATTTTACAATTTGAGACTTTAAACCGAATGTTAATGATATTTTTGAAAAATTTAAATTCCAATTTTTATTTATTTTGAAGAAAAATATTTTTGCCTTTATAAAAAAATCAATTTTTATGAATTTTTCTGGGCATTTTCGAAATTTGTGAAGTTTTAGAAATACGCACTCCTCACCCCCACCCCCACCCCCCACCCTTAACTTAGACTGTTGTATTGTACCCAATCAAAAGGACTAAAAGCTAAACAAGGCAAAATAGGAAGTGCGATAAATAAAACAAAGAAATGGGGAAAATGCTGAATTTTATATAATCACGACTGTGATACACCGGAGCAAGGAAACACAAACATGAATATTAACCAAGCCAAAAAAAAAAACCAACACAATCACCATACAAATGCTTCACTAGGGAGGTGGGCAGGAGCTACCAGGCGCACTCAAGTCGTAAGGATCGTACAAATAGCTCGGGGGGGGGGGGGGGGGGGGGGAATACCAAATGACAATTGATACATTTGAGCTTGAAGGCAATGCATCATGCTTGTATCACATTGATAAGCGTTCTGGTTGGCCTCATGATCCCTGGTATATTGAGTAATGAACCTGTCAACTTTGGTTTCAAGCGTCGTGAGGCGCCTATCAAAATCAGTCCCAGGAAGATTGAAATCAGAATCAGTCTCCCAATCATATTCCTCCTCCTGCTCTCCCATCTCAACATCGTCCTCCTCCTCGATGCTGCTCTCCTCATCATAGGAATCCTCGTCTTCCCGGGAACATAAAAGCACTCTTTGGCTCTCGCTCTTGTTTCGGGTGTCCTGCCCAAACGGGATTGAGAGGTGAAGGGTACTGGCTTGTGGGACAATAAGTATGTCGACGAGAATAAAAGTAATGAGCCGCGCATACGGAAGAGTAGAAGTGCCCTTTTTATCTAGCACGATAAAGAAAACACCTCGATAAATTATGTGTGCCAGATTTATGGAGGAGGAGCGGTCAAAGAGGTGATAAACAAGAGTATCTTGTCGGGATATCATGCCGAAATCATTGGAATTTTGCAATATATTGGCGCACAGGATTTGAAAGGTGAGACACATCTTTTCGCTCATCCGGTCGACCCTAAAAACACTCGAACCCCAAACTTCTGTGGATACTATACGTTGGATGCAAACATCTTTGTCGATGGGGGAAAGAGCATTTGGGTAGGTGAAGTTGGCGGGATTGGGAACATCCTTTTCTACAAGCTTCTCGGCAAGGGTCTCGACGGAAATGGGAATACGTTGGCCGTCCACACGTGCCTCATCGACAAAGTCAACTGTGCGGACAAGGGTGCCATAAAATTCGCGAACTGTGGCTGCCCAAACAGTGTTATGAGGCTCGTTTAGATAGCGGCACCAACCTTTTAGGGAAAAAAGGTTGGGGACAGAATTTGGCATCTCTTGCCACTGCACCGCTCATTCAATTTGGAGCTTGCGAGATGGCCCGAAAAAATGCTCGCACCACCGTTTTTCTTGATTTGAGTGGTATGTGGGATTAATGTTGATGAACTCGATAGAGTTATACTTTTGGGGTCGGGTTTGGTTTTCCATTGGAGAAATGGTGTGTGGGCAGGAGCAAATTAGAGTTATAGGGAGGAGGAGAGTTTTGATTAGATGGTGAGGAAGATATGAGGGGGAAGGGTGTGTATTTATAGGAGGGTATTGAGTAGGGGAAGGGTTGGAATTAGAGGGAAGGTGAATGGAGGGAAAAGGGGAAATGAATTGGGGAGTTTATGGATGGGGAAAATGAAATGGAGGGAAATGTGGGGATTGTGTAGAAGAAGGGATGCACCTAGGAACTCTCAAAGAAAACTAGAGGGAGATCCCTACGGATCGATTGCCCAGGGGCGATCCAAACAAGCCATTAATTTGAAGCACATTTTTATGGAAGGTGATCCGGATCTGGGCCCAAGGGCGGTCCAGACCGGGGCCTAAATTGCAACAGATTTCTCCTTGAAGGCGATCTGGATCGGTTGCCCAGGGACGATCCGTACCGGTGCCTAAATTTTAACAGATTTCCCTATGTTGGATTGTTACTCCCTTATCATACTCTTAAGATTCTCGTTCTCTGATATCAACTCATCATTAACCCGATTTTGCTCAATCCTAGTTTCGAATCTGTAGGTATTCTCAAAATGCAGTGTGCTTCCAAACCTGCCTAGTGTGATCTACATCTATTGACTCAACCTACTCTACCTATCCTAACTCACACACTTCTACTATACACAAGAATCACCCCATACGTGTCGAGGGTGCAACGACCTCTCAACTGCAACTCACTCAACCCCGTAATTGGGGTTCGACAAACAAATGGTATCGACATCCTCTAAGTACACCTCTAAATATAGCTATAGGTGTTGTCCATTAACCTTAAACGTACTTCACCCTTTTTGATCTTCCAATTCCACAGCTTCGTGGGGGAATACGCTCTTTATAACGAATGTGCCAATCTATCGAGACCGTAACTTACACAAAAATAGATAAAGCCGAGAGTTATAGAGAAGGACCTTTTGTCTCGGAAGAAACTCTTTATCTCGGATAATCTTATCGTGTGCGATTTTCATCCTTTCTTTGGATATTTTAGCATTTTCATATGCGTCATTGTGTATCTCCTCTAACTCATTTAACTGAAGCTTGCGAGCTTCATCGGCTTTGTCCATGTCATAGTTCAACCTATTAATGGCCTAATACGCTTTGTATTCTAACTCGATGGGAAGATGGCAAGGCTTTAAATAAACAAATCGGAACATGGACATTCCGAGTGGATTCTTGTATGCGGTATGATAGGCCCATAGTGAATCATTCAATCGAAGGGACTAATCTTTTCGATTAGGATCAATGGTCTTCTCGAGGATGTTCTTGATTTCTTGATTCACCAACTTGACTTGCCCATTCATTTCTGGGTGATAGGTCGTTCCAACCTTGTGAACGATGCCATACTTTCTCATAAGCTTCTCAAATGGCTTGTTGCAAAAATGCATGCCATTATCACTAATTATCGCTTTTGGAGCACCGAAGTGAGAGAGTATGTGTTCCTGCAAGAAACTTATCACCACTTTATTGTCCTTTGTTTTGGTAGCTATAGCGTCCACTCATTTAGAAACGTAGTCTACCGCAACAAGGAAGTATAGGCATCCAAAAGACGGGGGAAAAGGACTTATGAAGTGAATAGCCTAGCACTCAAAAATCTCAATAATGAGTATAGAGGATAATGGCATCATGTCTCGTCGGGTAACAGCCCCCATCCATTGACACCTATCATATGATTTGCAACTATTTCTCACATCCCAGAACATTGTGGGCTAGTAGAGGCCGCTTTGGATAATTTTAGCGCCCGTCTTTTTGGTGAAGAAATGGCCTTCACATGCTTTCGAATGACAAAATTGGATGACTTTGGGAATTTCATCATCCGGTACACACCGTTGGATGATTTGGTCTGCACAATACTTAAAGAGGAATGGATCATCATAGAAAAACATGTGTGACCAAGTAGTGAACCTCTTCTTCTCTTGTGGTGACCAATCGCGAGGGACGACTCCCGTGATAAGATAATTAACTATATTCGCAAACCAGAGGAAATACGAGGTGGCAAAGAGTTGTTCATCCTAGAAATATTCGTCTAGGGGTATAGGATCGCTAATTACATCGGACGAAAGTCGGGATAAGTGATCGGTACTGACGTTTTCTACTCCTTTTGTATCTTTAATGGAGAGATTAAACTTTTGTAGGAGTAGGATCCACGTTATGAGGTTTGGCTTTGCATCTTTCTTTGCAAGGAGGTATTTCAACGCCGCGTGGTCGGTAAAATAAGTAATGGGTTAACCGATGAGGTAGGATCGAAATTTGTCTAGAGTAAAAACTAACACTAGTAATTCTTTCACCGTGGTGGAGTAATTAAGTTGTGGTCGGATTAAAGTTCGGCTAGCGTAGTAGACGACATGAGCCTTCTTCTCTTTCCTTTGGCCCAAAAAAGCCCTTATTGAAAAATCACTCGCATCACACATAAGCTCGAATGGTAAGGACCAATCCGGAGCTTGCATAATGGGAGAAGAAATAATCATGCTTTTCAATTTTCAAAAGCGCATTGGCATGCTTCATTCCAGTCAAATTGGTGTCCTTCATGAGAAGGTTACTCAAGGGTCTAGTGATGGCGCTAAATTCCATAATAAACCTTCTATAAAACCTCATGTGGACTAAGAAAGAACGCAAGTCTTTTAGTGATTTTAGTGGCGGTAGCTCAGCTATGACATCTATGTTAGCTCTATCAACTTCAATTCCTTTGGATGAGACAATGTGCCCAAGGACTATTCCCTCAGTGACCATAAAATGGCATTTTTCCCAATTCAGCACTAAGTTCTTTTCAACACACCAAGCAAGTACTTTATCAGGATTTGATAAACAAATATCGAAAGAGTTGCCAAAAATGCTAAAGTCATTCATGAACACTTCAAGTCCTCTCTCAATCATGTCGCTAAAGAGACTTATCATGCACCTTTGAAAGGTCGCAGGCGCATTGAACAATCCGAAATGGCATACGCTTATAGGCAAATGTACCAAAAGTACATGTGAAAGTCATCTTCTATTGGTCAAGCACATCTACCTCTAATTGATTATATCCGAAATAACCATCTAAGAAGTAATAATAATGGTTTCCCACTACTCTCTCTAGTAAGTAATCAATGAATGGCAAGGGTAAATGGTCTTTCCTCGTTCTCGCATTGAGTTTTCGGTAATCAATGCAAACGCGCAACCCGGTGGTGGTACGTTGGGGAACTAGCTCATCCTTAGCATTTTCAATCACAGTTATGCCCAAATTCTTCAGAACAACTTGTATGGGACTCGCCTAGTTTCTATCCGAGATTGGGTAGATAATCCCAGCATCCAACAGTTTAATCATTTATGCCCTCACTACCTCTTTCATGGTAGGGTTCAATCTTCTTAGCATTTTCCTTGAGGGCTTAACATCCTCCTCGAGGTGGATTTTATGGGTGAAAATCAAAGGACTTATACCTTTCAAATCAGCTATGCACCAACTAAAAGCACTTTGGTGCTTCCTCAAAGTTTTCAACAATTTAGCCTCTTGCTCTTCATCTAGGTTAGATGAGACAACAATAGGAAATGTCTCATTCTCTCGTAAATAAGCATATTTAACATTAGAGGGTAGTTTTTTTAATTCGAGGGTAGGAAATTTTTCACTAGAGGAAACCACGCGTGCCTCCCTCAGTGGTATTTCCTCAAATTTAGAAACCCAACTTACATCTCTCACGTCCTCGTCTGACGCTCTCTTATCATGTATCTCTCTCAACTCCTCTATTTCCTTCTCAAAGTCGGTGTACCCTCCCGCACTCTCGATACAAGGTAAACTTATAGCGCATCTCCACTATAGTTTTCCTCTATGTGCTCCTCTACGATCTTGTCAATAAGACTTATGCGTGAAGATCAACTTCCTCCCCCACATATTGTGCTACATTGAAGATGTTGGTTTCTAAAGTCATGTTCCCAAAAGTGAGTTGCATCTTCCCATTTTGAGTGTTAATCAATGCATTAGATGTATCTAAGAATGGGCGACAAAGGATAATGGGAACATGATTAGTCGAGGCGAAGGAGGGCTCTGTGTCCTAAATGAAAAATTCTATTGGGAAGTAGAAAGTGTCAAATTGGACTATCACGTCCTCTACAATACCTCTTGGTAGCTTCAGGGTTCGATCCGCAAATTAGGGAGTGATCTTTGTGGTCTTGAGGTCACCCAAATCAAGTTGCCTATATATGGAGTAGGGGAGGATATTGAAACTCACTAGGGGTGTGCAAAAAAACCGACTGAACCGAAAACCGAACCGAATCAGCCCGAACCGAACCGAAACCGGCGGTATTTTTTAGCCCGGTTCGGTTTGCGGTTTAAGGATTTAAAAAATCGACAATATTGGTTCGGTTGTCGGTTTAGACAAAGGAAAAACCGATTCGAACTGAACCGAACCGACATCAATATTATATATTAAAAAACCCTTAAATATCTTTTTTTTATATCCAAACACCATTAACCAACCTCCAAAACTGAAAACCGACCTACAAAAAACTTACCAAAATTGAAAATCGGTTAAAACCGAACCGAACCGAAACCGATGTGAACCGAAACCGGCAGTTTTTTTCATCGTCGGTTCGGTTTCGGTCTGATTTTTTCCAAAACCGAACCGATCGGTTCAGTCTGAATTGCGGTCCAAAACCGAACCGAACCGACCCGTGCACACCCCTAAAACTCACACCTAAATCGATTAAGGCTTTTTCGATTCAATTCTCTCCTATGATGCAGGATATGGTGGGTGAACCTAGATCCTTGAACTTTAGAGGGAGATCATTGAATATGATGAAGCTAAAATTTTGTGCTATAAACACGTTCTTCTTTACCCTAAGCCTCCTCTTTATCGTCAATAAGTCTTTGATGACTTTTGTATAAGCAAGAATTTTCTTGATGGAATCGAGGAAAGGTAAGTTTAACTCCACTTGCTTAAGGACTTATAGAACATAATCACGGGGCTTGCCTTATTGGGAAGGAACCAACCATTGAGGAAATGGAACTGCGGTGGGTGGCTTCACTACTATCTCGGTCTCACTAGTGTCTTCTTTTTCACTCTCTGTCAAGGGGACATCTTCAGCCTCTTTCATGTTGGGCGAAAACTCCTTGTATTTTGGTGCATCGTGTGGGGGAGGTGATAAATCAACAACCCACCCACTACGTAGAGTGGTTACGACTTGACATTGCTCTTGATGTTCTGTAGAAGTAGAGCTAACACTAGTTTGACCTTGGGGAGGTCTTTGGCCCTGAGGAGGAAATTTACCATTCTCTTGGACACTCAATGAAGATTGCAACTTTGAAATGTTCGCATTTATGTCAGTGAACATGTGCTTATATCTATCATTGGTTGCACTTTGGGAGTTTATGAATTGGTGCATCTCATCCTCAAGAGTTCTCCACAGTGGAGTGATATATGGAGCTGGAGGAGGTGGTGCTGGGTTGTGTCCTTGCATAGGTGGTGCTTGATGAAAGTGTGGAGGTGGAGGATGGTCAACATGTGAATTAGGATTCAATGCAGCCTGCGGTTTCCCATAGCTAAAACTTGGGGGTGGTTTTTCCATGAAGCGTTATAAGAATTTTTGTGTGGGGCACCGAAATTACCCTTGAATACTCCTACACCACTTACCTGCTCATTAAGCATAACTTTGTAAGCGAGAATTTTTAGACATTCCTCTCTTGAATGTCTCGCTTCATAAATAGCACATACATTCTGAACGGGGATGTGAATGGGACCATTTGGTTCTCTTACGTGCATAGTAAGTAACTCTCTCATACCCTTCTCAATTTGATCAAGTCGATGGTTCGTCATGGTATCTTTTTCAATGTTGAATTTATTGGACGTCGATGGAGTGGTGGCCTCTTGGTGAGTTCGGTTCTAAGGGCTAGGATTAGATGTATCCCATGTTTGATTGGTGTCGGTGACATACCTCAAGTGGATCTCAGCATCATTAGTCTCTAATTCGATAAAGGGGTCATCACACATTGTTTCAACAAGTTGTTTAGAGTTGATGTTCAGCCCGTTATGGAAGAATGAAATTATTTTCTTCTTATCAAGTGCATGATGAGGGCATGAAGTAAGTAACTCGTTGAAACACTCAAAACATCGATCAAACGACTCACTTTCTAATAGTTGCAAGGTTTGAATTTTAGCCTTAATGGAGTTTGTCCGATGTGCAGGGAATAACTTCTTGAGAAACTTAGATTGTAACTCGTTCCACGAAGTAATCGAATTAGGAGGTAAAGGCCATAGCTAGGTCTTAGCTTTATCTTTGAGAGAAAGTGGGAAAAGCTTGAGGCAGATCACATCTTTCATGCATATTTGAGCACTGAATGTCTCACACGCCTCTTCAAACTCCCGAATGTTGAGATATGGCTTTTTCGATTCCATTCCATGATATGTGGGAAGGAGTTGGATCATTCCATTTCAAAAACATAACTTCCCTGCATTATATGGGAGAAAAATGTAGCTTGTAGTGACTGACCGCTCAGGATACAAGAATTCTCTCAAGAGTCAATAAGGTGCTTCTCCCTCACTCGCGCCTACGCTTCCATGATGTGAAATGGCTCTCTCACTTAATGACTCGGTATCCTCACTTGGTGCACTTGGAGTGTAACCTGAAGTGTAACCACATGGGTAGCTTGCTGTTGACTTTGGAAGTGTAGGAGCTGGAACCCAAAATTGAGGATGGTTAGGCGTGTGTGGGCTATCTGGGTTGTACTCAATAATCGGGTTTTCGTGAATGTGCATAGGAGTGTTCGAAGGAGTTTGGTGTGAATTTTACATTAACAGGATTTTGAAACATGATTTTTTTTTTCTTTTTTTTTGGGATTTTTAATGAATTTTTGGTCAAGGTTATGGATTAACTCAATTAACCTACAGTCTACCAAATTCCCCGACAACAATGCCAAAAACTTGACGTGACCCAATTTGTGTCTAAAGTGCATGCTAATTATAGTTCAAGTGCAAACCGGTCGCGGAAGTAATAAACCCAGTAAGACGGGGTATCGATCATTAGGGAAATAGGATGCGGAGATGTGATGACATTGGAGAGATAGAGAATCCTAACTTGACTCTAAAAACAAACGAAAAGATGCTTTGAATGAGAGTATATCTACAAACTAAATGCAGATTTAAATTAACTACAACTAAATTAAATGCTATTGAAGTGCAACTAGTCTATCTAACCTAAGAACATATCACAATTATATGGAGGAATTGACTACGAATAGAAATAATAGGTCGGGTTACAATCCCCTACCCCTAGTAATTCACCTTGTAGGATACTAAATTTTGAAATTAAAACTTTACACAAATTCGGTCTCTATTAATCCTAAGCATTACGTATATGAAGGAACGAAGCCCATATCATATGAAATCAAAGGCAAGAATAAAACAGTGTCACATTAACTAACACACACGTTGCACTCTTAAGCATCCCGGTTACCTAGTGCAAACGAGATTAAAAGTCTTATGAAGGTTGCGATAGTTTCACAACATGATTCCCTTAAGATTTTAATTCAAAAATTTATTTCCCATTATGATGAATTACATCGGATTGGGTTCATGCACCCCAACCCTTAAAAACTTAGCCGAACATAACTAAACTAAAGAAAAACGTAATTTTTGAAAAGCAAAGCATCATGCTATATGAAGAATGGGTACGAAGAAGAAGGTGATGCATCAAAACAAATAATTGATCAAAGTAAAACTGAAGGATTAAAGGAAAAAATATTACTTGTATTAAAGAAATCCCAGAAATAAAACTTAAATCTTCACTCTTTTATAGAACTAGGGTTTTGGTTACAAAACCCTTCTCCTACTTCTAGGAAACCTAATTTTCGAACCCCTAACATTGTGTAACAACCATGAATAAATATTCTCCGAAATTTACAAGAGATTTAGCCAATCATAAAATTCTTAAAAATTGAAATTCCGTGAAAATCCAAAGCGGTCCGGATCAGCGGGACTGGGCGTTCCGGATCGCCCTCTTATTTGAGTCAGGCTTTTGTGTAGAGGCAATCTGGATCCTTTAATTTTAAAAGGTCTGAATCGCTCTTATATTTCATTCAGAGGTCGTTCTGCCAAACCGGTCCGGATCCTTTAATTTTAAAAGGTCCTAATTGCCCTAGTTTTTCATCCAAAACTCTTCTCTTGACTGCTCTCATCTTTAGAACCTCGTAACTTCTGTTTTGAAACTCGGATTTGGACGTTGTTTCTTCCTACGCACTTGTAGACTCGAGGTATTTAACTTTCATTTTGGGTTCTTGTCCAGATTCCTAATGGAAATTACGTTTTTGCCCTTTTAACTTTTCTTCCTTGATTCGACTTTCTGCTTTGGGCTTTTCCTTTCTTTACTTAGCAGTAAATAGCTGTAAATGGCATGAAAAAAGCACAAAACTCGAGATACTATGTAGAAAGGTCAGTGGAATATAAATGAGATAAATTAAGATGAATTACATTATTCGAGGCACCAAAAGATATTAAATTAGGGGATAATTTCGGAAGAATTTATGCCTAATCCTGGGTTCTCTGAGAGAGGGTTGTGCTTGAAAGTCCATAGGTTTGCAAATACCATATTTACTCCTAGTTTTCATATAATAAGAATTTGAGGGTGGAACACTAGGAGTATAATTAGGAGTAGAAGGAGGAAGGTCTGAAAAGACACATGAAGGTGTTACTGAGATAGCGGGATGGACATAGGTGCTGAAATGGCTAAGAGTATGGGTAGAGGAAGTAGAGGAGGTAACACAGAAGGGGTAGAGAGATGGGAGTGGTGTGTTATGGAGGAAAGGAAGGTAGCCCAGATGATAAAAGAGAGGTAACAGAGGTATATGTATTACCTAGAAAGGTAGATTCATAAAAGTGGACATATCTGGAAACTTAAATTTTAATAGTTGTAGGATGATATAAATATATCCTTTGTAGTTCTATGGTAGCCAACAAAAATTCGTGGGCTTAGTTTTGGGTCCAAGTTTATTTGAGTTAAAAGGAGTGAGAAGAGGATAACAAGTGCAACCAAAGGTTTTGAGAGTAATATAGTCAAGTTTAGTGTGAAATAGAAACTCAGAAGGAGATTTAGATTGAGTATATGAACTTGGCATCCTATTGATGTGAAATTTGGTTGTGGAGAAGGCATGATACCAAAATTTATTAGGTAAAAATGCTATGGATAAAAGGGTAAGACCAGTTTGCACTATATGTCTATGCTTCCTTTTAGCTCTACCATTTTACTGAGAGGTCTTAGCACATGATTTCTAGTTTTTGATACCATGAGGTGAAAGGAAGTGTTGAAATTATATTTTAAGGTACTCTCCTCCACCATCTGTTCATAAAACCATAATTTTGTGATGCATTTTATTCTCCATTAGCTAAAGAAAGTGAGAGAAAGCAGAGAAGGTCTAAAATTTATAAGTGAGGGGGTAAATCTAAGTGAACCTACTACAATTATCCACAAAAGACACATAATACTTGTAACCATTAAGAGAAGAAATAAGGGAAAGATCCCACAATTCATTATAAATTATTTACAAAGGAGTACATGATCTAGTGAAAGAAATGCGGAATGGTAGTTTGTACATTATACTTATCAAGAAGTGTTCACAGAGCTTAGAAAAATGAAAAAGAGTTTTATTACAAAAAGATGTAAACGTATTTAAAATTTGATGTAAAATAGTACTTCAGGGATGCCTCGTTCTGTTGTGCTAAAGAGTATTTGATACTTTCTTTCCTAATTAAGCTGAGGGAGAAGAGAACTGAGGACTTAGTTATGATGATTTAGTGGTGGAATTTCTTGAAGAAAGAGATCTAGAGGAAGATATAAGATACAAAACATTGGAGTTAAGGCCCTAAAAGAGGATTTTCCATGAGTTATTATCATGTATCTTGAGAGAATTAACATCAAAGATATAATAATAATTGTTATTTGTGCAAAGTTGGTAAATAAAAAGTAGATTGGACGATAGTTAAGGGACACATAAGGTATTATCTAATAAAAATGTATGGGAGGAGGTGTTCAAAGATGAAATACCAGAGCAAGAAATTAGGAGATACTGGCCATTAGCAACTTAAATTGATTCATCACCTTGATACTCTGTACCAATTGATAGGTTAGATAAATCATTTTCCATTTGAAAGGAAGCTCCAAAATCATTATAGCACTCATTGTTGGAGTATTGATAAGGTACAAAGGAGGTGGCCATAGTAGCAAGTTGTTGAGGAGGGAGATAACCTTCGTAACTGTAATTAACGCAGCGATAAGAATCCTTAGTTGTATGAATAGTTCTTTAACAGATCTGACATCAGATGGTGTGTAAGGATGTAAATTCATCTTCGGTCAAGGATTATTATATGTGGAGCCATTGAAGAAGATAACAGAGGAATACTGATGTCGTCCTCCAAATCTTTCTCTACGAGGATGGAATCGACCTTTACCTTTGCCTCAAAACTGTCCAGGAGAGAAATTATTCCCTGGGTATTGTGGATGATTTATTTCCATCGTAGGTGTTGAGATATTAGTAGGAGACTCAAACGATTGATGAATTGATTATTTTTTAGTCTTGAGGATTACATAAAATTCTTCAATCAAAATTGGTTGAGATCCTGTTTGAATTGAGGTTTTGAACGCTCTGTTTGACACGGGAAGACATTTATAGCATAGATCAAGATATCTTCATCTTTAACTTAAACTATAACGACTGTGAGATTATCTCGTGCTTCTTTTATCTTCTATATGTATAAATCGATGGAATCAAAACCTTTAACGATTATTTGAAGGTTAATTTTTAGCTGAAGAACATTTGATTGAGAATTTAAGGAGAATCTTCATTCAAGTGTAAACCAAACTTCTTGAGAATTGGTGTGACCAACATGCGAGAATCTTATGGCTGGTGGTGTAGCATTGATGAAAGTAAGTAAAGATTGATCCATCATTGTCCACTAAAGAAATGCTGGATTTGGTGTGCTGGTTTCAACAATTATTAGAGATAGAGTTGGATTCGTACAATTAATGAATGCAAACAGTGAGTGAGATTTTAGAATTAGAGTGATTTAATATCTTCAAGTGATATAATTTGTTGAATCAAGTCGAATTAAAATAAAATGGTAAATATTAGAAAGTAGATAGATCGGAGAATATGGAGTACGAATGGCACCAGATGCCATGGAAACTTCAGATTAAGAGTTAACAGAAGAAGACGAAAAAGACATTACGTCATATCTTTGAGATGCTAATCTATTTAATTCCACTCTGATACCATGAAAGATTCTGCAGAGTTTGAAGGTCAAGAATAGTAGAAGAAGACGACAAAAGGAGAATCAGATTAATTCTTTCATTTCTCAATGATTATAGTACAATACCTCATTATATATTTATTGCGTTACTATAGAGAAGATTACAATTGAATTAGTTAGGGCTAATAGAAGAATTAGTTACAACTAATCTTCATTAGAGTTTGCTAACGTGTCGTGCACTGTTTAAAAGGTTTTAGGTTCCTCTTTCCTGGACCATTGATCACTGTTGATGAATGAGTGATAATGATATTTTTTACACATTACATTCATGAAGCTATCCATATTAAAATTTTGATAAAATTCGAAAAGACAAGTGACTATTGTGTTCTCCATATCTCGCTTTAAGCTTTCTTTCCATTTCGCACTTTCAAGTTAACAAAATCAAGTCTTTTTAAGTTTAACAAATTTAAAGAAAATTCACTTTTTTATTTCTATATAGACCTCGCCCGAACCAACCCCTCCTCTTTCATTTGTTTTTTATCCATGGACGTCACATCTTTCCTCATATTGAATTATTTTTTCAGTTATATATATATATATATATATATATATATATATATATATATACAGTACTTCTCTTGTGCATACCAGTATGTATTTTAAAAGTGAGGACCGAATATGTGTCACCTGGCAGTGAGACCAGAAAAGAGAGGCTAAATTATAGGCACACTCTCTCTCTTTTCCGGACTCACCATTAGGTGACACATGTCCGATACGCACTCTTAAAATACATAATGGTATGCCCAAGAGCATTTTTGTATATATATATATATATATATATATATATATATATATATATATATATATATATATATGTGTGTGTGTGTGTGTGTGTGTGTGTGTGTGTGTGTGTGTGTGTGTGTGCGTGTGTGTGTGTGTGTGTGTGTCTGTGTGAAACTCTCATATGACACTCCGCCTATTAAAATATCGGGTGGCCATCCTGTGATAAAAATAAAATGTGGGTCTCATATGTCTCATTCCCAACAACATTTTTAAAAAACATTTTAAAGTTACTAACCACCTAGTAATTAAATTAGACCAGTGCCAAATTTTATCTTTCATTAATTAATAACATGCGAAGGTAAATAATAATTAAAACATCAATCACAAACAGATAAATAAATTCAACACAGAGGGACAATATAAATAAAAGTAACCGAATCAACTATCGGTTCAACAATAAAATACAACAGTAAACTAAAACAGTAACCTGGGTACAGAAGGTCAAATAAATAAACTGCATACTATAACTGAGGGAGGCATGCCGAAGTGAGTACTGGAGTAAAGATCCTACACTGGAAATAAATGAATGAAGCACCTATAGCAAGTCATGCAACTTCCACATGAGCTGCAGCTGTGCATCCCTGTATAGAATATTCAAACTAGGGGTCCCTGTGACTGGACACCTAAAAGGTTTTGAAAAAGATTTTTACATAGGTCAGATCCCAAGTAAAATATTTTGAAAATATTTAGCAAGCAGTTAAATTGCAGTAATTAAATATGCATGTACACTCTTTTTATTTAAGTTAGTGTTGCACTCTCTTGAGGTATAACTCACCCCTAATCTAATGTGCACACCTAACGCTTTCTTGCTAACCTTTCTTAGTTACGTTACCCCATTTAACTAGCTGTATCAAGTCTCTTTCTTCATAGTAACTAGTTTTGCCCATCCGTATTTCCCATTCAATACGTTACTAGAATCTTTATATCAATTAGTAAATTATGAATTTCTCGTTATATGTTTAATCCTCCACCCACTAAAGTTATTTTAGATTTCACTATCTGTCTCATTTACTAACAGGATTTTGGTTTTAGACACCTTTTCGTAGAAAAATCATAACTAATTAAAAAAATAAAAAAAATACGAGGTCAGTGCCCACACGATCGTAACATAAATATCTAAGAATTTCATTTTCTGAAAAATAGTTAAACCAGAGCGGTTTGGCCTCAAAATCGGACCAGTTCACTACTGCTGAACAACGAACCTCCTTATTCTCCAACTCATTTTTCCTCCATTTTTACACATCAAACCTTCATAGTTTCTTCTCAAGACTCATACCAATCATAACCAACGTTTATTACACATACTAAATAGGTTCTAATCATTGTATGAATCTCTAAACTTCAATGGTTTCGATTATTACTCACGATTTCACGAATTGGGTTTCATAACTTTTATTCAATCATTCTCTTCAATACAATTCTCAATCAACGAATCTAACTTCGATTTTTAGCAAGGTAATTGTGTTTATGTCTTTACATAATATCAATTTCATACTAATCATCAATCCATATCAATCAAAATGGTTAATTCACCCAAAACCCATTTATTCACCAAAAAAAAGACAATGGTTTACACCCACCATGATATGAATCGCAATACTGCAAATTCAATGAAAGCAAGTTTAACTACTTACCTGAATAATTTCGTAGTGCCTGATTTTGGTGAAGATAGTGATACACCTCTAAGAATTTCCTTCCGAAATATTCACTCTAAGAATGTTCTTGCAATAATATATATATACTAGATTATTATGCGACACACAATAATATATATAGACTGGACCCTCTTTCAGGTGATAAATAGCACAAATAAATCATATCTTGAAACAGCGAATACAAAGTCTCATCATAATATATATTATAGCCCAAAAATCACTATATAAATATCATTACCGTATCTTACACAACACACTTTTCTAAAGTTTAGCTCTGCATTTTTGGCGTGGCTATATCATATGGGTATTCTCGATAACCCCACAATTTGAAATTTAATTCTTCTCGATACTTCCCCACCCATTAGCTTGTATTACATAAGTTTTCTTAGTGCTTCCTTCACAGCACTACCCGACTCTCCTGGCTATATATCGTAATAGCTCTCAGCTGAAAGTGTTTCCTCTACACATTCGATAATTTAACATTTAAAACCGATGCACTAACATCCAATAACATCTCACTACTCCCAATGTTTATTAAGGTACATACGTCTAACATCTCGCAACAAAGCCCAAAATAATTTTTTCCAATGAATTATTCCCTAGCATTGTCGATCGTCAAAATACATGGCTCCAAAATACACGACTAACATATCATAAATCCTATCTCCCAGCACCTAAATCAAATTGTCTATGCCGATGTCTCTCAAGGATTCATACGATATGATTCTCTCATTATCACTAAGTTCACAACAATGAGTTCAAACTCTCTACTCAATGGTGAACTCAATATACTCTGAATCACATCAAATAAAGTTCCTACGCATCAGGGTCCAACATAACTAGACAACTGTACTCTCTGAAGTCTACTTCTTAAATATCTTCGTCCATTCGACCCTCTTTCAAGTGAGATATCATAAAAATGTACTTCCTGCCCCCAGAATAATGAACATGGTAATCTTTCCTTAATCGCCTATCATCGCACAACAGTCAGTACTCTAGAAAAAACTATACCTCGAATATCACCCTTTAGCATGATCTAACCTTATAAAATATGTATATCTCCTCAGTGTCCACACCCGCTCCCTTGAAAATGGAACTAAAGGGTACCTCGTTACTCCACGGTGAATATACACACACTATAGTAATATTATCGATACCTTTACTAAGCCCATTTCACATAGGAATATTGCACTAATAAACTAGTGTGATTCGCTCGTGCCATACGAAGAAGACCCCAAACCATTTCAGGATAAAATCTCATACTTCTAATTTCCCATAGCACTCATGGTTCGAATGATTCCTGGACATAACACCCTTATCCCAACAGAACCAAAAAATTCTTATAACTGTTTCCCCTACTGGTCATCCCGATCTTGTCCCCTAGTTTATTACGAACAATATTCACACATGTGTTCCTAATCTTTACACATAAAACATCTCACTATGCATTCCCCTTCCTATGGTCCCACTGTCCATGTTGGGGTTGTTCTTCTCCCGTGCCTAATATACTTGTCCCTGATTGCTACCCCGTTATCCCTTTAGCTCCGCTGGACCCATGGGACTCGGTGCTGGACTTAACAACCCTGACTGAATCAACCATCACTTCGTAGGAATTATATTAATCTCAATCATTAAAATGAATTCTCTACTAGGTTTCCCCTCTCGTTATGCCTCACCAACATCGTTAAATTTAGTCTTGCCCTTTGGTTATATTCGCTAGCTCTCTTGGCTCCTTTCTCATGATAATGACAACAACGATACCAGTTATTCTCTTCAGACTTCCGCATACATGATTGTATATTCTACTCATGAGTCCATTATTAACTTACGGACCTTCTTTATTCTCCATATCCACCTCATCGGGTACAAAGTTCGCTAAACATGTCAACTCTCCTTCATAACCGACCACTCTATGGACCTTTTGAAACAAGTCTTAAAATCTATTTTTCCTTTCTGTTAAAATAGTTGGTGAGAGGATTTACGATCAAATTTTACAATAAACTCCTCGTTACCCATGGTATCCCTTCATGGTTGTGGTGTCCGACTCACAGAACTATAATGTCACTCCTATGAGCCAAAAAATTTCCCTCGATTTTTTTACCCTGGGTGCCACTGCACTCCACCCTAAACAATTGTCATTGGATATTATCCTCACATTTCTATAGTAACTCCTACCGCGGTTACCGTTCTCGAAATATTTCATGGCTTCTGCTGAGCCTCCCCTCCTGTCATTCTTCTTACAACCCTCGATGGTCGTCCCAAGAGTTTTCGGTGTATGAAAACCAACTGAACTCGAATATGAATCACATCATCTATACTTAATCGTAGAAGAACGTAAGTCACATACATGAAGGAATACAATAATCCTATAATAAGTCTCTATATCAAAGAACGCTATGCTAAAATGTAATAAGCCGTACAGATCCTAAGGATTTTAAAAACTGATGCTCAGATACCATCTGGGATACCCCACCTATTAAAATACCAGGTGGCCAGGCTGTGATCAAAATAAAACGTTGGTCTCATATGATTCATTCTCAGCACGACTTTCAAAAAACTTTTTAAAGTAACTAACCACCTAGTAATTTAATTAGACTGGTTACAAATTTTATCTTTCATTAATTAACAACATGCAGAGGTAAATAATAATTAAAACATCAGTCACAAAATTATAAATAAATTCAACACAGATGGACAATATAAATAAAAGTAAACAAATGAACTATCGGTTCAACAATAAAATACAATAGTAAACTGAAACAGTAACCTAGATACACAAGGTAAATAAATAAACTGTATAATATAACTGAGGGCGATGTGCCCAAATGAATATTGGAGTAAAGATCCTACACTAAGAATAAATTAATGAAGCGTTTATAGCAAGTCCTGTAACTTCAACATGAGTTATAGCTGCGCATCCCTGTATAGAATATTCAAACTGGGCGTCCCTGGGGCTAGACACCTAAAATATTTTGAAAAATATTTTGATACGGGTTAGATCCCAAGTAAAACATTTTGAAAATATTTAGCAAGTAATTAAATTACAGTAAATAAAGATGCATGTACACTCTTCATATTTAAGTTAATGTCTCACTCTCTTGAGCTACAACTCAGCCCTCATCTAATGTGCACACCTAATGCTTGTCTGCTAAACTCCTAGTTACGCTAACTAGCCGTATCAAGTCTCTTTCTTCATACTAAAATATTGTTCCCACCCGTATTTCCCATTCAATACGTTACTGGATTCTTTATATCAATTAGCCAATTATGAATGTCTCATTATATGTTTAATCCTCCACCCACAAAAGTTATTTTAGATGTAACTATCTCTCTCATTTACTAATTATAGAGCGTTGAATAGTCATAAGAGTATATTTATAAGCTTGTTATATACATACTAACCCAATACATCATCTACCATGCACACATAGTATAATAAACCACAAGTATATACATTATTCTAAATATATATATATATATATATATATATATATATATATATATATATACAATGCGGCACCCTTAGGATGAGACTAGCGGTGCATACATACTCTAATATCAAGTCCCGTTACATCACGCACTATATAAAGGGCTATTAGTTTGATATATCACTTGAACGATCATCACAAATCACACATATTGGAGGCGAATATAATTCGAAGCCTATAGGCTATGCACATACATACGCACCCATATGACTGCCAGATTATTGTTCTCATAGATAGGCCTTTCTTAGGTTCTATATTCTGAGGTACAAGTCATCCCTCCAATGGGCTCATCAGGGTAAGGCTGTCCATGACGCGAAACCTCCTGTGATAGCAAGTAGCATAGGTATGTCATACACATAATAAATCATACAAATCAGTACAAGTATACACACAACTTATATCATATATCCCATACGTAGCATATATATATCCCGAATATCCTACCACTAAAAGAATTTGTAGCATTAGCAAAAATATTTAGCAACACAAGTTATTTTTGTTGCCAAAGATACCCTTTTGGCAACAAAATCTTAATTATGTTTCCAAAAGACCATTTTATATTGTACTTTTGGCAACATAAAATAAAACTTGTTGCCAAAGGTTAAAATTTCAAGCGAGAAGGTAGCAAAATAAAAGGAGTGAGAAATTTAGATTTTGGCATCATAGTTGGATGCCAAACATCACCTAACCTTTGGCAACATAAGAGTGTGTTAAGAAAAATAAGTGACTTTTGGCAACAAAGAAAATTTTGATGCCAAAAGTATTTTATCGTTTTTTTCTTTCGTTAAAAGAAAACTAAATACCTTATTTTTTTTCAAGACCTTTTCCTTATATCTGTCAAACCCAAACTTTTTTTTTTTTAAAAATTGTCAAACCCAAACGTGAAACCCACACGAACCCTTACTTCGGAAACTCACCCATCTTTTAATCCGAAAATCCGCCATCGTGCAAGTAAACCCATCTCCATATATTTACTTTCACTTGTGATGAAATTTAGCTAGGGTTTTGATCTCAACCACAAGGTTAGTTGGATTTAGTCCATTGATTGGTTGGATTTAAGAATACTGGCAACGGATTAATTCCACGGATTGGTTGGATCCGGTGGATTTCGATTCAAGGTTAAAGAAAGGGGAGGCTCGTTGGAGGCCATAGTTCTCCCCATGGTGGTAAGGTGACATTAATTGGTAGAAACATAAATTATATCTCCTAACTTATTTCCCCGCTTTTGTAATAGTAAAGATGAAACTATAATTTTGGCATATTATACCTCATCTCAGCATCTTAACACTTGTGATACTTGAATTAATACTTGTTATCATGTTTAAATTGCTTCCCAATCAGTTAGTTGGTTAAATTTATATTTATTCCATGTTTAACTAGTTGCAAATTAGGTTTTGGTATGTCATAAATAACCTAGGCCATGGTTCTATTTTTGTTGCAAATTAGGTTTTGAGTTTCTTTTTTGGGATTACTTATCTGTGTGTGTTCTTACAAGGAGGTTCTTAATTTTTGTTGAATTTGAGGCAGTCCTTTGGTTTCAGTGAAGATGGGTTTTAGAAGGTAGGGGTTAACGACACAGTCTTTTGGTTTCAAATATGTGATTCAATGATTTTCAACCATGATCCACCATTACGTGCTGAATGTACGGACTATGGGAGTTAATCAAGTTGTGGCATGTGTTGTAGTGTACTTGTGTCTCACAACACAGGTGGTTATCCATTAGGGTGCTACTAGTGGAATAAGGTGATTCTACATGTCATCTCGTCAATGCTCTGCTTCACAATAGCAATTATGATGGTTAGTAGATACGTCTACATAACACTAAACACAATTGTGCACCTTGGGTACTTTTTCATATTAATAGTAAACTAAATAAATAAATAACCAACAATGTGTTGAGTTGTTGCGATTCTTTAGTTTCACACATCGATTCAAAGTCATGGTATAGTTAGGATTGCCTAAGGGTGTATATAAATTGTATTTGATTCTTTTAATTCAATGAAGATTAGGTTTGTAAAAGTTTTAAGAAATTGGGAAATTGGGATTGTAATTTAAACACTAGTTGTGATGCTTAAGAATTTAGTCTAGAAATGAATTCATAATCCCCGCTCTCTTCTCTACTTATTTAATCCTAATTTCATTCATTGTTATCCCTTCAATCAAATTTGGAAAAACGCTAATTTTTTATCCCAATAAAGTCCCCAAAGTAACATATGTTATATATTTCAAATAGTAATATATGTTATTTCAAATTTTAGATCATAAATGATCTTATTATTATAAATATATAACTTTTCATCATTTTATAAACTTTGCACCTCACTTCGATTAGGCGCGCGCCTCGCTTTGCGCCTTGCGCCTAGGCTCCACGATGACCTTGTCGCCTTGGTGCGCTTTTCTCCCGTGATAACTATGCTTCAAACTAAAAATAGATATATTATCGCTAATGGATGTTAGTTCTAGCAATGAGTTGTGTCGGGTCGGGTCGTTATTGGTTTTGTGTAAAGAATGGCGTCATCCGTACCCTCCCCATTAATAATCATGGTTTCTTGTCATGTCGAGTTTGTTTCATGTTTAATTCTTGTATTTGTCACTTTAAGGGTTCATGTTTGTGCATGAAGTTTTATCTCCTACATATAGATCATCCTTTGTTATTCCTAACAAATATAATGATTGTACTTTTTATCGAATACTAGCCATGTGGACTGGGTTTTGACCTATTATGAATATGACAGATTGTTTGGATTTTTTTCAACTTTCGTAATCAAACACACCCTGACATTCAACATTTTTCACTTATATCCCTCTAAACAGGACTATGCAGATGCCCCTGTTCTATTTGACTGAATCGGCTTTGTTAGATCATAGGAGAGAAGCAGGTGGACTTCAGTAATGGAAATGTTGAATAAAATAGAGTTATTGAGACCTTGTGTATTGTTGTTCATATATGCTTTTGTTTCCTGATCATCTTTGGGATTTGCATCTTTTATCATTTCATTGGACCTCTCCTCTCCATTAGTGGTGCTTGCCTCCTCTTTCTGAGGACTCGGAATCAAGGTGCATATATGCTCCTCTATTTTCACCACCGAGAGTTGTAAAACTGACCATTTGACACATAACGAGTTTTTATGCAAAATCATCTCTTTATCAGGTTTATAATATGCGGTAGGCAGAATTTGGGCGGTGGGAGGCTACCTAGTGCCTAGGAGGCTAGGAAGACGCCTAGGCCGATTATATTTTTAAATACAATATTATAAAAATTCACTTATTAGCATAAATTTAACAATTAAAATAAAATCTTAAGTAGTCAGAGAAATTTATTAAAAATAATACAAATACAAAAGTAGAAGCCAATTATATATTTGGTCCTATGTGAGATGACATAACTGCATCTAATGCCCAGGCAAGGTGTATGCGGAAAACCAATGTGTAGCACCGAGGAGGGGCCTTGGCAGCGAGAGAAACATTTTATTAATATGTTTGATTTGCTAGTTCTCAAGAAGCATTTTATTAAAATGTTTGTTACACTATTAAAATGTTGTTCTAAAATGACAGTTATCGCAATGACATTTGTAAATATGGTGCTTCTCTGAAATGACAGTTATATTGTCTCGTATTCATTGTGGCATTTCATTTCTTTTAGATTTATGAATTGTTAAGAATGAATTCTTATAGCAAAGTAAAGCCAGACTCAAAATCTTCTCACAAGATAATGTGATATCAATCATGATTTACGAAGTATGTATATGTATTGTATAGAATTCGTTCAGTTCTAAAAACTTAATTATTTTCCCAATAATTAGACCTATATATATTTTCTTGTCGTAGTATATACTAGAAACTAACGTATACCATGGTGAGTCTCTTATTATTTGTTCTCTATTAGACCAAATGGCATAAGTGGTTTTCTTTAGCCATAAATGGTGGTATGATACATCCTTCCCAACCCAAAAGACCCTCCCATGAATCACAAGTTAAAAAAAACTCTCGAATAGGGAAATCCTAGGAAAATAAAGTAATTTCAAATGGGAATGACCTTCCAAGAAAGCATTTCAGCATTCTGAAATTATATCCATTTTTAACACATTTGGAAGAACACGGTTAAATTCAGAGATAGTCTTCACGCCATCAATGGCTTCAGACTGTGTTTTTCATTAGTGACCACATGATCCACGTGACCGAATTCTTCATAGATATTGAAAATGACTATATCAAGAACAACATCTTAGTTTTGATTTTCATGCTTTACTTTGTTTGGAACATGGTACTTACCATTTGGTTGTCAAAAACAACAATGGCATAGTGTTTGATATTGTTTAATTGAAAAATAAATAAATATGATTGCAAGTTATCCAATAAGTGATTTAATTAGTGTCATTCTATCTCCTTAACAAAGTGAGCATTTTTAGTTATTTTAGCAACCTCTAGCATTCAATCTCAGAGGTAAATATTTTAAAATTCAGTTTCCCCTGTTGTTTTGATTTTTTTTTCATTTATATTTGTTTAATTTATCTTTCTTTGTTTAGTTATGGATCATATTTTTTAGAGGAAAACTTCCAACATATTGTGGACGTGACTAATTAAAGGATGACCCAGAGCCACGATTTTGGCCCTCTTGATGTTCACTTCGATGGAACAAATGGTTCTTATTACTATTACCCCATAATTAAGGGTGCGTGCATGTTCAATCCTATCCAATAAGTACATCATTACGTTTTGAATTGTTTTTCATGTTTTCATAGTTTATTGAACTTGGAGTCTTAGAGTAGAGGGGTATGTGTTCAATCCTATCTAAGTTTCTTGATATTATAATTGATTTATATCTTATAGTTTCTCTGTTGGTCGAGTAGATTGATATCTATTTATAACGTAATTAAGTTATTGCTATTACAATTAATTCAAATTTATTTAAAGATAAGTGATATAACAACTATATATAACTGTTATATATTGTTGTAACATCTATATATATAATAGTTATAACTATATATATATATATATATATATATAGCTGTTATAGCGATATATATGATATTTTCTCCTTTTGAAAAAGTGGAGTTTTCTCCTATCATAGATAAGATAAGACTTGCGGAATTGATATAGCGGAATCCAATCCCCTAGCTAGGTTTGAAAGAATAACTGCAGCTCAATTTGAGATGCTGAAATCTGGCGATAGCTCTAGGGTAGGTTCTACACCAGATAAGAGAGTTGGGATTGTGCTTGAACTAAAATTGTCCTATAAAAGGCACGAACACCTCGTACGGGACCAATGTAACTCGTAGGAACCGACCACATAGTTACGGGATTTTCGATTTGAGTATATAATGTAAATTTGCAAAAGTTAGACTTAGGCATAAAAATGCCGTAAATGGGTCAAAATGTAAAACAACCACAAAATTGTCCCGTAAGAGGCACGAACACCTCGCATGGGACAAATGTAAATCGTAGGAACTGACCATGTAGTTACATGACTCCCGATTTGAGTGTACGACGTAAATTTGAAAAAAGTTAGACTTAGTCTTAAAAACATGCCGTTAAAGGGTGAAAATGTAAAGCAGTCACACAATACAGTCCTATACGAGGCACGAACACCTCGTACATGACCAATTCAACTCGTAGGAACCAACCGCGTAGTCATGGAACTCCCGATTTCACAATACAAAGAAAAATTGCAAAAAATTGAATTAAGTCTTAAAAGATGCCATCAAAGGGTGAAAAGTTAAAACTGCCACAAAACGGTTCCATAAGAGGCACGAACACCTCTGGCGGGACGAGTGTAACTCGTAGGAACCGACCGCTTAGTCACGGTACTCCCGGCTTGAATGTATAACGTAAATTTTGCAAAAAATTAGACTTGTGTATGAAAACATGCCGTTAAAGGATGAAAAAATAAAATAACCACAATATGGTCCCGTCAGATGTACGAACACCTAACACAAGACCATTGTAACTTGTAGAAACCGACCACGTAGTCACGTGACTCCCGGTTTGAGTGTACGGCGTAAATTTTCAAAAAGTTAGAATTAAGAATAAAAACTTGCAGTCAAATGGTGAAAACATAAAATAGCCAGAAAATGGTCTCGTGAGAGGCACAGACACCTCGCACGGGACCACTGTAATTCGTTGGAATCGATCGCGTAGTCACGGGACTCCCAGTTTGAGTGTACGATGTAAATTTGCAAAAAAGTTAGAGTTGGGCATATAACATGCCGTCAATGGGTGAAAACGTAAAACAACCATAAAACGATCCCTTAAGAGGCACGAACACCTCGCACAAGATCATTGTAACTCGTAGGAACCAACCGCATAGTCACGGGACTCACGGTTAGAGTTTACGACTTAAATTTGCCAAAAGTTAGACTTAGGCATAAAAATATGCGGTCAAAGGGTGAAAATGTAAAACAACCACAAAATGGTCCCGTAAAAGATAGGAGCACCTCGTATGGGACCAATGTAACTCGTAGGACTCGATCGCATAGTCAGGAGACTTCCGATTCGAGTATATGACGTAACTTTGCACATTGTTAGACTTAGGCATAAAAACATGCCGTCAATGAGTGAAAACGTAAAATAACTCTAAAATTGTCCTGTAAAGGGTACGAACACCTCCTACGTGATCAATGTCACCCGTAGGAATCGATCACATAGTCTCGAGACTTTCGGTTTGAGTATATGACGTAAATTTTCAAAAAATTAGACTTAGCCATAAAAAATGTCGCAAATGGGTGAAAATGTAAAACAGTCCCGTAAGAGGCACAAACACCTCGCACGGGACCCATGTAACTCGTAGGAATGGACCACGCAGTCACGGGACTTACTGTTTGAGTGTACGACATAAATTTGTAAAAAAGTTAAACTTAGGCATAAAAACATGTCGTCAAAGGGTGAAAACATAAAACAACCACAAAACGGCCCCGTAATAGGCATTTAAACCTCGCACGGGACCAATGTAACTTGTAGGAACCGACCACGTAGTCACAGGGCTCCCAATTTGAGTGTACGGCTTAAATTTGCAAAAATTTAGGCTTAGGTATAAAAACATGTCGTCAAAGGATAAAAAGGTAAAACATCCACAATACAGTCCTGTAAGAGGCACAAACACCTCGTAAATGACTAATTTAACTCGTAGGAACTGACTCTGTCGTAACGGGACTCTTGATTTGAGAATATGAAGAAAAATTGCAAACAGTTAGACTTAGACATAAAAAATGTCATAAATAGGTGAAAACATAAAATAATCCCAAAACGGTCCCGTAAGAGGCAAAAACACGTCGTACGAGACCAATGTAACTCGTAAGAACTGACCGCATAGTTACAGGACTTTCGATTTAAGTATACGGTGTAAATTTGTAAACAGTTAGACTCAGCTATAAAAACATGTCGTCAATGAGTGAGAACGTAAGATAGTCACAAAATTGTCCTGTATGAGGCACCAACACCTCGTACGGAACCAATGTAACTCCAAGGAACCGACCACATAGTCACGAGACTTTCGGTTTGAATATACAACGTAATTTGCAAAAATTTAGACTTAGGCATAAAAAATACCGTAAATGGGTGAAAACATAACATAGCCTTGAAATTGTCCCGTAAGAGGCACGAACACCTCGCACGGGACCAATGTAACTCGTAGAAATTGACCGTGTAGTCACGGGACTTTTGGTTTGAGTGTACGATGTAAATTTTGAAAACGTTAGACTTGGGCATAAAATCACCGTCAAAGGGTGAAAACGTAAAACAGTCACAATACGGTCCTATAAGGGGCACGAACACCTCATACATAACCAATTTAACTCGTAAGAGCCGATCGCGTAGTCACGGAACTCCCAATTTGAGAATACGATGAAAAATTGCAAACAATTAAACTAAGTCTTAAAACATGCCATTAAATGGTGAAGACATAAAACAGCCACAAAACGTCCCCGTAAGAGGTACGAACACCTCCGACAAGACCAATGTATCTCGTAGGAACCGACCGCGTAGTCACGTTACTCCCGGTTTGAGTGTACGATGTAAATTTGCAAAAAGTTAGACTTATGTATAAAAGCACGCCATTAAAGGGTGAAAACATAAAATAACCACAATAAGTCCCCGTCAGAGGTACAAACACCTAGCACATGACCAATGTAACTCGTAGGAATCGACCGCCTAGTCACGTGACTCCCGGTTTGAGTGTATGACATAAAGTTGTAAAAAGTTAGAATTAAACATAAAAACATGCCTTCAAATGGTGAAAACGTAAAACAACCACAAAACGGTCCCATGAGAGGCACAAACAACTCGTACGGGACCACTGTAACTCGTAGGAACCGATTGCGTAGTCACAAGACTCACAGTTTGAGTGTACGACGTAAAACAGTCATAAAATGGTCCCATAAGAGGCACGAACACCTCGCACAGTTCCAATGTAACTCGTAGGAACCAACCGCGCAGTGACAGGACTAACGGGTTGAGTTTACGACTTGAATTTGCCAAAAGTTAGACTTAGGCATAAAAATATGCAGTCAAAGGGTGAAAATGTAAAAAACCACAAAATGGTCCCGTAAGAGGCAGAAACACCTCGTACGGGACCTATGTAACTCGTAGGAATCGATCGCATAGTCACAGGCATAAAAACATGTCGTCAATAAATGAAAATGTAAAACAACCATATAATTGTCCTGTAAGTGGCACGAACACCTCGTACGGGACCAGTTAGGAATCGATCATATAGTCACGGGACTTTCGGTTTGAGTGTACAACGTAAATTTGTAAAAAGTTATACATAGGCATAAAAACATGCCGTCAATGAGTGAAAACATAAAACAACCATATAATTGTCCCGTAAGTGGCACGTACACCTCGTACGGGACAAATGTAACTCCTGAGAACAGACCACATAGTCACGGGACTTCCGGTTTGAGTATACAACGTAATTTTGCAAAAGGTTAGACTTGGGCATAAAAAATGTCGTAAATGAGTGAAAATGTAAAACAACCATAGAACGGTCCCGTAAGAGGCATGAAAACCTCGCACGGGGCCAATGTAACTTGTAGGAATCGAATGCGTAGTCACGGGGCTCCCGCCTTGAGTGTACGATGTAAATTTGCAAAAATGTTATACTTAGGCACAAAAACTTATCGTCAAAGGGTGAAAAGGTAAAATAGCCACAATGTGGTACCGTAAGAGGCACAAACATGTCGTAAATGACCAATTTAACTCTTAGGAACCGACTGCATCGTCATGGGACTCCTGGCTTGAGAATACGAAGAAAAATTGCAAATAGTTAGACTTGGGCAAAAAAATGCCGTAAATGGGTGAAAACGTAAAACAACCACAAAACGGTCCCGTAAGAGGTGAAAACACCTCGTACATGACCAATTTAACTCGTAGGAACCGACCGCTTAGTTAAGGGACTTCTAATTTGAGTATACGACGTAAATTTGCAAAAAGTTAGACTTAGGCATAAAAACATGCCGTCAATGAGTGAAAACGTAAAAATGTCACAAAATTGTCCCCTAAGTGGCACGGACACCTCGTACGGAACAAGTGTAACTCCTAGGAACATACCACATAGTCACGAGACTTCCGGTTTGAGTATACAACATAAATTTGCAAAAGGTTAGACTTACGCATAAAAACATGTCATCAAAGGGTGAAAAGGTAAAACAACCACAATATGGTACCGTAAGAGGCACGGACACCTTGTACATGACTAATATAACTCGTTGGAACTGACTGCGTAGTCACGGGACTCCCAATTTGAGAATAGGAAGAAAAATTACAAAAAGTTAGACTTAGGCATAAAAAACGCCGTAAATGGGTGAAAAAGTAATACAACCACAAAACGATCCCGTGTTAGGCAAAAACACCTCGTACGAGACAAATGTAACTCGTAGGAACCGACCGCGTAGTCACGGGACTTTTGGTTTGAGTATACGATGCAAATTTGTAAAAAGTTAGAGTTAGGCATAAAACAATGCTGTCAATGAGTGAAAAAGTAAAATAGCACCAAAATTGTCCCGTAAGAGGCACGGACACCTCGTACGGGACCAATGTAACTTGTAGGAACCGACCGCGTAGTCACGGGACTTTCGATTTGAATATACATAGTAAATTTGCAAAAAGTTATACTTGGTCATAAAATCATGCTGCAAATGGGTGAAAATGTAAAACAACCACCAAACGGTCCCGTAAGAGGCACGAACACATCGCACGGTTTCGACTATCTTCATCGACTCGTCGTCTTCACTATAACTTACAAGTCACATACTTAAAACTTATTCATATTATTTTTGTGCATCTCAAGTATGAGTGCACATTGCGGGTGTAACATAGATATGTATAGAGCGACTGTTAGGGGTGCAAGTGGAGGAGACATAGAGATTAGGTGTTGTGATGACGCATGTTATATAAGAGTTATATATAACTGTTTATATATAAGAGTTTATAAATATAGCTGTTATATATAAATAGTCATATATAACATATATAAATAGTTTTTTTATATAACAGTATAAATTGTTATATATATAAACTGTTTATCTATAATTGTTATATGTATAAACAAACTTTATATATAACTATTATATATATAAACAGTTTATATATATATATATATATACACATTGTTTATATATATATAAAAAAATAGTTGTATTTATATATCTATATATAAACTGTTTATATATATAACAATTATATATATATATATACACTGCTTATATATAAAAAATAGTTGTAAACAGTTTATATATATAAACATATATATAAACAGTTTATATATATACACTGTTTATATATAAAAAAAATAGTTGTATTTATATGTAAAAAACAGTTTATATATATAAACATATATATATAAACAGTTTATATATATAACAGTTATATATATACATTGTTTATATATAAAAAAACAATTGTATTTATATATAAAAAAACACTTATAACTGCTTATATAAACTACTTATATATAAATAGTTTATATAAATAGTTATAACTATATATATATATAACTGTTTATATATAACTGCTTATATATAACAGTAATAATTATATATAATAGCTATTTTAACTGTTATATAACTGTACAATTATATATATAACTATTATATATTGTTATAACTGTTATATAACTGTACAGTTATAGATATAACTATTATATATATAACAATTATATCTTATATATAATTGATATATATATATATAGTTGTAACCGATAACTGTTTATAATTATAAGCTTCAGAAAAAATAATATATGGGTGTTAATGCTCCAATAAAACACAAAGATCACTGCTTTATATGCACTGCTTGTAAATTATAAATTGTTATTTTCTTTTGAAGTCGGATTGATAATAATTTATTTTGTATTTTGTGTAGAATGAAAATGGATTGCAACACATGAAATAGTCAATGGATACAGAGAAGCCAGGTATGTAGCTACTCGGATACTAATTTATGTTTATGTTATGATATTCAGTGTTTATTTTGATGATCTTTTATATGTTCTACTATATTTTTACACTTATATGATGTTTATGGCCGCGCAGGCTTGTATATACTATTTTTAGATGCTAAATCGGGGGGAGGGATTTTTTGGTGGTTTAGCCGCATTTTTTTTTTGTTGTTGGGTTTATTATAATGTTAAAACATGTTGGATTTCATGAATAAACAAAGTAAACTTTGCCGACATTTTCTGAAATTAAATAGTGTTTTAAATTGATCGAGTCAAATATACATGCATTTGAAGTTATACAAACCCATGTAGTCATTTGTTTTCGTATCCTATGCAGGTTGATGATGGATTTTGTTTGGAGTTATTACATTGGTGGAGGCTTGGAGGTGCGGTTTCTTATAGTGGAAGGGAGTCATATTGTCGTCATCGTTTTAGTTTACATGGATTTTTTTAACATCTTTTGATGTGTTAATGTATTAGGTTAGATCATGTTTACATCTGTTGGTGTGTTAGGATTGATTATGTTCTTATTCGGGAGGCATTTATTTTGTATCTTTATACTTGGATTGTAATGAAATATTATTTTGTAATTCATATTTACGAGATTTGGTTGAAAATTGTGGAACTTTGTATTACTTATTGTGGTGACAATAATTATTCAACACAAATAGATAGGAGAAAGGCAATCACCAAGTAAGAAAAAGGAATGTAAAATGACAATCACACAACAAAGGATATACGTGGTTCAGCAAAGAAGTGCCTACGTCCACGGTGGTGCAGTTGGTTTTATTTCTATATACTTCGGGGAGTGATTACAGAGAATACTACTTCTCCTTTTGCTCTGGACCTAGGGTTTAATATATACATGCACATTTAGGTAAGTGGAGGTGATGGGTTTCCCCACGTCTTCCATCTCTCTTATAACTCCCCTTCATGGGAAGGTGGAAAGAGACGGGATCAAAATAAGAGGCGAGGGGCCTGGATTTTGGGCCGCCAAAATTGGGCTACTCGTCCAAGCCCATGGTTTTAATTTTGGGTACCCACAATTGCCCCTAAGTGTATTGGGCCATGTTTATGGGCTCAATAAATATAAATGATCAGCCATAATGGTTGTTTTGCAATTCTTCAGAAACTGTGAAGCTGATTTTGGCGGCACCCGCTTCGTATCTTGTGCACTATGATTAGCAAAATTTGAAGGTTTCTTGGATTAGGAACTTTTCTATTGTTGTTTCAATTTTTCCAGTACTTTCTCATTCCTTGCAAGTTTTAGCACTTCGTACCTTCTTCTATCAACCTCCATTCTCATTGCTTCCTTGGCATTTAAGCTCGTGCTTCTTCATCGTTTGAATTGGTCTTCCATCTTGTAAGTTTCATGTACTCTTTCTCTGTGCTTTCTCTTTGAGTTTGTAGTTTTCTAGGGTTTTCCAATGGCGAAGATTGGGAATAGGTCGATTTCCGAGTTTAGGAAGTTTTACAACATTCCTGAGCAGGTAGATATTGAGTGTTGTTCCTCCCCTCCTAGAAACGTTAGAGAGATAGATGATGCCCACTAGATCCATGTTCTGTTGCTTTCCCAGGGGGGACTCACTTTTCCTCCCAATGATTTGTTTTTGCATTTCTTTGTCTATTTTATAATGTTCCTGCACAATGCTCGCCCAATGTGTGGAAAATAGTTAATGGCGTACATAGGATAAATCAATTGTATGGTACTAGGTTAGGGCTCGCCGAGGTCTGTTTTTGATATTCCTTCTCTAGAACTAGCTCTGGTGTCCTCTACCTCAAAGCTAGGAGCCCTGACAAGGTATTGGTAGTAAATCTACCTGATTCCCATAAGGACTATTAGCAAGAAGGCTTTCTTGCTAGAAACTGGCAACTTCATCCCCAATTTGAAGGGTCGAGATCTGAGAGGTTCACTATTCCCTTCTATGGGGAGGAATATATAGGTAGACATTACTCTGTTGTTTTGATTTTTGTTGACTTGCGATCCTTCTAACTCTTCTTTGCTTTTTCTTCCATAGCGAGGTCGAAGAACTTGGAACCTGCACTCAGCGAGGTTCGTATCTCAGAATTGGTAAAGGCTTAGAATATCAGGGAGCCTTTAGGTGATGGCGAGCATCCCAGGTCTACTACCTTCCTGATCGAGTACAAGAACGTTAGCTCCAGCTTCATAGCAAGGCCTGTGGATAGTATCCCAAAGTTTGATTCTTCCCAAGAGACTGCTGCAGATCCTATCCAGTTAGACGAAGAGGAGAGCAGCTCTAAAAGTGATCTCGTAGGAGCCGTAAGTAATTTGGGAGGGGGAGCTCTGATAGTAGCAATTCCTCTAATCGTGGGGAGGTTTCTGAAGCTCAAGAGTCGTCGAGCATATCCAGTAGTTTGAGTGAAGAGATGGCTCCACCCCGGAAGAACCTGATTCGGGATGATGATGATGATGATGAAGACCACATGATTCTCGCACAGAGGTTAAAGAAGTAAAAATCTATCTCGGGGGCTGTGGCTACTGGTTCCCGATCCTCTGCTCAAGAGAAGGAGAGGAAGAGGAGCAGGTGAGAGAGAAAGAGAAGAAAAAGGAAGAAGAGAGGAAGAAGATGGAAGAGAAGAGGAGGGTAGAGGAGAGGAAGAAGAGAGAGAGTAAGAAGGAGGAGGAGGAGAAAAGGAGGGCAGAGGCGAGGACGAAGGCCAGGCAGGCCTTAGTCCCGGTGTCCGCACTGCCTGAGGGGGCCTCTGTGGCAATTTCCCCCCAGCTGGCCCTAGCTCTGCTCGAGAGAGATATCCTCCCGGCTCATCACTAAAGGGAAGTAGGGTCGAAGAAATTAGCCCTTCAGGCTGGTCAGAGGCTTTCTCTGGTAAGGTTTTTCCCTTCTCTCCTATGTTGTTCTGAATTACCTCATTTTCCTCTTCTGATGCCTTCTTTTTCTGTAGTTTGTTACTAACTTTGTCATGCTTTATCGTTCACATGATGAGCTGGTGAAAAGAAACAGCGAGATGGAGAAGGAAAATTTTGCCCTGAAGCTGAAGGGTAAAGAGCTCGAGTCTAGCTTTAAAGCCGTTGATGCTACTCAAATTTCATCCGATCTGGCTCTTGCTACTGCCAACAAGGAGAAGGACACAACAGTTAAGGACTTGAAAGAGCTGCAACAGTCCTATGACTTGGTTTGCTCGAGCAAGCTAGCTATTATTGAGGACAACAGGGTGTTATCTGAAGAGCTGATGAAGAAAGAGTCTGAGGCTGTCACTGCTAAGGAGGACTCATACAATTTCGGTTGGGCTGCAGCATATGAGGATGCTGAAGTTCAGATAGGCTATATTAGTCGTTTGAACTTCAAGAAAGGCTGGAACAAGGCCCTTTTGGCTGTTGGCATTGACATCGATTCTCCCTTATTTGATGAGCATGACCCAGGTCCGAAGCCAACCGTGGATGAAGTTCCTGCCCCAGCTATTGAAGGCGCTGATCATGTTCCTCAAGCGACTCCTGCTGAGGTTTCTCTGATTATGGGAACAGAGGTTACCCCTGCTGAGGGCGGTGCTCCTGCTGATGTTGACAAGGGGAAAAGGCCATCGACCTCTGGGCCACCTAAGGTTGTCAACTAGTTATCTACTAGGATTATTCTGTACTTTTGGTTTTTTCTGTCTGTAAATTTTTTCTTTACTGTTTGATGTAACTCCAATCCTTTATTAATGAAAAGGCTTCATTTTCTGCTCGCACTGATTTGTCTCTTTCTATCCTTCATCTTTCTCTCGCTTGTAGTTAGTTGATGTGAATGATTACATTCCTAATGCTTCCCAATGGGGCAGGACCCTTGGTCCCAATGCGAGTCCCGAAGTTTGCCAGACCTTTATTAAGCTTTGAAAATCCCTCAGATCTAGAAATCAGAAGTATAAGGAGCAATCTGAACTTGTGGCCAAGCTGAAGGACAGGATCCAGGAGATGGAGGACATTGGTGCCTCAGTCCAAGAGGAGGTCAATGCGCTGAGAACAAAGCTATCAGAGGCCTCCGAGATCAACCAAGTTGGGGAGGTTCTTCAGCAGGAGAATGAGGACCTGAGTAGAGAAGTCTTACGACTTAGAGAGCATGCGTTGAGCACTGTTCCAGGAATATTACAAGGTTCCTCATCATCGCGAACTAGAGCTGTTCAGAGTGTTACTCCTCCTGTGTTGCGGGGTTCCACTCGCCCACCTATTTTGCGAGCTGGTAGGAGCGCCAGGAGAAGAAACAGGGAAGCGAAAGAACTTCGAGATAGGGAAATGGAAGAACTCCATGGTGATGTCCAGTGAGCCTATGTGATTGCTGCTGGGCTTCAAAGGGATGTCACCCAGTTGCGACACTTGTTCAAGAAAGGTCCTCGACAAGCGTGGGCTGACGGCTATGACTAGGGTTGGTCAGATGCTCCAACAAGGTTGTTTGAGTTCGAGGAGCTTTCTTTTATCAGGGGATGGCTAAGTGCCTTGAAGGAGCTGCAAGTCCCAAGGAACTCGATGCTCTGGTACCGCCATGAGATTTCTCCCTCTGTCCTGATGCCTAACCCCTTTCAGAGGGATGATCGATGGATCCCCATCGATGCTATTTCTTGGCAATTATTGGAGTCGGATGCAAATGAGGCTGTGGAAGAGTTATCTCCTGCTCCCGATAACGGACAAAGAGCTAGAGTGGCTGACTATCTCGCTCGGAGGCCTCCCCCCCATTGAGATTTTTCTAGTTATTATTTTTTATTCTTTTTGGTAATGTAAATGCTTTGGGCGAGCTCGCCGACTAAACATGTATCACCATTATTGTAAATATGATGAATTAATGAAAAGTTTGTATTTTGGGCAATTTTTCAGACTAGACATGTGCATCATATTCTTCATATTCTTGCTGGTTTATAATCTGCTAAGTTTGTTTTGTCATGTAAGTGTCCTCCCAGTCCAGTATAATATTGAGATACCATTGTGCATCACATTACCTTTTAGGTTATGTCGTCACACTCCCTTAGGCCTAAGTGGGGCAATTGGCGAGGACACACATGGGGTTGGATGTTTCATCCGATCAGGATTTTATTCAATCGAAGGAATTTTGATGACCAAGATAAAACTTGGTCGTATTGCCTAAGGATCCCCTGTAGGGCTTCATATATTGCCAGGGGCAATGCTAAGAGGTTCTTCGTGTTTCATAACGATGACCTGAGGAGGGGTATTCCCCTGCTATAGTATGGTGATCAATGTGCCTGTTACTTGGAAAATATGTGCGATAAATGCAGCTGTTACTAATCAGAGTGTAACCAATTAAATAACTTTCATTAATAATAAGGGAAATGCATTTTTATAATAAAAGAATACAAGGGAAAGATCTAAAAATAGAATCTCTTGAGATTAGTTGCATTCCATGCCCGTGGTATTTCTCTTCCCTCCATCGTTTCCAAGTGATAGGCACCCTGCAGATCGTTTATTATTATGTTAAAGGGTCATTCCCAGTTTGGGCCTAGCTTGCCTTCTGATGGATTCACTGTGCTGCCCAGGACTGTCCTTAGAACGTAGTCCCCAACTCGGAATGTTCTCAGGTTAACCCTTTTGTTGTAATGCCTCGCGAGCTATTGCTGATAGCTCGCTAGTTTAACTAGGGATAGCTCCCTGCGCTCGTCGGCTAGGTAGAGTTCAGTGAGCAGTGCTTCATCATTATGGCCTTGGTCGATAAGGTTGGACCTCATTGTTGGAAAACCTGCTTCTAGTGGGATGACTGCTTCTATGCCACATGTCAGCGAAAATGGGGTTTCTCCTGTTGCTCGTCGAGGAGTGGTTCCGTACGCCTATAGGATATGGGGTAGTTCAGTTACCCATACGCCTTTGGCTCGCTCCAATCGCTTCTTTAATCCATCGATCACAGTTTTGTTGGAAGCTTCAGCTTGGCCATTGCTCTGAGGGTAGGCCACCGAACTGAAGTGGTGTCTGATACCGTGTTCGTTACAGAAACTCTGAAAAAGGATTCTTTCGAACTGTGTTCCATTGTCGGTAATGATGGTTCTGGGGATGCCGAAATGAGTGATTATATTCCTCCATATGAACCTTATCATATCAGCATCTCGAATGTTCTCCAGGTGTTCTGCCTTGATCCATTTGGTGAAGTAGTCAGTCGCGACCAATAGATATTTGTGGTTGTCGGTGGCGGTAGGCAGTGGTCCCACGATGTCCATTCCCCATTGGGTGAATGGCCATGGGCTGGATAGGGATTTTAGATCACTGGCCGGTCGGTGGATCATAGGAGCGTGAAGTTGGCATTTCAGGCATTTATGGACATAATTTGCAGAATCTCTTTGCATATATGGCCACCAATAGCCTTCCTTCATTGCTCGAAAGGCTAGAGACCTTCCTCCGATATGACTTCCACAGATGCCTTCGTAAAGCTCGTGTAGCACTTGCTCAACATCCCTTGGGTGGACGCATTTGAGGTAGGGACCGGAGAAGGATTTCTTATACAAGTCGCCTTCTGGGGATAAGTGAAAGCGAGCAGCTTTGACTCTTATCTGGTGGGCAGTCTTCTTGACGTCTGGGAGTGTGCCATCCTTTAAATAGTCCCTTAAGGGGTCCATCCAGCTGGGGGTTGATCCCACCTGGAGTACTTGTTCCACATTTGGTGGCTTGCTATTGCGGTTAATGCTCGGACAAGTGAGGAAATCGATGGGGATGACCCTTTTTAGGTCAGAGTCAACTGTTGAACTCAGGGCTGCTAAGGCATCATCGTGACTGTTTTGCCCCCTGGGAAACTGCTGGATGTTGATCTCTTCAAATCTTGACATTAATTTTTTCACTAAGGCGAGGTAGGTTGCCATTCTTTCATCCTTTGCATTGTAATCTCCACTTATCTGATTGGAGACTAGTTGAGAATCGCCGAACACCTGTAAATGTTTTTCTCCCAGAGTGTGCGCCTTTTGGAGACCGGCTATAAGGGCTTCGTTGTTGGAGGCTGCAAATCCAAGCCTGATTCCTTGTTCAAGGATTGTGTTTTCTTGAGTAATGAGAACAATGCCTACCCCTGACCCCTTTGCGTTGGAGGCTCCATCAATGAATAGTTTCTAGGTTTCCTCTGTTACTTGGTTCTCCTCTTGCCCTGTTGGTCGAGGTTGGTCGGAGGGTTCCTTGCCCGCAAATTCGGCTATGAAATCCGCAAGGATCTGACCCTTGATAGCTGTCCTTGGATGAAATTGGATGTCAAATCGCTCGAGCTCGACTGACCATTTAGACAATCTGCCCGACAAATCCGCTTTCCTCAGGACTGCTTTAAGGGGGTGCGATGTAAGGACGATAACAGTGTGGGCTTCGAAATAATGCTTCAATTTCCTCGAGGATACAACTAGTGCATTGGCAAGCTTCTCCAGTGATAAGTACCTCTGCTCGGCGTCCAGTAAGGTCTTGCTCGCGTAATAAATGGGATATTGGATTCCTCCCACCTCGCATATTAATGCAGAGCTGACAGTGTGGTTAGAAACGGAGAGGTATAGGTACAGAGAATCTGTTTATTGTGGTATGACGAGCAGTGGTGGAGAGATTAAGTAGGCTTTGAGCTCGACCAATGCTCGCGAGCAATCTGGGCTCCACTCTACTGACTTGTTCCCCTTTAGAAGTTGGATGAACGGTTTGCACTTCTCGGAGGATTTAGAAATGAAACGATTTAGGGCAGCGAGCATACCAGTGAGCTTCTGTACGTCTCGGATTGTGAGAGGGGGTTGCACCCTGTTGATTGCATCGATCTTGTCTGGGTTAGCCTCTATGCCTCTCTTACTAACCAAGTAGAAATTTTCCTGACTGGACACCGAAGGAACACTTGCTCGCACTAAGTTTCATCCGGTACTTCCTGAGGATTTCGAAGGTGTCTGACAGGTCCTACAGGTGGTCTTCTTTCTTCTTACTTTTAACGAGCATGTCATCGATGTATACCTCCATGGTGTCTCCCATTTGATCCTTGAACATTTTAGTGACAAGCCGCTGATAGGTTACCCTTGCAATCTTGATCCCAAAGGGCATGACCTTGTAGCGATATAACCCAACTATCGTGATGAATTCCATTTTGTCCTGGTCTGGGGCATACAAGGGGATCTGGTGATACCCTGAGTACGCGTCCAGGAAACTCATTCGCTCGTGAGATGCAGTGGCGTCTACTAGTTGGTCTATTTTTGGGAGGGGGGAACTATCCTTAGGGCATGCTTTTTTTAGGTCAGTGAAGTCGATGCAAACTCTCCACTTCCCATTGCTCTTCGGAACTACTACTGGGTTGGATAACCACTTGGTTAATTGTACTCCCCGTATGGATCCTGCATCCAACAGTTTTTCAACTTCCTTTTCGACCGCTTTAGCCTTCTCGGGTGCAGTTCGTCGTGCCTTCTGCGTGATTGGCTTGAAGGTGGGATCGACATGCAGCTGATGATAGGCCATACTAGGATCAATTCCGGGCAGCTCGTATGGTTCCCACGGGAAAACGTCTACGTTGTGTCTCAACAGGGTTATCAATTCCTTATGTTCTTGATCAGTGAGAGATGCTCCAATCAAGAAGACTCTATTACTGTTGCCATCTTCAGCTGTAATTTCTACCAGGTCCTCGACAACACGCTCGGAGGGGAGGAGCATTGTCTCCTCTACTCCGGGTCTTCCGTACTTTAATTACTATTTGGAAGGTATCACACCTTCTTCAACTTTCTCGCTGGGTTGATCGGCCTTCTTCTCTGGCTTTGGTTGGATGGCTGCTATGAAGCACCTCCTCGCCATCGCTTGGTGGCTGTGGATCTCCATTACTCCTCGCTCGGTTACATACTTGAGTTTCTGATGGTAGGTCGAGGAGACTGCCTTCATCGTATGAAGCCATTCCCTACCGAGGATGGCCTGATATGGCGAATCAATGTCGACTACCAAAAACTCGATCATCTTGGAGACGTTTCCAGCACGCACCGGTAGTACAATCTTTCCGAGGGGCATAGTTATTTTCCCAGAGAAGTCAACTAAAGGGACGGTAACTTCCTTTAGGTCAGTAACGCTTAACTTCAACTTTCTGAATAGGTCAAGATACATCACTTCGAACGAGCTTTCCTAATCGACGAACAATTTATTGACGTCAAAGTTAGCTATCCTGAGCGTAATGATCATAGCATCATGATGTGGGGTCCTCACTCCCACCAAATCTTCATCTGTGAAGACAATATCCTTGTTATAGTCGATATCATCTGCTTGTCAAGGTTTTCCTGATTGTGACTTTGCTGGATCGATCTGAAAAGCCTGCATTATCGCTGTGAGTTTTTTCATTTCCATTTGAGCTGAGTTTCCGTGTATCTGCCTGGCGTCAGATGCCCCGTGGATTACCGTGAACTCATATCCAGCATCATCTTCCAGCAAGTTGTCAGGTCTCGCCTCTCTGTTGGCCGACGCTTTCTCTGCCTTCTTCTCCATAAACTCGTTCAAATGACCAGACTGGGACAACTCCTCGAGGTGAGACTTAAGATCTTTGCAGTGCTCGGTCGTATGTCCTCCCTCTTTGTGAAAAGTGCATCTTAACGCATTGTTCCTCTTCGAGGTATCTCCTACCATATTCCTGGGCCACTTGATGAATGGCTCATCTTTGATCTTCGCGAGAATTTCATAAATTGGTTTTTTGAAGATGGTGTTGACCGCCTGGAATGCTTTCGACGCGTCATGGTTCCCTCCGTTCTTGGAGCCATTTTTTCCCCCGTTCTTTCCTCCTTTCTTCTGGTTCTCAGTTTTCTCACTTCCCTTGGTAACGAGTTTAGCTCGACCGTTTTCTCCTGTGCTGAGGCGGGTGATGTCCTCCACCTTAGCGTACTTCTCGATGCGAGCCATTAGATCGTCAATAGTCATAGCTTCCTTCTTTGTCAGGGACTGGTATAGGAGGGAGGAGCTGTGTAGCCTAATTTTAAAAGAGGCCACTGCAACTTGTTCCGAGCAATCTTCGACCTCGTTGAATAACTCCCAGTATCTCTTCACGTAGTCTCAAAGTGTCTCTTGAGGCATTTTCTTCAGTGTCAGTAAAGCATCCATCCTTTTGGTATGGGAGCTGCTAGTGATGAACCGGGTCGTAAAGAGCTCGACCAGGGATTTGAAACTTCTGATGGACCGGTGGGGGAGTCTTTCGAACCATTTTTGCGCCACATCATGCAGGCTCGAGGGGAAAATGCGGCACATCAGTGCATCTCAGTGATTTCAGAGGGTCATGGCCTGTTGGTATTGCCTGACGTGATCGATGGGATCAGTCTTGCCATCATAAATCTTAAACCTTGGAATGGCGAATTTCTTGGGGGCTTCTTCTTCTTCGATTTCCCTCGTGAAGGGTGACTTCATCTGGGTTTTGAGAGCTCGCCTTGTGAGTTCTCTAGTTGATCTGGCACCGTGGTGGGTAGGATGTTGGTCCATTTCCCTGCGCACTAGACTTCGTATGTTTTTGTAGCTATGAGCAGGACTGTGGTAATGGAGAGCTCTTCGCAGCTGCTCGCGGAGGTCGTCGTCTGATTCGTCTCCCTCGACCTTTTGAGATCCTCCCTTCGAGCTCCTTCCTCGGCTGCGAGACTTGCTCACCTAAGGGTTAGGAGTGCGGTATGGACGTCTCTTATTATTAGGACGAAGCTCCCTCTCTAGTCTTTCCAGTCTTCTTTTCAGGCGAGCATTCTCAGCCTTGTACCTGCGAGAAGACTCCCTCTGCTCTTGGAGCCTTGCCTCGTATGCATCAATCAATCTAGATATCTGTGTGGACTTCGCTGGTCCCTGGCTTTCTTCTGAGATTGGCCTTTCCAAGAGAGCCCTCTGATCTGAATGTCGAACTTCAGACCTGATCCTGCGAGGAGCAGGTGGTTCTTGAATATCCCCTACCTGGGGGGCATTGCTGCTATGACCAAACATTTTAAACTCCTTTCTTGGTGTGGGATCTTCTCAGGGAAAGATGAACGTTTCCCACAGACGGCGCCAATTATGGTGACAATTATTATGCAACACAAATAGATAGGAGAAAGGCAATCACCAAGTAAGAAAAAGGAATGTAAAATGACAATCACACAACAAAGGATATACGTGGTACAGCAAAGAAGTGCCTACGTCCACGGTGGTGCAGTTGGTTTTATTTCTATATACTCCAGGGAGTGATTACAAAGAATACAACTTGTCCTTTTTCCCCGGACATAGGGTTTAATATATACATGAACATTTAGGTAAGTGGAGGTGATGGGTTCCCCCACGTCTTCCATCTCTCCTATAACTCCCCTTCATGGGAAAGTGGGAAGAGACTGGATCAAAATAAGAGGTGAGGGGCCTGGATTTTGGGCCGCCAGAATTGGGCTACTCATCCAGGCCCATGGTTTTAACTTTGGGTACCCACACTTATGATTGAATTAAAAATGCGCAATGTGATTTTTTATTATAAGGTTGCACGTTTTATGTAGTGTGAGTTTTGATGAAAAAAATGCAGGTTTAAAAGTGCTTCCAATTACGAAAAAAATAGGTAATAAATAAAAATATAGTACTTTTGGCAGCACAAATTTTTTGTCGCCAAAAGTCATTATCTACATCGATCACTTTGGATATGGAAACAAATGTTGCTATACCTTTGGCCACACAACTCTTGTGTTGCCGAAAGATAACTTTTGGCAACACAAGAGTTGTGTGGCCAAAGGTATATCTTTTGGCAACACAGCACTTGTGTTGCCAAAATCTATACTTTTGGCAACACAACTTTTCTAATGCCAAAAGCTATACCTTTGGCCACACAGACAAGAGCGTGTTGACAAAGGTATAACTTTTGGCAACACAATAGTTGTGTTGCCAAAAGTTATTTTTATATCGTTTACCTTACATTCTGCAACATAATTTATGTCTCTAAAAGATTGCTTTTTGGAAGCACAACTATTTTTGTCGCTGTTGAGTGACCTTTGGCAACATAAATAATATTTTTAATTATAAATTTGACAAATTAAAAAATTCTTTTGCCGACACAATTGCGTGTTGCCAAAAGTACACCTTTGGCAACATAATCCTTATGTGTTGCCAAAGGGTTTCCTAGACAGGCAATGGGCAACAAGCTGGAAACAGAGTGAAATCTGTTGCCAATACCTTTTAGCAACATAATTCTAACTTTAGCAACATAATTTGTTTGTTGTGCATATTGTTTTTTCTTGTAGTGTACGTATTATTTAAATCAAATTACACTTCTTATCATATATTCTTGAGTATCCCTCACTACCCGAAATGTGCCAATTATCCTTTAAAATATTTCAATATGTACTTCACTCAAATTCTACTGATCTAAGTCATAGGTTCGTTCATTCCCCGAATTTGTTACATTTTAAATTACACCCATTAATCTCATCAATTTCACATTAATTAATTTATTAATGTAGTGTCACCCAACTATAATACCCTAATTCACTCATTTGGTCCATACCTCCACCCTTCAGAATGTATTACACCAAGTTCCACTACTAGGTAAAACACCATTTATTAAATTCAATATTCGATAATTTACTATTATGTCTATAATAAATTAAATCCGCTACTCTGTGCTTAAAAAGAGCATGTGGGGTATTTTGTTGGAGGTTGTTGGAGAAGATTTTGTAGATCTTTTGAGTTGATCTTGAGGATGTGATCATTAGTTTCTCATGATTCACATGGTATCATTATATTGTTGATGAGCACGTTATCATGAGATTTTAATATGGCACGGATGTTGGGCACCCGCCAAAATTCCTGTTTCCCGGGATATGGCTTGATAAAGCATATACGGATGTGGTGAGGCCTGGTGACCCGGTTAAAGTGTTGTTGAAAAATTATAATGATAAAATGATATTGAGATTTGCATACGACAAGAAAGATGCTCAACAGATATATATTAGCAATGAATAAAACGTAACAACACGAGTACGAATATTCAAATCAAATGCAAATTTCAATAGCATTTTATCAATAAATTTCTCAACAAGACTTTAACCGGGTCACCAGGCCTCACCACATCCGTATATGCTTTATCAAGCCATAGCCCGGGAAACAGGAATTTTGGCGGGTGCCCAACATCCGTGCCATATTAAAATCTCATGACAACGTGCTCATCAACAATAATATAATTCCACATGAATAAAAATAATTTCAACAATTATTTTTCCAGATTTCCAAGAATTTATAAATTCAAATATGAGTTCAATTAAACAAGAATTCAAAGAGAATGACACTCGCGAGATTTAAGGAGCATATTGTGGAATTATATTATTGTTGATGAGAAATTATATTGATAAATGCTTGAGAACCCGGGGAGAGCGAACGGAGCGCTAATGCGATAAAATAAATCCAAATCCACAAGTGACAAGTGACAAGGTATAGAGCATCAAAGTAAACCCATAATAATATAAATCCACTAATCTCAATCTCTTCAAATTAAATACCAAATCTCTCGAATTACATACAACAACTAACTCAAAAATAAAATACAAATCTCCTGCAACCCCGACTCTTATTTCTATAAGTATTAACTTACATTCATATTTTTATTTGAAGGCACTAAACATATCTCAATCTAGTCTGTATCCTAATTTCATCCGAAATTTCCGTACGAATCCATTCATATATTTTTTAGGGTTGTTCATCCTAAACACTCTAAATCTATACCTCGAATTCGTTCCCATGCAATTTTAAGTTAAAAATGATGTTCCTTAATATTTTCCAGAGTCCTATGCTCATCTACGGACATCCCAAAATAATCCAAATTTTATTTCTCACAAATAATTTCGATTTCAAACACCCTTCCGTAGAAAAATCATAACTAGTTAAAAAAATAAGAAAAATACGAGGCCGGGTTCACGCGATCGTAATGAAAAGATCTACAAATTTTAATTTTTGACAAACAATTAAACCAGATCGGTTCGGCCTCAAAACCGAACTAGTTTGCCACTGCTAAATAGCGAACCTCCTTCTTCTCCAACTTGTTTTTCCTTCATTTTTACACATCAAACCTTCATAGTTTCTTCTCAAGACTCATCAAAATCATAACCAATGTTTATTACACATACTAAACAGGTTCTAATCATCATATCAATCTCTAAACTTCAATGGTTTCGATTATCACTCACGATTTCACGAATTGGGTTTTACAACTTTTATTCAATCATTCTCTTCAATTCGATTTTACAATTCTCAATTAACGAATCTAACTTTCATTTCCAGTAAGGTAATTGTGTTATATATCTTTACATAATATCAATTTGATACTAATCATGAATCCATATCAATCAAAATGGTTCATTCACCCAAAACCCATTTTAATGAAATTATTCACCCCTAAAAAAGACTATGGTTTACACCCACCACGATATGAATCGCAATACCACACTTTATATAAAAGTAAGTTTAACTTTTGTCCTGGATAATTTCGTAGTGTCTGATTTTGGTGAAGATACTGCTACACCTCCAAGAATTTTCTCCCCAAATCTTCACTCCAAGAATGTTCTTGCAAGAATTCCTCAAAGCATCCCTTAAACTCTTGAAATTCCTTCTCAATTCTCTTCACTTTCTCTCTACCTCTTTGTATAACTCTATTAACCTTTGGTTTTGTGAAAATAACTCTTCTTTAAGCCCAAACCCTTTTTTTATAAGTTTAATCCATTTTTTGACTTTTCATCTATCATTAAGAAGCCCAAAAGTCACCAAAATAAGTTCTAAGTAGTCTAAAAAGCCCCTGAGACCCTAACAGAACTCCAGGTAACTCAATTATGACTATTTTGGCCTATTCGGAACCAACCATGCACTCAGAATTATTATTCAGGTTACTTAACTAAAATTCCCAATTTTAACCTCAAATTACGACACATGTATTTTTTAAAAGAAATAACTCGAATTGATTTAAATCTTAATTCTCCAAATAAATTGAATCTTCTAAATTAAATATATTCTCCAAATAAAATAATTTATCCAAATTATCAATTTAGTCTAAATTCTAATTCACCAAATTATATAAATTATTTATCCTAAAAATTACGGGGTGTTACATCTCACAGGTCTCCAATCTCCCTGTCCAAATTTGAATATATGTGTGTTCAATCATATGTCATTATTTTTTTTGTTAGTTCTATATCTTTAGACTTGTTATTCTCTACAAATAGAGACATGAGTGGTTATTAGAGGTTGCATGGAAGTTTAGAAAAGTTTTTAACGGTTATGGGACTTAAAACAATTTAAAAAATACATGGGATGAGAGACTAACAAAAATTTAGAAATGGGACTAAAAACAAAAAAACTATTATGGATATTGCAAATTCAAAAAAATTCAGATTATCACAACCCATAAAATTCGTAACTTCCCTTAAGAAACCACGTTTAATGATTTTTTAAACTACCCAAAATAAACAACCCTTGCCACCCATATTTCCCATGCCTGTGGTAAATCTCCTTTCACCTATTGGCCAGCTCTGTTATTTTTTCTACCCTCTACAAACCATCTATTACCCTCCATAAACCACCTACCACAGTAAGTTTGAACGTGTAACTGGAAGATTCAGTTGGGTCATTAATATCTCCCAATCCAGTAAGTATGTAACACAATCTCCACTATTATATCGACGTTTATACGCATATGGTTTTTTTAAAACTAACAGTAGATATAAAATCATTGTCAAAATGTCTACGTAGTAAGAAGCCGAAGGGAGGAAATGTAATACCCCGTAATTTAATTGATTTTTATTTAAGGGATTATTTGAATTAAATGAGAATTAATTGGAAATTAATCCGGATATAAATACTAGCGAGATGTGAGTTGGTATTTGATTACGATGTTAAAAATTGAATATTTCTGAGTATATATGTTAACATATGATGATTGAAAATACAAAAATTATCGCGAGGTAGAAATACGACAATTTGGGAAATTCAGTTGGGACGCAAGTGTCAGTCGCGTCAGAAATGAAATTATTTAAATTAAAAAGTGAATTATATTTTATCAAATGAATGGTCATTTTGAGTGCGCCAACGTGTCTGGAAGGGTCGAATAGTCAGAAAACACTAGCCCGGAGTTTAGCTTGTGTCCCGAGGCATTTTTAGGCCAAACTGGTAACCTATAAGGGTATTTTGGTAATTTTAAAAATTAAGGGATTAAATGACACACCCCAACCCAGTTACTTATAATTAAGTTTGAAAGTCAAAGTGAGTCAAACCATGATTAATTTAACCAAACCATAAACAAGAGTTTTAATTTCAGAGTCATCATTGTAAATCCATATATCTGAAATACCTTTTACAACATCAGAGTAGTCACACTTGTACAAACTTGCTTGAAAGAAAATTTAACTTAATTACATCATTTACATTTAAACAAAATGTTTGTTTCTCCCATTCTTTTCTAACCCAACCCTACTTCCTAGATTTGGCAGTGACATCGCGTTACCTGAAAAACGTTAACATAGGAACCATGAGCAATATAACCCAGTGAATGCATCACTACTATACTACATCCTAAATTTAAATGCAATAAATCATGTCCATATAATTATGTAATAACTTATCCGGCTCATTCATGATGAATGACCAACTTTTCCGAATCATGATTCACATATCCTGTCTAAATCGATAATTCTCCCCCATTCCTGGTCGAGGAGTAACCCCTGTCTTTAATAGACAAATCTCCCCCATTCCGGGTCGGGGAGTAACCTCCCATTTCGGTAAATCGAAATGAACAATTTCATATTCATTATATTTTGATCATAACAACAACACGATACAAATATCTCTTTCCAGTGAGTACACTCACCTTGGTTGACAACTATCTATTCACGTTCTCTTTTGGTGGAGTTGAACTGGGTTGATTAGACCTTATACCTGTCAATCCAACTAAATCATTACTGAACCTCAATCATAAATATTATCCAAACATAATTATGTAACTTTCCAAGACTATACATCAACAATATAATTCCAATTAAGTCACATTCCATAAAACATAGGTAAAGGAAAAACAATGATATACATGTTGATAAAGTTACAGACATTCAACTGTAGGAAATACCATATGAGGAATTTATAACCAAAGTAAATTAAACATGAAATTATACTCCTCAATGTATATACACATGAAACATGTACTCAAAGTACCCTTTGTAAGGGCGAAATACAAACATTCATTCAAGGGGTACTAAGTATAGCCTGAAATTATTGTCTTACATACTTAACCATCCTATATTCCTAAATTGTAATAAAGGGGTCCAACCTCATCAATATGAAAACATATATGAATATACTATCCAGTACAAGTGACGGTGTAATTTTTCAAGCTTCCTACGGCAAGTTATGACCATTTCTCTACAACACAAGAAATCTTCCCTACAAGCTCCTCTATTGTTCCTTCGAATTCCCAGAATTTTCATAATTTTTATACTGAATAAATTTCCATGATTTTCAACCCATTTTCATTAGACATACTTAATAGTACATAATTAAAGTTCTATAATTTTTTGACTTCATTTGCTATCTCAAAAGCTCCACTAAACTTAGGGCATGCTGAAATCAAGTATACAAACAGCAACCATGTACCAACTTGAAATCATCATTACGGCCTAACCACAAGGATATAAATTCTCATTTTAGTATATGATATGAATATATGAGTCTAATTTCATATAAAATTGGAATTTCTCAATTCCAGTAAGCACACAAAGAGATATGCAAGTTTGAATACAAGGGGTTTCAATACAAAGCAATTTTAAGGGTTTCTACATTCAACTTAACATAAGCTTGCATCTAACCATACATACATATAAAGGGATGAAACTTTCGTAAACGTATGATGATTTATATCATATAAATCAGTAATATAATATAAATGACATGATTTTCAATTAGGATTACCTTCGGGACTTTTACGTAATTTCCACGGATTTTTCTACACCTTTTCTCCTCACTTTTCCTTCCTAAACTCCCTAATTCTCTTTCCTCAAGATGAAACCCTTTCATGGCTGATTTTGGATGAAGGATAAAGCTATTTCAAGGGTATAAGGTCGGCCAAGGCTGCCTCCCAAGCCAACCAATCAAATTAAACCATGTGGTTTAATAAAAGACAAAATACCACTTAAAGGGAATGGACAACTTTACCCTTTGTTCGTAAATTCGGTATAACTCTTTACTCGGGAATCCATTTGATGATCCGTTTGTTGTGTTACAACCCTAACTCACATGTATACAACTATCTAGTTTTCACCTCTAGTCATTTATAATGTTATAAAGGTCAAAACTAGTCTCTAACAGGAACCTTTCCACCGAAAACAACAAAATTTGTGTTTGTAAATAATTCGACCTTTCATGATTTATGAAAGTAGGATTATAATAAACATAATCACTTAACATTAGATATACTAATATCACATTATTAATATCACATAAGATAAGCATGATTTAAATATAATTTATCATAATTATTTTCGGGTTGTCACACCTTCCCTCCCTTGGAAAATTTCGTCCCCGAAATTTAATATAAAGTTCACTTACCAAACAAATGGGGATATTGTTTCCTCATGCTATCCTCCGTTTCCCAAGTTGCTTCTTTAACTCCATGTTTCATCTACATAACCTTAACTAAGGGAATAACTTTATTTCTCAATACTTGGTCCTTACGATCAATAATTTCCATTGGTTCCTCGATGTATGATAAGTCTTCCTTCAGTTCAATTGGTTGAGTTTTCAACTGATGAGATGGATCCGCCAAATACTTACGAAGCATCGATACGTGAAACACATCATGTAAATGGGATAAATCTGTAGGTAATGTTAATCTATAAGCCAAGGGCCCAATTCTTTCCAACACCTCATATGGTCCAATGTATCTTAGACTTAGTTTCCTCTTTTACCAAATCTCATAATGCCTTTCCACGGTGAAATACGTAGGAATACAAAATCTCCCTTCTGAAATATCAATGGATTCTTCCTCTTATCTGCATAAAATTTTTGCCTACTTTGTGCTATCTTTATCCGTTCCCGAATAATTTTGATCTTTTCAGTCGTCACATCTATTAATTCAGGACCCAATATTTTCCTTTCACCCACTTCATCCCAACACAAAGGCGTTCTACATTTCCTCCCATATAAAGCTTCATAAGGAGCCATACCAATAGTCGACTGATAATTATTATTATTATATGAAAATTCCATCAATGGAAAATGATCATCCCAACTACCTTTGAAGTCAAATACACAGGCTCGTAATATGTCTTCTAATATTTGAATCGTCCTTTCTGATTGCCCATCAGTTTGTGGATGAAACGCAGTGCTGAACTTCAAACTTGTGCCCATGGCATTCTGGAGACGAGGCCAAAACTTAGAAGTGAACGTTGGATCTATATCTAATATAATTGACACTGGTGCCCCATGTAAACGGATAATCTCATCAACGTACATACGTACATACTTGTCAACATTGTAGGTGGTCTTAACTGGGAGAAAATGAGCTGACTTCATCAATCGGTCTACAGTCACCCAAATAGAATCATGCCCCTTTGGTGACCGGGATAATCCTATAACAAAGTCCATTGTTATATGCTCCCACTTCCATTCCGGAATAGGCAAAGACTGTAATAATTTTGCCGGCTTCTGATGCTCTGCTTTCACTTGATGGCATACTAAACATTTAGCTACGAATTCTGCAATCTCACATTTCATATAGTTCCACCAGTAATATTCTTTCAAATCTCTGTACATTTTGGTACCTCCCGGATACATAGAGTAAATAGAACTATGTGCCTCTTCTAATATATCTTTCTTTAAGGGTGGATCATTCGGTACACAAATCCTATCTTTATAACACAACGATTCATCATTCTTAATTTCAAAGTCACTCTCTTTACCATCCCGAACTTCTTATTTCTTCTTCTCAAGGAATGGATCACTGGTCTGCAAATTTCGTATGCGTTCGGCCAATAAAGGTCTCACTGTGACATGTGATAATAATCCTCCACTTTTTGAACACTTCAATTCAATCCCCATCGATGCTAAGTCAAGAATATTTCCAACACGGTAACACCGTATGCAAGCAAGAATCCCTGATGATTTTCGACTCAAAGCATCTTCTACTACATTGGCCTTCCCAGGATGATGATGGATGGTACAGTCATAGTCTTTAATCAGCTCTATCCAACGCCTCTGTCTCAAATTCAGTTCTTTCTGTGTAAACAAGTATTTCAAACTTTGATGATCTATAAATATCTCACAAGTTTCTCCATACAAGTAATGTCTCCACAACTTTAAAGCAAAAACAATGGATGCTAGCTCCAAATCATGTGTAGGGTAATTTCGTTCATGCGTCTTTAAATGTCTAGAAGCATATGCTATTACCTTCCCATTCTACATAAGAACACATCCAAACCCCTGAAATGAAGCATCTGTATAGATCACAAAAGGCTCATTCCCGCATGGAATAGTAAGTATAGGGGCTGAAACCAACCGATTCTTTAATTCTTTAAAACTCCTCTCACATTCTTCATCCCATACAAACTTCACTTCTTTACGAGTCAATTTTGTCAGTGGTAATGTTATTGCTGAAAATCCCTTAATGAATCTGGGATAGTAACCTGCCAATCCTAGGAAACTCCTAATTTCTGTCAAATTCTTAGGACTTTCCCACTCAACAATTGCTTCCACTTTCTTTGGATCAACATAAATCCCATTTCCCGAGACCACGTGCCCTAAAAACACAGTTTCATTCAACCAAAACTCACACTTGCTGAATTTAGCAAACAATTTCTTCTCTCTTAAAATTTGCAATACAAGTCTCAAATGTTTCTCATGTTCCTCCATGCTATGCGAGTAAATCAACACATCGTCTATGAATACAATCACAAATGAATCAATGAAAGGGTGGAACACCCGGTTCATAAAATCCATAAAAATTGCTGGAGCATTAGTTAATCCAAATGGCATCACCAAAAACTCATAGTCCCCATATCGAGTCCGAAAAGCTATTTTGGAAATATCACTATCCTTTACCTTCAATTGGTGGTAACCCGATCTCAAATCAATCTTCGAAAATACTGTGGCCCCTTATAATTGGTCAAATAAGTCATCGATACGAGGTAGAGGGTACTTATTTCTAATGGTCACCTTATTCAACTTTAGATAATCAATACATAATCGCATTGTCCCATCTTTCTTTTTCACAAATAACACTGGGGCTCCCCATGGCGAAACACTAGGCCGAATGAACCCTCTTCTTACCAGATCTTGTAATTTCACTTTCAATTCCTTCAACTCTGTTGATGCCATTCTATAAGGAGGAAGGGAAATCGGACCAGTACCTGGAATTAATTCAATGGAAAACTCTACTTCCCTATCGGGTGGCAGTCCTGGCAATTCCTCTGGGAAGACATCAGAAAATTCTCTAACCACTAGTATATCTTCAACTTTAAGTGCTTCCTTACTAACATCAACCACATACGCTAAATACCCAGTACAACCCTTACTCAATAACTTTCTGCTCTTTATTGCTGAGATAAGACAATTAGGGACAACATTCCTTTCCCCTGTAAACTGGAACTCGGGTTCACTAGGAAGATGAAATGTAACTTATTTTCGAAAACAATCAATGGAAGCATGATACGATGATAACCAATCCATCCCCAATATAATATCAAAATCCCGAATGGCCAACGGTATCAAATCAACATAGAAATATCGCTCACCCATTCCTAAGACACAATCTTTATAAACATGCTCAACTAGAATTACACTTTCCATTGGGGTAGAAATATATAAGGCATAATTGAGGAATGAACATGGTCTACCCAAATATGAAACAATATGTAATGCCACAAATGAATGCGTAGATCCAGGATCAATGAGTGCATATAGATCTTTGTTTGCAATAAAAAGTTTACCTGTAACCACTTCAGGTGTAGCATGGGCATCTTGCAATGTCATCGCAAACACTCTTCCTCCTGCCTTCGATCCACTTGCTTGTCCTGTATCCCTTCCCCTAGTTGCATTCCCTGGAGATGATCCTTTATGAGGCCCCGCACTACTAACTGAAACTGCTCAAGATAGCATAGGACAATTCTTTCTCAGATGGCCCTTCTGATGACAGTTAAAACATTATATATTCTGTAACTTTGGGCAATTTCTTTTTATATGGCCCGATGTACCTCAAAAGAAACAAACATTCGAATCTCCTTGCGCTGAAGCTCCTGTGTCTCTTCCACTACTAGCCTCACCCTTCTGCGAACCACCTCCCATACCTCTACCATGCTGAAATTTTTTCCCTCCAAGTCTTGAATATTCTGTATTACTACCTTTTTCATAACTTGGATTGAATCTTCTTATCTTTACACCTCGTTCTCAATTCCCTCTTGCTTCATTCACATCATTTTCTACAAGCAAGGCTTTATTCACCAAGGCTGAATAATTAACAGTCTCTAAAGCCGACAACCTTGATTTAATAACTAACTCAAGTCCATCGAGAAATCGGCTACACATGTCTTCCTCATTGCGGATAAACCTCGAAGGAAACCGAGATAAGGCTGTAAGTTTGGCTTCATATTCCCTAACAGTCATGCTTCCCTGATTCAAGAGGAAATATTCTTTCTCCTTTTGTTTTCGATACATCGGAGGAAAATACTTATCATACAAGGCTTTAACAAAAGAATCCCATGAGATCACATTACCACCTCCTGGAGTAATCAACAAATGTTTGGTGGCATCCCACCAATATTTAGCTTCTCCTTTCAGCATGCACGTCGCCAAGATCACTCGTTGATTTTCAGGCATTCTCATCACCCCGAAAATAAGTTCAATATCTTTAACCCACTCTTCTGCCTCTGCTGGATCAACTGCTCCTTCAAATGAGGGTGGGTTCATCTTAATAAATTTCTCATGTGAAGTACTCCTTTCTTCTCGGTGTATCACCTCCTCAGCCCTAGCCAAGGCTTGTGCCTCCAGTTGCCTGGTTTTTTGTTCTTCCACATGAGCCATAAATCTAGCTTGTGGCTCTTCTATTAGAGTCATAGCACGCGCCATTTTTTGCATGTCTATCAATTGTTCCTGCTCGGGTTCTACATTTCCATGAACAGGTTGCTCAATCTCCGCTTCTGCTGCCATATTTGAAGCCTCATCTTCTATTCCCACACTCACATTCCCTAGTTCAATTCTCTTATATCTGAAATGAATCAAAGATATAACAACATGGAGATATACATATCTTTCCTAACATGATCGTTAGTATCAAATAAAATATATTTCTGACATTCACTGCCAAATCTAGACTCTTCTCACTCCAGAACCTCAAAAACTTAGGCTCTGATACCAAAAGCTGACACACCCCAACCCAGTAACTTATAATTAAGTTTGAAAGTCAAAGTGAGTCAAACCATGATTAATTTAACCAAACCATAAACAAGAGTTTTAATTTCAGAGTCATCATTGTAAATCCATATATCTGAAATACCTTTTACAACATGAAAGTAGTCACACTTGTACAAACTTGCTTGAAAGAAAATTTAACTTAATTACATCATTTACATTTAAACAAAATGTTTGTTTCTCCCATTCCTGGCTAACCTAACCCGACTTCCTAGATTTGGCAGTGACATCGCGTTACCTGAAAAACGTTAACATAGGAACCATGAGCAAAAATAGCCCAGTGAATGCATCACTACTATAGTACATCATAAATTTAAATGCAATAAATCATGTCCATATAATTATGTATTAACTTATCCGGCTCATTCATAATGAATGACCAACTTTTTCGAATCATGATTCACATATCCTGTCTAAATAGATAATTCTCCCCCATTCCTGGTCGAGGAGTAACCCCTGTCTTTAATAGACAAATCTCCCCCATTCCGGGTAGGGGAGTAACCTCCCATTTTGGTAAACCGAAATGAACAATTTCATATTCATTATATTTTGATCATATCAACAACACGATACAAATATCTCTTTCCAGTGAGTACACTCACCTTGGTTGACAACTATATATTCACGTTTTCTTCTAGTGGAGCTGAACTGGGTTGATTAGAACTTACACCTGTCAATCCAACTAAATCAGTACTGAACCTTAATCATAAATATTATCCAAACATAATTATGTAACTTTCCATGACTATACATCAACAATATAATTCTAATTAAGTCACATTCCATAAAACATAGGTAAAGGCAAAACAATGATATACATGTTGATAAAGTTACGGACATTCAACCGTAGGAAATACCTTATGATGAATTTATAACCAAAGTCAATTAAACATTGAAATTATACTCCTCAATGTATATACACATGAAACATGTACTCAAAGTACCCTTTGTAAGGACGAAATACAAACATTCATTCAAGGGGTACCCAGTATGGCCTGAAATTATTGTCTTACATACTTAACCATCATATATTCCTAAATTGTAGAAATACAGGGGTCCAACCTCATCAATATGAAAACATATATGAATATAATATCCAATAAAAGTGACGGTGTAATTTTTCAAGCTTCCTAGGGCAAGTTATGACCATTTCTCTACAACACAAGATATCTGCCCTACAAGCTCCTCTATTGTTCCTTCGAATTCCCAGAATTTTCATAATTTTTATACAGCATAACTTTCAATGATTTTCAACCCATTTTCATTAGACATACTTAATAGTACATAATTAAAGTTTCATAATTTTTTGACTTCATTTGCTATCTCAAAATCTCTACTAAACTTAGGGCATACCGAAATCAAGTATACAAATAGCAACCATGTACCAATTTGAAATCATCATTACGGCCGGACCAAAAGGATATAAATTCTCATTTTCGGATATGATATGAATATATGAGTCTAATTTCATATCCAATTGGAATTTATCAATTCCAGTAATCACACAAAGAGATATACGAGTTTGAATGCAAGGGGTTTCAATACAAAGCAATTTTAAGGGTTTCTACATTCAACTTAACATAAACTTGCATCTAACCATACATACATATAAAGGGCTGAAACTTTCGTAAACCTATGATGATTTATATCATATAAATAAGTACTATAAGATAAATGACAAGATTTTCAATTAGGATTACCTTCGGGACTTTTACGTAATTTCCACGGATTTTTCTGTACCTTTTCTCCTCACTTTTCCTTCCTAAACTCCCTAATTCTCTTTCCTCAAGGTGAAACCCTTTCATGGATGATTTTGGCTGAAGGATAAAGATATTTAAGGGGTATAAGGTCGGCCAAGTCTGCCTCCCAAGCCAACCAATCAAATTAAACCATTTGGTTTAATAAAAGACAAAATACCACTTAAAGGGAATGGACAACTTTGCCCTTTGTTCGTAAATTCGGTATAACTCTTTACTCGGGAATCCATTTTATGATCCATTTTTTGTGTTACAACCCTAACTCACATGTATACAACTATCTAGTTTTCACCTCAAGTCATTTATAATGTTATAAATGTCAAAACTAGTCTCTAACAGGAACCTTTCCACCGAAAACAACAAAATTTGTGTTTGTAAATAATTCGACCTTTCATGATTTATGAAAGTAGGATTATAATAAACATAATGACTTAACATTAGATATACTAATATCAAATTATTCATATCACATAAGATAAGCACGATTTAAATATAATTTATCATAATTATATTCAGATTGTCACATTAAAACCCACGAATTTTTGTGTTAAATTAGAAATTATTATAAGAGCCACTAAGGCCATTATCAGCCAAAAGTGAGAGAGTGGGCTACATAAGTTTTTGAGAGAGGTTAGAAAGAGGGAAAAGGGTTTCCAAGCAAAAACATCTCCCCACCATCATTTTGGAAGAGATTGTGACCAAAAGAGGGAAGAATCAACCTTGAAACACCGGTAACACATCTAAAGAACAAATCTAAGGCAAGTGATTTAATGTTATTAATTTTCATTGAATATTTCCTCCATGTTTAGTGTAGAAACTTTAATTGCCTAGAAAGTTTTGATGAAAACTAATGGGATTATGGTGAAACTTATGATTTTAAGATAGGAATTACATGTAGAATGCTTATGGACGAATTCAATACACAAAACATAACTTTTGATGATCTGAAAACGGATTAATAAGGAGTCTTTTTATGAAATTAAATTTTGGGTTCAAGTTCAAAGGGTTTGGGGCAATAATTGGAAATTTATGATTTTGGCATGTTGATTTGTAAAATTTGACCCCAAAAGTATGTTAAGGAATGACCTAGGGTGACTTAAAATAGTTTACAAACATTAAAACTTAACTTGGATGATCTTAGAATGGATTTTTGAAAAGAGGAATTTAAGAAAAACGAGTTGGGAAAATTTCTGGGCGTATTCTGCCATCTCGTTAGAAGACCTACCCAGGTCGTTCGAACGACCTCATTCGAACGAGCTTCTAATGAGATGACAGTATCCCTTCTAACGATTTGGTAGTTTGTTTGAAGCCATTCGTTCGAACGACCTCGTTCGAACGAGATTTCTAACGAGTTGACAGAATGGCCTTTTTAGGCCTGACTTTATTTCAAACTTCCCGTAGACTTATTTAATTGAGTACTAACCTTCCCTTATTGATTAGTGGGTATAGTTGTGAGATTGGAGTATGTTGAGGAGTAAAATTTAAAATTTTGTAGTAAATCGGATGACATTTATGGATTAGGAAATGAGTACCTAAAATTATGACATGAGAAGAGTTGACAACTTTTAATGTAAATGATTCGGGGATTTGTAAACGTGCAACATTTAATGACGGTATAGGAATGTAAATCATACCTCCATTAATATTATGGAATATCTAAGTTGTTTGAATGCTTGGTATATATTGTCATTTGTGTATAACATACCTACCATACTTGCTATCACGGGAGGTCGGCGTTCGATCAGGGCCATCTAATCTTTGTGTGCCTACGGGGGGGATTTATATTGGTACCTCGAGGACATAGGTCAGAGAAGGACTTATTGAGAAGTTAATAAGTCTGCTGATCATGGGAGCGTATGTATGTGCGTGACCCATGTGATGTGAACTATGTTCGCCTCCATTATGTGTGTTTGTTACTTATCGGAACGATTCCTGAGAGATTCGGAATACGTGGTCCTTATGTACATGGTGTATCGGGATTCGATAGCAGAGTATGTGTGCACCGCAGCTTAGTCTCGGGGTGCCAGTATTGTATATTTATGATGAGAAAAATATACTATTAATTGAAATAAACTGTCATGTATAAATGTAAGTGTGAATAATAACAACATTTTGTAGAGTTAAAAATGGAAAATCCCTAAGTGATTAGTATTACTAATGTTGAGAAGTAAGAGAAAAAGTAAAACTCTCTATTTAAATTAAAATATCGGGAATTGAATCGGAAATCGAATAGTAATGTTAGATTTTGTATTGGACTAGTTAGATATGGGAATAACTAGAATGGGCACGGGTACGATAGGAGTGCACAATTTGTTGAGAGGTGAGGAACTCATGTGAGTGCACGCACTATCATGTATTTTATATTCATTGTTTAATGGCATTAAACACTTGTTGTATTTTAAACTATTTTCACAATCGCGCTCTGACCCGTTTGCTTTCGAATCTATTTTATTGTAAAAACCTTTTAGGTGCCCAGCCACAAGGACACCAAGCGTAGGAGTTCCATTCCGGTGACGTGCTGTAGCTGCTGTGGAAGTTACAAGACCTTGACAGTAGACGCCTCCACTTTCTGTGTTGACTCTATTTTTTTCAGATTTCCTCAACTGTTGGGCATGTCTCCCCGTTTCTTTTAGAGACATATTACTTACTCAGTTTAATTTCAGATTTTGGGTTTTAATTAATTAGTGATTCAGACTTCGTATTTGGTTGTGTTCAGTATTCAGATCATTTAGAGGAGTATTCCTCCAGATTCATTATAATTCCATGGTTATTCTATTATAACTATGTTATGGTTGTATGTTAACATTTCATAATCTAACTTATTGCATGTTAATCGGATTTAATTAAAATTGACAACTCAATTTTTAAATATTAGGTGGCTAGTAATTGTTAAAATGTTTTTCGACGGTGATGCTATGAACTGAACCAACTTGACATTTTGTATTAATTTAATAAAGGAGTAGCTACCCGGTATTTAATTAGTCGGGGTGTCACAGGTGGTATCAGAGCATCAGGTTCTAGTGTCCTTAGGATCTGTATGGCTTGTTATGTTTTCGGGTAGCTTTCTTTGATATAGAGCCCTATACTTTAGGATTATTGTATTCTTTTGTGTATGTTTCGCTCTTCATCTATTTTGAGATAATACCTGCGAACTTATAAGACTTTACTCTCATTTCAGATGACTCCACGATGTGCACATTGAGTTCCCATGGATGCTCAGCTCGAGCCACAGCCTGCACCAGTTCAGGGATCCTTGAATGTCGCAGAGGTTGCCACTACTGTAGCCCAAGCGGTAAATGCCGCGCCCTAGAAGTTGTATAGTAGGCACCGCCTCAGGCACCGATATTAGCACCTGTTCAAGCTCATGCATTCCGTCTGCTTGGGAACGTGTCCGTGATGCTTTGCAAAAAGCACACCCTCTGGAGTTTGCAGGTAGCTCCGACGTCATTGTGTCCAGTCAGTGGAAGAAAGACATCCAAAGGCACTTGAGGATGTACGAGTTCACGGATATACAGAAACAGATACTGGCTACGTTTAAGCTAGTAGGATCAGCATTGCAGTGGTGGGAGTCCATTACCACCACGGAGGAGAGAGCCATCCTTTCTATTCAGGAGTTCTGGGTGCGGTTCGACCACAAGTATTTTCCATCAACCGTTCACACCGAAATGAGGAGGAAGTTAATGAACCTCAAACAGTAGGGGAAGATCGTGGCCAAGTATGAGGCCAAATTCACTATTCTCTTGAACATCGTTCCCGATGAAATTCCAACCGAGGAGAAAAAAATACAAAAGTTCATGGATGGGTTGACTTGGAGGATCCGTGAGCACTTGTTGGGTAATCTCTCGTTGGACACTTATTCTGATGTGGTTAACGTAGCACTACTTCACTTCTAGGACCACCGTTTCCACATGTCAGAGAGCAAGCGATCAGGAGAGTCCAGCCAGCAGTGCAGGACAGGGGGAAATAGTGCCAGCGAGGCACAATCTGCTCAGGGTCAGCATAGGCAGGGAGATCAGGGTTCCCAGTAGGTGGATTTTAAGAGGTTCCGATCTGGGGGTTTCAAAAATAGTCAGGGAGGTTTTCGTCAGGGTCACCACAGCCATCAGGGACAGCATGGCCAACAGCAGTAGTTTCATCAGGGCCACCACGGCCAGGGGAGGAATGGCAACGGCCACCAGGGTCGTGGGCAGCAGGGTCAGAGAGGGGGGAACTTTTCGGGGAAATGTTTCACTTGTGGCAAGATTGACCACAAGCGCCAGGAGTGTCCTGATAGGGGCAGGGCCCCACAGCAGCAGCAGAAGCAGCACCAGGGTGCTCGACATGAGCCCGAGAGACCTATGTTTCCTGTCACCCTCCCAGCACCACCACAGATGCCAGCTTTGCCACCTATCCCAGCAGTCCCAGTCCAGCAGGGAAAACTTCAGTATGGGCGAGTTTATCGACTCCATCATGTCGCATTCCCACCTGATCCACCTGCTATTGAGGGTATGTTCTCTATTCAGGGGACTATGGGGGTATTTTATTTGATACGGGAGCCACACACTGTTTCATTGCCACGAGATTTGCACGCACTTTGGGATTGTTAGACACTGCAAAGAGCACAATTACTTGCGTAGATTCACCGTTGAGTAGGGGTTCTGTGATTTCTCTTATTTGTAGAGGTGTGGGTATAGAGATCGGGAGATTTACTTTACCTGCTGATATGTTAGTATTAGAAATGACTGAGTACGATGCAATTGTTGGTATGGACTGGCTAGTTGCGTACCGAACTATGATTGGTTATTTTAGTAGGAGTATTATTTTTTCCATTCTCGAGCAGGAGATATTTTTAGTGGCGATGCCTCGCCCTGAAGGAGGATCGTCCACTCACTTATACTATATAGAGGAGGAGACCTCTAAGGAAGTGGCATTACCACTTTATTTGATTCCAGTTGTTAGGGAGTTCGTTGATGTATTTCAGGATATACCTGGATTACCTCCTAGTCGAAAGATAGATTTTGTTATCGATTTCACATCGGGACTCGGCCAATTTCCCGCGCACCTTATCATATGGATCCAACGGAAATAAGAGAGCTAAGGGATCAGATAGAGCAGTTGTTGGGTCAGGGGTTTATCCGAAGGAGTACTTCACGCATGGGGTGCCCCTGTGTTGTTCGTAAAGAAGAGGGATGGATCGTTGAGGTTGTGTGTAGATTATCGAGAGTTGAATAAAGTCACGATACGGAACAAGTATCCATTAACCCGAATCGATGACTTATTCGACCAGTTGAGAGGAGATTCCTTCTTCTCAAAGATTAACTTGCGATCGGGATACCATCAGTAGCGTATCAGGGAACATGGCGTCTCGAAGACTGCTTTCTTGACGAGATATGGTTCCTACGAGTTTCGGATTATGCCTTTTGGCTTGACCAATGCTCCAGCCATGTTTATGGACTTGATGAATAGGGTGTTCAGAGAGTTCGTAGACCAGTTCGTCATTGTCTTTATTGATGACATTCTGGTTTACTCCCAGACAGAAGAGGAGCACGTTGAACATTTGTGGCAGGTTTTGCAGACGCTGCGTCAGAACGAGATTTATGCAAAGTACGAGAAATGTGGGTTTTTGGCTGAAGGAGCTTCAGTTTTTGGGGCATATCATTTCAGACCGAGGGATATCTGTTGATCCGGGGAAGGTATCAACGGTGAGGGAGTGGGGACATCCCACGACACCGACTGAGATTCATAGTTTCTTGGGCCCAGCAGGATACTACAGAAGGTTTATTAGGGGTTTCTCAAAGATAGTGGATCCTTTGACACGTCTGACTCACAAAGGTGTGCCATTCATCTGGAACGATGCCTGTCAGTTGGAATTCGATGAGTTGAAGGAAAAGTTGACCTCATCGCCTGTGTTAGCATTGCCCAGACCGGGAGTTGAGTATCTAGTCTACACCGATGCATCCTTACAAGGACTTAGAGGTGTGCTGCAACAGGAAAGTCAGGCCATAGCTTATGCTTCCCGTAAGCTTAAGCCTCACGAGAAGAATTACCCCACCCCCGACTTGGAGTTAGCAGCAGTCGTATTCGCTCTTAGGATTTAGATACACTATCTCCTGGGGGAGAAATTTCGATTGTTCACCGACCACAAGTCTTTACAATACCTTTTCACGCAGAAGGAACTAAATATGCGTCAACGTCGGTGGCTTGAGTTTGTGAAGGATTATTAGTTTGATATCCAATATCACCCAGGGAAGGCTAATGTGGTAGCAAACGCGTTGAGCCATAGGCCAATAGATTAGGTGGCCAAGGTGTGGAAAGATAAGTGGAAGGAGTTGGGACACCAGGATGCAGTGGCCCAATCATTCATGTCTGTGATGACTGTTACACCTTAGATTGTTACGAGAGTGATAAAGGCCCAGGCAAATGACTCGTTCTGTCAGGAGAAGATAGTTCGATTACTAGCAGAGGGAGCCGGGTCCTATACCGTTAGTTCAGATGGGGGATTACACTTTAATGGGAGACTGGTCGTTCTGGAAGGGGAAGACTTACGACACAAGGTAATGACAGAGTCGCACGGCTCACAGTTCGCGGTACACCCTGGTGGGGATAAGATGTACCAAGATATGAGACGACAATACTGGTAGAGCGGGATGAAGAGAGATATCATTGTGTTTATTTCTAAATGCGCCACTTGTCATCTAGTAAAGGTGGACCATCAAAAATCATCAGGACTTCTACAGCCGTTAGAGGTTCCGATGTGGATATGGGAAAGCATATCCATGGACTTTACCACGGGGTTACCTACGTCACAGAGGGGTCACGACTCCATTTGGGTAATTATGGATAGATTGACCAAAGTTGCTCATTTTCTATCCATGAGGACAGACTACACTATGGGATAGTATGCCCAGGTTTTCATTACGGAGATAGTGAGACTTCACGGGGTGACTCTAAATATCGTGTCTGACCGAGACAAGATATTTGTTTCACAATTTTGGGAGAGTTTCCAGGAGGCCATGGGTACGGAGTTGTGGCTGAGTACGACATATCACCCGCAGACTGATGGGCAAACAGAGCGGACAAATCAGATGTTGGAGGACATGTTGCGTATGTGAATTTTAGACTTTGGAGGTGTTTGGGAGCAGTACCTTCCACTGGTGGAGTTTGCTTATAATAACTCCTACCAGTTCACCATTGGCATGGCTCCATTTGAGGCGTTGTATGGTAGACCTTGTCGTTCCCCAGCATGTTGGTTAGAGGTGGGGGATAATAAACTCCTTGGGCCAGAAGTGATTCAGGACACTTCGACAACGATAGAGGTAATACAGAGCCGTATTAGGGTAGCCCAGGACCGGAAGAAGAGTTATGCTGATGCCAAGAGGTTCTTCAGAGAATTCAAGGTGGAGGACCATGTGTTACTCAGAGTATATCCTATGAAGGGGATCATGCGTTTTGGGAAGAAGGGGAAACTGTCACTAAGATACGTGGGGCCATTTCCTATTATCAAGAGAATTGGGCCAGTTGCGTATAGACTTGGGTTACCGGAGCACTTGCATTTCATGATGTGTTCCATATTTCCTCGCTAAGGGAATATCTTAGGGACGATTTGGCCCATACTCACATTGCTTTAGAGGACAACGATCTTCAGCCCGATAGCTCCTACGAGGAAGGCCCGATTTCTATTCTGGACCACAGCGAAAGGAAACTGAGGTCGAAGATAGTACTATTAGTACGCGTGCAGTGGCGGCATCATAATGCCGAGGAGTCCACATGGGAGCGCGAGGATGAGATACGCGAACGTTATCCAGAGCTGTTTTTACCAGGTACTCTTTAGTTCTGAATTTCGCGATGAAATTATGTTATTAAGGTGGAACTATGTAATACCCCATAATTTTATTGATTTTTATTTAAGGGATTAATTGAATTAAATGAGAATTAATTGAAAATTAATCCGGATATAAATACTAGCGAGATGTGAGTTGGTATTTGATTACGATGCTAAAAATTGAATATTTCTGAGTATATATGGTAACATATGAGTATTGAAAATATTAAAATTGTCGCGAGGCAGAAATACGACAATTTGGGAAATTTAGTTGGGGCGCGCGTGTCAGTCGCGTCAGGAATGAAATCATTTAAATTAAAAATTATATTATATTTTTATCAAACTAATGGTCATTTTAAGTGCGCCAACGTGTCCGGAAGGGTCGAAATAGTCAGAAAATACTAGCCGGGAGTTTAGCTTGGGTCCCAGGGCATTTTTAGGCCAAATCGGCAACCCAGAAGGGTATTTTGGTAATTTTAAAAATGAAGGGATTAAAACCGAGGAATTTTAGTGTTAAATTAGAAATTATTAAAAGATACACTAAGGCCATTATCAGCCAAAAAGTGAGAGAGTGGGCTACGAAAGTTTTTGAGAGAGGTTAGAAAGAGGGAAAAGGGTTTCCAAGCAAAACCATCTCCCCACCATTATTTTGGAAGAGATTGTGACCAAAAGAGGGAAGAATCAACCTTGAAACACCGGCAACACATCTGAAGAACAAATCTAAGGCAAGTGATTTAATGTTATTAATTTTCATTGAATATTTCCTTCATATTTAGTGTAGAAACTTTAATTGCCTAGAAAGTTTTAATGAAAACCAATGGGATTATGGTGAAACTTATGATTTTAAGATAGGAATTACATGTAGAATGCTTTTGGACGAATTCAATACACAAAACATAACTTTTGATGATCTGCAAATGGATTAATAAGGAGTCTTTTTATGCAATTAAATTATGGGTTCAAGTTCATAGGGTTTGGGGCAAGAATTGGAAATTTATGATTTTGGCATGTTGATTTGTAAAATTTGACCCCAAAAGTATGTTAAGTAATGACCTAGGGTGACTTAAAATAGTTTACAAACATTAAAACTTAATTGGGATGATCTTAGAATGGATTTTTGAAAAGAGGAATTGAAGAAAAACGAGTTGGGAAAATTTCTGGGCGTATTCTACAATCTCGTTAGAAGACCTGCCCAGGTCGTTCGAACGAGCTTCTAACAAGATGACAGTATCCCTTCTAATGAGTTGGTAGTTCGTTCGAATCCATTCGTTCGAACGGCACTCGTTCGAACGACCTCGTTCGAATGAGATTTCTAATGAGTTGACCAAATGGCCTTTTTAGTCCTGACTTTATTTCAAACTTCCCGTACACTTATTTAATTGAGTACTAACCTTCCCTTATTGATTAGTGGGTATAGTTGTGAGATTGGAGTACGTTGAGGAGTAAAACTTAGAATTTTGTAGTAAATCGGATGACATTTATGGATTAGGAAACGAGTACCTAAAATTACGACGTGAGAAGATTTGATAACTTTTAATGTAAATGATTCAGGGATTTGTAAACGTGCAACATTTAATGACGATATAGGAATGCAAAACATACCTCCATTAATATTATGGAATATCTAAGATGTTTGAATGCTTGGTATATCTAGTCATTTGTGTACAACATACCTACCATACTTGCTATCACGGGAGGTCGGCGTTCGATCAGGGCCATCTAATCTTTGTGTGCCTACGGGGGGATTTAGATTGGTACCTTGAGGACATAGGTCAATGAAGGACTTATTGAGAAGTTAATAAGTCTGTTGATCATGGGAGCGTAGGTATGTGGTGACCCATGTGATGTGAACTATGTTCGCCTCCATTATGTGTGTTTGTTACTTGTCAGAACGATTTCTGAGAGATTCGAAATACGTGGTCCTTATGTACGTGATGTATCGGGATTCGATAGCAGAGTATGTGTGCACCGCAGCTTAGTCTCGGGGTGCCAGTATTGTATATTTATGATGAGAAAAATATACTATTAATTGAAATGAACTGTCATGTATAAATGTAAGTGTGAATAATAACAACATTTTGTAGAGTTAAAAATGGAAAATCCCTAAGTGATTAGAATTACTAATTTTGAGAAGTAAGAGGAAAAGTAAAACTCTCTGTTTAAATTAAGATATCGGGAATTACATCGGAAATCGTATAGTATTGTTAGATTGTGTATTGGACTAGTTAGATATGGGAATAACTAGAATGGGCACATGTACGATAGGAGTGCACAATTAGTTGAGAGGTGAGAAACTCATGTGAGTGTACGCATTATCATGTATTTTATATTCACTGTTTAATGGTATTAAACACTTGCTGTATTTTAAACTGTTTTCACAATCGGGCGCTGACCCGCTTGCTTTCGAATCGATTTTCTTGTAAAAACCTTTTAGGTGCCCAGCCACAAGGACACCAAGTGTCAGAGTTCCATTCCGGTGACGTGCTGTAGCAGCTGTGGAAGTTACAAGACCTTGACAGTAGACGCCTCCACTTTCTGTGTTGACTCTATTTTTTTCAGATTTCCTCAACTGTTGAGCATGTCGGCCCATTTCTTTTAGGGACATCTTACTTACTCAGTTTTATTTCAGATTTTGGATTGTAATTAATTAGTGATTTAGACTTTGTATTTGGTTGTGTTCAGTATTCGGATCATTTAGAGGAGTATTCCTCCATATTCATTATTATTCCATGGTTATTCTATTGTGACTATGTTATGGTTGTATGTTAACATTTCATAATCTAACTTATTGCATGTTAATCGGATTTAATTAAAATTGACAACTCACTTTTTAAATATTAGGTGGCTAGTAATTGTTAAAACGTTTTTCGACAGTGATGCTATGAACTGAACCAACTTGACATTTTGTATTAATTTAATAAAGGAGTAGCTGCCCGGTATTTAATTAGTCGAGGTGTCATAGGAAATTAAAATAATAATAATAATAATAATAAAAATAATAATAATAATAATAATAATAATAATAATAATAATAATAATAATAATAATAATAATAATAATAATAATAATAATAATAATAATAATAATAATAATAATAATAATAATAATAATAATAATAGGTTCATACCACCGAGATATCTAGAATAATTAATACTCCCCTCCCATGGGAAGAAAGCAACGTGTGAAAGGAAAGACAAAAAAGTCCATGATATGATTTTGGTATAGTCAAGCAATGTACAACCCTCAAATTTCTTTTTCTGGTAATTATACATGTATATATCGATCGAACGAAATGGTTTGATTCCTTTCCCTTTTCTTTTATACCCTAAAAAATAAGTTCCATATGAGGATAAAATCCATAAATACATGACCTATAAAAAGTCTTTTAATTTCTGGTTCTGAGTTAATAACACTAAGGCCTCGTTTGATACGCCGTATAAGGGGTCCAGATAGGATAAGATAAGAGTCGGATTGGATAGGATAAGGATTGATCGTATAAGGCGTATTCCAATACTGCGTTTGAAACACTTCCGGATAAGAAGACGGGATGGGATATAATAATATAATCCTGTGTTTGAAATGCTCCGGATAGGATTAATAAATCTCCAGTTTTCCAAGAATACCCTTATTTTGTATTTAATATTTTAAAAAATACAAAAATATACTGTTATCACTTATTTTAACTCAATAACATATTTTTTAGTACCTCCATAATGAAGCAAACTAAAATTTAAAATTGAAAAATCAATATAGCAACCGGACATCATTACAAGGTCATCAATACCAGCATATAGTCATCCAAATTGGTCTTAAAGTCGAAATAATAATTATTAAAATTAATCCATTGAAAACATAGGTCTGCAAATCAAAGCGTTAATAATTTAAATTTCTAAAAACCCTCCTCAAGTAGTTGGTCAACAAACTCCATACGATCTCTAACTTTTCCCTTGCCCTTATTTTTAACGGGAAGGCTACCTTCCATTCCTGACATAGAAATATATGGTTTTATTTCATAACAATAAATTAATGACAAGGGATCACAAATATTAACAATATTACACATATAAAAAATAATTGCAGCAAATAAAAAGAATTATTTACATAATAAATGTAAAACATAACACGATAAACATCAATCTCATATATAAAAATCTCTCATAAAGTTCTCCATGCGTTAAACATTTGTTCAACTAAATTGTCCCTCCATTCAGACCATTGGTTTGATGTTTCAACTTGGCTAATTTAATCATCCATTGAAAAACTACTCCCCTCAACCCATTCTTCTTCTTCTTCTTTAAGGGCCTGTTCCATTGGATCTACTGGCATTTCTTTTCTTATGTGATTGTGAATAAGACAGTACGCTGGAATTATACGACATTAAGTTTTGATAGGGTAATATATTGGACTCCTAAGAGAAGCCCACTGTATCTTAAGGATCCCAAAACACCGCTCTATGCAATTTCTAGCTTCTGAATGTTTTTTTATTAAAGTACTCTTGAGGGGTCGCTGGCGCTAATGTACCCTGCCTGTATTCAGACAAATGGTACCGTGTTGCTCTATATGGGGCTAGAAATCCTTCACCATTTGTATACCTAGCATCGACAAGATAATAGTAACCTACAATAACAAACAACCACCTTAATATCATATACACGAAATTATTATTGTGTATAAATTCCCAGGAAAAAATAACTCACCGGTAGGTACTATAAGTCCATTTGTCCTAGAAATGGCATCTCGCAAAACCCTAGAATCTGCAGCTGAACCTTCCCATCCTGGCAACACATATATAAACTTTAAATCACGTCCACATACACCTAAGACATTAGTTGCAATATCCCATTTCCTGTTTCGATATCTGGGTTTATTAACTTTTGGGACGTTCACACGAATAAATGTTCCATCTAGCGCACCTAAGCACCCATAAACAAATAAATTTATTAAAATCAGTATCCAATTAAATTTAATATTTTAGCTCTTTATGGTCGTATTGAATAATATATATGTACCTTAAACCATTTCCACCTTTCTTCAGTACAATCTTCTGGTACTCGTTCAGGTGCTCTAAGTAATAGGCCTTGTACTCGCAGCATCGAATTTAAGACATCATGGAAATACCTACTAACTGTCTCTCCCGACCTTCGATATTGAAATTTTATCACACGATTCTTAGTGTGATGGGCAAGTCTATTTAGGAACATGGCCACCTTTTCTTCTATTATGAAATTTCCAGTTTCTTTCAATTGGCCAGCCGTACGAAGAAGTTCACATAAAATACCAAAAGCTCGCCTATCCATTCTTAGTTGATCTATACATGCCACATCACTCTCACGCACAAGGCGATTTATATTCTCTACTCGTGTCTCATACCTAACAAATGTTTTGTTTTTTAACATATATTTTTGGTAGTGCCTATTTGCACTACCATGCATAATCATAAAAAACATATACCCAACAATGAACAAATTGACCAACTCTTGGAACATCATATATGCGATGACCTCATCTTATTTAATTTCCATATCTAACAATTTTCAAAAAATTGTATGAGAACCATTTTAATTACAACAAATATATCATATATTAAGCATAAGCATTGAATACTCCAATAGCATTTAAAAAATTACAATATGGGTAAAATTAATACTAACTACTTTTTTTTGGAGTGGTTTGGGAAAAGGTCCATTCTAACTCAAAGATGTATAAAAATAGAACATTCACATAATTTTATAAAGTGATATATATATATATATATACGGGTTTCCAATGTGTGTGTGTGTGTGTGTGCTGCATATATAGAGCAGGCCTGCATATATATATATATAGCTGTAACAGCCCACATCTCTGTTATATAAGACCCGGTATAAGCATACATCTCTGTAACAACCCACCTCTCTGTTATATAAGACCCGCTATATATAGGGAGAGGTTCACAAGTGAACCTAAAAGATGAACTTTTTAATGAACCTTAACAAAATAATACCTAACAACTCATTACTTTTAATTTCTATGTTGTAATTGGTTCGCGCCAGCGTCAACGAACACGCGTGTCGATCGATCCCCAACTCCCTCACCCCCCCCCCCCCCCCGGCACTCCACCCCACCCCACACCCCCACCCCAACCACCACCATCACCATGGCAATCCTTATAGTAGCCCTTATGGCAGCAGGGCTTCCATGGGGGTGGGGTGGGGGGCGCCGGGGTGGGTGGGTGGCAGGGGGTTGTTGGGATCAATCGACACACGTGTCCGTTGCCGCTGGCGCGGACCAATTACAACATAGGAATTAAAATTAATTAATTGTTAAGTATTTTTTGTTAGGGTTCATTAAAAAGTTCATCTTTTAGGTTCACTTGTGAACCTCTCCCTATATATATATATATATATATATATATATATATATATATATATATATATATATATATATATATATATATATATATATATATATATATATATATAAGGAATAAAAGTTTTTGCACTATTCCATAAGTTGACAACTTAATTAGTGGTTGTGATGGTGCCAACAAAGCAAGAAATGGAGGGTTGAGATCATCTTTTAAAAACAAAGGAGAAGAACATTGAGCTGGAGGATTTCACTTTATCCCGCTCATTATTTTGATCCCCCATTTCTCTCTCTCATCCATCCTCTACTCATTTGTAATGTCGGTCAATAAACTCATGTTGAATCCACTATAGATCCTCACTACAAGAGACAAACTACACCACCAGATATCTTAGAATACATCTTTGTTGTTGTTTTTTATTCTTCTCATGTACATGTATCCTTCGATTAGGGCTTTTGTGTTATTCTTTGTTTCTTTTTTTTCCGATTCTTTGTTGCATTTAGGTTTCAAATGCATACTTTTTTTTAATATTTTTTGTTGAATTTCAATTAAGGTTTTCAATTATTTGTTGTTGCATTTAGGTTTCAAATGAGATTTTAGGTTTTGATTGTGTTATGTTATTGGATTTTAGGTTTCAAAGGAGATTTGTACAAGATGGTTGCTCTGTAGAGATTACTGGACCCATATGGCCTTTGTGAGGTCTGTTTTTCATTTGTTGGGATCTTGAATTGATTTAATATGGAAATTCTTATTTATTTCTTTATTTTTTTATGTATCTAACTGAATATGGGTTGTGAGTAAATTAAGTTTCGAACTCCTAAAGGTTATGGAGAGAGCTGGGTATAAAACCCCTTCGCCTGTTCAAATGGCTGCTGTACAACAAACATATGTTTTTGGTGTTGCTGAGACAGTTTCGGGTAAAACGAAAACATTTATTTTGTCGATGTTGACGTATTAAATTAGGTTGCCTCATATGAGTTAGGATAATGAGGCGAAGGCACCTACGGTGAAGTTTTTGCATTATTTGGGGATTAATGTGGTTTTGATTGTGGGGGGATAGTCGATTGAGGAGAAAGGGTATAATATTAGGAAAGGGTGTGAGGTTGTAATTTTGACGCCGGGGAGGTTAATTGATTGTTTGGATAGGCATTACGCAGTTTTGAATTAGTGTAATTATGTGGTTCTTGACGAGGCAGATCAGATGATTAATTTGGGTTTTGAGTCTCAAGTTGGGGGTTGATGGATGCGATGCCAAGTAGTAATTTTAAGACAAAAAATGAGGATAAAGAGCTTGAAGTGGAGAGGCTTGTGAGGAAGTATTTGAGGAATCTGGGTGAGGTGACAACCGGGACAGCATGGATGGAGACTGATTGAATTATGACATATCTATTTCACACTTTTCTTTTCATGTAATATATATGTAAAATTGAAGGGTAATTGAACGTGTTACTTCTAACTCTTAATGTTGTTTGCTTTTGGGTTTAGATTTTGGAAATAATACGATTTTGTTCCCTGTTTCTAATTACTCGATTTTAAATCTCGGTGGTGTTGAAAGTTTTACATATTTGTATTTAATGATTGACATGATGCTTGACAAAATTCCATAGTGAGCAATTTCATTATTTTTCTTATCTTCCTCATAATATGTGTAATTTTCTTATATTATATAAAGCTTTAATATTAATTTTTATGCAGAATTCTTCGTTGTAAGGTACATGAAGTGATTGGATGACAAAGTAGAAAGCATGAGTCAAAGTCCCAGTCCCAGTTCTCAGAGACCCGGAGGATTTAATACATGATTCAAGCACGAACACAAGTTTCGTGTATGTGGAACAACACTATATGATTCTTTACATTATTAATCCATTTTAGTAGTTAATAGATACATCTGAAGTGATCGTTTAAGCTAAAGCTTCTTTTCCTGGCATCTTTGATGATTTATGTGAATCTAATATGTTTCTTATATTCATATCAGTGTTTTTTGTAGATCATTATTACTCAGAAGGGACAGGCCTCAACTTGGTTTGTGTATAAATAATAAAGCTCTCTTTATAGGATGCTTTCACTTTCAAAAGTCAAAAAGTGGTAAACATGCAGTTAGTATTCAAGTATATCACCCATTATACATTTAAAGTTGAATCTTTGTTGAGGATCGAAAAATTAAAATTCGGGCATAAAGAGGTATAACACCCCAAAACAATGTGTGGGTAACTGACAATGTGTGCAATTATATTTATAAGATTGCTCTAACTTTGATTTGGTGTTTATCTTTTGTTTTCATCTCAATGATGTGGGTCCGTGCCAGATTTTAGGTAATACTTTTTCATATTTTTAATAAAAAATACCGTTTTTTAATTTTTTTAGTTTTATCAAAAAATCTGCTACTTCAAAAAAACTGTTTTAAAAAATATGTTCTGCAAATTTTAAAAAAAAAATGTTTTTCACTTTTTTTAATAAAAAACTATTTTTAGAAGAAATTACTTTTAAAAAAGAAAAAATTGTTTTCCATGAAAAAAAAGGTTTCAACAATTTTTTTAACTTTAAAAAAAAATATTTAACAATTTTTGAACGAGTTTTAACATTTTTTCCTTGTTTTTTAGTAAGTGTATTTAATATGTGTGTTAAATTCGTGTGGTAAATTTTCTACCAAACTTGATTTTTAACTACAAAAGTAAAAGAGTTTGACATATTAACAGGAGGAAGCAAAGAAACTTGAGAAGTGAGATGATAGGAGAGAGGAGAGAGAAAAGAAAGAAGGGCGAAAGGAGAGAGGAGAGAGAAAATGTTACTGGCCGTCAAAATTTGGCGTCAAATAAGGAGGTATACTTTGGTCCGGATTATTTTTGTGCGGGAAGACCGTAGGAGATCAATTATGCACACACACACACACACACACAAAGCAAGGGTTATTCTCACACCCTTCTCATTCTTACCCACGTCATTTAAGCACGAAATAACCATTGTACTCTTCAATTTGTCCCCTTTTTTTTGCCTTAAACACAAATGCATTTAATAAAAACAAAAAATTAGTAGTTTCAATTAAAAAATGATGAAAAAATAATTTTTAATAAGAAACTGTTTTAAAAAAGAAAAAATTGTTTATAACTTTCTATAAATGTTTTAAAAAAACATTTTAAATGTAAAAAAAAACTTATCTATAAAAAGTAAAAAAACAATTATATAAAATAAACAGTCTTAAATAATAAATAAAACCATTTTTATTTATTTTTGAATAAAAATGTTTTGTTTTATAAAAAAATAAAAACAAAAAAATTGAATTTTTAAGTAAAGAACTTTTTTTTTAGCAAAAACATATTTTTAATAACAAACAGTTTTAAAAAACTTGTTATTAACTTTCTCAACTGTCTTAAAAAAAACATTTCAATTATTTAAAAAAATTATTATCTATTTTTTATTTTTTACAAATTGTTTTAAAAACATAAAAAATGTTTTATGTACAATAAAAACTATTTTTACAAAATTAAAATATTTTAACTATTTAAAAAATATTTTTTTAATTTTTTACAAAATACCTATTTTTAAAACTGTTTTCCTTTATAATATTTTTAAAAAATAACAATAAATAAACAACCAATATTATACAAAACATATATATGTGTCTAAGGCAGATCCACTTGCAATTCAAATCACGCCATATATATTTTAAAATGAAATTACACAAGAATTTGTTAAATTTCATAAAAGTATAATACAGTTTTAATAATTAATTTTATTTTTTATTTGAATTAAAATTCACCGTAATTTTTTTTTATTTTTAAAACAAATTTTTAAAGAAAATATTTTTATCATAAAAATTTTGTTTTAAAATACAGATTTTTATTCTTATTTTTATTTTATTTTTGTTTATTTTATAAAAAATATTTTCTAAAACATTTTCTTTTGTAGAAAAATTTAAAAATTGTTGTTTTTTAATTGTTAAAACGGTTTGTTTTTGTAAAAACAGTTTTTATTATATATAAAACTATTTTTTTTATTTATAAATAGTTTTTTAAAAAAAATAGATAAGTTTTTTGAAAATGTTATCATTTTTTTAAGTAGTTATAAAAAGATTAAAATATTTTTTTTAATTTTTAAAATAGTTACATATTAAAAACAGTTTTTTGATATTGAAAATACATAATTTTTATTTTCATCAACTGCATTTGTATTGGAGGCAAAAGAAATGGTCAAATGTAAGGGCACAATGGTCATTTCGTACTCAAATGGCATGGGGGAGGATGAGAGGGTGTTGTAACAACCCTCATTTTCTCACGTAAAGGCTGTCCAGGGATGCTACGCCGAAGATGGGACTTATCGATCAATTAATACCATTCTCAGGACAACATAATATAAATATTGTTATTTAAAAACGCCAATATTTTAAATTTTATGAATATCTCACTAACAATAATTAAACTCAAATTAACACCGACTAAATAATAAATCCAACAGCAAGTAAAAATCGCAACTTCAGCATAATGTAAATAAATAAATAAATCTTGGGCTTATGCTCTTACACAAATAAAATAACTAAATTCTGGCAGAAAAGCACCTTAGCTATAGTCAATAATCTTGAAAGCTACTAAGCATGAGAGATCGCAAGGCTGGTACAAAAACAATCATGCCATCCCTGTCTAGAAATAACTTGGGGGGAAATATTTATAATTTGGGTCAGAGCCCAAGATGTTGTAAGAATTAACTTAATTAATTTATGATGCAATAATACAGTTGATGCAATATAAATATTCGCCCTTCATCACTCACATGCATTTAACACCTCACCCCTCACTTAAGTGTGATATTATGCACATCCCAATAAATCCAAAATAATAATTATAACGTCTCAAATTAATAATAATGGCTAAATGATTTAAGTGTACCGACTACATATTACTATCAATACTTGTAATATCACAGTCTCATAATTTTCACCTGAGAAGCATATACGTCTATGATGCATAAAAATCAAAATTGTAATGTATGTCCACATTTTTAGACATTTCAGTTCATCTCATATAAAGTCTGGGTAATTATATATATGTCCTTCATATATATGACACACAAGGGCATCTACCGTTGGTATCTGATTTGTGCTCTATCGGCAAGTCTGGAGGAATCCCTTATCCTAAGCGGATCACAAAATGCATACAAGTTGAGGGCGGTCCCTACGCAGGACACCTATACACAACCCATACCTAACGGTGACGTAGGAACGGTCAGCGCCAACATCTACCTCTCGTAGGCGATGCCTCCATGTAGTACCTATATGACCTACACATCGTCAAACCCACATATGCCGACGTGTGATACACGGTCCGAATGCGCGAACCCCCGAGCCGTTAGGATAGTCCACTGGTATATCTACACAAATACATAATAGTACATATTAGTATCCCATATAATATGTATAGGTAATTACTCCATAATTACCATTAAAAGTCCAACCAAAGTCCACAACATTTTTCCATTTTATAATTTACCATCTATTAAATTATTAATTCTATTCCTTAAATAATTATTTAACCAACTAGTTAATTATAATTTTCCCTACTTAATGTGGGCGCATCCGTATTTTTAATAAATTATTTATTTTTCCAAACCCGATTCTACCGACTCACTTGGACACATAAAAATACTCACAACGAAAATTCCAGGCCCAATACCCTCATTAATATCAGTATTCTTGTTGAGGCCACTAAAATGGCAGAGGGGAAAATGGCATCTGCCATTTTAGTTGCGTTAATAATTCTTCATTAATATTATTATTCCAAAAAACTCTCATTTAACTTTCCTCCAATTAAATCCCCATTTTTAAACTCATATATAATAAACTAAACCCCCTTTTAGTCATATATAATAGACTCAACCCCAATTTCTAGCAAATCAACTCAAACTCAAGCCCAAACCAAATAGAACGAAGGTCTAAAAAGCCACACACGTCACTCGAATGAGACAGCGCGTCGTTCATGCAACATGATATGTCGTTCGAAGGAAACATCTCGTCGTTCGAATGACCACTCATCTCCTACCTCCCGCTGATTCTCCTAAACTTTTCTTCCCAGATCAAATTTTAATAACCAAAACAGTATATGAGAAAACCAAAAATTTATCTGTACAACTTCTCGCTCACTCCCCAACAAAATTAATATCCAATTCAGATTTTTAACGACTCAACCTTCTCCAAATAAACTCCAACCAGATTTAATTAGTATTAAGGGCATTAATTAGGTGATCCACATCAAACTTTTAGTCCGAGATTTAACAGTGACGTACTTTACATCACTAATCATTACTCCCAATTTTAATTATCAAAACCCAAAGGAATATACCTCCAATTTTCAGATTTACGATACCTAAATTTCTAGGATAATTTTTGCATAATAATCAATCCTCTACATGTGTTGTTCATCATCAAATCACTCAATTTAAACAGAAATTAGAGGGGTCATTACATGCATCAAGAAATAAATTCGAAACATAAATTAAGCAATAAAATTCTTTCCTTAAAGATCCGTAGATGAATATCCCTTTGACACCCCTTGATTCCTTACCTCTTTTCTTCTCTTATTGGTTTCTCCTTTCCTCTCCCGTAACTGTTGTTTTAGGTTTTGTGTAATGATGGTGGCGTAGTGATTTTCCCTCACTTAAACACTAAATAAAATGCTAATCCTGAGTTGGGCCTAAAACCCAACGTTTGGACCCCCCAAATGGATCCGAATCCATAACCCAACTAGCGCAAAAGTTCCCCAACTCATATTCCTAATACCCGGGATCATTTCTAAATATTTAAAACACTAAACCGAGTCTCTAACGCTCTCCAAAATGCTTCTCAATTATTTTTATTTCACTTAGACATTTTATTATGTTCCAACGACACACGCCCATAAATTTACTTATGTGTGCTTTATTTTTCACTCTCAAGCCCATTATGTCCAATTGAGTTTTAAATTTATATAATCACAAATAACAATTTATTTAAATTAAAACTTTTACTCGATTAAATTTTAAATCCTCCCAATTTAATTTATTCTCAAAATAAATCCGAAACCATTAAATTCATTTATGTCGCAATATTTTATTCTGAAAAATTACGGGGTATTACGGGTGTTCAATAACCATTCCCATATAAAATAGGTAAATTTGCCACCTCATCATTAGTGCACAAGACCCACATGATCGTGGTGTGTATTTTGGTGAAAAAAATTATGTATTATTTCTTGAATTTTAATTTTTTTTATTATAAATTTAGGTGGAAATACTTTCATGTTACTAAAATTCATTTTTTCTTGTTAAAAAAGATATTTTGTTATTGAAAATAATTTAATACTGCTGAAAATTATTTTTTATTTGTTGGACATCATTTTTATAACTTGGAAATAATTTAACATTATCGAAAATTATTTTTTTATTCCTAAAAATAATTTTTATTTGCTGAAAATTATTTTTTTATTCTTACAAATAATTTTTATTTGTTGAATAATTTATTACTACTCAAAATCAGTTTTTAATCCTACAAATGTTTTCTATCTGCTGGAATAAATTTATTATTACTAAACATCATTTTTATTTGCTGAAAATTATTTTTATATCTTTGAAGTACATTTATGTTGCTAGTAATTTTTTGTTATGCTAAAAATAATTCTATATTGTTGAAAATAATTTTTTATTACTTGAAATATTATTTTGTTTGCTAGATATAATTTATTATTGCCGAAAATCCTTTTTTATTCAGTGGATATCATTTTTATATGCGGAATTTTTTTTATATTGCAGAAAATCAATTTTGTGTTACTAAAAATTATATTTTGTTTGCTGAAAATAATTTATTATTCCTAAAAATCAATTTTTATTTGCTGAACACTTTTATTGCTTAAATCATATTTTATTTGCTAGAAATAATTTCTTATTTTTGAAAATTATTTTTTATTTGCTGGATTCATATTTTGTTTGCTGCAAATAATTTATTATTGCTAAAAATAATTTTTTATTTGCTGAAAATTATTTTTTATGCAGAATTTTTTTTTATATTGTTGAAAATAATTTTTGTATTGCTGGAAATCATATTTTGTTTGCTGGAAATAATTTATTATTATCGAAAATCATTTTTTATTTGGTGAAAATCATTTTTTATTTGCTGAAGATCAAGGGGTGAACGTTAATTTACGTTCCGCTAAGGTGTGTTTGTAAAATAATACCGAGTTCATATTTTATTTACCATTAAATTTCATTCACTGTGAAAAATCTAACTTATTTTCTTCATTACTAAAGCTACGAAACTCACTCCTAGTCAGGAGAAATAATGTATGTAGTGTACACATTTTACAATATGTGTTATAACACGTGGTGTATTTATATTTTACTTTTCATTAATATCTATTGATGACTTATCACTTTTCTATGACATACCAGATTACTGTTTTTATACCGCAACTCAAGAGATGCGTTAACATCGAGACATGAGAATTTCGAAAGGCTATATTCAGGAAATATGGATTTACACACTACGAATACCATTAATGTCATTGAAATTTATGCAAAAAGTAGTTTTCGCATGTTTTATGAACTATTTCATTTTAAAATTCACTTTGCAATGTATTTTTTCCTAATTTAACTATGGTTCGTTCTACGGCATTATGGTTCTTCCAATTCATTTCCTCATACTCATTTTTAAGTCGTATTTTTTTTTCACCACATTATTTATATTTACACGGTCATAGTTATGGCTGCGATCTTTTGTTTCAAATACTTATAATAATTCTATATTAATCTATATATTTAAATACAAAATTCAAAATGCATTAAACTCGTCCGTGCATCGCACAGGGCACCACTAGTACACACACACACACACACACACACACACACACATATATATATATATATATATATATATATATATATGTGTGTGTGTGTGTGTGTGTGTGTGTATTCATTCATCTGTAATATATGTACGATGAAGAAATATGTAAGTTGTTGCTGTGTGTGAAAAAAATAAAGTTGTTTTCCTCTTTGGAAGAACCGTTGTGGCCTTTCCAAAAATGTTACAAGCGATTATATTTACGTACGTCCGGGGTGCACGGGTGTTTTTTTATTTAAAAAAATCATTTTGCCACTCGTTTAAACACGCTTCATTTTTAATCTGGCGGATGTGACTACATGATATAACAACTTTTATACGGGATGATGTAGCTACAAGAAAATGTTTCCTAATAAAAACTAAAACCTTGCTATAAAATGTACCAAATAATGAATGTCCACTTATTTTTCGTATTGAATAAGAATCTTTTAGATATTTTATTTTGTATACATTTTGAGTATTGACACACCAATGAAATGAAAATTTTATATTCGCCCTAAATTTTCTCTCTCCCTTTATTTTACAACACGTTATTAGTACGAATGCTTCATTACATATTTTTTCCTCGTCTCTCATAGCATCACCCCTGTTCTTCTTATGAAGGTGTCATTCGAAAACAAGAAAAAATCCATGGATTTCTTATGGATACATCAATTTGCGTCGTGCATATATTTCTCTTTACATGTAAGTATTAAGTTAGTGTTATGTTATATGAATTTAAAATTTCTTGATGTGAAACAAATTTTGAAACTCAAACCCAACAATAATCCATTGACATATATTGTCATGATGTCGTCAGTGCCCAATAATTTTTTTGTAAATAAAAGAATAATTACATAAAATATCCATCACCTGAGTTTCAAAATTCATAATAGTAATTATATATCTAAGAAAGAAATAGAAAGAAAGTAAAGTCCATAAGCATGCACATCTTCTTAGAGTTTTTGATAACACGCATAAAAATAATGTGATAACAATAAAAATTTCTTCCTCCATACAATAAAGACTAGCATGAGAAAAATACCATGCTTAATTCTAAACTACTCTCATACATTGAATTAAATTACAAAAAATACTTCTTTAGGAATTAAAACCTAAAGCATTATTACACTAGGGTTGCCTAAATTCAACATTCTTTATATATTGTTTTAGTGATAATACACTATGAATTTTATACAGTTTAATATATATTCTTTTAATGGGGTAATCTAAATTCAACATTATTGATATTGTTTTAGTGACATTACTCAATGAATTTTATACATTTTAGTCTATATTATTTTATATGTGTTAGTAATTAACATTTAAAGCTTGAAGTTCTGTTGGTATTTAAAATTGGAACGTGACGTACTTTTATTTTATACTAAAACTTTGTATATTTATTATTTGAATGATAAATTTTTTAAAGCTATTATTTGACTCCTATGTTTGTTATAAGTTGCGATAAAATTAAAATTTCGAACTAGAAGTTCTATTTTTTTATTAAGACCCTAAGTTCCTAATTATCATCCCATATTGGGACTTGAAGTTCCTAAATAATTATTTTGATTTGAGGCCATAAGTTCCCAAATTTTCTAAAATTGTGACTAAAAATTCCAAACAATTTTACCCCTTATTAAACTTGATGTTTGGATATAATTAGGTAGGGCCCTCAAAGTTCCAAAATATCTAATGTTTAAATATGAAGTTGCAATAATTATTTACAATTGGAACCTAAAGTTCCACAATAATTATTCAGATTTGAAAAATCCACTTTTCTCCGTTCAAATTGTAGGACTTAAAGTTCCTAAATGATTTGGACCTAATGTATTGTGACACCCCGACTAATTAAATACCGGGTAGCTACTCCTTTATTAAATTAAATCAAAACGCCAAGTTGGCTCAGTTAATAGCATCACTGTCGAAAACATTTTATTATTATTACTAACCACCTAGTATTTAAAAAGTAAGTTGCCAAATTTTAATTTAAAGTCTGATAAACATGCAACAAGTGTAAAGAAGAATAATAACACCATTCACCATAGTAAAGTAAATAGAATGACCGTAACATGATATAAATAAATCTGGAGGTAAAACTCCTCATAACATAATCCCATAATTGAAGTAAATAATGAAATACTGAATACTGAATACTGAATGAATACATGCCAAAGCCCGAAACTGAAATGGAAATGTATCTAATAGAACTTGGGCAACATGCCCTACAACTGAGGAATACTGAATAAGGAATCCAAATGATATAAGCGTCTAAAAGCAAATCCCTGTAGCTTCCACAAGCAGCTACAGCTCGTCATCAGAATGAGAATCCTATGCATGGTGACCTTGTGGCTGGGCACCTAAAATGGTTTTACAAAAAGATAGATTTGAAAGCAAACGGGTCAGAGCCCGAATGTGGAGATATTTTAAAAACCTGCAAGTGCTTTAAAAACATTTAAAACAGTATATGCAAAATACATGTTAGGACGTGCTCTCACATGAGATACTCACCTCTCTTCTACTGTGCACTCCTAACGTTCCTGTACCCATTCATGTGTTAACTCATAACTATCTAAGAGTTTCTACACTACTACTTGGTTCACGTTTAATTCCAACCTTAATAATTAAATAGAGAGTTCTACTTTAATTCCCGGATTCACAATTATTAACAAAACCATTTATTGATAAAAGTCCCCTTTTTCTTTTCAAAACATTACCATAACTATACTCACAATTTAACATAGTAAATTCCTTCCCAATTAACCGTATATTAACGCATCATAAATATACAATACAAGCACCCAAAGGCTAAGCTGCGGTGCATACATACTCTGCTATCCATCCCGGTACATCACGTACATAAGGATCACGCATTCCCAATCTCTCGAGAATCGTTCAGATAACAACATCACAAATAGTGGAGGCGAACATAGTCACCATCACATGGGTCACGCACATACCTACGCTCCCATGATCAGCAGACTTATTAATATCACAATAAGTCCTTCTATGACCTATGTTCATCGAGGTAACCAATCTAAATCCGGGCAACACAAGGATAAGAAGGCCCTAAGCGAACGTAAACCTCCCGTGATAGCAAGTATGGTAGGTATGTTATACACAAAAAATTCCATACTAAGCATTCATACATCTTAGATTTCTCAATATTAATAAGGGTATACTCTACATCATTATACCATTATTCCAAATTCATATATTTCAAGTATCTCGATAATATATAATTTAAATAGTCGACACGTCTCACGTCGTAATTTCTTAAACTTGGCACATATCTCAAATAGACTATTAAGTTCCCATAATTCCCACATATACATCTTCAAACCTAAGGTCTTTACTTCTGCCCCAAACCTTATTTCATCAAATTATTCGAATTTGTATTATTAACCCAAAGATTATCTCACATAACGAATTTCATTAATTTAGAATAATTCCTCAAATTAAATTCCAATTAAAGTCCAATTTCATAATCATGCCTACTGGTCTTCCTTAAAATTTAGGGTAATCACAATGTCTCCAATAATATTATCCAAGGGTTATCATCATTAAAATTCAATTAAGGGAAACTTTATTCATTCTGGGAAGGTCGATCGATCGACCTTTACCTTCGATCGATCGATGGTGGTCGATCGATCGACTGATGAATGTCGATCGATCGATCGCACCAGGTCTGTTACGGCCTGCTTCGTTTTGCAGTTACAGTTTCGACCCAAAACTCCATTTTTAAGCATGAAACTCCAAGATAAGGTTACTATAACATGATACTAACATCCTACAATGGTTTTAACATTCTAAGTCTCATAATTCATCATTTAAAAGCTTAGTTTAGATCAAAACTACATCAAAAAAATTTCCAGAATTCTTCCATTCAAGGTTATCATCAAACTTCTTCTAATTCCACTTTTAGATCATCAAGGTTCGGTTTATAATATATAAATTCGTCCAGAATATACTACATGCAATTCCTACATAAATCATGGCCTTTAACTTTTCAATTCATGGGTCTAATTTATCTCCAAAAATCAATTTCGAAAATTCCTAAACATGGGGACATATCTTGAATCAAAAGAGTTTAAATCACTTGCCTTAATTTATCTCAGAATTTGGTGTAGAATCTTGAAGTTAGGTTGTCCTCCCTCTGTTTTTCTGCAGAATTCTCTTCCCTCTCTCTCTCTCTCAAGCTCTTCTCAAGGTTTCCTTCTCTCTCTCTCTCTCAAGCTTTTTCCAAGGTTGAAGATAATGGCGTATGGAGGTGTGTAATGGTTTTTGGAAGTTGGAATGATATATCAACTTCTCCCGTAGCCCATATTGGCATATAGTGTGGTTAGTGGGTTAAGTGGGTTGAGGAAATAGTCAGATTGTAATCTCTATTTTCGTCACTTTTTAATTCCCAAAAATGCAATTTACCAAAATACCCTTTTTGATGCCGGTATGGCCCACAAATACCCCGGGACCCAAACTAAACTTTCGGCTAGTGTTTTCTGACTATCTCGACCCTTCCGGACGCGTTGGCGCACTCAAAACGACCATACGGTTAATGGAACTAAAATTCACTCTTTAATTTAAAAACAAAATACCATGACGTGGCGGTCACACGCGTCAAGCAAAATTCCCAAAGTGACGTATTTCAATTACGTGGCAATTTCAATATTACCAATAATCATATAATGCCAAGTATACACATTATACTAAAAATACTAACTCACATCTCGTTAATATTTTTATCCGGATTAATTTTCAATTAATAAACATTTAATTCAATTAATCCCCAAAAATAAATATCATAGAAAATACGGGGTATTACATACTTCCCCCCTAATAACTGAATTTCGTCCCGAAATTCGGAACTAGTAAGTAGCTGGTAAGAATAACTCTGGATATCGTTCGCGCATGTCATCCTCGCGCTCCCATGTTGACTCCTCGACATTATGATGTCGCCACTGAACACGCACTAACGGGACTATCTTTGACCGCAGCTTCCGCTCACTTCGGTCTAGGATAGCAATCGGCCCCTCCTCGTAGGAGCTATCCGGCTGGAGATCAATGTCTTCCACAGCAATGAGAGAATGAGCCAAATTATCTCTAAGGTATTTCCTAAGCGAGGAAATATGGAACACATCGTGAATCCGATGTAAATGCTCCGGTAACCCAAGTCTATACACAACTGGCCCAATCCGCTCAATAATAGGAAATGGTCCCACATATCTCGGTGCCAACTTCCCTTTCTTCCCGAAACGCATAATCCCCTTCATAGGAGAAACCCTGAGCAAAACCTGGTCCCCCACTTGGAACTCTCTGAAGAATCTCTTCGCATCAGCACAACTCTTCTGTCTGTCCTGAGCCACCCGAATGCGACTGCGAATCAATTCTATCCTTACCGAAGTATCCTGAATCACTTCCGGCCCAAGTAGTTTGTTGTCCCCCACCTCCAACCAACATGCCGGGGAACGACAAGGTCTACCGTACGATGCCTCAAATGGAGCCATGCCAATGGTGAACTGATAGGAGTTTTTATAGGCAAACTCCACCAGTGGAAGATACTGCTCCCATCCTCCCTCAAAGTCAATGGTGCACATACGTAGCATGTCCTCCAACATCTGATTTGTGCCCTCGGTCTGCCCGTCGGTCTGCGGGTGGTACGCTGTACTCAACCTCAACTCCGTGCCCATGGCCTGCTGAAAACTCTCCCAAAACCGTGAAACGAATATCTTGTCTCGGTCCGACACGATATTTAAGGGCACACCGTGAAGTCTCACTATCTCTGCAATAAAGAGCTGGTCATATTGTCCCGCAGTGTAGTCTGTCCGTACGGGTAGAAAATGAGCGACTTTTGACAACCTGTCTACAATCACCCAAATGGAGTCGTGACCTCTTTGCGACGTAGGCAACCCCGTGATAAAGTCCATAGAGATGCTCTCCCACATCCACATCGGGACCTCTAAAGACTGTAGCAGTCCTGCCGGTCTCTGATGATCCACTTTTACAAGCTGACAAGTGGCGCATTTTGAGATAAACTCGGCAATATTTCTCTTCATCCCGCTCCACCAATACTGGCGTCTCATATCTTGGTACATTTTGTCCCCTCCGAGATGTACCGCGAACCGTGAGCCGTGCGACTCTGCCATCACCTCATGCCGCAATTCCTCCCCCTCCGGAACTACCAATCTCCCATTGAAGCGTAATCCCCTGTCTGAGCTAACGGTATAGGATTCGTCTCCCTCTGCTAATAATCGAACTATCTGATCCTGACAGAACGAGTCATTTGCATGTGCCTTCACCACCTTCATGACAATCTGCGGTGTAACAGTCATCACAGACATGAATGATCGGGCCACTGCATCCTAGTGTCCCAATTCCTTCCACTTGGCCTTCCACACATCTGCCACCTCATCTACCGATCTACGGCTCAACGCGTCTGCCACCACGTTAGCCTTCCCCGGGTGATACTGGATATCGAACTGATAATCTTTCACGAATTCAAGCCACCTCCGCTGCCGCATATTCAACTCCTTCTGCGTGAATAGGTACTGTAGGGACTTGTGATCCGTGAACAATCAAAACTTCTCCCCCAACAGGTAGTGTCTCCAAATACGAAGGGCAAATACCACTGCCGCTAACTCCAAGTCGTGGGTAGGGTAATTCTTCTCGTGAGGCTTAAGCTTACGGGAAGCATAAGCTATGGCCTGACTCTCCTGCTGCAGTACACCTCCAAGTCCTTGTAAGGACGCAACGGTGTAAACAAGATACTCAACTCCCGGTCTCGGCAATGCTAATACAGGTGCTGAGGTTAGCTTGTCTTTCAACTCATCAAATGCCAACTGACAGGCATCACTCCAAATGAACGGCACACCTTTTCGGGTAAGATGTGTCATGGGACCCGCTATCGTGGAGAAACCCCGAATAAACCTCCTGTAGTATCCTGTTAGGCCCAAGAAACTACGGATCTCTGTCGGTGTCGTGTGCTGTCCCCACTCCCTCACCGCGGATACCTTCCCCGGATCAACCGATATTCCCCGGTCGAAAATAATATACCCCAAAAACTGAACCTCCTTCAGCCAAAACCCGCACTTCTCATTTTTGCATACAACTCATTCTGGCGCAGTGTCTGCAAAACTAGTCTCAAGTGCTCGGCATGCTCCTCCTCTGTCTGGGAGTAAACCAAAATATCATCGATGAAGACAATGACAAACTGGTCTAGGTAATCCCTGAACACCCTATTCATCAAGTCCATAAATGCTGCTGGAGCGTTGGTCAAACCAAATGGCATAACCCAAAACTCGTAGGAACCATATCTCGATAAGAACGCAGTCTTCGAGACGTCCTCCTCCCTGATACGCAACTGATGGTAACCAGATCGCAAATCAATCTTTGAGAAGTAAGAAGCTCCTCTCAACTGGTCAAATAGGTCACCGATTTGAGGCAACGGATATTTGTTCCATATCATGACCTTGTTTAACTCCCGGTAGTCCACACACAATCTCAGTGAACCATCTCTCTTCTTCACGAACAGCACAGGGGCACCCCAAGGTGAAGTACTCCTCCGAATAAACCCCTGACCCAATAACTGCTCAATCTGATCCCGTAACTCCCTCATCTCAGCTGGAGCCATACGATACGGTGCGCGTGCTATAGGTCTCGTATCAGGTAACAAGTCTATAACGAAATCTATCTCTCGACTGGGGGGTAGGCCTGGTATCTCCTGAAACACATCAGAATACTCCCTGACGACTGGGATCGAATCTAAAGGAATCACAACCTCCTTAGAGGTATCCTCCTCAATGTAATATAAATGAGCGGTCGAGCCTCCCTCTGGGTGAGGCATCGCCACTACAAACATCTCTTGCCCCGGAATGGCAAATACAATGCTCCCACCGAAGCAATCTATCATGGCTCTATAATCAGCGAGCCAATCCATACCGATAATCACATCGTGAACATGCATATCTAAAACCAACATGTCCGCAGGTAATACCAAACCACCAATCTCTACCCCCACTCCCCGACATATAAAGAATATAAGCGACCCACTCCCCAATGGTGAGTCGACACATGTAACTGTGCTCTCTGCTGTGGCTAACAACCCTAAAGCCTTCGTAAAATGTGTAGCTATAAAGCAATGTGTAGCCCCCGTATCAAACAGTACCCGACCCATAATGCCATGGATAGAAAACGTACCCTCAATCGCGGGCGGTGCCTGTGGGACTGCTGCCTGGTGAACATTGTAGACACGTCCATACTGTAGCTGTCCCTGCTGAGCCGAAACTGCTAGAATGGGTGGCAATGCTGCCATTTGTGGCGGTGCGGGAAGAGCGGCGGGAAACATAGGCCTCTGTGGCTCCTGGCGAGCTCCCTGCTGCTGCTGCTGTGGGGCCCTGCCCCTATCAGGACAGTCCTGGCGTTTATGGCCAGTCTTGCCACAAACGAAACACTTCCCCGGGAAGTTACCTCCTCTCTGCCCTTGCTGACCCCGGCCCTGGTGTCCGTTACCGTTCCTCCCTTGGCCCTGCTGAAACTGCTGATGTTGACCATTTTGGCCCTGTTGGCCCTGATGGCCGTTATGACCTTGCTGGCCATTCTGAAATCCTCCCTGGCCGTTCCTGAAACCCCCTGAACGGAACCTCTTATGATCCCCTTGTTGAGAAATCTGCTCTACCTGTCTCTGCCCCTGAAAAGATTGTGCCCCACCGGCACCATGTCCTCCAGTCCTGCCCTGATGGCTAGATTCTCCCGATCTCTTGCCCTCGGCCATATGAAAGCGGTGATCCTGGTAGTGTAATAAAGCAGCGTTAACCACATTAGAATAAGTGGCCAACGAGAGGTTCCCTAACAGATGCTGACGAATCCTCCATGTCAACCCGTCGGTAAATTTCTCAATCTTCTTCTTCTCTGTTGGTATCTCATCAGGGACGATATTCAACAAATTAGTAAACTCAGCCTCATACTCAGCCACGGTTTTGCCCTCCTGCCTCAGACTCATCAATTTCCTCCTCATTTCCGTATGAACAGCTGACGGAAAGTACTTGCTGTCGAATCGCACCCAGAAATCATGAATACTGAGAGTATCCCTCTCCTCTACGGTGGTAATAGACTCCCACCATTGCAATGCAGATCCAACTAGCTTGAAAGTAGCTAGTACCTGCTTCTGAACATCCGTGCACTCATACATCCTTAAGTGCCGTTGTATATCCTTCCTCCATTGGCTCGAGACTACCACATCTGAGCTACCTGCAAACTCTGGTGGATGCGCTTTCTGAAAAGCATCACGTACACGTTCCCAAGTAGACGGGAATGCATTAGTCTGTACTGGCGCGGCAACCGATGCCTGCTGAACTACTGCAATGGCGGCATTTACCGCTTGGGCTACGATAGCTTCAACCTCAGCGGCGTTCATCATGCCCTGGACCGGCGCGGGCTGTGGTTCTGGCGCCGCATTCCTGGGAACTCGTGGTGCACGTCGTGGAGGCATTCTGAAATAAGAATAAAGTCTATAAGTTCGCAGTTATAAACTTTAAAATAGCTGAAGAACGTAGCATAAACAAAAGAATACAACAGTCCTAAAATATAGGGCTCTATATCAAAGAAAGCTCAGCGGAAACATAATAAGCCGTTCAGATCCTAATGGACACTAGAACCTGGCTCTGATACCACCTGTGACCCCCCGACTAATTAAATATCGGGTAGCTACTCCTTTATTAAATTAAATCAAAATGCCAAGTTGGCTCAGTTAATAGCATCACTGTCGAAAACATTTTATTATTATTACTAACCACCTAGTATTTAAAAAGTAAGTTGCCAAATTTTAATTTAAAGTCTGATTAAAATGCAACAAGTGTAAAGAAGAATAATAACACCATTCACCATAGTAAAGTAAATAGAATGACCGTAACATGATATAAATAAATCTGGAGGTAAAACTCCTCATAACATAATCCCATAACTGAAGTAAATAATGAAATACTGAATACTGAATGAATACATGCCAAAGCCCGAAACTGAAATGGAAATGTATCTAATAGAACTTGGGCAACAAGCCCTACAACTGAGGAATACTGAATAAGGAATCCAAATGATATAAGCGTCTAAAAGCAAATCCCTGTAGCTTCCACAAGCATCTACAGCTCGTCATCAGAATGAGAATCCTATGCATGGTGACCTTGTGGCTGGGCACCTAAAATGGTTTTACAAAAAGATAGATTTGAAAGCAAACGGGTCAGAGCCCGAATGTGGAGATATTTTAAAAACCTGCAAGTTCTTTAAAAACATTTAAAACAGTATATGCAAAATACATGTTAGGACGTGCTCTCACATGAGATACTCACCTCTCTTCTACGGTGCACTCCTAACGTTCCTGTACCCATTCATGTGTTAACTCATAACTATTTAAGAGTTTCTACACTACTATTTGGTTCACGTTTAATTTCCAACCTTAATAATTAAATAGAGAGTTCTACTTTAATTCCCGGATTCACAATTATTAACAAAACCATTTATTGATAAAAGTCCCCTTTTTCTTTTCAAAACATTACCATAACTATACTCACAATTTAACATAGTAAATTCCTTCCCAATTAACCGTATATTAACGCATCATAAATATACAATACAAGCACCCAAAGGCTAAGCTGCGGTGCATACATACTCTGCTATCCATCCCGGTACATCACGAACATAAGGATCACGCATTCCCAATCTCTCGGGAATCGTTCAGATAACAACATCACAAATAGTGGAGGCGAACACAGTCACCATCACATGGGTCACGCACATACCTACGCTCCCATGATCAGCAGACTTATTAATATCACAATAAGTCCTTCTATGACCTATGTTCATCGAGGTAACCAATCTAAATCCGGGCAACACAAGGATAAGAAGGCCCTAAGCGAACGTAAACCTCCCGTGATAGCAAGTATGGTAGGTATGTTATACACAAAAAATTTCATACTAAGCATTCACACATCTTAGATTTCTCAATATTAATAAGGGTATACTCTACATCATTATACCATTATTCCAAATTCATATATTTCAAGTATCTCGATAATATATAATTTAAATAGTCGACACGTCTCACGTCGTAATTTCTTAAACTTGGCACCTATCTCAAATAGACTATTAAGTTCCCATAATTCCCACATATACATCTTCAAACCTAAGGTCTTTACTTCTGCCCCAAACCTTATTTCATCAAATTATTCGAATTTGTACTATTAACCCAAAGATTATCTCACATAACGAATTTCATTAATTTAGAATAATTCCTCAAATTAAATTCCAATTAAAGTCCAATTTCATAATCATGCCTACTGGTCTTCCTTAAAATTTAGGGTAATCACAATGTCTCCAATAATATTATCCAATGGTTATCATCATTAAAATTCAATTAAGGGAAACTTTATTCATTCTGGGAAGGTCGATCGATCGACCTTTACCTTCGATCGATCGATGGTGGTCGATCGATTGACTGATGAATGTCGATCGATCGATCGCACCAGGTCTGTTACGGCCTGCTTCGTTTTGCAGTTACAGTTTCGACCCAAAACTCCATTTTTAAGCATGAAACTCCAAGATAAGGTTACTATAACATGATACTAACATCATACAACGGTTTTAACATTCTAAGTCTCATAATTCATCATTTAAAAGCTTAGTTTAGATCAAAACTACATCAAAAAAATTTCCAAAATTCTTCCATTCAAGGTTATCATCAAACTTCTTCTAATTCCACTTTTAGATCATCAAGGTTCGGTTTATAATATATAAATTCGTCCAGAATATACTACATGCAATTCCTACATAAATCATGGCCTTTAACTTTTCAATTCATGGGTCTAATTTATCTCCAAAAATCAATTTCGAAAATTCCTAAACATGGGGACATATCTTGAATCAAAAGAGTTTAAATCACTTGCCTTAATTTATCTCAGAATTTGGTGTAGAATCTTGAAGTTAGGTTGTCCTCCCTCTGTTTTTCTGCAGAATTCTCTTCCCTCTCTCTCTCTCTCTCTCAAGCTCTTCTCAAGGTTTCCTTCTCTCTCTCTCTCAAGCTTTTTCCAAGGTTGAAGATAATGGAGTATGGAGGTGTGTAATGGTTTTTGGAAGTTGGAATGATATATCAACTTCTCCCGTAGCCCATATTGGCATATAGTGTGGTTAGTGGGTTAAGTGGGTTGAGGAAATAGTCAGATTGTAATCTCTATTTTCGTCACTTTTTAATTCCCAAAAATGCAATTTACCAAAATACCCTTTTTGATGCCGGTATGGCCCACAAATACCCCGGGACCCAAACTAAACTTCGGCTAGTGTTTTCTGACTATCTCGACCCTTCCGGACGCGTTGGCGCACTCAAAACGACCATACGGTTAATGGAACTAAAATTCACTCTTTAATTTAATAACAAAATACCATGACGTGGCGGTCACACGCGTCAAGCAAAATTCCCAAAGTGACGTATTTCAATTACGTGACAATTTCAATATTACCAATAATCATATAATGCCAAGTATACACATTATACTAAAAATACTAACTCACATCTCGTTAATATTTTTATCCGGATTAATTTTCAATTAATAAACATTTAATTCAATTAATCCCCAAAAATAAATATCATAGAAAATACGGGGTATTACATGTATCAAATAAAAAATATCACAATCAAACATGAAGGTTTGATTGTCTAATTAACGGAGTATACACCTGGAGCTAATTAAAATTTTGATAATGGATTATAGTTTTTCAAATGACTATGAGAATGTAAGGCCTAAGGCTCTCATGTTATTTAAAAATTGAACCTGAAGTTCTAACAAAATATACTATAAATCAAAACTTGAGGTTTTGATTATTCATGGGGTATGAATTTAAATGTTTTAAAAATAATTATTTATAATTTGGCCTTGAAGTGCTAAATATATGTTTTTATTTTATTAGTTCAAAAAAATAGAGTATTAAACAATGGCTTCTCAACTTTTCATATATGTTATTAAATGTAATATTTGTTTTAATTCTCTTTTAATGGTTAAATGTCCCTTTACATATCTTATAAATGGTTTCATTATTAAAACTTTGTCTCTTGACCTTTTGGTTCATTTGAATATTAAAGTAGAGTTTTAATGGTATTTAATTTCAATTACTCTTCACTTTCCAATCATCATTCACTATACATTTGGAATTTTGAAAATGTGTAGATATTATGAAAAATAAGCCCATTGTTTTTATAAAAAAAGAGTAAATTGGATTATTATCAGTCAAAGTTGATATTTGGCACTATTTTGAAAAATTATCTGACACTTTTACCCCGAACCAAACATAAGTTTTGATACAAAAGGATAGAGAATATAATGTCCTTGGATACCGATAATATTGAATCTCAACTTCAATTATTTTGTGTAGAACCATAAGTTTTCACACAAATGATAAAACTTGAAGTTTTATATTTCACATAATTCGCACTAGACACTTTGCGAATTATTTTATTTAGGACCTGAAATCCTAGGTTTTAATTTTATTATTTATATGAAACCGAAGATTCATATACACATAAAACTATATAGAATATGGAGTTTTACAATCACTTGTCAATTTATAGACATGATGTAATAAAAAAAACTGAAGTTCTAAATTGCGTGAAGTTTTAAAATACTACATTGAGAACCTGAAGTTATTATTACTTTTCAAACAAAATAATGGTGATAATAATTTTAGTGGTCCTAGTTATATATTCAAAAAGCTTAACTATTATACAATGACTTATAGTATACAATTCGTGATAAAACACCAATAAAGTGCGTGATTTTCATTTTAGATATATATTTTATTAGATAACTTTTCCTAAACCAAATGATCTTTATCTCTATCTTTAAATTTGAAATCCTTTTGAGATTATTCAACATTATATGATTCATTGAGAAAATCTTGTAATTTTTATTATCCAGCGCATCTTTTAAATTACATTTATTTTGGTTTGGTCACCAAATACTTGACCGTAACATAAATTTTTGTATTTTTGTGCTATTATATATTTGAACTCGCACACACTTCACAATCTATATTAAATGTTGTAGTTAACAACTGTGAACTATCATTATATAATTATATCTGTCTAATAGACAATGAACAACCCTCAATATTATGAAAAATCATAAGTTTTTTCAGACTTGGTATGTGGTATGTAATATAGTAAAGGTTTCAACCATAGTTGAACACAAGGCTCTAGAAGAGCCAATGCCATGTTGTATGTGGTATTCGTCCATTTATATGCGATGATTCATATGAAAGAAATTCCTAATGAAATTTGCTTCATTTTACGGGAAGAATAATATACGGGTACCATATTGAAATGAACAATAAAAAGAAATTTTACATTACTTATAGTGTTGGAATCCAGAAACTCACACAACCAACACATAATTTTATTATTCAAGAGGTTATAATATACAAGATTTATTATTGTGAAATTGCATCTTGTCATTATTTAATTAGGTGATATTATATAATGACCTATTTAATGATTTTTTAAAAATAAATTTGTAATTTTAATAGATGCGTATCTTTACTATTGTTATCACACGAGTATATATATATATATATATATATATATATATATATATATATATATATATATATATATATATATATATATATATATATATATATGTGTGTGTGTGTGTGTGTGTGTGTTTATGATTCACCTTTTATCGAACCATTGATAAATATAGTGTTTATCGTATGTGTGCATTTTTATTATTGATGAGACATTATTCCCATTGCTAGAGGAAAGATAGAATGTACATGAAGTATAAATTGTTCCTAAATAATGGTCTCTTCCTAAAGCATAAAAAAAATTATTGTGGAATACTTCCACTTTATCTCATTTAATTCCCCGTATTGCTCAATGAAAAAATAAAGTGAATAATTTTATTGTAACATCAAATGATTACAAAACTTAAAATGTTTAAAGTATCACATAGAATAGTTGCAATTGTGCTCACGAAAATCATTGCCCCAAAAGAACAAAAATAAATTTGAAAGAAAATAAATTTATTATATGCTAGAAGTATGGCAAACCTAGAGGTCCTAAGTACTTGAATATGTAGTAGTGGAGGTTAAATAAAATCATGCCAAACCTAGAAAAGTTTACACATAAGGCTCCATAAGAGTTTATGAACAAAATGTCCACTTTCTTTAAAATCCCATAAGTGGTTACTCTATATGAAAGGACACGTCCCTGAAGTGACTATATAGCCCTAAAGTAGGCAAAGATACCTAATATTAAGTGAGATCTCTATGTTTTATGCATATATAAGGGAAAAGTAGGATCTCCAAAAATAATCATCTATGGCATAATTATATATGTTGTAGGTACACAAATATCAAAGATTGGCGATACTACAAATCCACATAGTACAAATGAATGTAGGCATGTAATATATTGAAAAAAAATGAGAAGACTCCATGATGGCATAATTCGAATCTCTTAATATGCGTGGTGTATTCGAACAAATAGTATAAACCCTAGAAGATGATAATCCTGAAAGTTACAAATGTGAGTTTATAAGAAAGTGAAGTGATAAACTCGCTAAAAGTGAACGACCTATGGCAAAATGTTATGTGAAAAAATAAATATTGATTACATACAAACATAACATTCCATAACGGTCGTAAATACTTTTTGGATATCTGATTAGTTTAGAAGTTTTTGAAATACATTATATATGAGACTCATGAATATTATAAATGATTATTTATACGGGACATAGACAAATATAATATATAAAAATCCCGAAGGATTTTCTCTACATGAAGAAAAGATAAGAAGTGCGTACTCAAATACACTAAGACGTTCATGATATAATAGTCAATCCGAATGGATATATGTATAACCGTCTTAGAAAATACTTGTCTAAGTAAGGTTATGGAAATAATCATATATGAAAATGTACCATTATAAAATTATTCCCAAAAGGATGTGCTCCCAAATACCTCAATTGAAATGCAATATGCATAACTAAGAATTAAAATTATGCATAACCTTGGGGTAATTAGTTATTGTCTCAGCTTGTAGATTGAAAATAATTTTGGCTAAATATTGATCCATAAATTAATGGATTGAAAAGTCGTGCAATACTTTAGCATATATTAAGAACACCAATATTCACTTTGGTTTTTTACCACTGGGTTTTTCCTTAGTAAGGTTTTAACGAGGCAACATTGAATGGTGGAAATAGTGTACGTCCAAGCGGGAGTGTTATAAAATGTACAAAATAGGGGACGTCCACTTGTGTTCCATATTGAATAAGTGTCTTTTTGATGTCTTACTTTGTACTATAAATAGGAGTGATACCCTTTGAGTATTGACACGCCAATTAAATGAAAAGGTTATTTTACAACAAACCTCATATTATTATAAAAAAAATGAAACGCTTCTTATTAGTGGGATAAACATGAAGTATATAATGGAAGAAATCACTACACCAAAAGGGCAATATTGCACGGTTCAAAACCATGCCAAACCCAATCTGGCATGGTTTAAAATAGTTCCAAAATCAATCGTGCTTGATTGGCATTTTTTGCACGGTTTAAAACGTGCCAAATTTTCATTTTTGGAATGCTTTTGGAACGGTTCTAAAGCATTCTAGAATCAGTCCAAATTCTGACTTAAACATTCTAATATTTAACAATTTGAAAAAAAAATTGGCATGGTTTCAAAACTTCGTTTCTGGCACGCTTTTGGAACGGTTCTAAAGTGTGCCGAATTATATTATAATTAAAATAAATATTATTTGGGACATTTTTGAAACGGTTTAAAACCATGCCAGAATTTTGAGGAAATAAAAAAATATATTTATTATTTACAAATAATTAGGATAATCAACAATAGTGAACATACTAAATAATTGTTGATAAACTAATGTACATATTAAACTTCAAAATATTAAAAGTCTTAATATTTCACAGACAAAAAAAAATAGACAGAGTTTTCTCTGTTTACTAGATATTCTAGAAACCTATTAAAAGAAAACCTACTTAAACATAAACCTAAAATTTAACAATAATATCACATAAGCTCACACGATCATAACACATCATGTAAGAAACCCAGAATGTCACCAACAATAATAAATAAGCCAACCTTGAAGTAAAACATGAACTTGTTCATGTGTAATAGTAACTCATTACATCGCTCAAGGAAACCATTGACTTGCTCATGTGTTCCATCTAGATAAAAGCTAATGCTCAAATGTTACCCTGTAAAAAAAATACCAATAATCAAATATAGTTTAAAAGGTTGAATTTAAACAGAAACATTTCAAAAAAATTATTCATGCGTAAACTTATCATTTTGTTAAATGGACAGTTCGATAAGGACACAATCAGTTCAAACACGTTACAATCACTCATATCGAGGTGCTCATGCCTCTTTTCAGGGGATTTGGTTATTATTTTGATATTTCACCCCTAATGCCCTATTTTAACCTAAAACTTGGATAAACTCATCATTTTGTTAAATCAAAAATTCAATAAGGACACTGTTAGTTCACACATGTTGCAATGATCCGTATCGAGGTCCTCATGACTCTTTTTGGGCCATTTGGTTCTTGTTTTGGTATTTCACCCCCCTAACGCCTCATTTTTAACTTAAAACTTATGTATACTTGTTATTTTGCTAAACCGGGAATCTGATAAGGACACAGCTAGTTCAAACATCTTACAATCATCCTTCTCGGGGTGCTTGCGCCTCTTTTTGGGCCATTTGATTATTGTTTTGATATTTCACCCCGAACGCCCTGTTTTAATCTAAAACATGCGCATACTTATCGTTTTGTAAAATTGGGAGTTCTATATGGACACGGCTAGTTCAAACACGCTGCAATGGACCATATCGAGGTACCAGTTCCTCCTTTTGGCCCATTTGGTTATTATTTTGATATTTTACCCTTCAAACACCAATTTGTTTTTCCTTAAACTTGCATATACTTGTCATTTTATTAAACTGAGAGTCTAATAAGGACATTGCTAGTTCAAAGATTATACAATTGTCCATCTTGAGGTGCTCGTGCCTCGTTACGGGCCATTTGATTATTGTTTCACACCCAACGCCCCATTTTTAACTTAAACTTCTATATACTTGTCATTTTTCTAAATCGGGAGTTCGATAAGGACACAACCAATTCAAATACCTTATAATCATCCATCTCGAGATACATGTTCCTCTTTTTGGTCCATTTGGTTATTGTTTTAATTAACCATCCAAAGCCCATTTTAATCTAAAACTTATTTATACATGTCATTTTGTAAAAGTGGGAGTCTAATGGTTAGTTCACACACATTACAGTGGTCCATATCGAGGTACTCATGCCTATTTTCGAACCATTTGGTAGTTGTTTAAATATTTCATCCCCCAACGCCCCATTTTTAACCTAAAACTTGTGTATACTTTTCATTTTGTTAAACTGGAAGTCCGATAAGGACATGGCTAGTTAAAACACCTTATAATCATTCATTTTGAGATGATTGTGCCACTTTCCCAGCCATTTGGTTGGTGTTTTGATACTTCACCCCCTCATGTCCCATTTTAACCTTAAACTTGTGTATACTTGTCATTTTGTTAAACTGAGAATTCGATAAGAATACGGCTAGTTCAAACACGTTGCAATGGTCCATATCGAGATAATTGTGCCTCTTTCTAAGCCATTTGGATGTTTTTATATTTTATCCCAAATGCCCCATTTAACCTAAAACTTGCTTATACTTGTCATTTTGTTAAACCGACAGTCTGATAAGGACACGACTAGTTCAAAGACCTTATAATGGTCCATATCAAGGTGCTCGTGCCTCTTTCCATCCCATTTGGTTGTTGTTTTGATATTTCATTATCCAACGCCTCACTTTAACCTAAAACTTGCGTATAATTATCATTTTATTAAACGAAGAGTCCGATAAGGACACAGTCAGTTCATACGAACTCGTTCCTCTTTCCATACCATTTGGTTGTTGTTTTGATATTTCACTATCGAATGCCCCATTTTAACCTAAAACTTGTGTAAGCTTGTCATAATGTTAAATCGAGAGTCCAATAAGGACATGATGAGTTCTCACACATTGTAATGGTCCATATCGAGGTGCTCTGCTTGTATCCAGTCCATTTGGTTGCTGTTTTGATATTTCACCCACCAATGCCCCATTTTTTATCCTAAAACTTGCACATACTTATATTTTTATTAAACCGAGAGTTCAAAGGACATGATTATTTTCTTATGCTTATTTGTGATTATTATAGATATGTTTACTCTATTTTTAACCTAAAACTTACGTACACTTGTCATTTTTAATGTCAATGAGCATAATGTAAAGAGGGAACTGAAATATACATTAAGCATTGAATGAAGAGGGAAATAAAATAGATATTACCTTTGATATCAAGATCAACTTTAGTATTTGTCCTCATTCATTCTATCCGTAGTTATGTACCTCACAAGAAATATTATAATTTGTTAGTAATATAGTGTAAAATTGAAGAATATACATGTTCTCCTTTAAAAAATAAAACAAAATAACCTAATGATTAAATAGGAATAATTGTATTGAGAACGAAGACGGTATTATTAATTGAATTTAATTAAATTGTGCCATCACGAATATGTTTGTGATATTGTTAATATGTGTTGTTGGATTATGTGATTGATTGATAGTTATATTTATCATCGTGGGGATGATGGAATTTTGTAGTATGCTCTCACCTATATTTCAAGACTCGCTAGGTATGGGAATAGTGGGTAGGCCTTAGTTGCGATTTACGCTTTCTAGGTATGGTACTAAAGAGTGTAGATTTTTACGGATGGGTGATTCTGGGGTGGAGCTGATTTTTATGTCATGTCATCGATTCGCTAGCCTAGGCATAAGAGTAGGAATAATTATTAAGATAAATTTATCCTATAATTAAGCTATGATATATTTATGTGTTGGGGACCCTTAGGTATGGGAAAAAAGGTATTTTTGAGGATCTCACATCGCTAATAAGGGTGGAGTGAATAAATATAAAATAACGAGAGACATGAGAAATTGAGAATTAATGTCTAACAAAATAAACAGGTGTTAAAATATATTGGCGACATAATGTGCGGGGGCTGGCAGTTTAAATGGGTCAGTTTGTGTTTATGTCGTGTCGTGAGTGGAACCTCGTCACATTGCGAGATCGATAGTTTAAACAAATCAGCTGGCTATTAACGAGGGGAATGTGTAGAACATGTGGAAGTACCACTTTAAGTGGGAGTAATGCAACTTAATGTGAATTTGGTGGGAGTACCACCTTAAGCAGGAGCACCGCAACTTAATCTTAATGGGGTGGGAGTACCACCACTGAATGGAGTAAGAATTATATACGAGAGTACCTCACTGGATAATAATAAATTGAGAAGAATGAGAAACGGATTTAATTTAATTAAATTAACAATATGAAACTGTTTGATATTTAAAATAATATCGGTTCGTTTTTGAATAAGAATTATTTTAGGTAGATAGTGATTTATTGGTATTACGCCTAATCATATCTCGTTTACTTTAAATACTCTATTGTGATATTTATCATTTATAATGTTACTATCTCGGTTTGTGGAGCCTAATTAACGGGAGTAGTGTGTATTCATGCTCGGGGCTCTGACCCAGTGCGTTGACTAACGTTTTCAGGTGTTAGTATTGGAATAACTGCATAGGAGTTGAAGATATATCTTGGAGGTGCGGGTGGAGTTACTTATTTTACGATTAATAGTTTAGATTAGTTTCCATTTCTTAGCCTTTATATTGAGACTCGGTTTATGGATTTGGTTGGATTTTCGGTTCCACAGTTATTACGATTTTATTCAGAAATTCACAGTTGGATTTTATTCAGTTTATTGGAATTTTATTTATTTTGAGATTTGGATATTATTGGAGTTTAGCATGGTGATGATTTTTATATTGCATTGATGATTTAATTTTTAGATAGATTTAAATTAGTATCTCATGGAATGAATTTTAATATGTCTCATATATGTCACATGCTAAGAATTGTATTTAATTTAGTAACGCCCCGCATAGTCTTCGTGGCGGTCGATGCCAGCATTACATGGGTTGTTACACTTTGGTAGAGCAATAGAATCCTCTATTTTACCTTTAGATATTTGCTTTGATGTGCCATAACTATAAGGATGGTTTTGGGTACGGAACATGTGAGTTTATTGATAACAACATTTCTTTGACTTACGAACATATTTATAAGGTATGTTCGTAGAGAAAATGAGATACCCATAATAATCTTGAGTTAAGCAACCTGATAACATCCCATAAGAAGGGAAATCGTGAATACACCACATCAAAATAGTTTTTGAATGAAAATGTTCATTTTTTTTTCACCCCAAGCCTCCACTCCAGACCATGAGATCTTCAACTCGTTGACGAATGGTTGCAGGAAGACATCAATATTACTTGATGGTGACTTTGGCACAAGAATCAATACAATTAACATTAAAAATTCACTCTTTGTACACAATAACAAGGGAGGGTTAATAGGCTGAATAGTCATTGGCCAACAACTATACTTATGGACAAACTTATAATTAGGTTTAAAACCATCAGTTACTTTTACAAGTTAAACATTCCATGGGTCCGTAGCAAATTATCTCCACATAATTTTTACATCTACCCAATCTAATGAATCTCAGGGATGACACAAAAACTCCATACAAGATCTTTCTAGATCATGCCAAGTCATTTTCTCAATTATCCATTTTATATTATTCAACCTCTTTTGCCTATGGATTAGAGGGAAATGTCACATTACCTTCTAAGGAACCTTACAATACTTCTTTTGGCCCTTCATATTTATAATTTCCTCCCCATCATCTTGTGAAGTATACTTCTATCACAGAGCACCACATTTTTTACAATTTTCATGCTCTTTCCAAAATAACATGCAATTTTTAATGCACCCATGATACTTAACATAGTCCATACCAAGATTTATAATTGGGTTCTTTATTTTGGTATAACTAGTTGTCAAGTTGTTCTATTTAGGAAGTAACTCATTCAACAATCCAAGAATTCCACTTGTAGTGCCATTTGTCAAATTAATTTATGTTTGAAAGTAATTAAACTTCACAAGAGCATACATTGTTGCATAGCGCGATGAACCATCAGGATGTTGCAGTGGCTCCATTATGAGTCGATGTAAACACTTATACTTCTTGCCTTTGCCTTTATGTGGATGAGAATTATTTGAAACCTCAAAAGTTAGGGGCTTCATCACCAGCTTCACAATTAGTCTCACTAGGACCCTCTTAACTCATGAACATCTGGAAAGAATAACCCATAAGATCATCCAACATCGAAATATTGTGCACATCAATATGTTCAACAATACTAGTTGGAGTCACTGATTTTAGTGGTCACTGGACTTCATTAAGAATATTTGTATCTCCGTTAGAAGGACATAAGGTGTAGTTCATGTCCATACTGTAGTCCATCAAATGAACAAAGATATCATCCAAAGTAACATGGACTTTCCCATTCCGAAAATTCCCACATGGAAATGAATTTTTACAATCGGAAATAGTCTTATAAACATACTGCAGAAACTCTAATGCCCCATATTCATATGCATATCTCTCAAAGTTTTCTCCTTTATTGTAAATGCAAAATAATCCCAAGAATGGTTCCAAATGCAGAAAATTTCAATATTTTAAGTTTTTCCAATTATAATGATTGAACTAAATTTACCCAATTAAACTTTGCACCCATTAAATCTTTCTTGTGAAAATCGATTTACCAAATTTTATCTTTTAATCCTAAACATGCATCTAGGTGATAGCGGATAAATAAAATAAATCAAACACACAAGAACACACGGATGTACGAGAAAACCACAAAGGAAAAAACATCAAATGGCCCAGCCAGATAATCACGATGATATGGTTTTGCAAAGAATAGACAATAAACTTACACAACGACTCGATCCCCCATAACTATTGACACTTTTCTATCTTCAACAACTCCTCCCAAGTGCAACACAAGATTCCACCTATGCAAGGTCCATAACACACGAGTCCATGTGTACCTCAGTACATACTAATACAACTCTACAATTGTCTACGGAGAGGACCATAGAGTCCACCGCTTATTTACTCCAATCAGCACGTACGGAGTCCACCGCATGAAAACATGTTCTTCTTCTGATGGAAGAAACAAAAAAGGTTCCCAAACAAGATCTCAAAGTATATGAATTATGAATCTTGGATCTTGTAAACAAAAGGTGAAGCGTTTGGAGTTGGAGCTTTTGAAACAGGTCTGCTTTTCGTTTTGTCAAAAAATCATCTCTCAAAATAAAAATAGAGTCTGGAAATCCTTTTATAGAAAAGTAAGGTGGCACATCGTTCGAATGATTTACTGAGGTCGTTCAAATGAGATAGAGATATTGTTTGAACAAGATTCAATCTCGCTTCTAGCGAGTAAGCTTTGTTTGAAACCAGGGATTTCACGACCTCAAGATGTTGTTTGAACAACATGAACATGTCATTTAAAGGACCAAAAAGAATTTTTAAAGTTCGCCTATAGTAAACTCATAAATCATATGTTTGAAAAAAATAAGTTCTAATTAGTTTTAAAAACAGAACACCCTTATAAAATATTCCAAGGACTCGTAAAACAATATATGTTCGTACCTGCGAAATCTTTAGCATATGTGAACACAAACTTGGAATAGAAAACACAGCTTAGACTATGCACTTTTCGAACATTAGCCTCTATTTCTTCATCAAAAAACTTTACACACTCATGGGATTACAAACTCAAAGTCTATCATATGACTCACAAGTTTTGTCTGGAATTATGCCAATTACAAACAATTTGACTATATTGGAAAATTGCCCTTACATATATCCACTTTTTATTGATCCTCGACGATATCATGATGAATTTTAAAGAACATACTTTAATAAGGAAAGCCTTAAGTTACTCTTTATCTTACAACCAACGAGACGATGTGAGACTTTTTGTAAAATATATAACACGCCATATTATTTTCTCATAAGCTTAGAAATTAGGTCCTTAATATGAAATCAATATAAGCAAATATTATACATTATAAAGGCAACTACTATTGACCTCGAACACGTATATTTATTGGAAGAATATTTTACATCGCGTATGTCTGAACTCTCTTGTCATGGAATGGACCGTACATAATGAGAAACAATTATTCAAATTTATATTTTACATAGTTTAAAACTTTAATAATATATTCTGAATATATTACAGAGAAACAATTACAAGTGTAGTGAAAGCAAATAAACAGGATATCCAAGTAGTAATTAGTAGTTGTATATTAAATCTTAACCACATCCGCCAATAATACAGGTGCTTATGCATATGGGAAGAAATTAAAATAAAAATAAAAAAATATATCATCTTGTATTAGAGAGCAGAGTCATTTGAAAATGAGAACAATTATTTGCAATCCATTAGGGTATATGCAAGTTCATTAACTAAAGTATATATATATATATATATATATATATATATATATATGTGTGTGTGTGTGTGTGTGTGTGTGTGTATGTGTGTGTGTGTGTGTGTGTTTGTGGGTGTGTGTGCGCATGTGTGTACGTGTGTGTGTGCGCGTTCGTCTCTATATGCGTGCATAGAAATACTAGTACATGCCAATTCCATCTGCATGATCATAATTTTTGTTCATATTGTGCTCGTTCAATATCTTCATGGCACGACCGTAGATCGTAACAAATATATACCATGCTTATGGCATGACCAAGCATTAACACGATCATTTAAAAAAAAGATATTCTGAAAATAAAAGATATGGGTCAAAATAAAAGTCCAAATAATTTTAATTTATCATAGATATTAACATTATTATTGCATAAAAAGAATTTCTAACACTCATGTCTAAAACATTTTCAAAAATTAGGACATCATAGTTAGCAACTGCAGCAGTATTTCCTAGTTGAACAATTATGTCCTGTATTAAAAAATTGGACTAATCAAGCATACATTATATGGCGGCTGCTTTGTGGGCCTTGTGGAAGTAACTGCATGACTTCAATATGCCTATGATGGAGAAAAACCCTGTATTTCATATAAAAATAATACAAATGCAAATGTAAATCAATCTAAGTACAAAATTATTATCAAAGTACAGTATATATTAAAATCTGAATCAACCAGACACTAAAGCATGCCTATAAAAACAAACACCTCAAATTATCTATGTGGAGTTAAAATCTAACTCTCTAGTTCTAAAGTAAAAAAAAATATTGTAATCACAATCCTCTTTGTTATGCCAATACTAGTATTTGCCAAAATAGTAACACAATCCTCCTTGTTACGTCCAAAATAGATGCATTTGACCCATGTAGATTACTCCCATCGCCTACATCAGTAAATTTATACCCAATAGTAGTGGAATAATCGAAATTTGGGAATGCAGTCCCCTGAATGGCGTGTGTTTAGGTAGGGATGGTCCGAACAAATAAAAGTCTATTTTAAAAAAAATTAATTTTAAAGAATAAAACTTTGAACAAATTAAACCCAATAAAACTTATTCACTAAATTAAATAGTTTGTTGTGAAAAATTGATATACCTAAGTTTATCTTTTTAACCTAAAACATGTATCTAAGTGATAAACAGATAAAATAAATCATCCACAACAGACCAATGTACTAAAAAATCCACAAAGGGAAAAACCTTGAACAACCCAGCCAAACAGATCACTATGATAAGGTTTTACAAAAACTAGATAGTAGACTTACTCAACGAATTGTCTCCCTCGTATGCCTTGACGCTCTTCTATCTTTTATCTCTCCTCCTCGATGCAACATAGGATTCCACCCATGCAAGCCGCCACGATGCACGGATCCATGCATGCCTCGGTATGTACCAATGAGGCACAACAACCATCTATGAAATCAAAACATAGATTCCACCGCTTCTTCACCGCAACATAGTAAACCAAGTATAAATTTCACCGCACAAAACACATTCTCAATCCAACATGATGAGAAACAAACTTTTTTGCCCAAACTAAAGACGTCAAAGCATATGAATATGTAAACTTGGATCTTTAAAATAAAAGGGTGAAACTAGGGTTTTAGAACTTTGGTAAATAGGTAGATAATTTATTTTTTCCAAAAGTTCTTGAAAAAACTAAATCCAGCACGCCTTAAATAGTAAAAACACAAATTTCGAGGCAGCAACTTGTTCTAATGAAAACACTGAGGTCATTTGAATGAAAAGACTATTTCGTTTTAATGAGACTCAAGCTATTTCGAGTGAAGAAGTTTTCTCGTTCAAATGAGAATCTAACAAGCTTCTAACGAAAGTAGTTATATTAAAGAAAGAGACCTGGTTTGATGTTTGTTAGATGTTCGTTCCAATAATATTGCAAGCTTGTTCTAATAAGATCAAACTTCATTCCGATAAAAATATCTTTCCAATCTAACGAGGTGCAAAACTCGTTCTAACGATCTCATAACTAAAAAATAATTTTCTTCAAAAATCATTTTAAAAAAATTCCAAGCAATTTTATTAAAAAACAAGCATCCATAAATATATCAAAGGATCATATTCTAAATGCATCCATACCTTACGAGATCCTCTCAAAACACAAAGAAAAACCTTTACACTAAACATAACATGATGTATATCCACATTGAAGCTTGGTCTCTATGTATTCATCAAACATGTCACAGTGTTATAGGATCGAAAATACAAAGACTAACCTATGACTCAAATGTTTGTTCAAAATTAAGCTAAATACAACCAAAGTGGCTCAATTGGAAATTTATCCTTACAAATCCCCCTTTGGCTATTCCGGGACAAAACCAAAATAAAACCTTATGGGCCTGCCAGGATCTCTAAAAAGTCTCAATCCCCAACCCCCAAAAGGAAAAAGTACAACATGAACGACTCATACACTTGAGTAGTTTTGCACACTTGAAAACTTTTCCATATGTTGTGAACCTTCACACTTGAACACACCTTCAAATGCAAAGAGAATATAACAAGTATAAATCCTCATAAGAATAAACTTCTAACAATGTCTACAACAATCTCAATCTAGGTAAGACATCTCCCCCTAAGATAAAGATATCCTAATCATGAGAGGAAATATACCATTTCTCCCCCTTTTTGTTCAAGAATAGACAAAGTAAGACAGTATAAAACTACTATTCCCCCAATGCAAGCATGACTTTAGAAATCATGCTTGCGTAAAACCATGGTTTGTATATGCTTAAATTTTTTTAATCATTCTTGCATAAAACCATGGTTTTAGGAACCATGCTGACTCTATTCCTAGACTTCGTAGGGCCATTTTTAAGATCATAGCAAAACCTCTTGAGGTGACCTTTCCTAAAAAAATGAGTGAAAGTGTAAACCTGGTCTTGACTTTGGAAGCCAAAGTTTTACAATCATCAAAGACAATTCCAAACGTGGCATCTTTGATTTGGATGGTGCTTAGAATCTTATCCATACTTTTTGACCTAGACTCCAAATCAAATTTGACCCGACTTGAATCTCTCAATATATCCTTTAGATCAACTACCCTCGTCTCGAGTAAACACCTGAAATCCTCAAACTCTATATGCTCTTTCTTCATAGCCTCCGCCAAATAACGAAGACTATGTCTTTCACCCTCAACTTAGTCTAGCTTCTCTCTAAGAGTTATCTCACGTGTCCTAAGATACTCAATTAAAACACTATCATTATTCTCTTTGGAACTCTCCTCTAACCTAGCTTCCAACTTCAAGTTAGATTTCTTCACGTTCAATGTTTTCTCTTACTACTCATGAAAGGAAACATGGAGTTCACTCTCCTTGGGGATCACAAATAATGGCCTCAAAAGTGTCATGAAAAGGAATATCTTCATGGGAATATTTCTCATCAAGTCTCACATGACTAGCTATGAGTACGGTGTAGTTGCACTTAATAGGGGAATCGGGTCTTTCTTTTTTATCATTATCACTAGGCGTAGCATTGTACACCTTCGATTTCTTGTCCTCCTTTCTTAGTTTAGTTGGACACTCAGCTACCCTATGTCTATAACCGTCACAACCATAACACCTATCTGATTCTTCCCTCTTAAAGTTCTCACTATGATGCTTAGGGAAGTGATCGGCCTTGTTATACATGTTTTCTCATTTTTTTTGCATATTTCAATAACTTATGGAATTTGAGAATTTTCTTGAATTTCGTAGCTATCAAGGCCATATCCTCGGACTCGATGTTAGATTCATCCTTCGAAATAGATATTTCCTCCTTTCGTACTAGTAAAGCAATGACCTTATCTTTTTTCTTCACAGTATTGGGGGAAAACATGTTAAGATCATAAGTTTGTTGGTCATCTAAAATATTTTTAGGTTTCATATAATTTAGAGTACCCAAAGAATTCAAAATCATAACTTATGGATTAAATCTTTTAGGCAAGGACCTTAAGATTTTCTTGACTAATCGATTGTCGGGTATCTTCTCTCTAAAGTCAAAATATGAGTTAACTATGACAAAAATTCAAGTGTAAAATGCATCAAAGATCTAACTCTCCAATATCTTAATCGTTTCAAATTGAGTAATGAGGTTTTGGAGTTTGGAAGCCTTAACAACACTAGTTCTTTTATGGATAAGTAGGAGTACATCCCAAGCCTCTTTAGACGTTTCACAAGTCATAAAGTGGAAAAACTCAGTCGCGGTGATAGAACAAAATAATGCATTTAAACCTTGAGAATTATAGTTTGCTAACCTATGCTCAACCTCACTCTATGATTTTATGGGTTTGGGTATCCTATTTTCTCTAACTAAAGTAGTAGGAGGAGTCTAACCATTAAGTACTATAAGGACATAATTTTATAAATGTCCGGGGTAGAATCTAGGAATTTTCTATTTGTCCTAGATCACGGTATGTATGTCTGATACCGCTACATTCGGCACGTCAACACGATCATCCACGACGGCTTTGATCCAAATCCATGCATCCACCATCTTCACACGTGTATCATGCTACATGTGACGTGCTTCTCAACCATTCCCACTACTCCACGATGCATTATTGGTAAAATGGTTTATTAGAGTTGTTAACATTTGCATAAATATTTGGGAATTCTTTAAAAAATATTTTTCGAAGTCTGATTTATTTTTTAATACAAAAGCAAAAAAAATTCTAAATGTAGAAGCAAACTTTTCTTGGTCGCCGAGCACGTTCGAACGACATCGCTCTGTCGTTCAAGCGACATGAGGATGTCGCGCGATCTCATTCGAGCGACAAGTGGTCTTGTTCGAGGGACATGCCTATGTCGTTCGAGCGACGTCGTCGCCTCGATTTTCTTATAAATATTTATACCCATTATGCACGTTTTTCCAAGTCTTTTTCGTACACGTTTCTGCGATTTACAGCCCAAAAAAAGAACTTCAAGTTTTTAAGGATTCATGCCTTTTTGATTCACAAAATCATTACCATATATGTGTTTGAATCTTTTAACCTTCAAAGGATCATTTTTATTCATCTGGAGTAACTTGTGGAGAAGCCGTCTCTTTTCCATTGCTTCCCAATACTGAGTTCTTGCGGGAGATTCCAACCGACGACATCGGAACCAACACTTGAGGGTATTTCGTATGTCACTCGTGTTTTCAGTATAATCCGTGTAAACCGTTCTTTAGAAATTATAGTGAAAATAAAAAAGGTTTTGCTCCTTTGGTGGATTTTTCCTCATTTGTGTGTTTTTTTGTGATTGAATGTTCTTGCATGATCATATTGTCTTCAATCGTACCTAGATGCATGTTTTAGGATTTAATTGAAAACTGAGTTTAATTAATTAATTTCTTTGTTTGAACAAAAGCGCACTCTCAAATTGGTATCAGAGCCAGTTACACAATTATACCAAGTAATTTTCCACAAAATTCTTCTAAAGAAATTAATTATCTGAAAAATTGAGTTTTGAAAAAGGGAGTGTTCAAAATGGAGAAATTATATAATAAAATGCCATTTTTTGACGGGACAAATTATGCTTACTCGAAAGCCCGTATGAAATCTTCTCTAAAAGCCATAGATGAAAGGGTTTGGGTTTTGGTTGAAAGAGGGTGGACACCTTCCTCCATCACTATTGACAACGTGACTAATATAAAATCTTTGACTACATGGATTGAAGAAGAACTTAAATGGTCAGATTTTAACTCTAAGGGTCTTAGTGCCATTTCTAGATCCGTCACACCTGACGAGTTTCGGCGGATAATGACGTGTACCACGTCAAAAGAGGCATGGGATGTTTTATAACTTACCCATGGAGGAACTAATGCCGCGAAAGAAGCAAAATTGCAAAACTTAACAACTCAATTTGAAACTATCACCATGCTTGAATCTGAATGTTTTGGTGAATTCTATGCTAGATTATCTGATATTATAAATACTAGATTTAATCTTGGTGAACACATTCCTAATGTTAGAGTTGTTAAAAAGATTCTAAGATCACTACCTAAGCGTTTTATTCCTAAAGTCATTGTGCTAAATTATATAGGTAATTTAAACATGCTTAAATTATAGGAATTAGTAGGAGACTTACAAATGTATGAAATTGATATGTCTCCTAAATCTGTCTAGCCTAAAGATGAGGGAATTGCACTTAATGCCCAAAATAGGAAGAGTGAGGGGTCGACAATAAAGAGAGTAGAGTAATCTAGAAAAAGGGAGATAAAAACGTCTGATTCCGAGCGTGACCTTGATTTATATGATTTCGCCTTGTTTGCAAAAAAAATCAAGAAAATTCTCAAATTCAAGAAAAATGGAAATTTCAAAGATAAAAAGAATTTTGAGAAAAATAAGTTTGAAAAGAAAAATGAAAAATATTCTAAAGACCCTCCTAAGAAAGGCGATGAGAGATGTTATGAGTGTGATGGTAAGGGTCATAGAGCTTTTAAGTGTTCTACTAGGCTGAACAGACTTGCCAAAGAAAAGGGAAAAGCTGTCCTTAATGCTACCCTTAGTGATGAAAGTGAGGTCGAGTCGGTGGACTCTGGAGACGAGTCATCGCATGAGTGTAACTTCATGGCTAGTCATGTGAGTAACTCTAGCACTCCTCACGAAGATGAGGATGCTACTTCACAGGGACACCTCGACAGTGAGAACGAAATGAGTGAGGGGGAGGATGCTGCAAGTGAGAGCGAGAGTATTCTTCAACGTGCCTACGTTGAGTTATATACTGAGTCATTTAAAACCAAAAAGCATAACAAAGTGTTAGTTCTTAGGATCACCGCTTTATAGAAGATTTAGAAGAAGCGAAAGAGAGAGAGTCCTCCACCTGCACTACCTTGAGAGAGAGAGAGTTTGCCTATGTTGAGAGAGAAAGTCAGTTTAGAGAAAGAGAGAGACTGTTTGGAGAGAGATAGTTGTTTTTAGAAAGTGAAAGGGCTCTTGACTAATCAAGTGGCTAGTCTTACGAGTGAGCTCCATTACTCCCTGGAGACTCGAAAGAAACTTGAAGCCCTTGTATCCCAGTTACTCATGATCTTGAGAGAGCAAGGGAAGTCAAGGTTCAAATCGAGGACAAATCTGGAAAGATGGGAAAGACGCTCCTCGGTCCCGCTTCAGGTTCTGGTGATTGGAAGGGAATAGGTTTTGATGGTGCCTCCACATCCCAAATAGCACTTGGACTAGTTCCTGAGTTTATTACAACTCCATATGGCCATCGTCAAAAACCACGAAGGAGAGTTCGACCAAGAAAACCAATCCAAGGTCTGCCTAAGACTGTGTTCTTTTGTACATACTACAAAAGAAAAGTCCACTTGAGAGAGTATTGCTATAGTTTGGGTCAAACTTCTCGTACATATACTCCACCACATCGTACTAATGATTTTACCAGTCTGAGAGAGCATCTTGAGTTTTTAGCCTCCGCATCAAAGAGTTTAATGGAGGAATTTCTAGGGATGTCTTTATCATCAGGGAATGCTTCCCGCATCCCGGATAAAACCAACAACAATAAGGGTAAACAAAAGGTTACCAATTCTTGGGTACCTAAGAAAGATGAAAAGGCCCTTCTTGTTCATGTCGCTTTCAAAGCATATAATACCTCACTGTGGTATTTCGATAGTGGGAGCTCTAGACATATGACCGGTGATGTCTCTTTTTTTACCTACCTAGAGGATTATAAGGAAGGTATATTCACCTTTGTAGATGGGAGCAAGTATAGCATCGTAGGATGAGGTACAGTAGAGTTACCAAGATTTCCTAAGCTAGAGAGTGTTTTGTACATCAAAGGTTTGAAAGAAAACCTTCTCAGCATTAGCCAGCTGCGCGATGCTGACTTTGCCATAAAGTTTGATCGGGATGCGTGTAATGTCTATAATCAAGCAGGTAAACTTTTAGTGCAAGGGGTGAGGACAGAGGATAATTGTTATGGGATTGTGACTAAGTCATAACTTGTGTGCAACAGTGCCCTGATCATTCCTATGGATCTATGGCACCAACGTCTAGGTCACGTGAACTTTAGAGATTTGATGCATTTAGATAAAAAGGACCTAGTACGTGGCATACCAACACTTGGAAAGTCAACTTCCACGGTTTGTGGACCCTGTCAGTTGGGAAAGAAAATTCGTAGCCCCCAAAGGATGTTGAATTCCATTACCACTTCATGAGTACTTGAGTTGATACACATGGATCTCATGGGTCATGCTCGTACAGAGAGTTTGGGTGGTAAGAGGTACATCCTAGTGATGGTAGATGATTACTCCAGATATTCGATTGTAGGTTTTCTGAGAGAGAAATCCGATGCTGTAGAGTTTTTAACGACCAATTATCGTGTCCTAAAAAACCAACATGGTGTCACTATCAATAGAATACGTAGTGACAACGACACTAAATTTACGAAGCAAAAAGTAGATCTTTACTGTGATAGCCTAGGAATCAAACACGAGTTTTCTACGGTGAAGACTCCTCAGAAAAATGGGATTATTAAAATAAAGAACAAGACAATTCAGGAAATTGCTAGATTTATGCTTCTAGGTCGTAAAGTTTCTAGGAGATTTTGGGCAGAGGCAGTGTCTACTGCATGCCATACGGTGAATAGGGTTTACCTTCGTCCACACACACTTAAAATTCCCTATGAATTATGGATTGGAAAAAAGCCCAATCTTGCATATTTTTGTGTCTTTGGGAGTAAATGCTACATCTTATGGGATAGAGAGCAATTAGGAAAGTACGACCCCCGAAGAGACGAGGGAATATTTCCAGGATATTCATCAAATAGTAGAGTGTACCGGGTCTTTAACCTAAAGAGCTCTAAAGTGATGGAGTCAATAAATATTACTGTGCAAGATGATGAACCATCGATGTATGTTGACTTCACCCATTTGAGTGTGGATGACACACTCCTTTTTTACGATCCCACTATGTCTCTCACATCCAGGGTGGACCCTACTCCTGATAGGACACACCTGCTTGGGTTCGCAAGAGTCATGATCCTTCTGCCATTGTTGGCGATCCCATTTTAAGGTTCAAGGCTCGTGCTCAACTAGAGAATGTTATTATTCATGTATGCTACACATATAAAGTCAAGCCCAAGAATCACAAAGAATCACTTAAGGATGAACACTGACTATCTTCAATGCAGGATAATTTTCTTCTGTTTAAAAAGAATAATGTCTACGAACTTTTCCCCCGACCTAGTGAGACGAATGTGATAGGTACCAAGTGGATTTTCAAGAATAAAATGGATGGAAATGTTACCATAATCAGAAATAAGGTTAGCTTGGTCGCTCAAGGCTACACAGATATAGAGGGTGTAGACTTTGGGGAGACATTTGCTCCTGTTGCGTGGCTTGAGTCTGTCCGATTACTACTCATAATCGCTTGTCATCTATGCTTCAAGATATATTTCAGATGAATGTCAATAATTCCTTTCTAAATAGCATTATACATGAGGAGGTTTACGTGGAACAACCAAAAGGGTTTAAAGACCCTAAGCACCCAGAGCACGTCTACTATTTGAGGAAAGCCTTGTATGGTTTGAAGCAAGCACCCCGTGCTTGGTATGAGAGGCTTACTTCCTATCTCTTAGATTGTGGATTCAACAGAGGGGGAGTTGATATGACGTTGTTCATTAGGAGAGATGACGGTGCTATTTTGGTTACAGTGGTCTATGTGGACGATATAGTCTTTAGATCCACGTGCTCCCAGTATGCTCACCACTTTGAGGAGGAGATGAAAAGTGAGTTTGAGATGAGCATGGCAGGTGAGCTTACTTTCTTCCTTGGTCTCCAGGTTCGTCAGCTAGAGGATGGGATGTTCATCTCCCAATCCAAGTATGATAGAGACTTAGTGAATAAATTTGGTTTAGACTCCTCTAAGAATGCACGTACACTTATGAGTATTTCTATTAAGCTTAGTAAGGACACTTCAGGTAAGGACGTAGAGCAAACCTTGTATCAGAGTATGATAGGTAGTCTTCTCTTCTTGACTGCCAATTGCCCCGATATAGCCTTTAGTGTTGGAGTCTGTGCACGATATCAGTTGTCCCCGAAACAGTCGCACTCACTCTCTCTAAACGTATTATCAAATACGTGAGGGGGACTCTCTCCTATAGTATTTGGTATTCCTTTTATACTAATGACCGTTTATCTGCCTATTCGGATGCCAATTGGGTTGGAGATGTAGATGGTTATAGGAGCACTTCTGATGGGTATTTCTACTTTGGTTCTGCTCTTGTCTCCTAGGTGATCAAGAAGCAAAAATCCATCTCTTTATCCACTGCGGAGGCTGAGTACATCACCACCGGGAGTTATTGCACGTAACTCTTGTGGATGAAGCAAATGTTGGAGGATTATGGGATTTCACAGGACACCATGACCATCTCTTGTGATAACACGGGCGGGATACACATATCTCATAATCCGGTCCAACATTTGCGCATAAAGTACATTAGGATACGCGAGCACTTTATACGTCAGTTAGTTGAGGAGAAAGTCGTATCCCTGAGTTTTTGTACCCACTGATCTTCAGTTAGCCGATATTTTCACGAAACCTTTAGATGGCCTTATATTTGAGAGTCTTAGGAAGTCTTTAGGGATTTGCACAGTTGACTGAGGGGGTGGTCCGTGTCTAGGATATGATGCATTGTCATGTTCATATCATATGATTCCTATTGCTAGTTTGTATCATTTGGATTATTATTTTTTTCTTTTGCTTTATATATATATTTTTTGAAAATTCCAAAAACATTTTCTTTTTATAAAGTTTTTTTAGAAAAGCACAAAAATATTTTTGTATTTTGTTTGCACCGTTTATGGATGAGCATTTAAGATAGCCAAATCACAACTTCCATTTCCATTTCTCATGTGACTATTTGAGATGCTACGTCATTTCAACCATGTACTTTACATTGTTTGGAGTCTTTGAGATGTGATTAGTGATATCTTTCTACATGTTTGGCACCTTATCTCCTTTATTGCACACATGCACAGCTTTATTTGATTATTGTACTTATCTATCACAAATTGGCTTGAGTGTTTCCATCTCATTTCTGTCTATACAATGAACCATATCTGATAAAACTTGACAAGATTGGAATGCATGTAAAAACCAGTTGGTGAGATTGAGTGGTATTTTATCAACGGTGAAGGGCTACGAAAGGTACTCATTTATCCTTTGCGATTAAGCCTCCGTTTAAATTGGACCTAAAAATTGAGGAATTTTAATTACCTGGGATCCTAAGAGGTTAAAAAAGCCCCAAAAAATTGAAAGGCAATAAAAAGAAATACATACCAAATATGGGCCATTAGGTTTCATAATCAATTCTCCAATGTTTGAGAATTTAGTTCACCTCTAAACAAAATATAAATCTGAGAGAGTTTGGTTGGTGAATTTAAATAGGTTTGCACTTCCTTGAAAGTCCTCAAAAAGCATTAAATAGTTTTGGACGTTATTGATGTGGAAATCACTTTGAACTTTGATTTGCTGATTTGATTGAGTCAATTTCTTATAATTCCATCTTTTTACTCCTAAGGAAGATGTTGAGTTCATTCGTTAGAAATATCCGATATTCATCGTGCACATATGTTACGTTTGTATGCATTGATTTTCCTATCGAATTTGCTCACACCCCTACATTTACGCTATCATCGACTTGGTTATTTTTGTGTTCTTTCATAGTGTGATTCTTTGTTGTATATTTTGTGTGAAATTTTTTGAACAATTCAAAAATAGAAAGTTTATTACCCTGTGGCATTCTCCATTTGCATTTATTTGTACTTCTCATATCTGTTTATTTGGGGACGTCATAAAAAGGGGGAGAATGAATTATGGGGGAGAATTGTTTGGGTGATTTATCAATGTATGCTTAAGATTAATTGATTCGATTTTTGCACATCATTATATTTCAAACTATTGCGTGTCACGGGTATATGCTTTATCTCATGTTTGTAGGTACAAAATCGATGATTATTGGATTACACACCCTGATGAGAAAAGCTTTGAGAGTTTCTGAAGATTTGAAGTTGTTGAAGTTTGATTGACGACATGTTAGTTAATATTCTCAGCTTGAGGGTTTAATGGGGATATTATCTTATATGTCATTTGCTTTATGGAGATAACATAATTTGGATTTTTTTATGTATGTACAGGAATAGTCATAGGGGGAATTTGTAAGGACATAATTTTATAAATGTCCGTGGTAGAATCTTGGAGTGTTCGATTTGTCCTAGATAACAGTATGTATGTCTGATACCACTACATTTGGCACGTCAATACAATCATCCACGACGGCCTTTATCTGAATCCATGCATCCACCATCTTCACACGTGCATCATGCTACATGCGACGTGCTTCTCAACCGTTCCCACTACTCCACGACACGTTATTGGTAAAATGGTTTATTGGAGTTGTTAATATTTGCATAAATATTTGGGAATATTTTAAAAAATATTTTTCGAAATCTGATTTATTTTTTAACACAAAAGCATAAATTTTTCTAAGTGTAGAAGCGGACTTTTCTTAGTCGTCGAGCCCGTTCGAACGACGTCGCTCTGTTGTTCAAGCGACATGAGGATGTCGCGCGATCTCGTTCGAGCGATACGCCTATGTCGTTCGAGCGACGTCGCTGCCTTGATTTTTGTATAAATATCTGTACCCATTTTGCACGTTTTTCCAAGTTTTTTTGTACACGTTTCTGCGATTCACATCCTAGAAAATAGACTTTAAGTTTTTAAGGTTTCATGTCTTGTTGATTCACAAAATCATTCCGATATATGTGTGTGAATCTTTAAACCTTCAAAGGATCTTATTCTCATCTGGAGTAACTTATGGAGAAGCCGTCTCTTTTCCATTGCTGCCCATATAGAGTTCTTGTGGGAGATTCCAGTCGATGACATCGGAACCGACACATGAGGGTATTTTGTGTGTCACTCATGTTTTCAGTATAATCCGTGTAAACCGTTATTTACAAATTATAGTGAAAAAAAAAGGTTTTGCCCCTTTGGGGGATTTTTCCTCATTTGTGTGTTTGTTTGTGATTGAATGTTCTTGCATTATCATATTGTTTTCAATCACACCTAGATGCATGTTTTAGGATTTAATTGAAAAATTGAGTTTAATTAAATAATTTCTATGTTTGAACAAAAGCGCACTCTCAAGTACCGCTTGCTATACTCTATCATTTATCGCTTTAAGTGATGACTTCATATGCATTTCCAGTATGTGTAGTTCGATTCATCAAACAACGAGATTCTAATGCCATAAAAAACACTAAGATTAATGCTTAACAACACAGGATCAAAACACAATAATTTAGCATACCGAGCTCTAATACCAATTTGATAATGCAGTCCCCTATATAATTTTTGTTTAGATAGGGATGATCCGAAAATAAAAGTCTATTTTTAAATTTTCATTTAAAGAATAAAACTTTAAATAAATTAAATCCAATAAAACTTGTTCACACATCACACCAAAATAGGTGGATGGTCTCGGATTTGGGCCATGACCAATCCCATGGGTCACGGGTCTGATCCGTGATGAAAATAGGTGTAACCTAGATCATGGGTCACGCACCTAGTCCCTAACCAAAAGACATGGTCATGGACCATGGAGTGAAGTTATATATGGTGCGTGGACATGGAGGAATGTCATGACTAGTTGATCATGGATCAAATCCGTGACCTACCAGTGACCAACACTTCAACATAGTCATGGCCCAAAGCGGTCTTTATAGCTGTACAACATTGGTCATGGCTTTCAGCCGTGACCACGCCATATACCTTTTTTCCCTTGGTTATGGCCCATAATCATGAGCCACCTATAGACGTTTTTCAGCCTGGTCACAAACCACAATTGCGACAAATATATATCATAAAAAAATAACAAGCATGGTCACAGACTATATCCGTGACCATATTTAACTGGCAAAAAAAATATATGGATTATTTCAAGTCTTATTCTTAAATCGAAAGTCCCGCGACTATGTGACCAGTTGATACAGGTTACGTTGGACGTGCACGAGATGTTTGTGCCACTCACGATGTCATTTGGGGTTGTTGGTGGTTTTCACCCACTCACGTCACATTTTCAAGCCTAAGCGTGCCTATTTTAAAATTCGGATCCTATTCTCAAATCAAAAGTCCTGTGACTATGCATTCGGTTGCTACGTGTTATATTGGACATGCACGAGGTGCTCGTATCTCTCGCAATGCCATTTGGGGGCTGTTGGTTGTTTCCACCCACTCGTAGCATGTTTTTAAACCTTAATATGTCTATTTTGAAATTCGGGTCTTATTCTCAAACCGGGAGTCTCGTGACTACAAGGCAAGTTGCTACATGTTTTGTTTGACACAGATGAGGTGTTAGTGACACTCATAGTGACGTTTGGTTCTGTTGGTGGTTTTTACCCACTCACGATATGTTTTCAAGCATAAAGTGTCCAGAGGATACTTCAGTAAATGAATAGGGTAAAATTTGCACTAAGTATTTCTTGTACTTTATGGAAATTTGTGAGAGAATATTGTACATATTCAATGCAAAGTGCAATTACTTTTGTTAAACATTCTTGTACTCTATGAAAATATACTTATTCTTCAATACAAAATCCATGTACTTTATATTTTGATGCGTGTATTTCATTGCAATCTACTTGTATGTTATGTTTTAAAGCTTGTATTTTATTTCAATATGCGTGCACTTTATTGTTTTATGTGTGTACTTTATTTCTTTATAAATGTAATTTAATTTTTATACATTTACTTTATACTAATGACATCGATGACAAGGGAATAAAAGGAAAGAATCCTAAACATGATAATGCTGATAAGAGTGGCCCGAAGAGCCCAACAAGAAGAGATAATAAGAAAGCGAAGAAGTTAACAAAGGAAACGAATAAATTCGATCTATATAGACCAAATGTTCTGAGATTTTGTCATGATTTGGCTGATATTCATAGTAAAATAAGTGATAAGCTATTGAGCGGCTTAAAATGACACCATTCTAGTAGCTATTCAATGCCTACTATATCGATGAACTAGTAGAGATACATCATAAAAAGACTGATAAAAACATTCTCTCTATTGTCATGATCTACGAAAAGGATAAAAAATATTTTAATATGATGAGCAATGCCCAAGTAAGCCTTAACAATATAAGTGAAATATTTGGGCTCCTAATGATGGAGGGTCAAAAGTCAATAAATATCAGGAAGAGATTGGATAAATCTTCCCTAAACATAAATTTTCTAGTCAGTACTTCAATCCAGATAAAAAAATTGTAAAATCATAAATAACAAATGTATTGAATAAGTCAGTTGAGCTTGAGACCGATGAGGGAAGGATTGACCGTTAAGATTGTTACTCTCCATTTCATAACCATGCTCCTGTTTTCCAACTTTAACTTCACAATATGATAAGTTTTACTCCATACATCAATGCCATATATGGTATGATTAAATATGACTGGGCTTCTGCTTCCAACATATATCTCATCAACTCTCTCAATAAAATAGCAGAATATAAGCCCAGCACAACAAGCGGATGTGTCATATGATTATTGGTGAGGAAACAATCATCTACACATCTGTACATTTCAATGTGCATGTACTTTTTAAAACATGCATGTATTTTATGAAGGTAAACACATAATGCAAAAAGTCCACGCACACTGAAAATAAATTTGTTCATTTCAATATACGTGTACTGTCATAAAGTACACGCATTATACATAAAGTACACACACATTTAAATGAAAAAAAATCATTTTTAGAGTGTGTGTACTTTAGAAAATATGCATGTACGTTTTGAAAGTACACGCATAATACATAAAGTACACACACATTGAAAATGATTTTGTTCATTTTAATGTGCGTGTACTTTATGTATTATGCGTGTACTTTCCAAATACTAACATTGTTTGCATATTAATTTGTTTAAATTAATATGCAACTAAACATACATAAATCATATTAAACATTCATAAATTAAACTAAACATCCATAAATCAAACTAAACATTCATATATCGCTAATATAGTGTCAATATCATAATAGGATACAAATAAGATTGACGAGGATAAAATTATATTTTGATACTCAATCTTCTTCTAAATCAACTAAAAGATCCTTTAAATTAGGGTTGTCATCAAAAGCTGATTGGAACTCTTTTGGAGCCTTTAATGCATCTACTTGACTAGTCATACCCTTTGGTGCATGCACAATAATAGACCAATTACCATCTGAAAGGAAAAAAATAAAAGGCTCGTCGACTATGCAATCTTTACTCTTAAGATTTGATAAATCTACCATAATAAATTTGGTGTTAGGATCAACTTTCCGAGCATTCGTAATATCCTCCACCTTCACCTAATCACAATAAAATACAATTTCTGTGAAATCTATTTAATCGAGTTATAGGATTTATTGGATTATCCCATAATAGATTTTCACCATATGTTTTGGATTTTTATCTCTTTTGCTAGCAATACAGGTAGTCAAGGAAGAAATTGAAATTCTAGTGTTTTTCATCAAAAGCATTTCCTCATATGGATATGAAATAAAATCAAAACCGTCGGTGAAGAATTTATTAAAGACTTTCGCATGAAAACTGAGACATTTTGCTAGGTGTGAAAGCCTTGAAGAGACATCATATCTTTTTGGAAGATGAATTTATTAATGAATTTATACTGGGGCATGTTTTTAAGATACATGAATAAATAATTGCACACATAAGAGGTGAAAACTACATCTTTTGATATCCATGACCTAAAATCAGTTATCCTGCAATGTCTCTTTTGATTTTGAACAATTTCATTCTTGTACTTCCTACGGCTTAATTGTAGAGTTTATATCATAAAATGTGAAATACATATAATCAAAGAAGAAGACTTCTGTAGAGACTCACTCTCTCCAGTCTACGACTTCATCTTGTGATTCGAAGACGTAACGAGTTGCTGATATTGTATATTTGTGAGTGTCACCTCTTTAAGGTCCAAAAAGGTAATTCATCCTCAAACTCTTTAGGTTCCTCGATCACTTGTTCTCTATGAACATTGAACTCCCTCACCTATTTTTCTGGCATATGTTCCCTACCGTATAACTATGCTTTCACGGATACATATTCTATAGTAATTAACCCTCCAATATACCATGAAGGTTTTCATCAAGTGCTCAAAAGGATACATCCAGCGATACCTAATTGAACAGCATAATAAAGTTTCATTACATAAATACCCACGCACGTGGATGCTGATATTGAAGAATGTAGACATAAAGTATTTATCAAATACACAAACTTCCTCGGCTAAAGTTAACACCATAGATTTAATATACCTTATGTTTACCACTTTTGGAGAAAGTAGGGTAAAACACAAATTGATTTTCATAATTTCCCAATGGAGATCTTTAGGTTCAGAGAAGCAACGCCAAAATTATAGAGGGATTAATTCGTTAATCACCTGTCAGTCATGAGACTTGTATAGTTTGAAGTCAATTGTTTGGTAGCTAATTGTCCTACGTAAATTAGCAGAACAACTAGTTGGAGTCTTGAAGTTGAACAACGTGTCTAAGAGTCTCACTAGTAGTCAAAGTGAAAGCAACTGGGGGATAGAAATTCTTCCTATTGTAGGATCAATTTTTAACCATAGTTTTTTCTTTATTTTCATATCATCTAGATCATGGGGGGATCACTCTCCATATTTTGAATGAGATCCAACCAAACATGCTTCTATCAAATGTTCTACAACATTATACTCCGTACGCATCACATTAATTGCATGCCTTACACGATGATCTTTCCAATATGGCAGGTAAAAAAATATTGATCGTTTAGACCATGGCTTACTTCATTCAGGCCATTCGTATCCACCCTAGCTTTACGCTTCAGGATTACAATCTGAGGGTGTTTACCCACGTACCTATTTCTAGCAGTCACGGCCGTCGCCTTCTCCTTGATTTACTGACCAAAAGGATGAGCAAGTGGCATCTTGTAGTCGTAACCGATAAGCAGAAAGTTAGATTTATCATTCCTGAAAGGGTGACTAGTCGGCAGAAATCTGTGATGACTCATATAACTCATCTTACCATTATGATATAGCCAACTGGATTTAGTTTCCTCCCACAATATGGGAAATCCATAATAACCATGAATATTACAACCAAACAAAGTCCTATAAACATGAAAGTCGTGGATCGCCCACATCACCATTGTTTTAAGTGTGAACTCCTGACCCTTATGAGAGTCAAATTACATCATGCCTTTATCCCATAACTCTTTAAGTTCTTCGATTAATGGGACTAAGAATATATCAATATCATCACCGGGAGCCTTCGGCCCGAGTATCAACAAAGATAATAATGCGAACTCCTTTCTCTTGCACAGTATCAAAGGGAGACTTATAGGCGCCATGAAAATTGGCCAATAACTCTGATTAGTAATTAAATTACCAAGAGGATTAATCCCATCGGTTGAGATTGCAAGATGGATGTTGCCTGGTTCCTTTGTAAATTCATATTGTTATGCATTTAAAATGTTATAGATGAGTGAATTAAACAGATGATGCATTATATTCCCACCCACCTCACATCGAGCGTGCCATGTGATGGCCTCCGCTATCCACGGTACAGTGAAAAACCATTTTAACCGTGAGCTAAGTGGAAAATACTTCAAAAACTTTTGTGGGACTTGTGAGCACTTGCAATATTTTTCATCTTTATCCTTTCCATTCTCACAAACCACATATCTAGGTTCACTACATACAGGATACTCATCCTTCTATTCGTGCTCATTGTGGTACAATATGTAATCATACCTGCATGCATGCATAAATTTTTATTTCAAACCAAAACCCTTCAAGCTCTTATTCATGGTAGGATAATTATCCGATTACGTGTTCTTTTTTGAGAGAATTTTTTTAACCCACTTAAGAATTTTGGTTACGTTGTTGACAGGCAAACCAAATTGAATCTTCAAATTATTTAAAAAAATCATGGAATATAATTCCAAGTGATCTTCATCACAATCTTTATACAATGATCTAATCGTATCGACTTTCAATTGTACGTATTCCCGATCTCCTGATAGTTCAGATCAAATTGTTCATTTACTTGGTCATAATGCGCATTATCCATATCCATAAGTTAATGCTTTTTATGGTGTGGACTCCGTAAGCATCATTAATTAAGTCGGTCAATGGACGATGTGTTGGTGAATCATTTACCACTTCTACTCATTAGGGTTCTATTACGCAGTCGGGTACTGATAATTCTTTCGAAACATAAGGTATAGTCTTTTCACCATGGTATGTCCATATTATGTAGTATTGATAAATTCTCCACTTTATTAAATGCATCCCAACATTTTCTAGTGAATTATATTTCCCATTCATACAACAGGTGCATGATTATGGAATCTTGTCACTTTTAAGATCTTTATAAGTATATTTAACAAATTATTGAATGTCCTTTACATAATTATTTGTTATCTTGTTAGTTCCCCCCATCCACTCTTTTTATTATGGGAAATCCATTTAATAATCTTCAAATTTCAGTCATGTGTTAATCGTTTATAAAAAATGTCATATTTCATCCGGGAAATTAATATGATTACGAAAATGTCATGACTTAAACCCTAAATTAAACAAATTTGTCTAGTGATATTATTACAACTGTAATAAAAAAAAATATTATTAAAATTGAACTGAAAAAATAAAATATTATTACAACTGAAATAAAAAAATAATTATTACAACTGAAACAAAAAAAATATTACTAGAACTTGACCATCAAATAAACTGGTCAAGTGGTAAAAGAATTTCCATAATGCCTCAATTTTCTCCCTTCCCCACTATCAACGTACTTAGATACATCTTCTCAACCCTTCTATATTTCATCAACCATCATCTAAGACTCACCCTTCTGCAAAGGTCGGTCATGTAGTTTAGTTTTGAAAACTACGGAGATGAGTGTGCACACCCAAACAATTCTTTTATTGTCCAAGTCCTTGAAATATAATTTCTCGCCATAGTCACCGTGAATGGTTAATGATGATCCAAGACTTGTGATAGATAGAGGCACTGGGAAGGGGAATGTTGAAGGAGGTGCAATTTTGAGGTAAATGTTGAAGGAAAAGGCATTCGGGAGGGGAATGTTGAAGGTGGCGGCATTTGGGAGGGGAAACTAGAAGAGGGAGGGAAGGGGAAACCTTGGGAAAGAGGGTAAGGTAAACCTTATGGAGGCATTAGGGGCCGACAACCTTTAGTAAAAAGAGACACGAGTTTCCCAAATTTACTTGTCAATACTCCCACGTTACTTTTAATCTCCTGGACATCCCCATCAGTCGTAGACTATTGTTCCTCTTGGGTCGAGATACGATTCTTTATTAAAGAAATTTTGTCCATGAGAGGTGCAGTGTGTTTTAATTTTGCTTTTGGCACATGTGATCCGACAGTTCTCATCCTTCCCCTTTTATCCTTTCTTAAGGTATAGGTCAAGGCATTATTTTCCATGTCATCAAAAGGTCTCAAACTTGACTGACTGCTAATGGACTCTATTGATTCCAGAGTCTTAGCCAAGTGTGACGAGAATTTATTATCTTTGTCTCGTCAAGCATGAACATATAAGTTGGCCCGATTTGGTTGTTTACTAGCATCTAGATAATACTTTGTCCTACTTGACCATTCGTTCTTAAAATCTTCATAATATTTGGAGCTCGGCCTATGGACATCAATTTTTGTGCCCTGTTTTTTTATTCTTATCCCTCCTGACCAGCTTATTGTCCTTCATTTCATTCTCTAAAAAATCGTTTCACTGCTCCACCGGCATTTCAATATTTAGAGGCAATATGTCATTCAGACCTAAAATATCAGAGCTTAATGCATCCTTCGAGAAATATCTCTACCAAAGATTTCTCCGGTATGTCCTCAATTATTCAGTTTCCTGATAAAGAACCTTATGCTTTGAACGTTAGAGAAATGTAAGCTCAAAGAGGAATGAGATACATTTAGGGATCAACATTTCACTCAAGATGCCGTTCGCCTCAAACTTTTTTATTAAAAGATAAAGCTAAGACCTGGCTTTGGTCTTTATCACCGAACTCAATCGGATCATGGAGGGGGATGAAAGATAAGTTTATTATAATATTCTTCCCCCAACACAAAACAAATTCGATAATGGATCAAATTCAAAATTTTGAATAACAAGAAAATGAGCCATTCGATCGATGTTGGGAGCGTTTCCAATAGTTGCTTAGCACATGCCCACACCATGGTTTTGAGAAGTATCGCCTTATCTCATTCTTCCATCAGGGGCTGAGTATAGCATTTAAACAACTCATTAAAACTATGTGCGAGAGACAATTTTGGGAGTTTCCCATCTTAAGTATGTTACCTAAACTACTCAAGCATGGGACACTTCCGATCCTAACACCCAAAACCGAGTTCGACAGAAGTCCACTACTCCTTCCGCATCCAGTCTCTATCACATGGATAACGATTCTGCATAGAACCTTCGATTTAATCAACTTGAGAAAAATATAGAAGACGTACTCGAATCACGGTCAAGAGAAATAACCGAATCCACCCGAGATACGAGAGAGAACGCGTATGCCATCTGTGAGGCGGGTCATTCAACAGAGGAATCTCCGTCGATACCCGCCTGCAAAGTTATGCTTCAAGAGAAGTGGGAGTGATAGGGAATATTTATGATAATTTTAATGCCCCTCACAGGAATTCTTATAATCCTTCTTAGAGGAACCAACCGGGGTTTCGTTATAGGTAACAACAAGTTGCGTTGAATCCTAATTCACACATTGCCCCACCTCCACCTCCACATTTTCAATAAGCTCCACATATGCAAGCACCACCTCCCGCACCGTATTTGACCCCACCACAGAGAAATATCGAGGATACTATAATCCAATTCATCCAGTCCCAAAAAGCAACCAATGTTAAGTATGACCGCATGTTTAGTGAAATGAATGCGAATATCTCTAGGCTGTAAGCATCCTTGAGTGTTTAAGAGAAGGGTAAGATTTCGACCCAAGGCCAAAGACCTCCTCAAGGTCAAACTAGTGTTAGATCTACATCCCACGAACATCAAGAGCAATGTAGTGCAATTACCACTCTACGTTGTTGGAGAGTTGTTGATTTATCACCTCTCCCAAATAATAAACCCAAAGATAAGGAGGTTCCACCCGACATAAAAGAGGTCGAATATGCCTCCTCAAATAAGAGTGACAATGAGGACAACACTAGTGGGACCGAAGTCGTAGTGAAACAACCCACGGACGCACCATTCCCCCAATAATTGGTTCTTTCCCAAAAATGAACCTCCCGTGAAGATGTGCTAGAGGTTTTTAAGCAAGTAAAGTTGAATCTACCTTTCCTCTATGCCATAAAGAAAATTCCCGCCTATGCTGAAGTCCTTAAGGATTTATTTACGGTAAAAAGAAGGATAAAGGTAAAGAAAAAGGTGATCCTAGCACAAAACGTCAGCTCAATACTATCAAGCGAGCTTCCACCAAAATTCAAAGATCCATGTGCACCCACCATTTCGTGCATCATGGGCAGGAATCGAATCGAGAGAGCGCTAATAGATTTAGGGGCGAGTGTTAACATTTTCCCCTACTCCATGTATAAGCAATTAGACTTAGGGGGACTTTAAGACCACAACGACGACTCTCCAGCTCACAGATCGTTTAATAAAGATACCTCGGGGTTTGTTGAAGACGTGATCGTCCAAGTTGACACTTTCTAGTTCCCGATAGATTTTATCATTTGGGTTGAGTATCCCCCCATTGTATCGAGCAATATTGTTCCCATCATTCTCGGTCGTCATTTTTTATCCATGGCTAACGCACTAATCAACACTAGAAATGGGCAAATGCAACTCACTTTTGGGAATATGACCCTTTAAACAAATATCTTCTATATAAACAAGTTGGAGGGTGATGAGCACGAGTTACGAGAGACGGATCTTATGCAAGATATAGTACACGAGCCCAAGAGGAACCATGAAAGAGAGCCGGTAGGGGTATGTCTTACTACATCAAATGAGAGCGAGACTCCTAACATTGATCGAGTAGAAAGGGAGGCGTGTTTAGTGACTAATGTGAAGAACAATAGAGATCACATTATTGAGTGTAACAGAGAGGAGTTGGAGATTTAGAAACCAAGAGAGGACATCCAAATTAAGCTAGAGAGCTAGGCAGGAGACATGAACCTAGAAACTTTTGAGAAGAAAGTCAGGACGGTGGATGAGAGCCTCGCTGTTGATGTTCAATCACTATTGGACCCACGTAGTCACGTCAAAGAGAGTGAAAGGAAAAATAAGATAAGTGAGATTATTCTTCGTGACCATCCACCCGTTCCACTTGAGTCCTCTAATGGGATAGAGGAGAGAACTCAAGTCTCGTCCGACTTAGAGCTAGACCCATGCATTCTCGAAGTTAAGAAAGATCTAGGTTTAACATGTCCCTCCAAATTTGATCAAGATGTTCTCTCCAAGTCGGGACAAGTAAGTTGCAATTCGATTTGAGCACCATGAGAACTCCATTCATAACAAATTTCACGAACCTTAAGGTGACACCATTATCTATGGGAAGGGTCCTAATTTTTTCCGACAATTGGTTTACAATGCTAGGACAGGAGAGACAAGGAAAACATCGAACCCTGTATGTGGGGTCGGATGATTTTTGTTGTATTTTTGAGTCATGTGTTAGAGAGTTACATAGTGTCTTATTGCATTTTAATATTTGTTCATTTTATTTTCTCACTTATTCCCTCTCTTCTTTAGTGTCTTTTTAAAACTTCACAAATTTTTAAAAATCCCAAAAAAAATTTAAAAATTTGAAAAAGCCAAAAATATTTTTCTTCAAAATAAATAAAGATTAGAATTTAATTTTTTTAATAATGCCATGATTTTTTTAAAGCCTTAAATTGTCAAAATTCAAATGCACAAAGTCGAAATTGAGTGAAAATTGACGACTTTATGAATAAGTGTGCAGATCATTAACGTGGTGAGATTTCGAGCTTTCACTTTTTTCAAGTTTTTAAAATCAATCTAAGTTAATGGTTAACTCAAAGTTTATTTCAACATTTTAATAAGTTGTTGGAGATCTCAATACCTTTGTTTTGATCTGTTACGAGAAATGTGTGAGATGTCGTCTTGAAAAATGCGCTAAAATATCTCTAAACTATATGATTCTTGAAACGCATATCCTAAAATATTTTGTAATTCGGAAAATGAAGTAGGCCCTTGTTTGTTTACTCAAAAATATTAGCCACAAAAACTTTTGAAAAATTATCCCTTTGCAACCCAACTTGAGCCTAATAAAAAAATTCCTCTTCGTTTGATAACCCGAAAAACCCAAATAGCCCAGAGTTTTGAAAAGTGAAAATTCAGAAATTAAGTCCAAAAGGTGCAAAAAAAAATTAAAATACAAGAAAAATTCTTAACAAAAATATCAAGAAAAGTGTGAATATAAAAAAAATGGAAAAGGAAGAGAAAAATGAGCAAAAGCCCGAAAAAGCACTAAAGGACATCATAAGGATATTTTCTAATTTCGAATTGCCCGACCATTCCCAATTTTACCCAATACAGTTTAAAACCCGAAAAAGTCCTAACCGAGCCTGAATTGCGAAATTAATTACCGCGTGGAGATCTAAGACATAAAAATATAATAAGAGAGAATAATTGATTTGAATAAGAGATGATGTTTCCCATTTTCTAATGACTATATTCCGATGATGAGATCTTGTCACCATAAATATTTCGTTATTCAAATATGTGTGCGTGAATATACGTTCCAATTTATTTACTCTTTATATCATGCGTACCGAGAGAATATAGCCACATTTCGAGTGATTCTTTTGTGAGATCATCCGGGAGAAATTGAATCAAAACGATTTTTCAGAAGGTAATGTCATGATCATTCGGTGGAAATTAGCAGTTTAATTTTTGACTTCGCACACACACACACACACACACACACACACACACACACATTACAAGTTGAGACTCTTGAATATAAATTTACGGTGACTATTTTTGGGGAATTTAAATTGTATAATTTTTAAGTATTTTGGTTTTTCTTTGAGCCGAAAATGAATTTTATGAGTATATTCACTGCGAGCCCTCACGAGACACAACTCGTCCAACTAGGGTAATCTAGGGGTTGAAAGGTTTCTTCCATATGCTAAATAGAATCACTTTCCTACGAAATAGGTATTCTATCATAAAAACATGTTTGTTAAATGTTGGGACATGCTTTGATTCTTTTACACTGCTCGGGACAATCAAAGTTCTAAGTTAGGGTGGCTTGATTAGGCATAAATTCTTCCAATTTATCCCCATAATTTAGATACTTTCATTTCCCTAGGTAGTGTAATTGGTATTGATTTATCTCATTTATTTTCTACTGGAATCTTCCATCGAGTGCATCTAATTTCGTGTATTTCTCATACATTATACATATATTTTATGCAAGTGAAGAAAAGAGAAAATTCAAAATCAAGAGAGAAAGAAAAGAAGAAAAGTCAAGGGTAAAACAATAATCTTACACCAAGAATCCAGACACAAAACCTAAAGTAAAGTTGAATACTTCAAGTCCATAAGAACGGAGGAAGAAACGACATCCAAATCTGAGTCCCGGGGTGAAAAATTATGAAACTTTGAAGTTGAGAAGAAATCAATGAAAAAAGGAAGAAAAATATAAGTCGCTGAACCGAACCGAACCGATAAAATCATCATTGAACCGGTTTGCCACATTGTCAGCACCAAACTGTACTAATGAATAAGAAGTATAACCAGTTCCCTAAACTGGTATACACCGAATCGGTTCGCACCAGTAAAGAGGAAGAATCGAACCGGTTCGCCTGGACGGATTTTAATTCTTTATTCCTCAAAAATAGTGTTGTGCATGGTGCAAACACTAAAAATAACATGATGTATTCATTCTTTTGATATACCATACATTAGGAGGCTTCTTTAGTTATCTCTGAGAGGTTTTTGAAGCCAAGAACCCTAGGATTCATGTTCTTCAACATTTTGTTCATCTTTTTGGATTAATTCAAGGTTCTTCTTCATTCCAAGTATTACTTTCTTCATAGGTTTCAATTTCTTTCATATTTTTAGTTTATGATTCATTATTTCGTAGTTAAGATTTTTCTACGTTAAGATTTGTGATAATTTTCACGAGATCATGTCAGGCTAGATTTCTAAGGGTTGGCATGCATGAACCCAGCCCGATATGGTTTTCAGGGATATAAAAGTAATTACCTAAATTAAATAAATTATTGAATAATGTTGATTAGTTGTTGCAACCGTCGTAGAACTTTTAACCTTGTTTTCCCTAGGTAATTGGGGTGTTTAAGAGTGCGACGCGTGTGACAGCTTTTTCGACACTGCTTTATTTCCATTCTTGATTATGTATTATGCAGACTTGTACCTTAATATATGTATTGCGTGAGATTGATAAAGTCTGTGGTTTAATTAATTATTTAATTCACAATTAGTTTTTATATCCAGTAAACATACTAGGGATCGGGGGATTGTAGTCCAACCTAATTTTCTCCCTCATATTAATTAATCCACATTTATTTTAATTGTATATATGTTGTTTAATTACTCAGGCTCAATTAATTTGCATTTAGTTCGTAGATTAAATATAAAACTCATCACCTTTTCCTTTCTTTTTCTAAGTCAGTTTAGGGTTAAGCATCTTTTCTATTTGTCATCATGTTCTACGTCCTATTTCCCTGAGGATTCGACCCCGTCTTACTCGGTTTATTACTTACGCGACCTGTTTGCACTTGAACCGTAATTAGTAGGCACTAGAGACACATGTTAAGTCATGTCACACACACACACACACACACACACACGCACACACACACACACACACACATATATATATATATATATATATATATATATATATATATATATATATATATATATATATATATATATATATATATATATATATATATATATATATATATATATAGAGAGAGAGAGAGAGAGAGAGAGAACAAATGTTACCTTTGAGATTGAGTGAGAGAGAGGAAGTCGAAAAATAGAGAGGAAGCCAGAAAGAGAGCGAGATATCAACCGGAGAGAGAGGGATATCAAAGGGTTGAGAGAGAGAGTGTTCGTGTGAAAATGAAAGGGTGATTGGGGGGATTTAATATAAAGACACTATTCAAGGCCTAAAGCCATGACCCAATGCCGTGACCATGGCATTAAAATAGCATTAGTCACGACCCTTAACCACGACCCCTATTATTAACCATTTTGAATTGATCACAACCCAAAGTCGTCAGTCAATTGGATGGAATTTTGGCATTGGTCATTTATATGGTCATGGCCATAGTCCATGACCAGACTTTGAGGGAATTTTATTGTGAATTTGGAGCCATGAAGGTCACGCCTTGGTCACAGAAGAGGACTCTGACCCACTATGGTTATGGATAAAGGACATGACTATATCTAAATAGTTCCATGACATTTTATGGTTGTGACACCCCGCCTAATTAAACATCGGGTGATCAGGCCTTCATTAAATTAAAACAGGTTTCTCAAATGGTTCATTCTTAGCATCACTGTCGAAAACTTTTTAATTACTAATCCCCTAAGTAAAATTAGACCGGTGCCAAATTTTATCTTTCTTAAAACAGATAAATCAACCATGCGGAACCAAGTACAAATAATCATGTACTATATTTCAAACAACAAAGTAAAAGTACAACAGAACAAAAGTATTACCGAATAAACCATCGGCTAAAAAATCCCAAACAACAATAGAGTAACCACTAGTCTGGATCTAAAATCTGAGACTAATACCGGACAACAAGTTCATACATAGAAGAGTGTGAGATCCTGTACTAGATCTGAATGAGAGATATCGCCTAGTTAAAATCCTGTAAGCATCCACTGTGCTACAGCTCCGAGTCTCTGGAATGGAATCATCATACATGGCATCCCTGTGGCTGGACACCTAAAAGGTTTTGAAAATATTTTATAGCAAGAGTTAGTACTCAAAACATTTTTGAAAATATTTAGCAAGCGTTTATCACAATATAAAATGTGGTTATTGATTACACATGTTAGGTTCTCGTACACTCTCTTGAGTTAACTCACCCCTCATCTTTCGTGCACACCTAACGTTCTACACTTAGTTTATCTAGCCATACTTCCCAAGCTAACTAAAACAAAAGTAGTCAACTGAACTTATCTATACCCAAGTTCTAGTACCGCCCATACAGTACAGCCTTTTCACTAACATCTCGCGTATGTTAATTAATTCTCAAGTAACATTTCATCTATGTTATTTTTTTCAAGACTTCCCATTTAGTTTTACTACTAAAATTACTACAATTCTCACAATTGTTAACTTTCCCACTTATGTAATTAAGTTTCGTTACTTGAATTACTAAATAGATTTTCTCTATCTAAAGGTTCATTTCGTAATTAAGTTTCACTACTTAACTTACCAATTCAGTATGTATCTTCAAATACATCAAATATATCAATCTACTAACACACAGAAGTAGAATATCATCCAGTATATATATTTCACACACAATATATACTAAATATCAGTCATTTCTATTTTGTCCTTTTTATACACGTAAAGGACTCTTGGTTCGGAATGATTCATCGACCCCAAGAGAGAGTTGGTTCGGAATTTTCCATCGACCCCAACTATTTTAAAAATATATATATACACATATTCTGGTTCGAGACTCTCTCATCGCGACACTAGTTCAAAGTTTGGTTCGGTATTTCTCATCGACCCCAAACATATAATAACTTTATGTTAGTTCGGAATGTCTCATCGACCCTAACATAATTAATTTAGGTATAATCTCTCTACTTAAAAGATCACATAATTCAGTAGGTACACGCCCGACCTATTAATCATATACGTACCCTCATATATTTACCGTACAATATTCGCTTTACGATTTATCTCATTAATCGTATTTATTTGAGTATACACACAACTCTAAGGGTCCTAGTTACCCCTTACATATAATTTCAGTAGTTATTGCTTACCCTACTGGTCTATTACTTAAATTGAATTTACTTCGCCCCGTAACTCAATTTCCGAAATCCCCGATACTTTACTAAATCAGATTATTCTCCTCGGTCCGTCATCCAAGCCCTACACCCAATGGCCTTATCGGACCTCAACAATAAACCTACTGGTCTTATTCTTACTCCCATATAAGTATAATGTAAATCCTAGAATACTCATTCATTCCCGAACTCCACGAAGAATCATACACAAAATTTCGGGAAACTGCTTTAGTCGATCGATCGACATAGTCGATCAATCGATAGTTCGAGATCGATCGATCGATCGAACAGGGACAGACGCAGTTGTCTTCTTCGTTAAGATATTTCCTCCATTATCAAACCTTCAAACTCCATAATAATCCACCAAACTTTGACCCAACGATCCTAACATATTTCCACATATACTAGGACAGTTTCTAACGTGTACAATACATCAAAACTCCAATTTCTTTAAAGAAATAATGAATTAAACCCCAAAATTTCTTGAAACCCTAGTTATGGTGTTCTTCCTTTTTTTTTCATTCAAAATCCAGTTTTTTATTCCGAAAATCATCATGTCTAATCTGAATATTAATCCTCTACATAGTTTAAATCATTCTACATGCGATTCCTATCCCAACATGCATAAATATCATCTTTCTCCAATCAAAATAATGATTTAAACAAAACTATTCAAAAACCCTGCACATGGGTATTATAACTTTATAAATTTTGTAATAAACAACTTGCCTTATGATCAGTAGGGTCTGATTTCGTGGTTCTTGTTGATGATTGATGATCTTCATCCTTCAATCCTTCTTCCCCAATAAGTTGATGGTAGAAATCCCTTTGAATCCTTCCCAAATCTTCTTTTTGCTTTAGAAAGTTGTGCCTCTCTTCTCTCTAATGGTATTGGTGTTTGTCATGGGTGTTCTAACCCTAATTCCTCTATCATACGGCTGATATAAAACTCTAAATTTCGTAGGTCTCCATACCCTCTTATGTTAAAAGACCAAAACGCCCCCGAACGGTCTCGGTTTAGTCCAAAATTGCCCTGGGACTCAACTAGTACCCCCGGGTATACTATTTTGACTAATTTGACCCTTCCGGACTCATTGGTGACCTCTAAATTATCATTTGAGTCACTTAAAAATATTTCTCGTTCTCACCCCAACACGGTCTACACGCGTTAAGTAACTATTTACCACTCGCACTAAGTAAATAAAAATGATGCAATATATACCATAATTACAATTTTAAATGAAACTCTTTAAATTACTACTCTTACGTAATTTAAATCAAGACGATATTTTATCATTTAATTTTACAATCTAATTAAATGGAATATTTGGAATATTCAGAAATACGGGGTATTACAATGGTCATGGATATGGTCACACTTTTATTGGCTATACTTATGGCTTTGGGCAGTGACCTAGTCGCGGACCAAATTTTTTACCAATTTCCATGACCAATTTTAGGTGGGATAAACTGTGTTTGCATAGAGATTTAATCAATTTTATCTTTTTAACCTAAAACATGAATTTAGTTGATAATAAAATAAAATAAATAAATCATCCATAACCAAAAAGGAAAAAACCTCGGACAGCCCAACCAAACAAATCACTATGATAAGGTTTTACAAAGACTAGATAATAGACTTACTCATCGACTCATCTACCTCACAAGACTTGAAACTCTTATATCTTTAACGTTTCCACCATAGTGCAATGTAAGAGTCCACCCATGCAAGTTGCCACAATGCATGAGTCTATGCACTCCTCGATATCCACCGTTGAGGCTCAATAACCGTCTAGGAAATCAGCACACGAAATCCACCATTTCTTCACCGTAACACATCAAACTAAGTACGGAGTCTATCGCAAGAAACACTTTCTGAGTCCAAGATGATGAGAAACTAGCTTTGGTGCCCAAACTAAAGATCTCAAAGGATATGAGGATGTAAATTTGGATTTTTAAACTCATGTGAAACTAGGGTTTTGGAACTTTGTTAAATAGTTAGGGAATTTATTTTTGCCAATAGTTCTAGAGAAAACTAAGTTTAACATGCCTTAAATAGTGAAAACACGAATTTCGAGGAGGAAAACTCGTTTGAACAAAAACACAAAGATCATTCGAACGATAACTCTAAGGTCATTCGAAAGAGACTCAAGTTCGTTCGAATGAAGAAGCTTTCTCGTTCAAATGAGATTCAAATGAGCTTCTAACAAAACCATGTATGTTAAATAGTGTAGGAGGGGCTTAATGATAAACCTATAATTTAATTATTAAATGAGGCTAGAGATGATTAAATTAATAAAAGTCCATGTGTCTATGCGACTGAGGTATTATTATGTGCATCTGATATATCAAGAGTATTTATGTATTATTTATGCATTAACTAGACAATATTCTAGTGTTGAGAGTTTGACATATGTTATGGGACACACGCCACTTAAAATAGGACATGTGTCACAACAAGTTATTTGACATGTGGCGACCCACTTGGGTTGGTTTTCGCTATAAATAAGCCTCACCCCATACATTTTAGAGAGAGATTCTTGGGAGCATAAGAGTCATTTTCTTGTCTTATGGTTTTTAGAGAGTTTGAGAAAAGAGTTTTGAGATGAGTTTCAACACCTCCCACCTCTCCGAAAAACCACCACAATGAGTTTTCCGGTGAATAGTACGAACCCACGAACTACGCTGACTTTGATTCCGAGTATAACAGATACGTAGGCGCAATCGAAGTTTCTCAAGTCAAACACGTACAAAAATCTGGTATTTCCCCATATTAAACTTCCCTCTTACATTTATTGATTCTACTGGGGAGGTATTCGTGATTTTTTTATCGTGTAAAGCCTTATTTGCGATCGGAAAAGTGGTCGTAGATGGAGGGAAAACGTTAGTGAAGCAACTTCTGGCCTAACGATCATTACGGGAATGACGAACTTGTTTTCAAATAAGAAATCCAATATTTATGTTTTATGAGCTCTCATGATATATCCGGTTATTAATTGGGATTTCTATTTTGAAAGTATGCTTTAAATATTTATGTCTATGTAAGAGGTGGGATAAACTCTGTTTGCATAGAGATTTATTATAAACTTAGTATATTTTCGCACCTAAGAGACTAAAATAAAAAAAGAGAGTTATCATTGAAGTATGAGCGTTAGTATGATGTAATTTGTATGCTGATGTGAATCTCAAATTATCTCTATAGACATTAAAAAAATCCGATGACCACTTGGCTTGAAGCCAGTAAAAAAAAAAAGAGAAAGAAAAAAGAGCTTTCATGAAGATAATTTTCTTGAAAAAGATACACCGACGTACCTCGATTAAATTAAATGATATACTACAATAAATTAATTGTACTCTTTGTAGAAAAGAAAGCACTGATAGAAGACTGGGACAGTGGGTAGCGTGTAGATTTTGTGGTCTTGAATAGTAAAAAAACAGACCGTTTAAACCCATGTGCCCAGTACATTGAATAAACATAAGATATTGAGACACAACAATAGTTTTTTCCAACTTCAAAACAGTTTAGGCTTTACTCCGGCTAAAAAGGGAAACACCGGATTGAATCCAATCCCATGCTAGCTTCCTAGGCCAGCGCAAACGAGCTGTATTGGTCATCAATGGATCTAATCGCTACAACTTCTCCCAATAAAGGATCCAATCACTAGAGCTTGGTCGTCGTCTTTTTGTTACACCTCACGTCAGATCAAGCCATGTGAGTATCCGTCGATGGGTTTTTCCTGTGAATAGTTTAGGTCGGGTTTATTTACCAACACACTTTAGTGGGTTTGACCGGAGATGGAACCGTCTCCATCGCCACTCCTTCCCCTTGGTTCTGCGACTTTTTGACTCAAAATCGCCATCTATTTCTGGTTTCTCATGATTGATCCTTGGTGTGCTTGGTGGGATGGAATGGTGTGTTGGTATTTGAATTGATTTGGACAGGTGGCTCCGCTAGATTTTTAAACCAGAGTGTTGGAATGTATTCATAATTTAGTTTTTTCTCGTAGTCCCGCATCCATATTTCCCGTTTCCCTCCACCATGCCAGTGATAGGTGATTCGCTATGACTGACATACAAAATAGACCCATCACGGATGTGCACAACGATTTTACTCAGAGGCGTAAGTTAGCATGAGAATAGACCTACTCATCCATAAAAGGCAAAAGTTGTAGACAAATACGGGCAAAAAGTCAAAGGTATAGCTAACTACGAGTATAAACTATATTTGTATGGCTTTTGGAACGGAACGTTTGGATGCTTGAGTGACGGATGATGTTGTATCATAATTAATACCTACCTGTAGCTCAAATGCCAGTATGTTTTCTACTGCCAACTACGGAAAGTAAATAGTAACCCATTATTGTGATATGTGATTTGACTGAAATTCTAGTATGTTTTGGTATTCTAGTATGTTTTGGTATTGTGATATGTGATTTGACTGAATATTAAATAGTATATTGTATGTACTCACATAAAGGCTTTATTATAAATATGCCATACCTTACGTGATTTTCTATTGGATCGATATATCCCGTGGTTATGAACTTACGTTGCTATAGAATTCAACCATTGAAATTGAATAGTTCAATATTGATTAGCTACATATTTACTTTCGAAGATCGGAGGTAATAATAAATTTTATTATTTTGAGTTTATTTTATAATAATAAATTACAACCAAGCACTATATTCGAATATTTTTTTTTGGCATTTCATAAATATTTACAAAAATCATTCTATGAATTTAGAATATGTTGAACATGGCGCATTGTTGGAACACGAGTCCCCTTCCCTTTCAGAGATGCGGAAGTGAGATGGTTCAATTAAACAAATTAACTAATTTGAATTTCTTTCCAAATTAAAGTTAAACACAACTCAAAGTGAAGTTAAATTAATTAATAAATGAATTTTTCAGTTTAACATATTAACTCAACTCAAATCCTAGAAATTTGCCTAAAACATATCTTCAATATAACCAAATTAGGTCAAACCAATTTTATCAAATTAAATGATGACTTGAATTAAATTAACATAAACAATACCCAAATTAATTGAGCACCAAATTAAGTAAGTAGTGATTTAAACCAAATTTTATCTTTTTACCTAAGCATGCGTTCTAGGTGATTTGAAAAAGATCAAATAAACAAAGAACCACTACTCGATGATGTACGAGGAAAAATCCACAAAAGGAAAAAACCTTGGACGGCCCTAGCCTTAAGTCCACTAAGTACGGAATTACAATTATAAGCAAGATGAATTACAACACTCGACTCGACTCCTTCAAGCCCCGATGCATCTTCTTGTAACTACCTCTACCTAGTCGACAATCCCGAACTCCACCAAAACCTTGGAAACCACAAATGAGGCTGTAGGAACCACCGTCAAACATACATGGTGCGTTTCACCATGTGAGAATGCCGTAGCAAAACCCGAACTTCTTCTTTATGGAATGTAGAAGGAAACCCAAACGAACTCTTCAAACGGTAGAGTAAAACCCGGTGCTAAACACTTCAAGCAATGATATATATATTGAAACTTGGAATAAACAATATGGGTGAAAACAAAAGTGTTTAATGACTTTTTTTCTTAAAAAATAGACACTCAAAACATAAACTTCTTCTTGAAAATTGAACTCTCAAAACTCTCTCTAGGAGATGGAATAATTTTAAAAAGTTGGTTTTCCAAAGTTGGTTCCCGGACTTGATAAGTCTATCAAAAATTAGTGGGGAAGAGTAGTGGAAAAAGTGGGAAAATGCTCAAAACTGACAAAAGAAATTTCCCTCATGAAATCTCGTTCGAATGAGATTTTTCGTTCGAACGAAGCATCGTTCGAACGATCCTTCTAACGAAGTTCCAGTGGCCAATAGGAAAATCTCGTTGCCAAACTCGTTCGAACGACATTCTCATTTGAACAAACCAACTCGTTCGAACGACAATATCGAACGAAGTTCCAGAGGCAATTTGTTGGCAAACCTCGTTCGAACGAAGAACTCGTTCGAACGACAATATCGATCGAAAATCCAAAAAGCTTAAAAATCAATTTTAGCCCAGAAACTTTATTTTAAAGTTTTAAAGTAACTTTCTGAAAATCGACAACAGTTTAAATAAAAAAACACCCATATAGATATTGTTCCAAACTCCTATATATATTTAACATGCATTCATACCTTAGGAGCAATGGAACTAATGTTGTTGACGTAGACACGAGGCACAATAAACTCAGCATTTTATGAAATTTTATAAACTTGGCCGCTACGTCTTCAACTTTAGTATGTCATAGGCTTGAAGGATGGTCAAGAACTCTATCCTATGACTCAAAAGTTTTTGTCCGGAATTGAGCCAAAACAACAAAGGACTAAATTTGAAATTTGTGTCCTTAAACGCATCATTCTTGAATTTACTTACAATACACTTGGAGCTTGTGTACGCGATGAACTACACCACCTGAGATACAACTATTAGAGTTTCCTATAAAATACAACTTTTGGGGTTTCCTATAAGATACAACTGTTGGGGTTTTCTTGTACGGTTTATCACATGATATATCTACATGTTATGTTATGACATAAAGCTAAAAATAAGTTAGAGGAAGCGTAATGAATCTTCATCTAAATACTGAGTTTTCATAAAACATTTTGTAAATGTTATTTATAGCTGGTGATCATGTTGAAACGTGACTAAAATATTACGAAACAGCTTGAGTATGTTTCACAATTCAGAATTCACCTTGGCATTTTACACACTCTTGAGTTCGATAGGACGTGTGCCTAAACGACATTAAATTGCGCACGATACACCTACGACTATGGGTGGTTATGATTCATTACACAAATATTCCCAGACTTTATTTATTTATTTTATTACATTAAATAAAAAAAAGGTGGCATGATGAGAATTGTACTTGGATATTTCCCGAGTTTAACTAACCATTTGCAATACTATCTTATTGTGTCAGAAGGATATTATTTTGCAGAGGCTTCTGAATGAGCAGATATTGGGCGACGCTAATATAAAGCCATTGTTCAAAGATAAGATAGTTTGTGATATACCCCATAAAATGTAATGATTAGGTTTCTTTCATTTTTTTTTCGGGTGGGCATTTAAATGATATAAGTAATTTATTTTATTTTATCTTGAGATAAAATAAAATAAAGGGGCCAAATGGATATTATGATGTAATGTAGCTTTTTAGTTTAAAGCTTATTCATCATCCTCCACGACAAGGTTAGATTGATGAACCTTCATAGTATAGTAAAGACCATTACAAAAGATTCTCCAACTTCTTTCGCAAAGAGTTAAGACGGATTAAATAGTTGTCACTCAGAGATTGACAAAGTCGTAGTCATCCTTCAAATATGACATCTTATTATAAAAACTTTACGAGTATTGTGGTAAGTTTTCTTCATAAGTGTATTATATTCCAAAAAAACCCGATGAAATTGGTAAATGGTTGAACCATGGTCATTGTGACTTGACTCGTCCGAAGAAGTTAGTCATTGATGCAAACACACGAAGGACCATGCGCAGTTTATCATTCGACAGGTATGGGCTCCCATCCTGAAAAGTGATACAAAATAATGAGTTTACAAAAAATCTTAACAAGTGGTTATCATTTTTAAGTCACTGTTATAGGTGAATTTTACAAAAAATCTAAACAAGTGGTTTTCATTGTTAAGTCACCATTATAGGTGGAGTTTACGAAAAATCTTAACAAGTGGTTATCATTGTTAAGTTACAATTATGGGTGTCACCGTTATTGGTGGAGTTTCATAAAAATCTTAACAAGTGGTTTTCATTGTTAAGTCATCGTTACTGGTGGAGTTTGATGAAAAATCTTAACAAGTGTTTATCATTGTTAAGTCACCATTATTAGTGTCACCGTTATTGGTGGAGTTTTACAAAAATCTTAACAAGTTATTTTCATTGTTAAGTCACCGTTACTGGTGGAGTTTGACAAAAACCTTAACAAGTGGTTATCATTGTTAAGTCACCGTTATGGGTGCCACCGCTATTGGTGGAGTTTTACAAAAATCATTGTTAAGTCACTGTTACTGATGGAGTTTGACAAAAAATTTTAACAAGTGGTTCTCATTGTTAACTCACCGTTATTGGTGTCACCGTTATGGGTGGAGTTTATCGAAAAACCTTAACAAGTGTATTTTCATTGTTAAGCCACCTCTAACGGTGGAGTTTACCAAAAAAAACTTAACAAGTGTGTTTCCATTGTTGAGTCACCTCTAACGTTGGAGTTTACCAAAAATCTTAACAAGTGTGTTTGCATTGTTAAGTCACCTCTAACGGTGGAGTTTACCCAAAAAATTAACAAGTGTGTTTTCATTGTTAAGTCACCTCTAATGATGGAGTTGACAAAAAATCTTAAACAAGTGAGTCTTCATTGTTAAGTCACCTCTAACGGTCGAGTTGACGAAAATATTAACAAGTGTGTTTACATTGTTAAGTCACCTCTAACGGTGGAGTTTATGAAAAATCTTAACAAGTGTGTTTTCATTGTTAAGTCACATTATAAGGGTGGAGTTTACGAAAAATCGTAACAAGTGTGCTTTCATTATTAAGTCACCTCGTAGGTGTGAGTTTACGAAAATGAAAAATGAAGTAGTTGTTATGGGATCATAATATACTTCCAAATAGCTTTGTTTAGAATAATGAAAAATAATGATGAAGTAGTTATTATGTGTCCATGATAATACATTTTATCAAAGCAGAGTTACGAATAACCATAATAAAATCGTGGATACATGTTCATTTAAATAGGAATGGGGGCAACACTCATAGTACATCATTCATATGAAAAGAATGGCCATGACGTCCTTCCGAATAACCCATGAGATCAAAGCCTAAAATATGAGATATGAGATATGAAATATGAGGTTGCAGTATATCATAAAATGTGAGATATGAGACAGAAGTATATGAGATTATTACTTACGATCCACTGGTCGATCAAACATATGAAATATATATGAGGTGGAAAATGTTGGAGGGGATTAATGATATATTTAAGAAATGCATAAATATATAAAATATATATGAGGTGGAAAATGTAGGAAGGGATTAATGATAAGCCTCTCATTTAATTATTAAATGAGGTTAGAGATGATTAAAATTGATAAAAGCCCATGTGTTTATGCGACTGAGGTATTATTATACGCGTCCGGCGTATCACGCGTATTTGTGTATTATTTAAGCATTAACTACACAATATTGTAGTGTTGAGAGTTTGGCATTTGTTATGGGACACATGCCACTTAAAATAAAACATGTGTCACCACGGGTTATTTGACATGTGGCGACCCACTTGTATTTTTTTTGCTATAAATAAGCGTCACCCCATACATTTTAGAGAGAGCTTTTTGGGAGTAGAAGAGTCATTTTCTTATCTTGTGAGTTTTTAGAAAGTTTGAGAAAAGAGTTTTGAGATGAGTTTCAACACCTCCCACCTCTCCGAAAAACCACCACAATGAGTTTTCGGTGAATAGTGTGAACCCACGAACTATGCTGACTTTGATTCTGAGTATAACGGATACGTAGGTGCAATCGAAGTTGCTTAAGTCAAACACGTACAAAAATCCGGTATCTCCCCATATTAAACTCCCATCTTACAAACATGGAGGCCTCGGTTGATGTTTCTTAGATGTCTATTCCAAAGAGATTCCAAACTCTTTGTAATGAGATCAAACTTTATTCTAAGGAAAACAAATTTTCATTCTAACGCGGTCAAATACAAAAAATATTTTTTTTCAAAAATCATTTTAAAAACACTTCCAAATGATTTTGTTAAAAAAAACCATAAATATATCCAAGGTTCATATTTTAAGTTCATTCATACCTTACGAGATGCTCAAGAAACATGAAGATAAGTCTTGTCACTAAGCACGGACCATGTATATTCACTTTGAAGCTTACCCTCCATGTTTTCATAAACATATCATAAGCTTATGAGATCGACAATAAAAAGCCTAACATATAACTCAAATGTGTTATTAGGTGTAAGACAAACACAAACAAATTGACTCGATTAGAAATTTGTCCTTGCAAGATCAAATGGGGATGCTCATAACATTAAGTTATTAATTTTTTGCACCACTGCAATTCCCATAAAAATGATAGATTGAGGAAGGAAAACAAATGAATTAATATAGAAAAAATTAACGTATTTCTAAGTCCGGAGAATTAGGAATAATAATTCATATTAAGTTATTAGGAATAATTATTACTATCGAAGATAGACGAGTCATGAAAATTAAAACATTGATGTTAAAAAAAGTTAACACGTTAAACTAAAATGTTGGGAAATGAGAACAAATGAATTGATAAAAAAATAATGAACATCTTTGTAACCCAAAATCAAATAAAAAATGGACACTATGAAAAATAATGCAAATATGTGCAACAAGAGATTGGAATATACCGTGACATCCTGCCTATTCTAATCCTGGGTGATCAACCCATTATTAAATTAAACAGGAATCACTAATGGTCTCATACTTAGCATCACTATCAAAAAAAATTTAATTACTAATCACCTATATTAAATTAAGTTAGTGTCAAATTTTATCTTTTATCATGAACACAAGCGAAATTAAATGAACTAAACCATTCACACATAAATATAATATGAATCATCACACGACATATATATAAAATATAGGACACCGAATAAACCATCGGTGCTCTAAGTACACAATCCAACCATAATAAGTAAAATTGAAATGAAATACAGTCTGATGCATGAATAAAAGAAATAGCCTGAAGGCAACACTCCCAACTGAATTGCTAACGAACCTCCTATTTAGAATGAAAGAGATGAATCGTTTGAAGAAAATCTCCTGCAAGCCTCCACACTGTTGTAGCTACATGTCTCTGGATAGGATGTCTAAGCTTGGCATTCCTGTGGCTGGACACCTAAAAGGTTTTGAAAATATTTTGGCACGGGTCAGAGCCCAAGTAAAACATTTTGAAAACATTTAACAAGTATTTAAATTAATTATTTATTACACATGTACTTTTCATGTACACTCACTTGAGATCCTCACTTCTCAATTAGTGTGAATGCCTAATATATTCTAGCTAAATAGTATTCCCTGCCCAACTAGATAAGGTATCTGATTACTCTCGATAAGTATAGTTCTCTCGTATATCACGTACAATACGTTACCACGGTCTCAATAATAGATTATTTATTCCAATTTTGATATTGAGTTAATTATTTAAGTTTCACTACTTAATGTATTTTAGATATACATCATCTATCAATTCTACTGTCTCACATAAGTAGATATATCATATCAGTTTATATTCATCCCACATATAATATATAAATAACTATAGCATCCCTGAAATGGCCCCTCGTGATGCTGGAATACTCTGCTATCAAGACCATGTACCTCTCGTACTCATCAAGGACTATCAGATTGTTATGTTTCCTCAAACCTAAAATAAATCAATGTAACAATGGAGGCGAATATAGCATCTATACAACCACCGCAATCATTTGTATGATAGTCACGCCTCACTCCAGACTCATGTCAACTTCTTGCCCATAGAGTTCTCATGCTAGAGGTCGCGACACCTAAAGTTACTAGACAAGCCGTAGCTACCGGAGCCACTGAAGCTATTATCCCAGGGGCTGTGAACCTAGACCAAAAGAGTTAAAAAAGCAGAAAAGGGCTTTGAAGCCTACACACCACTAATTTATGAACTTGAAGAGGTGTTGGAACTCATCAAAGAAGACAAATTGCTAGCCTTGAAAATTGAAGTCCCCCCATTATAAGAGGGACAAAACCAAATATTGCCGCTTCCACAGGGACCATGGGCATAGCACTAGCAAATGTTTTGCTCTGAAAGATGAGATCAAAAAGCTTGTGAGGCAGGGGATGATGCAGCAATTCCTAAAAAATGCTTAGAGGATGAAGCCTTTGCGAAACAGGCCACATGCTTAACTCCTTTTTAGTCTATATTTTCTATTAAGCGTTGTATTTCCTTACAAACTTGACACACACACAGACACACACACACACACACACACACACACACACACACACACACACACACACACACATATATATATATATATATATATATATATATATATATATATATATATATATATATATATATATATGAAATTATACTTACTTTGTGTTATCCTAACATAATCTTATATATAAATATAAGTACAAATTTAGTCATGTTTTATCACTTGACTTCCCATTTATAAAAATGAATGATGTTCGTATTAAACAGATTTCAAGGGAAAGATGGCCAGTTATCTCGAAAAACTATTTATTCCGGGAATGATCCTTATTTGGCGTACAACCTTATTTGGTTTACAATGCCACTCATGGTGCAAGGATATATTCTTATATTCACAAGTCCAACCATCCTTCGGTACATGCTGCTATCAACTTCAAAGGCTCAAATTTCCCCAACTCAGCTTTCGAGATGCATATATTAGCCTGAGGAGGATTGGAAATGTCCCGTATATTAGCCTGGGGAAGCTTGAAAATATCCCATACATTAGCCTGGGAAGGCTCGAAAATGTCCTGTGTATTAGCTTGGGGAGGCTTAAAAATGTCCCGTATATTATCTTGGGGAAGCTTCATAATACCTAGCCCGGGGAGGCCTGATAATAACCCACAGGGGCCGAAGTCTTAATTGTCTGTGGATAATCCTATATTTAAAGGGGCCAAAGACTTAATTGTCTACGGATAATCCTATTATAGCCTGGAAAGGATTTATATATATCCAAATATAGCTTGGGGAGGCTTAATAATACCTAGCCCGAGGAGGCCTGATAATAACCCAATCAAAGCGACTAAAGGAAGTCGTGGAATGCAATCAAAGCGACTGAAAGAAGCTGTGAAAGTGGCATCATGCCAATTAAAGCACCTAAGGGATGCTACAGTAATAACTTGGATTTGAATCAAATTAAAGCTACAAAGGATAATTATCGCATCCCAATTTAAGAACCTGCTGAAGAGACTACAGTCTGTGTTATGCAACTACAACTCTAATGGCCGTAACCCTAGTGTGATAGATTCAATTGGGCAACATCCCAACTTGTTAAGATGAGAGGGCGTGTCATTCAGTAAGGACCACAACATCTTGAGTTGGAACGTCAATACAAGGAGGTTACAACTGCAGCTTCATGTACCATATTTAAAGGTAATCTCGGTCCATTAGCAAGTGCCTACATTCAAGGAAACACAAGAAAACAATAAATGAAGAAAAGGGCATTCAAACATTCAAAAATGTTACGATAACTCTACAAAGCTAATAAAGCTACATCCCAGCATATTGTCATTAATTTTTTAACAACGGCTTGAAAGACGTTGCAACCCTATAAATATGGTTGTAGCCATCAAGGAGTCCATTCATTAATTTAGAAGAGGGAGTAGAGAAAAATGGACAACATTGTTAGAATTGCTAAAATGTCGTGGCTGGGTTGCAAACCTGCCGCAACCTCTGAATTATAACCAAGACTTGGAAAATTGACAAGTTAAAATGAGGCAAAGGGAGTTAAGCCGCAGCGCCAAAAGCCATTTCTCTTTGGCACCACAGCTTAGGGGATGATAGACACATACGGAGTTGAAAATTTTAAGTCTTCAAGGAAAAATACAAGAAGTTTTGAAAAGTCCAAGGCAAAGTACAACAAGTCGCAGCCTATTTGGAGGAGTTATTGATAAAGTGATGTCGCAGTCTTATATCCACATTTATAGTTATTAAAGTATTTTTGCAAGATCATTCAAGTAATCAACATTATAAATATAGAAGAAAAATTCATGAAAATATCATAGCAGATAAAAAAAGGAGTAAACAAAGGAGAAGTTAAGACACAGATAAATCAAAGGCTGCAACCTTGGTAAACGATTAAAATGTTAAGTTGTACAGACAAGTGGTCACAGCCTAAAATAAAGTTCAAATGTTTATGGGTCGCAACCCAGTGTACATCATAAAAAAAAGGAGAAATTACTAGGTTTACGACCTAGCATCATCTTCAACATCTCCTTCTTCTCCTTTTCGGTCATCTCCGTGTCTTTATCATCAGTCGCAGCCTCTTCCATTAGCTTACTTACTCATTTTAGCCACGCAAACACTATGTTCAGCATCTCCAACACCCCAATACATAATCTGGGCCTTAGCATCAGAGAAGTTTTTGTCCACCCTATATCTTGGCTCTTGAGAGCCGCGGATGTATGCTTTGTTAATGGTGAGGAAGAAGTCTCTTGATTTTTTATAGCCCGCCACGATAGCTTTTGTGGCATGTTGGAGGGTTGCAGAGTGTGAGTCATCCATTTACTTGATGCTCGAGACGTGATTTGTCTCCTGTAGGGAAATTTTTTCTTGGAGCTCCTTCAATTGGGACTCAAGGATAGATGCAAGTTTAGTAGCCTACACAGCTTTTGCTTATTCAAATTTTAAAGAGGCCGCGACGGTTGTCAGTTTTCCCTCTGCATCTTCCCTATCCTTAACAATAGCATCAAGGTCTAACTAAGTTTCCTGGAGTGCCGCAGAAGCAGATGGTTTGCCAGCCTCAAAAGAAGACTTATTGGGATTCTCTACGTTAGTCAAATGGAACCTCTCTCCGGCCTCCTTTAATTTGTAGAGGCCCACATACTTCAGCTTTTGGGACACTGCAACTTTTGCGGCCTAAAAAGAAATTCAAGGTTAGAAATAAAGTGAGTTACAAAAAGTACTAAAAATACAAATTTGCACTTACCCTTAGCAGGATGTGTAGAGAATATTCTTCTAGATGCTTATGGTCTTCCTCCACCAGGTGATCCAGGTCCATATTATTAGGAACCCTCCGCATATTGTGGACTGCCCTGGAAGTTGTGTCCCAGGAGGACGGAGGATCTGGTCTCCACAGTTGGGGCCACGGAAGGCCATCTGACCCAATGCTGGCATGGCTTTGGGGAGGTTCTATGTTGGAATTAATCGCCATTTTTATTTGAGAAGGGGGTGAATTTGTTGAAGTGTTGATTTGGGAAGTGCCACGACCTTGATCAGGCTCAGAACGAGAAGGTAGTAAGCCCGCCGTGGTAATATTAATGCCAATATCGTCATTAAATTGGCCTTCAGGCCTTACTTGAGGATCAAACTCCTCAACCTGAATTGTGGGCGCGGCTGGAGTTGTTTGTTCTTTCACAGTGGGCGTGGCAGGACGCTCGGACTTGGTTTTTTTTTTCTTTTTCTGTCTGGCTACGTTATTGAGGGCAGTCGCGTCCTCATCCATATCAACCAATTGAGATGTTAGGAGCTCCCTATCAATCTCCTCACTGTAACACCCCAAGTTTTAATTGATTGACTTTAATTAATTTGGAGTAAAATAAAATTTTGGAGTTTATGGCCTGTAAGGATTTAACTTGGTATTGTTCATAAATCTTTCAATCGGGAATTAATTCGGGACTTTTATAAAAAGTTATAAAGTTTTTAATTAAATCATTTAACTTGAAGGTACATTTTTTAAGTATATTTTATCTGATAATTAAGTCGGATTTTAAAATTTTTGGATTTTATTACTGGGGTCGTTCAAACAACATAAGCTTCTCGTTCGAACCACACTATACGTCGTTCGAACGATAGAGGCGGCGATTGTATGAGAGTCTTCTAATTTTGTTTTAACTCTTAAACCCTTTATATACTAAACAGAAATGGGGTTGGGACTTCGAAATTAACTTTTCTCTCAAATCTTCCCCAAAAAGCTTTTCCAAAACATAATTCTCTCATCTTCAACCCCTAGCCCCTACTTTTCATAAGTTTTGAAGATTCAATTGGTGTTTGATTAAGAAGAATTCAACCCTTTACTTAGATTTTCATTCAACTAATTTCAGGAATGAATACTCTATTATTTTCCTTTAGTATTATGCGTTTTAAGTGTTGCTTAAACCATAATCTCATGTTTTTATTAAAAGCAATTTGCAATCTAATTAGAGTAAGTGGACACATAAAACTTGGGGCTATTTTTATGAAATCTTTTAATATGAATAATATTCATAACCTTTGGGTGCGTGAGATTTATTGGTGTAGGTTGCATGTAGAAAAAACCCTAGGTTTGAATTAAATGAATTTGGGGGCGTATAACTCCTGCAAGTTACGTTGATATAATAAAATTGGGATTATATCATATTAATGATAAAATTCAATTTTTATATTAAAATAATTAATTGAGATCAATTTTTTTTGGTGAAATTGAGATTTAATGGAATTGGTCTATTATGCATAGTTCGGTACTTTATTAATTGTACTTATTTATGTGACTTGTTGGTATTATTTAATTGCCTATTGTGACAATGGGTTGTTGGGTATTTTTGTTCTCCCTATATTTTAGGATGCCTTCTAGGTATGGGAATCATGAGGGTAGATCATCTCGTGTTTATCATTTTAGGGGTGGGCTGATTTTTGTCACTTTATCATTCTTACGCTAGCCTAGGCATGAGACTAGATCAAGAGTTATGTTAGATATTCATCTTATACATAGGGTAGGACATATCAAAAACTTGGGGGCCCTTAGGTATCGGACTAAGGGGTATTTTGAGGATCTCACATCCATTAAAGGGTGGGGTAAATTCATAAATTGTAAAATTGAGAAATTTTGATTCATGCCTAAGATAAAAACGACTATTAAAATTGGTGGCAGAATAATGTGTCAGTGATCGACAATTTAAATGGGTCAGCTTTAGCGATTTATGTCGTGTCTTGTGTTGGAACCTTGTCATGTTACGAGGGATCGACAGTTTAAACGGATTCGGCTGGCTATTGACAAGGGGAAGTGTGACACTTTGGTGGATTACCAATCGGAACGGGAGGACCTCCATATTAAAAAAATGAGAACAATAAAAAAGGTTGGTTAATTTATTTAAATTAACATCGTGGGACTTGGGAATTTAAAATCATATTGGTGTGCCTTTTAAATGGGGATCTCTTCCGATAGTTACTGATTTATATTTATCACATTTATTTGTCTCGTTTAATTTAAAATACTCCATTGTGATATTTATTGCGTATAATGCTACTGTCTAGATTCAATGATCCTATTTGAGGGGAGTAGTGTGTATTCATAATCAGGGCTCTAACCTCGTGTGTTGACTAACCTTTTCAAGATAAGTTTTGGAGGAGCTGCATAGGATTATCGAAGTGATCGTTTTAGAGGTGCAGCTGGAGTTTGTTCATTTATTACATCGTTTAGTTAGATTTTCCTTTTCCGTCAAATTTAATTATGAGACTTCAGTAGAGCTTTATTGTACCATTCGGTTCCAAAGTTGTTTAGAGGATTTCAGTTGGATTATTCAGTCAGTTTATTATTCATATTTTACTTTATCATTATTGGAGATTAAAATGAACCAGAGTTTTATCATGTGATGGATCTTTTATCGCTCAGTTTTTTATGATTATTTGAGATTGATTCAATTATTTATCTGGTGGATTGATTTATTTATGCCTCATATTTGTGTCATGCTAAGGATGGTAATTATTTTGTTTACGCCCGGCATAGTTTGGCAGTGGTAACTGGCCACCCCGTCTGTTGGATTTTACGGGGTGTGACAAATGGTATCAGAGCATGGTCTTAGGTCTCGTAGGTTATGAGTCTGTTTCAGCTTCCGCATCTCTTATCTTTGATTCATTTGATGATTTGTACTCTTAGTAATTCTGAGTCTGATGTTGTTTTTTTCTTATCTTTTCAAATGGCGAACACAAGGAGAGTTGGGAGTAGGAGTGAGGAGTCTATTTCTGGTCCAGCGACTCAGGAAAGGCGACATCAGATCGTTTTAGAGGACAAGGAGTTAGCGGATATCATTCGTGAGTCCACGACGTCCGGTTCGGAGATAGGGAGACATAGAGGGGTGACTTTAGAGGCATAGCAACATGGTACACCCATTCCAGCTTGGTATAGGGTGAGAACTAGCTTCTTTAAGGACAATCCTCCCACCTTTGGAGGGGGATCTGACCTAATGGTTGCTCCCCAGTGGAGGAGAGATATGGAGAGGCATTTAAGGATAGTGGACTGCATAGATGTTCATAAGAAGATGTTAGCAACATTTAAGCTGACAATGGATGCATTGCAATGGTGGGAGAGTGCCACCACATCAGAGGAGAAAGATCAGTTTGGTTATGCAGAGTTTCTGATCAAGTTCAATAATAAGTCATTTTCGTATGAAATTAGGAACGCGAAGAAGAGAGAATTTATGGACTTGGAGCAAGGTTCAAAGTCGATTGTCGAATATGAACAAGAGTTCATCAATTTATCTATGTTTGTACCAGAGGAGGTTAGCACTGAGATGAAGAAAATGGAGTGTTTCATTAAGGGATTGTCTTGGTCGATTAGGCAGATGGTGTTGGGGAATCTGGCGTACACTTCTTATGCTCAGGTGGTGGATATCACAATGTTAATATGGGAGGAAAAGTCCAATTACCAAAAGAAGTTGGGAAAGAGACAAGAGTCTAATGGACAAGGAAATAAGAATAAGGGTCGCAATGATCGAGCATGGAAGAGGCAGAGGACCAATTAGGAATAACAAGGTTAAGTAGATGAGAGAACAAATACTAGACGTTATGAATGCTTTTTCGGTGGGAAAGTGGGACATAAGGAGGCTAAGTGTTTCAAGAAAGAGGAACAACAAGGCCAAGTGGCACAGGCCCAATAGGGTCAAGTTTCGCATGGACAACAAGTTCAAGGAGTTTTAGGGAACATAGGACTGAGGCCTCTAGTCTTAGTACCAATTAGCGTTCAGGGAATGCCAGCAACACCGACAGTGTCAGGTGAGCAGGGGGTGGTCACCGCACCAACCAATCTCCATTTGGGAGGTGCTTTGTGCCTCCTCAGCTTCAGGCAGAGCGGGATAGATTGCATGGCTAGTAGAGTATCAGGGTACCTAATACTTTCATATATACTTATATATATGGGCGCTATATATATATTGTAGTTTGTTATAATTCAGAGGTGTATGGGAGCCTAATTATGATACTTTACGAGTAGGCATATGTGAGCCTTATTTTCTTTCGCGAGATTTATGCGTTTGATGTGTATGCTTCGTCTAATTCGGGAACAAAATTCTTTGCTAGTGGGGAAGTATGTAACACCCCGAGTTTTAATTAATTGACTTTAATTAATTTGGAGTAAAATAAAATTTTGGAGTTTATGGCCTGTAAGGATTTAACTTGGTATTATTCATAAATCTTTAAATCGGGAATTAATTCGGGACTTTTATAAAAAGTTATAAAGTTTTTATCTAAATCATTTAACTGGAAGGTATGATTTTTATGTATATTTTATCAGATAATTAAGTTGGATTTTAAAAGATTTGGATTTTATTACTGGGTTCATTCAAATGACATCATATGTCATGCGAACGACATAAGCTTCTCGTTCGAACGACATTATACATCGTTCGAACGACAGAGGCGGTAATTGGATGGGAGTCTCCTAATTGTGTTTTAACTCTTAAACCCTTTATACACTAAACAGAAACGGGGCTGGGACTTCGAAAATCACTTTTCTCTCAAACCTTCTCCAGAAAGCTTTTCGAAAACATAATTCTCTCATCTTCAACCCCTAGCCCCTACTTTTCACAAGTTTTGAATATTCAATCGTGTTTTCTTTGGAAGAGTTCAAACTTTTACTCATATTTTCATTCAACTAATTTTAGGCATGAATACTCTATTCTTTTCATTTAGTATTATGTGTTCTAAGTGTTGCCTAAACCATAATGTCATGTTTTTATTAAAAGCAATTAGCAATCTAAGTAAAGTAAGTGGACACAAAAAACATGGCGCTATTTTTATGAAATATTTTAATATAAATAATATTCATAACCTTTGGGTACGTGGGATTTATGAGAGGGTTTTGGGATTTATTGGTGTAGGTTGCATGTAGAAAAACCCAAGTTTTGAATTAAATGAATTTGGGGGCGTATAACTCATGCAAGTTACGTTGAGATAATGAAATTGGTATTTTGTCATATTAATGATGAAATTCAGTTTTTATATTAAAATAATTAATTGAGATCAATTTTTTTGGTGAAATTAAGATTTAATGGAATTGGTCTATTCTGCATAGTTCGGTACTTTGATTAAATGTACTTATTCATTTGACTTGTTGGTATTATTTAATTTCCTATTGTGACGATGGGTTGTTGGGTATTTTTGTTCTCCCTATATTTTAGGATGCCTTCCAGGTGTGGAACTCGTGAGGGTAGATCATCTCGTGTTTATCATTTTGGGGGTGGGCTGATTTTTGTCACATTATCGTCGTTATGCTAGCCTAGTCATGAGACTAGATCGAGAGTTATGTTAGATATTCATCATATACATAGGTAGGACGTATCGAAAACTTGGGGGCCCTTAGGTATGGGACTAAAGGTATTTTGAGGATCTCACATCGATTAAAGGGTGGGGTAAATTCATAAATTTTGAAATTGAGAAATTGTGATTAATGCCTAAGATAAAAACAAGTATTAAAATTGGTGGAGGAATAATATGTCAGTGACCGAAAGTTTAAATGGGTCAACTTGAGCAATTTATGTTGTGTCGTCTGTTGGAATCTTGTCATATTGCGGGGGATCGACAGTTTAAACGGATTCGGCTGGCTATTGACAAGGGAAAGTGTGACACTTTGGTGGATTACCACCCGGAACGGGAGGACCGTCATATTAAAAATGTGAGAACAATAATAAAAGGTGGTTAATTTATTTAAATTAACATCGTGGGACTTGGGAATTTAAAATCATATTGGCAAGCCATTTAAATGGGGATCTCTTAGGGTAGTTAGTGTTTTATATTTATCTCGTTTAATTTAAAATAATCTATTGTGATATTTATTGCGTATAATGATACTGTCTGGATTCAATGATCCTATTTGAGGGGGGTAGTGTGTATTCATGCTTGGGGCTCTGACCTCGTGCGTTAACTAACCTTTTCAGGATACGTTTTGGAGGAGCTGCATAGGATTATCGAAGTTATCGTTTTAGAGGTGCATATCGAGTTTGTTCGTTTATTGCATTATTTAATTAGAATTTTCTTTTCAGTCGAATTTAATTATGAGACTTTAGTAGAGATTTATTGGGCCATTAATTTCCAAAGTTGTTTTGAGGATTTCAGTTGGATTATTTAGTCAGTTTATTATTCAGATTTTACTTAATCATTATTGGAGATTAAAATTAATTGGAGTTTTAGCATGTGATGCATCTTTTATTGCTCAGTTATTTATGATCATTTGAGATTGATTCAATTATTTATCTGGTGGATTGATTTATTTATGCCTCATTTCTATCTCATGCTAAGGATGGCATTTATTTAGTTCACGCCCGGTATAGTTTGGTGGCAGTAGCTGCCCACCCCGTTTGTCGGATTTCGCCTGGTGTGATAGACCTGAAGAAGAGATGAAGTCAAAATTTGAAGGTTTAAAAATATATGTCGCGGCATTAATAAAGTAAGGGATTATTTCCTTTCGCAACCATAACTTTGGGCAGAGATTTGTTGGTGAAGTAACCTCCTTCAAATATTGAGGCTGAAGTCATCAAGGTTCTAAACTTCTAGTCATCAGCACTTACGGTTGCAACCCTTCTTATCCTACTCTCCTGTCGCTCACTAAGGGGTAAATTGTTAACAGATGCATAGAAAGTTCAATATTAGTACAAAAGGAAAGGAAAGAATATGGCAAATACAATTGTAACAAATAGGACGTGATAACAATTCAAAGGGTTGCAGCCTTGTTTACCTAGCTTGGATGGGCGTTCTCACTGCCGCGGCATCCTAAAGGATTTCTCTCTCTCAATCTCATCTGGGTGGATTTCCCACCCTTCTCTAGAAATATAAAAATACTTGCCCTTCTAATTTTTTACATTGGTGGGCTGCCCAGTATAAAGGGTTTCATCATTGCTGCGAATGGTAAAGTAATAATACCACGCAAATTTCACCGAGTTTTCCATTGGACGGTAAAAATAGAAAAATTCCGCGGGAGTTATGTCTCTCTTGAACATATTCTTCCGTAGCACCACGGACGCAAGAATTTCCCTCCATCCATTGGGATCTAGTTGGGATGGGGATAGCTTCATGGTCTGGAAGATTCTCCTAATGGGGACTGGCACCGGTAGCCGTAGCCTATATACAAATGCACAGAGGGGGAAGTAGACCCATCATCAGTAAGGGCCGTGTCGGGCCTTTGTTCCATGGTGGGTGCTGAGAAAATTACATTCTCTATGAACTCGAATGCCTCATCAACTTAGTCAATCCATTCCTAAGTCATGATGCTGCGAACATTTAAGACTGCAGGTGGTCTCTCTACTCTGTTGGATGGGCCAGTAGGTTCATCCCTGGCCTCAGAAGGCCCAGTAGCCACGGCATCAAGGTCCATAGGGTTGTTTCTTGAGTGGGTTTCCTCTTCCATTACCTCTGTCTCTTTTCTGCAAGTGGAGTCTGCGGAGTTAGTCTTTTTCCTACAAGTGGTTTTTGTGAAGTCGGAATCTAAAGTGACGCAGTTTGGGTAATCTTTGAGCATGTAAGGCCCAAATGTCTTTAAAGGATGCACAGAAGGGAGTTTAGGAGGATAAGCTCTAAAATGTTTGTTCCATACATCCTTCAGAAATTCATCAGGATTCCAACTCATATGACTGCAGCAAGTTCTGAAAAGCAGAAAGTTTGTTGTTGGGTGCCACAACAAGTATGGTCAGAAAAGCCTCTTAGAGGTCGTGTCAGGAATAATGAAATAATAATTTTGGAAGCAAAATAGAAATTTCAACAATTTCATCTAACTACACTAAGTGTTGGGTTTTGGAATACTAGATATTACAATAATTACTACCGCGGCACCTTGTTTTGGGGAAGCAGACATTAGGTATGTCTTATTATGCCGAAGTCCTTTAGTTTATTGGCAAACGCCACGGATACTAGCATAAGGCTAAACCCTAAGGACGAAAGGGTATTTATCATACATGTATTGACATGAGGCCGCATCCATGTAACACAAGAATATGCTACCTACCGCGGCTAAACTCCTAAACAGTGACAACAAAGATGGCATATTCTAAAGATCAAAACCCTAGAATTTGAAAGGTTTTACTCAAGAACATCAAGAACGAAATGGTATGTTTTCAATGCTTGTACTACACTAAGGCCAATATATTTTATCCTACAAAAGTTAACAAAGTTTCATTTATTGAGTCAACATGGATTTAGCATTTTATTTCATCAATTGAAGATTGATTTAAATCCAAACTAGTTATCTATCATTATTATGATCCAGTCAAATCAATGGACTCAAATGAGTTCATTTCAGCAAGAATTTAGCAGCTCAACTCGCAATTCAATTCGAAATTGGTTGTTTAATATGATTCCACAAAGAAAGTGGATTCGTGTGGTTCATTTATCAACAGAAATCAGGAAGATCAGTCAAGAACAATCAGTCAAAAAGAGAAGTCAAGAGATGAACAAGAGCTAAAATCAAGAAGTTTTGATTTGTTACCTGTAAACCAACGAGAAAGTAAGCCTTAGGTGTTGCTCAACCTTGAACTACCAGTTGCTCAGCCACCAGATACCACAAGACACCACCTAAGGCTCGCTAGAAAACTCAAGAGAGGGAATACCAGAGGTTTGCTCTCGATATGCTCTCAGGGTATTGGAAAAGTAATGAAGGCCACGACCAGTTGCCATTTATATAAGAGGCCACGGGAAGATGAAGCATCGCGTTTGAATTATCATGACAGCTTGAGAAGAGAAGACTTCACTACTCAGCCACAGCCCCAATCGCTATCTCTTGTCACTACGGCTTGGGGGCTTACTGATATGGTAAATATAGGCCCCTACCGCGGAAGGACTATGATAGGCATGCACCGATGCCTTACTAACGCAACCTTATATACACAAGCTACGACCACACACTACAGAGTGCGGCCTTATATACAATAGGGTGCAGCCTCATACACTATAGGGTGCGTTCTCATATACTGTAGTGTGGGGGCCCTCTCATTCGCATGCTATAAGGTGAGGCTCCTACCTTTCAGCATAGCTGGCCGCATCCCCTCACCATTCACAGCTGCAATATAGCTCCTTCATCTCCTATAAATAGAGGTCCATACCTCGCGATTAGGGGATCGATATCATCTGACGGATCCTAATCGGAGTATATTTTTAATACTGATATCCAGTCCAGATATTACTGCACTGGAGAATCCATTGTCAAGAACTCTACAACCCTCGATACCTCTTGGCGGCTACTCACTGGCATCACGATCATCTCACCAGCACTCTTGGAATCATCATAGACATGCATTCTTTCTCACATCTATATATTATGCCTATTACGACATTGTAAACTTGTAATACAATGCGTATAATGAGAGTGTGTCACCAAAGTGGACTTAGGCTCATTTTAATAGTTGATCCACTCTACATATTATCTTTTATCTCTCTTTACTAACTCTATCTGCTTATTACATATTTTACACTTGACTTGCTGGTACAAGACCGATAAGTGGACGATTTCTCGTATCAATAAACATGGTTCTAAACCTTTGGGATACGCACATACCTAACATACCCAAACAACATGTCGGTCTCACTAATACACGAGGCATAGTGAGCCCCCCTAAATTTCATACTCTGGGGCACAAATCCAGACCTCACTTGAATCATTAAGGTAGGATTGCCCTGTCCATGAAAACCTCCGGATAACAGGCAGCATGGGTATGTTCACACATATAATTAAATCATATTTATAGGGATTCACACAACTTATATACATATATTATTCATTAGATATGCACACAACCAATTATATCCACTCATACGTAATATATGTCACTCGTATATTCAACGTACCGTTAATTTCAATTATTAATTCAATTCTTATAACTTTGATTATCGCTGACTACTCATAGGGTCCTATTTATCCCTTATGTAATACGTAGTTATTCCCATTGTGTACTAGTGGTTGTAAACATAGGTTCACTCCTCACTCCGTGACCTATCTCAATGTGACGCCCTGCCTATTTAAATATCGTCTAATCAGTCCTTCATAAAAGTAAAACATGAATTTCATCTGGTTCATTCTTAGCATCACTGTCGAAAACTATTTAAAATACTAACTACCAAAAATAGAAATTTGGAACACCCTGATATTTAAAATTCGGCAGAATTTAAAACTGTGCCAAATTCTGGCACACTTTAAAACAGTGCCAAAATTTACAACAATTTTTAAGTGTGCCAAAATTTAGTACACTTGACTAAAATATATATTTCCTAAAAAAATTACTCTCACTCATTTGGAGCCTCCCACCCTCTCATTCCTGCTCACCCTCATTCCCGTCGTCTCCTGCCTCCCTTCTTCTTCCACCTTTCGTCGCTCATCTTAGGTAATATTTATCTGTGATTCAAATGTTTTTACCTTCGAGTTTAGGTCTTACTTATAGAGGTTCGTTTAGGTTTATTATATGGAGGTTCATATAGGGATTATATAAGGAGTTCGTTTTACCTTTGAACTATGTTTGATACAACTTTTGAACTATATTTGAGTGGTATGAATTTTTTTGACTTAGGGTTTCATTAATACATTTATTCTTTGTTACTTTTTTTCTATTCTTTGTTGAGTTTAGGTTTCAAATGCACCTTTTGATTTTGATTTATTCATCCAAGTATTTTTCTTTTTATTTCACTCCCGAATTTAATTGTGTTATTATGTTATTGGATTTTAAGTTTCAAATGAGATTCTGGTTGCTCGTATAGACTACTGGAACCATATGGCCTTTGTGAGTTATGTTTTTCATTTCTTTTATTTGATTCTAATTTGATACATACGAAATATACTTGGATGAGATGATGTCATTTCTTCAAAAATGATGAGTAACATTCATTGTTTTTCTTTTTAAAAATGATCGTTATTATTTATCCTTTTAAAAAATGAAAAAAATGCTCATTTTGTGGGTTCATTCACAATTATTTTTATTTTAGTCGTGAAAAATGCCACATGGAACTATGCACCTCATCGATTTGTTAATTTGTTAATGATATAAAACATTCACAATTCTTTTTTTTCATTTGTGAAAAATGTTTTGTTTTATTTTTCATTTTTTAGCTAAATAGTGTGATATGTTACTAAGCATGTAGGTGGCATGTATAGGGAGTCTTGCAATTTTTTGACATGATGTACTTCCAAATTTGATTTAATATATATTGTATAATGTACTTTTTATTTTTTTATGGAGATTCATATTTATTTCTTAGACTGGATTTGTTTCGTGAAATTCATATTGACTGGGTTTGGTATGTTCAATTAGACCTAAGTTGTTTTGCAGATCCTTAACTGTTGGATTCACATCCATGGTGTTGCAAAGGTATATATTTCCCTTCTTCTTCAACACTAACAATACAATTATTCATTCCCTATTGGTACTCTTGTTGAATCGTACTATTTTTAAACAATGTAGACCCTTATTTTAGTAATTTTTTTGTGCTTTTTACACTCAAACCCTCCATATTACAACCACGTTTAAACTATATTATGCGTTTGTATTGTGGATTTTTGATACGAAAGTTCTCCCTCAATATTCACTTATTAAGCTATTGATCCTGTAATTATATAAGTAAGCTAATGATCCCGTAATGATAAATTGCATATCTAATGGCACTCCATACTATATGCAACATATTAGCCAACATATGCTCATGTCATTTCATCATTTACAAGGCATCAATCTCTCTTGGTAGCTTAACTACTCCCCCAACCTCTAAATCCATCTTGATAGTGAATGATGTTGAGTTGCATCGTTGATTCCTTGATCGTAGTGTTGAGTACGGAATCATTTTACTTTGTTTTTTGGTGTAGTGTTTCTAATCACTTAATGGTACGGATTTGTGGTGTTTTTGTGTAGGTTTTGAACCCTTGGCTCATTTGATGGAGTTCCTCCCGATGTAGAACACGCCGGGAAAATCAAAACTCTAATAGGCAAATATTGGTGATTTGGTAGTGTCTCTCTCTTTGAATTTAGGCATTTTAAACATCGGTTATGTGTGGCCTTGGTAAACATGAGTTAATACCCCCAAGGAGGACATAACGAATAAAGTCCCTCATAGTATTTCACTTGATATTCCTTACTTTCCGACCTTGCTAAGAATTTATTATTTTCTTTATTGGATTGTCCCTTACTTTGTTGTTGTTCAGTTGTTGAAGAGTATAGAAGTTGGTTGTTGTTTAGTGGTTGAGAAGTGTAGTTCAATTTCAAAATTTTACTTGTTTAACTTATTTTATTTTAATCATAAGTTCCACTTTAGTGGTTGATAAGTGCACAACTCATTGGATGCTTGACTACCTTCATGTGTATTATTTTATTACTCTACTATTATTGCATGTGGCAGTGGTTAAAATGGTTCTTCGAGATCTTAATATGACCACACCTCACACTCTTAGCAATAACAGAGGCAATGTACCTTTGGCTCTGATCCCAGCACATTTATGCACATCTTTAGTGTGTACCTTCCCCTTGGATCCCAACTCTTGATAAAATCACTATGCATGATTATGCCCTATTTCTAGAATTATTTATATGCATAGTGATTACGTGTATGCTCGAATATTTTGGTCATTTTTAACTAATTTATCTCTAAAATAGGTGGAAATATTTTACCCTATACAAAATAGTACGATAACGATATAATAATAAATTGTGAAATGTACCACTTGTTGTACCTCCAAGCGACCAAAAGGTTCCAAAATCGAGGTTGGAATATCCAAAATGGTACACTTTCCCACTTAACTGTAATACCCCGTATTTTTATGCTTTCTAAATTTGGGGATTTATTAAATTTAATGTGAGTTATTAATTTAATATAAATCCGGAAATTAATTATTTTTATAATTAATAACGTGACGAGAGTTAGTAATCATTGGAAACTTGTTGAATATTACCAATGAGAAAAGTAATATATAATATTGGTTCTATTAAATGTCACGAGTGAATAAAATGACAGTTTTGGAAATTTAAGTCGGGACGCGCCCGTGTCGTGTCGGGACTAAATTTTGATTAATAAAAGTGAATAAATTATAAGTCGCTCTTATGGTCATTTCGAGTGCGCCAAAGTGTCCGAAGGGTCAAGATAGTCAAAATTATGTACCCGGGGATTTAGTTTGGGTCTCGGGGCATTTTTAGGCCTAATTAACACCCCGGGAGGGCGTTTTGGACATTTTACATTTTTAGGCCTAAAAACCCACAAAAATTTTAAGGTTATATCAGATTCTTAGGGTTGTATTCTAGGTTTAACACAACCAAAAACAAGAGACGGCCATTGGAGAAGGAAAGAGAAATCTTGCCAAAGAGTTCTAGGCCAAGAACTCCTCCGTTTGCACCGCCGTCACTGCCAAATGCAAGATCACGTCACGAGGATCACAACCACACTGATTTCAGCCACAAATCAGAAACGAAAATTCCCAGGCAAGTATTTATCTTGCTAAATTTAGTTAATTCTTCATTCATATTAGTTTAAGGTTTATTAGGATGAGTTTTATGAAAGAAACCCTATGTTGGAGGTTAGAAATCACATGTTGTAGAGATATAAACATAAATCTGGAAATACCCTTCACATGTAGAGGATGAACCACAAATTCACATTGGTTTAGAAGTAGAAATTTTGGAAAACGAATAAGAAGAACTAATTTAAAGAAGTTTCTAGTGTTCATGAGAATTATATTGATTTTGGCCCTTTTAATCCATGATTCTTGATGCAAACTCGCATGTCTTACACAGAATATTGTTCTTTTGGGTTTATAATGCTTGTGGTATAAATTTCTGGGAGTTTGAGAGTTAAAAACTTGGATTTGGATGATTTTGGATAACAATTCTCGTAACTGGTATTTTGCAGATTCGCCATACCTGCTTGATCGATCGATCGACAATAGGTCATCGATCGATCGATGGTTCGCTCGATCGAACACCTGCCCTCGATCGATCGACCCCTCCTGTATAACTCACATCCCCTTTTTAATAGTTCATTCCAACTTAAATGATTATACATTTTTACGATATAAATGTTAATAAAATTTGGGATATAAAGAAGACTAGTAGGACCTTAGAAATATATGGACCCGTTAATACGAAATTAACATCTCACGGGGGGGTTATTTTACACATAAAGGATAATGGGAACTTGTGTTAAAGGGTGAGACTTGGAAGGAAGTTATGTTGTAAAATAAATGAGTACCTACTGAAATTACACTTGGAGAGATAGGAATCCATACATGTTACGTAGTAAGTTGGAATAATTCTACAAATTTGAATAAGAGACAAATCGTTATACGTGATGACTAAATAACGAGTAATAAAGGTAAATATCCTAATTATGGGTTGTGAGAGTGTACCTAAATTTAATATGGTAATAGTAGTATATTTATATGATTGTGTTTATGCATATACTATATACGTGTAAAAATCATGCCCGCGCTACTTGCTATCCCTGAGGCTACCGCACTGGGACAGTCTTATCTCGATGGGACCTTTATGGGTGATATTAACTCGTACCCTAGAAGATAGAAATTCTTGGTATAGGCTATCAGATCGATAGTCAGACTGTCCTAAGAGACGTGAGGGTATGTGCTGACCTCTTAGAGACTTGGAACTATGCTTCGCCTCAATATTGTACGTGTTTTGTGTTAATACAGTTCGAGAGTGATTCCGAATTTGTATTTTCCTTAGTACGAGTGATACGGGGACTGGATAGCAGAGTATGCCCGCACCATAATTGTTATGTGGGGCGCTGTTAGTAGGATATATATATTATATGAGTATTTAATATATATATATATATATATATATATATATATATATATATATATATTTAAATCTGGAATTTGGGAATTACCTGCTGTGACTATGGTATGTAAGAAATGAATAATTACTTCAACGTGGGAATAAGTATTTAGAAAGTATAATATATCACGGAGAAACTTCATTATCAAATAAGGTTTAAATGCGAACTTTGCTGTTAAATAAAATCAACCTCTTAAACATTTAAAATTGTCGGCTGGAAACCTTACGAGTAACTTAAGATAAGATTAGTGCGATAGGTGTGCACATTAGGAGAGAGGTGAGAATTTCTCAAGGGAGTGCCGCACTAATATGTTGGTTGCATTAGCCAGTAGCATTTTAAATACTTGCTAAACTAAGTTTTAAACTGTTTTACAATCGGGCTCTGACCCGTTTGCTACTTTCTCTTCTCTCTTGTATATATATATATATGTATATATTACAGGTTCCTAGCCACAGGGACGTCATGCATAGGATCCTTTGGAAGGAACGCGCTGCAACTTAGGTGGGAGTTGCAGGCCTCTTGCTTAGACGACCTCATTATTGATTCACTTCTAGCATTATTTATTCAGTTGGGCATGTGTCTCCCTTTTCCATTATTTAGTTGTTTATCAGATATTGCGATTAGTTTATTTCCAGTATTTATACTTTGGGATTTATTACTGTCAGGATGTTTTTCCTTTAAGTTTTAATGTTGGAATCAATTGGTTGGATGTTTAATTAAGTGGATTGTTTGTTCCAGTATATATGTTGCATGATTCTTAATTTATGAATTATGTAAAGTTTTAAAATATTGGTTTTAATTGAAATTGAAATTAATGTCTTAAAAATGGTTTTTTTCACTTAGCTTAATTAATTAGGGTGTTTAATTGGAAAAGTTATTTTTACGACAGTGATGCTAAGAATGAACCAACCCTTCACCTTGATTATAATTTAATAAAGGACTGATCACCCGGTTATTAATTAGGCGGGGTGTCACAGGTGGTATCAGAGCATAAGGTTCTAGTGTCCTTAGGATCTGTACGGCTTATTTCTCTTTCATATTAGCGTTCTTGTTATAGAGCCCTACTTTAGGATTGTTGTATTCTTGCTTTTACGATTACATCTACAGCTATTTGAGATTTGATAATAACTATAGACTAATAAATTTGTTCACATTTCAGATGCCTCCGCGAAGTGCACCAAAGGATAGGTGTGCCCAAGCCGAGTAGCCAGTAGCTCCGGCTTAAGGAATAATGAATGCAAATGAGGTAGCCGCCATCGTTGCTCAGGCGGTGAATGCTGCGCTAGAGGTAGTACAGCAGGCCCCACACTAAGTTCAGGCAGTGGCGCCAGTACTTGCACAGCTTCCATCTACATGGGAGCGGGTTAGGGATGCCTTTTAGAAGGCGCGTCACCCTGAGTTCTCGGGTAGTTCCGATATCATCATCGTCAGCCAGTGGAAGAAAGGTATCCAGAGGAATCTGCATATGTATGAGTGCACAGACGTACAAAAATAGTTGTTGGCTTCATTTAAGCTGGTGGGGGTCACTTTGCAGTGATGGGAGTCCACCACCACCTTGGAGGAGAGGGATGTTATACCGATTCAGTCATTCTGGGAGTGGTCTGATGGCAAATACTTCCCATCCGTCGTGCAGACTGAGATGAGGAGGAAATTACTGGGTCTGAAGCGGGAAAATTTGACCGTTGCTGAGTCTGAAGAGGAGTTCACAAGACTTCTCACTATAGTGCCAGATGAGGCACCCACTGAGGGCAAGAAGATACTATTGTTTGTGGACGGGTTAGCTTAGAGGATCCATCAGCACCTTATGGGGAATCTGTCCTTGAGTACTTACATAGATGTACTCAGTGCTGCTTTACTACACTGCCAGGATCACCGCTTCCATCTGTAGGAAAACAAACGAACAGGAGAGTCCGGCTAGTAGGGCAGAACAGGGGGTAGTGGTGCTAGTGGAGCACCGACATCTCAGGGGCAGACTCGTTAGCATGAGCAGAGTTCCCATCAGGGGGACCCTGCTAAGCGGTTCTGATCAGGTGATTCCAGGCAGGGATTTAGGGGATTTAGGCAGGGTCAGCAGGGCCAGCCTAATCAGCAGGGCCAACAAGGCCAACACCATCAGCAGCAGGGCCAACAGCGTTTTCATCAGGGCCAACCGGGCCAGTGGCGAGGTGGTAACGACCAAAAGGGCAGTGGTCAGCAGGGTCAGAGGGGAGGAAATTTTAGGGGCAGATGTTTCGGGTGTGGCAAGAATGGCCATAAGCTCCATGATTGTCCAGAGGGTGATAAGTCCCCACAGCAGCAGGGTGCCAGTAATGAGCCACAGAGGCCACTTTTTCCAGCCGCCCTCCCAGCACCAGCTCAGGTACCAGCCCTACCAGCCATTCCAACTGCTCCAGTACAGCAGGGGAAGTTACACTACGGAGGTGTCTATAATATCCACCAGGCAGCAGCTCCACAAGCACCACCAGCGATTGAGGGTATGTTTCCTATCCATGGTACTATGGGTCGGGTTTTATATGATACTGGGGAGAGACTATTTTATAGCTACCCATTTTGCAAAGGCCTTAGGGTTATTAGTCACAGCAGATAGCACTGTAATGTGTGTAGACTCACCACTAGGAAATGGATCGCTAATTTTCTTTATATGTCGGGGTGTGGGAGTAGAGATTGGTAGCTTAGTATTACCAGTAGACATGTTAGTCTTAGATATACATGAGCATGACGTTATTATTGGTATGAATTGGCTCGCAGCTTACAGAACCATGATAGATTGTTTTGGTGGGAGTATTATCTTTGCCATTCCGGGGCAAGAGATGTTTGTAGTTGCAATGCCTCGCCCAGAGGGAGGCTAGAACGCTCATTTGTATTACATAGAGGAGGATACCTTTAAGGAGGTCGTGATTCCCTTAGACTCGATCCTAGTTTTTAGTGAGTATTCTGATGTATTTCAGGAGATATCAGGCCTACCCCCTTGTCGAGAGATAGATTTTGTCATAGATTTTTTACCGGATACTCGACCGATAGCATGCGATCCATACCGTATGGCTCCGGCGGAGATGCGAGAGTTACGAGATCAGATAGAGCAGCTGTTTGGTCAGGGATTCATTCGCAGGAGTACCTCACCTTGGGGCGCTCCAGTTTTGTTTGTGAAAAAGAGAGGTCGTTCACTGAGGCGATGTGTGGACTACCGAGAACTGAACAAGGTCACGATTCGGAACGAGTATCCGTTGCCTTGAATCGATGATCTATTCGACCAGCTGAGGGGAGCAACTTTCTTTTCGAAGATTGATCTGATGTCAGGGTACCATCAACTACGTATTAGGGAGAAGGATGTTTCAAAGAATGCTTTCTTGATGAGATATGGGTCCTATGAGTTCAGAGTGATGCCATTTGGACTCACAAATGCTCCAGCCGTGTTCATGGACTTGATGAATTGAGTGTTCAGAGAGTTCTTGGATCATCGTCTTCATAGATGACATCTTAATATATTCACACTCTGAGGAAGAGCATGCCGAGCACTTGCGGCAGGTTCTTCAGACTCTACGAGAGCATCAGTTGTAAGCTAAGTATGAGAAGTGCGGGTTCTAGTTACGGGAAGTGCAGTTTTTGGGGCACATTGTTTCCGAATAGGGGATAACAGTTGACCCGAGTAAGGTGTCAGCGGTGAGGGAGTGGGGACATCCCACGACACCAACGAAAGTGCATAGCTTCTTGGGATTAGTCGGATACTACAGGAGATTCATTCGGGGGTTCTCCAAAATAGCAGGTCCATTGACAAACCTGACTCGCAAAGGGGTACCATATGTTTGGGATGATGCTTGTCAATTGGCTTTCGACGAGCTGAAAGACAAGCTTACTTTAGCGCCGGTCCTTGCTTTGCCTAAGCCAATCGTGGAGTATCTGGTTTACACCGACGCCTCTTTACGGGGACTTGGGGGAGTACTTCAACAGGCGGAGAAGGCTATAGATTTTGCCTCCCGCAAGCTTAAGCCACACGAGAAGAATTACCCCACACACGACTTAGAGTTAGCAGCGGTAATTTTTGCATTGAGGATATGGAGACACTATTTATTGGGGGAGAAATTTTGCTTATTCACATACCACAATTCACTGCAGTATCTGTTCACTCAACGAGAGCTGAATATGCGTCAGTGCAGGTGGTTAGAGTTTATGAAGGACTATCAGTTCGACATACAGTACCATTCGGGGAAGGCCAACGTAGTTGCTGATGCGTTGAGTCGTAGACCGATAGACGATGTAGTGGATATCTGGAAAGAAAAGTGGAAAGAGTTGGGTCACCAGGATGCAGTAGCCCGTTCCTTCATATCTGTCATGACAGTGACACCCGAGATTGTTACGAGGGTAATACAGGCACAGTTCGCAGACCCATTTTACCAGGAGGAGATTGTACGGCTTTTAGCTGAGGGTGCTGAGTCTTATTCTGTTAGTTCTGATGGGGGTTTGAGGTTTAATGGGAGATTGGTGGTTCCAGAAGGAGCATACTTACGTCATGCAGTGATGACCTAGTCTCACGGGTCCCTATTTGTGGTTCATCCTGGCGGAGATAAGATATACCAGGATATGAAGCGGCAATATTGGTGGAGTGGGATAAAAAAAGATATTGCTGAGTTCGTGTCCAAGTGTTCTAACTGCCAACTGGTAAAGGTAGACCACTAGAAATCGTCAGGGTTGCTTCAGCCATTGGAAATACCCGCGTGGAAGTGGGAGAGTATTTCTATGGATTTTATTATTGGGTTGCCTACATCACAGCGGGGCCACGACTCCATCTGGGTGATTATGGACCGTTTGACCAAGGTGGCTCATTTCCTGCCAGTGCGGACAGACTATACCACGGACCAGTATGCTTCAATAGTTTATTGTTGAGATTGTCAGATTACATGGGGTGCCCCTAAATATTGTGTCAGATAGAGATAAGATCTTCGTATCGCATTTCTAGGAGAGCTTTCAGGAGGCCATGGGTACAGAGTTGAGGTTGAGTTCAGCTTATCACCCACAGATAGATGGAAAAACAGAGCGTACTAATCAGATGTTGGAGGATATGCTACGATGTGTGTCCTTGATTTTGGAGGAGGTTGGGACCCGCATCTTCCACTGGTAGAGTTCGCTTACAATAACTCTTATCAGTTCACGATTGGCATGGATCCATTCGAGGCTTTGTATGGAAGGCCTTGTCGTTCCCCAGCGTGTTGGCTAGAGGTGGGGGATAACAAGTTGCTTAGACCAGAGGTGATTCAGGAAACCTCCGCGAGGATTAAGATTATCAGGAGTCGCATTCGGGTAGCCCAGGACAGGCCAAAAAGCTACACCGATGCAAAATGGTTCTTCCGGGACTTTAACGTGGGGGCCAAGTATTACTGCGTGTATCTCCTTTGAAGGGAGTGATGAGTTTTGGGAAGAAATGGAAATTGGCCGCGAGGTACGTGGGACCATTTCCCATTATCGAGAGGTTTGGGTCGGTAGCATACAGATTGGGACTGCCAGAGCATTTATATCGCATTCACGATGTATTCCACATCTCGTTGTTGAGATGATATCTTCGGGATGACATGACCCACACCCACATCGCGATAGAAGAGATAGACTTACAGCCTGACAGCTCTTACAAGGAGAGACCAGTGGCTATCCTAGACCATAGCGAAAGGAGACTGAGGTTGAAGGTAGTTTCACTTGTACGGGTCCAGTTGGAGCATTATAATGAGGAGGAATCCACCTGGGAGAGCGAGGCAGATATGCGCGAGAGATACCCAGATTTATTCTTACCAGGTATGCCTTATTTTCTGAATTTCTGGATGAAATTCCATTATTAGGGGGGAAGTATGTAATACCCCGTATTTTTATGCTTTCTAAATTTGGGAATTTATTAAATTTAATGTGAGTTATTAATTTAATATAAATCCGGAAATTAATTAATTTTATAATTACTAACGTGACACGAGTTAGTAATCATTGGAAACTTGTTGAATATTACTAATGAGTAAAGTAATATATAATATTGGTTCTATTAAATGTCACGAGTGAATAAAATGACAATTTTGGAAAATTAAGTCGGGACGCGCCCATGTCGTGTCGGGCCTAAATTTTGATTAATAAAAGTGAATAAATTATAAGTCTCCCGTATGGTCATTTCAAGTGCGCCAAAGTGTCCGTAAGGGTCGAGATAGTCAAAATAATGTACCCGGGGGTTTAGTTTGGGTCTCGGGGCATTTTTAGGCCTAATTAACACCCCGGGAGGGCGTTTTGGACATTTTACATTTTTAGGCCTGAAAACCCAAGAAAATTTTAAGGTAATATTAGATGCTTTGGGTTGTCTTCTAGGGTTAACACAATCAAAAAGAAGATACGGCCATTGGAGAAGGAAATATAAAGCTTGCCAAAGAGTTCTAGGCCAAGAACTCCTCCGTTTGCACCGTCGTCACCGCCAAACGCTAGATTACGTCACGAGGATCAAAACCACACTGATTTCAGTCACAAATCAGAAACAAAAATTCCCAGGCAAGTATTTATATTGCTTAATTTAGTTAATGCTTCATTCATATTAGTTTAGGATTGATTAGGATGAGTTTTATGAAAGAAAACCTATGTTGGAGGTTAGAAATCACATGTTGTAGAGATATAAACATAAATCAGGAAATCCCCTTCACATGTAGAGGTTGAACCACGAATTCACATTGGTTTAGAAGAAGAAATTCTGTAAAAATAATAAGAAGAACTAAGTTAAAGAAATTTCTAGGGTTCATGAGAATTATATTGATTTTTGCCCTTTTAATCCATGATTCTTGATGCAAACTCGCATGTCTTACATAGAATATTGTTCTTTTGGGTTTATAATGCTTATGGTATAATTTTCTGGGAGTTTGAAAGTTAAAAACTTGGATTTGGATGATTTTGGATAACAATTCCAATAACTGGTATTCTGTAGATTCTCCATACCTGCTTGATCCATCGATCGACAATAGGTCATCGATTGATCGATGGTTCGATCGATCGAACACCTACCCTCGATCGATCGACCCCTCCTGTATAACTCACATCCCCTTTTTAATAGTTCATTTCAACTTAAATGATTATACATTTTTGGGATATAAATGTTAATACAATTTGGGATATAAAGAAGACCAGTAGGACCTTAGAAATATATGGACCCGTTAATACGAGATTAACATCTCACGAGGGGGTTGTTTTACACATAAGGGATAATGGGAACTTGTGTTAAAGGGTGAGACTCGAAAGGAAGTTATGTTATAAAATAAATGAGTACCTACTGAAATTACACTTGGAGAGATAGAAATCCATAAGTGTTACATAGTAAGTTGGAATAATTCTACAAATTTGAATAAGAGACAAATCATTATACGTGATGACTAAATAACGAGTAATAAGGGTAAATATCCTAATTATGGGTTGTGAGAGTGTACCTAAATTTAATATGGTAATACTAGTATATTTATATGACTATGTTTATGCATATACTATATACGTGTAAAAATCATGCCCACGCTACTTGCTATCCCCGAGGTTACCGCGCTGGGACAGTCTTATCTCAATGGGACCTTTATGGGGGATATTAACTCGTACCCTAGAAGATAGAAATACTTGGTATAGGCTATCAGATCGATATTCAGACGGTTCTAAGAGACGTGAGGGTATGTGCTGACCTCTTAGAGACTTGGAATTATGCTTCCCCTCAATATTGTATGTGTTTTGTGTTAATACAGTTCAAGAGTGATTCCGAATTTGTATTTCCCTTAGTACGAGTGATACGAGAACTGGATAGTAGAGTATTCCCGCACCATAATTGTTATGTGGGGCGTTATTAGTAGGATATATATATTATAAGGTTTAAATGATAACTTTGCGGTTAAATAAAATTAACCTCTTGAACATTTAAAATTGTCGGCTGGAAACCTTACGAGTAACTTAAGATAGCATAAGTTAAACTGTTGGGAAGATTAGTGCGATAGGTGTGCACATTAGGAGAGAGGTGAGAATTTCTCAAGGGAGTGCCGCACTAATATGTTGGTTGCATTAGACAGTAACATTTTAAATACTTGCTAAACTAAGTTTTAAACTGTTTTACAATCGGGCTCTGACCCGTTTGCTACTTTCTCTTCTCTCTTGTATATATATGTATATATTACAGGTGCCAGCCACAGGGGCATCTTGCATAGGATCCTTTGGAAGGAACGCGCTGCAGCTTAGGTGGGAGTTGCAGGCCTCTTGCTTAGAAGACCTCATTATCGATTCCACTTCTAGCACTATTTATTCAGTTGGGCATGTGTCGCCCTTTTCCATTATTCAGTTGTTTATTAGATATTGCGATTAGTTTATTTCCAGTATTTGTACTTTGGGATTTATTACTGTCATGATGTTTTTCCTGTAAGTTTTAATGTTGGAATCAATTGGTTGGATGTTTAATTAATTGGATTGTTTGTTCCAGTATATATGTCGGATGATTCTTAATTTATGAATTATGTAAAGTTTTAAAATATTGGTTTTAATTGAAATTCAAATTAATGTTTTAAAAATGGTTTTTGTCACTTAGCTTAATTAATTAGGGTGTTTAATTAGAAAAGTTATTTTTACGACAGTGATGCTAAGAATGAACCAACCGTTCACCTTGATTATAATGTAATAAAGGACTGATCACCCGGTTATTAATTAGACGGGGTGTCACATTAACACCATTGGATATACTTAAATTACTTAGTATAATATTTCCATAGGGCTCCTGCCATTGTTCCCTTACAGGGGTTATGTGTCAACTTGCACTAATTAATGTTAAACTTAGAGTCTAATAACGACACGATCACTTTTTACAAGTTACATTGATTTTTCTTGAGGTGTTCGTTCCTCTTTTAGACCTTTTTAGTATTGTTTTGCTTTTAGGACTATAACACTCCATTTATTGCTTGCCTATACTTGTCAATTACCTAAAGTTGGAGTTCCTCAAGTACACAATAATTTTTTACACGTTATATTGGTCTCCATGAAAGTGTTCTTGCCTTTTTAGGTCCATTTTATTATTAATAATGTTTTGGGTTTTCAACATTTTTAAATGAAATCATGCATATACTTGAAAGTTACCTAGATCAAGAGTCTAATAAGGACACGACCACTTCCTAAAAGTTACATTGGTTTCCCTTAAGATGTTCATGCCTATTTCAAACCATTTTTAATTTTTTTTTTGCTCATTAAATCTTTAACATCTCGTATTGACCTATAACGTATATAAACATGTCAATTATTTACAGTGAGAGTCCAATAAGAACACATTTAATTCTTAAATGTTATATTAGTCCCTTTTGACTCCTCATGTTTCTTTCATGCCCAATTTAGTGTTACATTTTAACACCGTAACACCACATTTTAACTTGAAACTTGTATAATTTTGTAAATTCCTTAAACCAAAAGTTCCATAAGGAAACAAATAGTTTTTAAAGTCACATAGGTTCCACTAGAGGTTTTCGTGATTTTATATTGACCATTTTGTTATTATTTATCTTTTCCATTCTGTAACACCCCTTTTATAACTAAAAACTCGCATATACTTTCCAATTACTTAAACGAAGAATTCATGAAGGACACTGTTAATTCCGAGAAGTTATTTTGGTCTCTCTCATGGTGTTCATCTCATTTTCAACGCATTTCACAAGTTATTTTTATTTTCAACCTTTAAGTCCTCATTTTAAACCAGTTCTTATGTCTACTTGTCTATTTATATCACCGAGAGTCCTATAAGGACACATTTAGTTCCTCAAAGTTAAATATGTCTCCCTCGAGTTGTTTATGTATTTTTGAAGGCCATTTGGATGCTTACTTTTACTTTTACCCTTTAAGATCCCATTTTGACCAAAATATTTCTTGTACTAGTAAATTTGTTAAACTTAGAGTGAGATAATGACACAATTATTTTCTACAAGTTACATTAATTTATATTAAGGCGTTCATGTCTCTTTTAATATATTTTCTGGTCTTGTTTTCATTTGTAACTTCCGTATACATGTCAATTACCTAAAGTTGTAGTTGGACAAGTATAGGACAATTTTTTACAGGTTATATTGGTCCCTCCAGACGTGTTCTTTCCTTTTTAAGGACATTTTTTTGTCATTATTTTGGCTTTTTTAATTCTTTGACACTCCATTTTCAATTGAAAACATGCATATTCTTGTAAGTGACCTAGATCAAGAATCCAATAAGCACATGACAACTTCCTACAAGTTACATTGGTCACCCTTGGGAAGTTTATGGCTCTTTAAAGTCATTTTATTATTTGGTTTTGCACATTCTATCTTTAACACCCTATTTTAACCTAAAACTTATATATAGTTGTCGATTATTTACATTGAGAGTTGAACCCCCTAGCCTCATTTTCTAGATCTATTGATGCCATTTTTCAGTTGAATGAGGTTAAGGATACATAATTTCTTCAATTGATGAATGAATAGTCCCTTTGGATGCGTGCTGAGAAAAGGCCCATCAAAGCTGAGACCACTCTTACTTTTGTTCAAAGGAGGTTGGTTATTAACTGTGGTGATAATTAAGTTCAACACGAATTAATAAGAAAAGGCAATCACCAAAGCAAGTAAATAATGTAAATAATGTCGATCACACGACACAATATTTATGTGGTTCAGCAAGACTACATCCACGGTGGTGCTCTCAATATTATTTGTCTATACTCCAGGGAGTGTTTACAGGAAAAATAATACATGCCCCTTACCTAGGGTGGAGGGTTTGTTATATACATGTTATTCCGCAGGGTGGAGGAGTGGAACTCCCCCACGTTAGCCCACAATCCCTAGGATATCTCTGAAGAGAGATTTTAGGGACTGACTGGGTCAAAAATAATTCGATTGAGGCACGAGGCCTTTGGACTCTGGGCCGTGTTTGATTGGGCTTCTCGTCTGGGCCTAGGTGACAAATCGAGGTAGCCATAATTACCCCTAAAAAAACTTATCACAATTTCATCTCAATAATTTTAAATGATTAGTCTTAATGGCATTTCTGTGATTTGTGCCACACTATTGAACTGAAGCGCCCTTCCTGAACTGACTTTGGCGGCAGATTACCTCATTTCTGGTGCATCATGATTAGAAATGTTTAAATCCTTCTAGAGAGGTCATTTATCGAATCGTCACTTTCATATCTCTTCTGATTCTCTCAATCTCTTGAAGTTTTCCATGAAGCTCTTTTTATTCTCAGGTCTTGTCTTCCATTTCCAATATTTTTTCATCATCCCTGCTTGTGGCTCTGCCTCGTGTCAAGCCGAATCTTGCATTGTAAGTTCTTCTTGCTTCTTCCATTTTCTTTGTCTGTTGAAATTCATTTGAGTTCGTAATTAGGGTTTGTATCTTTCAATGGAGAAAATAGGCAATAGATCAATAGTTGAATTTAGGAAATACTATAATATTCGAAACTGGGTGGACATTAAGTGTGCCCCTATCCCTCATAATGTCAGAGAAGTTGAGGGTGGTCACTGGATCCATGTTCTCTTGCTGTCCTTGGGGGATCTTACCTTTCCCCCAAATAATTTGTTTTTGCACTTTTTTGGTTACTTTAATATAGTTCCTACACTGTGCTCGCCCAATGTCTGGAAAATTGTCAATGGTGTGCATAGAATAAATCATATCTATGGCACTAATTTAGGTCTTGCTGAGATCTGTTTTTGTTATTATTTCTCGCGAACAAGTTCTAGTCTTCTTTGCCTCAAGGCCAGGAGTCCTGATAGGGTATTGGTAGTAAATCTACTTGATTCCCACAATGATTACTGGCATAAGGGTTTTCTTGTTAGAAATTGGCAGTTTCCTCCCCATAATGAGGGGTCGAGTTCTGATAGGTTCATGGAAGGAGTACATAGGTAGGCTTAGTTTTAGCTCTGCTCATCGATACTCTTATTAATGTATGATTTCTCTGATATTTTTCTTTCTTTCTTTATGTTAAGCGAGGATAAAGAACTCGGAACCTGCTCTCAATGAGGTTTGAGCGACTGAGTTAGTCAAAGCCTAGAACATCAGGTTGCCGTTGGCTGACGGTGAACATCCTCGATCAGCGGCCTTTCTCTTGGAGTACAAGAACATTGGGTCCAACTTTATTGCGCGGCCTGTAGATAGCATCCCTGAGCTAGACATTACTGAAGAGGTTGCTGCCGATCCCATCCAATTGGTCGAAGAAGAAAGAAACTCTAGTGAGGAGAGAGAGGGTTCTTACAGGTACAGTGCTGAGGGTGGTTCCAGTGAAGAATCTTCCAGTTTGAAATGGGTTCCTGAGGCTCAGGAGTCTTCGAGTGAATCTAGTAGTTCCAGTGAGGAAGATATGGCTCCTCCAAGGAAGAACCTGATTCGCGATGATGATGATGATGTGCTTCTCTCCCACCGATCGAAGAAGTAGAAATCTGGTGACGAAGAGATTGCAACTGGTTCTCAGTCTGCAGCTTGTGAGCATGAGAAGAAGAAGAGAAAGGAAGAGCAATTGAGGGAGGTAGAGAAAGGAGGAAGAGAGGAAGAAGGTTAAGGAGAGAAAGAAAGTGGAGGAGAGGAGAAGATCTCAGAAGGAGAAGAAGGAGAAAGAAGAGGAAAAAAGGAGAGAGAAGATGATAACTAAGGCAGGGTAAGTGCTGGTGCCTGTGTCAGCATTGCCCGAGGGGGCCTCTGTCACCATCTCTCCTCAGTTGTCTCCTGCGTTGCTCGAGAGAGCAATTTTTCCTACTGATCGTCAGAAGGCAATGGGGACTGACCAGTTTGCTCTACAAGTGAGTCAGAGGCTAGCCTTGGTAATTCTGTCTTTGCTTTTTTATGCTTGTAATATTCTATTCAATGATTCTCTTTCTTAATGTTTTCTCTTTTTAGAAGTTCGTGACTGACTTCGTCGTCCTCTATCGCACCCTTGATGAGCTGGTGAAGAGGAATGCTAATTTGGAGAAGCAGAAAGCTGAGCTGAAGGGAAAGGGTGTCGAGCTGAATGACATTTTGAAGACTTCCAATGATGTTCAGTGGTCTTTCGATCTCGTCCTCACTGAAGCCAATCGGGTGAAGGAGGCAGCGGTCAAAGAGCTCAGTGAGCTGCGACAATTTTATGACTTGGTCTGCACTAGTAAGTTAGCTATGGTGGAGGAGAACAGGGTGCTGACAGAGAAGGTGAAGAAGGTGTATAAGAGATCGTACAAAACCGGGTGGGGTGTTGCGTATGAAGATGGTGAGGTTCAGATAGGCTACATCAGTCGACTGAACTTCAAGAAGGGCTAGAACAAGGCTCTTTTGGCTGTTGGAGTGGACATTGACTCTCCACTATTCGACAAGCATGATCCAGGCCCGAAGCCTACTGTGGATGAGGCACCGGCCCCGACTATTGACGGTGGTGTCCCTGCTTCATCGATTATTCCTACTAGCACCGCTTCTGAGGCTGCTAGTGCCCCTTCTGTGGGAGGTGTTCCTGCTGCGGTAGACAAGGGAAAATAACCAACGACCTTAGAGCCAACTGAGGTTGCTAGCTAGCCTATTCTAAGGACTTCTTTTTTATTTTTGCTTTGTTTGTACTGTTCTTTTAATTATCGATGTACTTGGATTGCTTTATTTTAATGAAATGAAAACACTTTCCTTTCTACATACTGATTCTTCTATTCTTTAATGTTTTTTATGGCTTCTAGTTGATTGATGTAGATGAGTATATACCTGCCACCTCTCAACTGGGAAGGATCCTAGGTCCTAATGCGAGCAATTAAGTTAGCCAAGCATTTGTAAGGATTTACAAGTCTCTTAGGTCGAGGAATAAGAGCTTTAAAGACCAGTCTGATCTCGTTGCCAAACTAAAGGATATACTTTAGGAGATGGAAGAAGTTGGTGCCTCTGTCCAAGAAGAAGTGAACACTCTGAGATCTAAACTTCTGGATGCCTCTGAAATCAATTAAGTAGGAGAAGTTCTTCAACAGGAGAATGAGACTCTGAGGAGGGAAGTGTCGCGACTCAGAGAGCCTGCGCCAAGCGTCGCACCTCAAGTTTTAAGGGGATCCTCTTCATCGTCTGGTCCGCGAGATAGCATAACGCCGAGCGTCACCCCTCAAGTTCTGTGAGGTTCCGCTTCATCGGTCGATCCATGAGCTGGCACAGATGCCGGGGGTCCAGCTAGGGAGATGAAAGATCTTGGAGAAGATGTTCGTCGAGCATACGTGATAGTTATCGGGATCCAAAGATATGTCACACGACTAAGGCATCTATTCAAGAAAGGTCCTCAACGAGTGTGGGATAACGGTTATGATCAGGGTTAGGTAGATGATCCGACGAGGTTGGCAGAGTTTGAAGAGCTATCCTTTATTAGGGGATGGTTAAATGCTCTCAGGGAGCTGAAAGTCCCCAGGAACTCAGTGCTCTGGTATTGTCATGAGATCTCTCCTACAACTCCGAGGCCTAATCCTTTCAGGAGGAATGACCAGTGGGTCCCTATAGATGCTATCACCAGGAAACTATTGGAGCCAGATGCGAATGAAGTTGAGGAAGAATTAGCTCCTCATCCGGATGACGGTCGAAGAGCGCAAGTGGGTGATTATCTTGCTCAGAGGCCTAATCCTCATTAATATTTGCTCAACTCAATGTAACTCTTTATAAATGTAATGAAGTAATAAGATATTTATGTTTTGGGCGATTTTCTGACTAAACATGTGTTATGTATTTTTTTACTTCATTAATTTTTCGTTTGATTATCTTGGGCTCTTTGCAGTCGACTAGATTTGATGTGGTTAGAGATGTTTTTGTTGTGTGAGTATCCTCCCAGTTTAAAATGCCTATGGGATACCATTCTGCCCAACTTTACCTTTTAGGTCGTGTCCTCACACTCCCTTAGGCCTAATTTTGGCAATGGAGTAGACACACCTGGTGTTGGATGTTCTATTCGATTAGGTTTTCTGAGCCAAACATCGTTTGGCGACCAATTCAATTTGGCTGAGATGCCTAAGGATCCCCTGTAGGGATTCATATATTGCCAGGGGAAATGCTGAGAGGTTATTCGTGTTTCATAACGAAGACCTGAGGATGGAGGTTCCCTGATTTTATATATTAAGTAATGTGCCTGTCGCTTGGAAAAGATGTGCAAGCTATAGAGTTTATAATACGCAATTAACACTTTATAGAATGCTACGGCCAAACAATCTTTTACTAATCAAACACAATAAAAATGAGTTGCCAATTCCAGTAATGTGATAAAAGATCAATAAAAAGAAACTAGAAATAGAATTTCTCTAAGTTGGCCGCATTCTAAGGTTGGGTATCTCTCTGCCCTCCATCATTTCTAAGTGATAGGCTCCTTGTAGGTCGTCTCTTGTTACCTTGAATGGTCCCTCCAAGTTTGGACCTAGCTTGCCATCGAATGGTTTTACTACGTTGCCAAGGACCTTCCTTAGGACATAGTCTCCAACTTGGAATGCCATTGGATTGACCTTCTTGTTATAATTCTTTACGAGCCGTTGTTGATAGATCGTTAGTCTCACTGGGGCTATCTCTTTGCATTCATTAGCTAGGTTGATTCAGCGAGTAATGCTGCATCATTCTAGCCCTAGTCGACCAGGGTGCATGTCATGGTTGGGAGGCCAGCTTCTAAAGGGATGATGCTTCCATTCCATATGTTAGTGCGAATGGGGTTTCACCAGTTGCTCGTCGTGGGGTAGTGCGATAGGCCCACAGGATATGTGGCAGCTCGCTCACCCATGTGCCTTGCCTCTCTCTAGTCATTTCTTCAATCCATCGATCACTTTTTTGTTAGAAGCTTCAGCTTGGCCATTGCTCTGGGGGTAGGCCACTGAGTTGAAATGGTGTCTGATCTCGTGGTCGTTATAAAAACTCTAGAAGGGGCCGCTCTAGTACTGCATTTCATTATCAGTGATGAAGGTTCTGGGGATTCCAAAGCGGTTGATTATGTTTCTCCATATGAATCTCATCATATCTGCATCTCTAATGTTCGCCAGTGGATCTTCTTGAATCCATTTGGTGAAGCAATCTGTCGTAACCAACAGATACTTGTGATTACCGCCAGTAGTAGAAAGAGGTTCTACGATGTCCATTCCTCGTTGGGTGAAGGGCCAGGGGATGGTAAGTGATTTTTGGTCACTGGCAGGTTGGTGGAGCATAGGAGCATATTGTTGACATTTCTCACACTTATGAGCATATACTCTAGAATCTCTCATCATGTATGGCCACCAGTAGCCTTCCCTTATTACTCGGAAAGCTAGCGACCTCCCTCTAATATGGCTCCCGCAGATTCCTTCGTGAAGCTCACACAGAACATGCTCAATGTCTCTTAGGTGAACACATTGGAGGTAAGGGTCGGTGAATGATCTCTTATACATCTTGCCCGCAAGAGATAAGTGAAAGCGGGCGGCTTTGACTCTTATATGATAAGCGGCCTTCTTATTACCTGGTAGTGAATTATCTTTCAAATAATCCCTCAGAGGGTCCATACAACTGGGTGCTGATTCAATCTGGAGAACATGGCCCATGTCTGGCAGCTCTTCACCCTAGTTGATGCTCGGTTGGGCGAGTAAGTCTATAGGGATTGTTCTCTTTAAGTTGAAGTTGATTGTTAAACTCAAGGATGCTAGGGCGTCGGCATGACTGTTTTGTCCTCTGGGAAACTGTTGGACACTAACTTCCTCAAAGTTGAACAATAACTTATTTGCTAAGGTGAGGTAGGCTTCCATTATTTTATCCCTCGCATTGAAGTCCCCACTTATCTGATTGGAGACCAATTATGAGTCACCAAACACCTGTAGTTGTTTTGTGCCCAACGCCTATGCCTTCTGTAGGCCTGCTATCAAAGCCTCATATTCCGCCTCATTATTGGAGGCTTCAAATCCAAGCCTAATCCCTTTCTCGATAATTATATCTTATGGGGTAACAAGCACAATACCTACTCCTACCCCCTTTGAGTTGGAGGCTCCATCAATAAACAGTTTCTAAACACCCCCTGTTGAGTGATCTTCCCTCTGATTCGTGGATTGAAGTTGGTTGAAAGGATGTTCTCCTATGAACTCCGCGATGAAGTTGGCGAGGACCTGACCCTTAATTGCATTCCTTGGTTAAAATTGGATGTCAAATCGTTCGAGCTCGACTGACCACTTAGATAACCTTCCAGACAGGTCTTCTTTTTGTAAGACTACTTTAAGGGGGTGTGACGTGAGGACGATGATAGAGTGAGCTTCGAAGTAGTGCTTCAGTTTCCTCGAGGCTACCACTAGTGCAAAGGCGATCTTTTCTAGTGGTAAATATCGTTTCTCAACGTCCAATAGGGTCTTTCTCGCGTAGTAGTCTGGATGCTGGATTCTTGTTCTTTCGTATACCAGTGCAGAACTGACAGCGTGGCTGGAAATAGTAAGGTATAAGTACAGGTAACCGTTCTCTTGAGGTATCACGAGAAAGGGTGGTGTGCTGAGATAAGCTTTGAGCTCTTCTAATGTTTTCGAGCAATCTTGATTCCACTCCACTATTTTTCTCTTCTTCAATAGTTGGAAGAATGGCTGGCACTTATCGAATGACTTCGAGATGAATCGATTCAAGGCGGCGAGCATGCCCCTAAGTTTCTGTACGTCTCGTATCATGTGGGGAGCCTATACCTTGTTGATTGCATCAATATGGTTCTAGTTGGCTTCAATTCCTCTCTCGCTAACCAAGTACCCGAGAAATTTTCCTGACTGGACACCGAAGGAACATTTGCTCGCATTGAGTTTCATTCGGTACTTACTGAGGATTTCGAAGGTCCTTGATAGGTATGAGAGGGGGTCTTACTTATGCCTTCTCTTAACGAGCATATCATTGATGTAGACTTCGATGGTATCTCCCATTTTGTCTTTAAACATCTTGATGACCAGTCGCTAGTAGGTTGCTCCTGCATTTTTGAGCCCAAAGGGCATGACTTTATAACATTATAACCCGACGGTGATGATGAATGTTGTCTTGTCTTGGTCTGGTGCATACAGAGGAATCTGGTGATACCCCAAGTATGTATCCAGGACACTCATTCTTTCATGACCTGCTGTGGCATCCACCAACTGGTCGATCTTTAGGAGAGGGAAACTATCCTTAGGGCATGCCCTATTAAGGTCAGTGAAGTCAATACAAAATCTCCATTATCCATTATTCTTCAAAACCACTACTCGGTTGGACATCCAATTAATGAATTGAACTTCCCGTATGGATCCTGCGTCCAACAGATTATCTACTTCTTTCTCTACAGCCTGGCCTTCTCTAGTGTAGTTCGTCGTGCCTTCTGCGCGATAGGCCTAAAGGTGGGGTCGATGTGCAACTGATGACAAACCACACTGGGGTCAATTCTAGACAACTCGTATGATTCCCACGTGAAAACATCTATATTTCTTCTCAATAGTAGCATGAATTCCTTTTTCTCTCGATCTATGAAAGCTCCAATCAAGAACATCCTGTCTTTATTTCTACCAACGGCTGTGACCTCTTCTAGGTTCTCAATGACCCGCTCATAGGGGAGGATTCTGGTCTCCTCCACTCCCGGTCTTCCATACTTTAGCTGCTATTTTGAAGGTATCGAACCTTCTTGTTCCTCAACCTTCTCTTTAGCCTTCTCGGCTTTTTTTTAGTTTTGGGCGGATGGCCGCTATGAAGAACCTTCTTGCCATCGCTTGATCTCCGTGGATCTCCATCACTCCTCGCTCAGTCACATACTTGAGTTTATGATGGTAAGCGGCGGGATGGCCTTCATTGCATGTAGCCATCCTCTGCCGAGGATAGCTTGGTAGGGTGAGTCAATGTTGACTACATGAAACTTGACCATCTTGGATACACTTCTTGCCCTTACTGGCAGTACGATCTTTCTCAAAGGGATAGTTACTTTCCCAGCGAACCCAACTAGAGGGACAATGGATTCCTTTAAGTCGGGAATGCTTAACTTTAGTTTTCTGAATAGGTCGAGATACATTACTTCGGATGAGCTTTCTTGGTCGACGAGCAACTTGTCGATGTCATAGTTGGCTATCCTGAGGGTAATGATCAAAGCGTCATGATGTGGGGTTCTTACCCCCACTAGATCTTCGTTTATGAACACGATGTCGTTGCTGTAGTCACATCATCTTCTCGCCGTCGCTTCCCTGACTGTGTCTTTGCTGGTTCAATTTAAAAAGCTTGCATTATTGCTGTAAGCTATTTCACTTCCATTCAAGCCGAGTTTCCCCATATCTTCTTTAAATTAAATGCCCCATGAATTACTGTGAGCTCATGGCCAGCATCATCCTCGAGCACATTGTCGAGCCTTGTGTCTCCGTTGGCAGTAACTTTCTTTACCTTATTTTCCACAAACTCGTTCAGGTGCCCAGTCTGGGCCAACTCTTCAAGGTGAGACTTAAGAGCCTTGCAGTGCTCAGTCTTGTGTCCTCCTTCCTTATGAAAAGCGCATCTCAGCTCATTGTTTCTCTTTGAGGGCTCTCCTCCTATCTTTTTGGGCCACTTAACAAATGGCTCGTCCTTGATCTTCGATAGGATCTTGTAAATGGGTTCTTTGAAGATTGTGTTTACTGCCTGAAATGCTTTTGAAAATTGCTCCTGTTTCCATTCTTGGAGCTACCCTTGCCCCCATTCTTACCCCTTTTCTTCTGGTTTTCCACCTTGTCGTTGCCCTTGGCAGCGAGCTTAGCTCAACCATTTTCCCCTGCAATGAGGTGGGTTATATTTTCAACTTTGGCGTACTTCTCGATGCGAGCCATCAGGTCATCAATGGTTATGGCTTCCTTCTTAGTGAGGGATTGGTGCAAGAGACCGGAGTTGGGTAGGCCAATCTTATAAGATGCCACTGCTACCTGCTCTGAGTAGTCCTTGACCTCGTTGAATAACTCACAATACCTTTTTGTATAGTCCCAGAGGCTCTCTAGGGGCATCTTATTTATTATTAGCAAGGCATCTATCTTGTTTGGGTGAGAGCTGTTGGTGATGAAGCGATCCGTGAAGATCTCCAATGGGGACTTAAAGCTCCTGATGGATCTGTGAGGGAACCTCTCGAACCACTTTTAGGCCACATCGTGCAAACTCGAGGGAAATATCCAGCACATTAGTGCATCCCTGTGGTTCTAGATAGTGATGCCTTGCATATACTACCTAACGTGTTTAATAGGGTCAGTCTTCCTATCATAGATATTGAATCTTAGAATTTTAAACTTCTTGGGGGCTTCTTCTTCTTCTTCTATCTCCCTTGAGAAAGGGGATTTCATCTGAGTTTTGAGAGCTCACCGGGCTAGCTCTCTGGCCGATTTGGCAACCCGATGTGTTGGGTGTTGGTCCATTTCTTTTCGAACCAAATTTTATATATCCTCATCTCCTCGAGTTGGGCTTTTGCAACGGCGAGCTTGTCGTTGTTATTCGAGCAAGTGGTCATCGGACTCATGTTCCTCAATTCTTTGGGATCCGCGTATGGGGCTCCTTACTTGGTTGCGAGACTTGCTCGCCTAAGGGCTAGGAGTGCCGTATTGATGTCGCTTGGTGCTACAATGGATCTCTTTCTCCATCCTTTCCAATCTCCTTTTGAGGTGAGCATTCATAGACTCTTGCCCTCGAGTGGTTTCTTTTTTCTCTTGGAGCCTTGCCTCATAGGCATCGATCAACCTGGAGATTTGTGTGGACCTCACTAGTCCCTAGATTTCTTCTGAGGCTTTCCGCTCTGGGAGAGCCCTTTGATCTAAACATCGAACCTCATATATGATCTTGTGAGGGGCAGGCTGCTCTTGGATATCCCCTTCTTGAGGGTCATTGCTACTATAACCAGACACTCTAAATTCTTTACTGGTGAGGGCTTTCTTAAAGGAAGATAAACGCTTCCCACAAACGGCGCCAATTGTGGTGATAATTAAGTTCAACATAAATTAATAAGAAAAGGCGATCACCAAAGAAAGTAAAGAATGTAAAGAATGCCAATCACACGACACAATATTTACGTGGTTCAGCAAGAATTCCTACGTCCACGGTGGTGCTCTCAATATTCTTTCTCTATACTCCGAGGAGTGTATTACAGGAAAAATAATACATGCCCTTTGCCCCGGGCGAAGGGTTTGTTATATACATGTTATTCTGGAGGGTGGAGGAGTGGAACTCCCCCACGTTAGCCCACAATCACTAGGATATCTCTGAAGAGAGATTTTAGGGACTGATTGGATCAAAACTAATTTGGTTGAGGTGCGAGGCCTTTGGACTCTGGGCCACATTTGATTGGGCTTCTCGTCTGGGACTAGGTGATAAATCTAGGTACCCACATTAACGATGAACCTTCTAAAGTTGAGGAACTAAACAACGATTCCCCTCAAATCTGGTGTGAAGATCCGAAGGAGAACTACCTGGCTTTTCAGGAGGCCTTGGAGGTCTGAAGAGTAAAGTCTGACATTGAGGTTCCAAAATTGAGGTTGGAATATTAACAAAGTAAAGTTTCTTCTTACTCAAGTGTGAAGTTTACTCTTCCAATCCATACTATTTAATTTGAGTTGTTCATTATTGTTTAAAGAGTTTGAAGCTATGAACTCAATGAATGGTAACTGTGTAACTTCATTTTTTAATTTCAGAATCTGCATGCTTCCTCTGCTATTCTATGGTATGTTGTGCTTCATAACAGTTCCACATCCTCAATGTGTAACTTTATTCATTGAATGGTCAATGTGTAACTTAATGTCTCATATTGTATTTTCTTAGAGAAGTAGTGAATTAGAATAATAAGGATAGCAACACCTAAATGTCATTTTACATATGTTCATTACTAATTATGTTTCCTGAATTGATGAGTATAAATTTGAATTATCTACTTGGGATTATTTTTTTTCTATAAATATAAATAAAATGCCTCCAACATAGTAAATCCACTTTCGAATCAGTCGCCTTCGATGACAAATGTCCTAACCATCTCGCTCCCTTGTCAAAAGGAAGAATTGATGAAAACAACAACTTACAATGTTCTTACCATAGTTGGTCATTTGACGTAAAAAGATCTTGTGTCTGAAAACCTCAAGCCTCTTCCAACAGGCCAGAAGCAAAAGTTATTCATTCTCCCAAAGCGTGTCCTACTAGGTTCATAACCTTAATGTCTCAGGTTTTGTTATTCTTTTGGTCGGATGAGAATGGTTGGGAATAAGCATGTGCTACTAAGAGGGTAAAACATCTTTATTTTAATAAGTATTTGACCCCAAGAGTTTAATAGCTTGGAGCCTTCAAATTAGAAAACTATTATATTAAAAAGATGCATAATAGTTTTTTTGGTTTTTAATGCCTAACTAGTAGTTATTTTAATTCGTTTCCCTATTGGCTCAACTTTTCTCCTATACTTCCAAGCATAAATTTTCTTGTCAAAATCTTATCTAAAGTATTGTATTCAACAGTATACTTTCGTTATGTGAATCGACCTAGTGACCTACTGGTATCACCACGGTTATGAAGAGAAAGCTCCCTGGTATTGCGAAAAGGTATTGTATTGGTTTCTTTTAGTTTCACTTCTAAAAATTCACATCAAGTATCATGTTCAATGAATTTCCAAGAGAAACATCTCCTATTGATGTATCTATGCACATTTTAACATAAAAATTCTCAAAATTAGAAGATCTTTTGTCAGAGAATGAATTTGCAAGGTGACCTATTGCATGGTATATATAGTATATATCTTACTAAGTACTCCCCTATGAAGCAACGTACCCCACTTGATGATGCTGAGATTTAGCACCACCGGATAAGTGATAATGAGCTCAAACAGTAGTAACCATGGCAGCCATAGAGATGTATAAGTGTATAAGTATGTAGAAGCGGATGAGTATAAGAGGAACCAAGACAATGATGTATAGTGGTTCAACCAATTTGGCCTACATCCACTGTGAGTGTGTGATCCACTAAGTATGGGCACTAATAGCCTTGGATACAATGCACATAAGCTCACTTTCTCTCTCTACTGTGTCTACAAGCAGAGTTTTAGCTAGGGTTACAAAATATCGATCCATCCCCCTGTAGGGTTGTAGGTGACAAGTATATATAGGTCTTGGGGGGTGTAGTGTACCCCCCACGTATGCACGGTGCATGTGAATGATGATCTAGCCAATCCCCTGTCGACACCTGTAGATGCCAAATGATGACATAATATTCCCTCACGTGAGGGTGTGATTTTGTAATAACGGTCTCCCATGTGCCATGTGAGCCTCACGCGCACTATTCCACGCATCTCCCAAACCACGCATTATGATGATGTCACCATCGGCCTATGAGACGAGTCCGAGGGCAAAGTTCCTTCCGGTAGTGAGTCTGGCCTATTTTAGGCCTCGTACTGTCGTACCCTCGGAGGGTCGTCTGGAACCTGATGAAGGGTCGGCCCCCTGAGGGGTCGTCTGGAACCTGATGAAGGGTCGGCCCCCTGAGGGGTCATCCAGAGCCTGATGAAGGGTCATCCCCCTGAGGGGTCATCTGGAACCTGATGAAGGGTCGGTCCTCTGTGGGGTCGTCTAGAACCTGATGAAGGGTCGGCCCCCTGAGGGGTCATCTGGAACCTGATGAAGGGTCGGCCTCCTGAGGGGTCGTCTGAGTGGAGGGTATATATGGGTATATCAATCACCCCCCAGCCCTTAGCCATAGGTGCTGTTGAGATGGCTGAGGGATAATGTTGTAATTGACATGCGTGTATGATCAGTTAGGTGAGTAACACCTAGGCAGATACTCATTGTTGTTCCAGTTTCCAAGGCATGGTGGCTGCATACTTTGCTTGGGGCTTTGTGACCTAATGATGCCTTCCCCGTGGGATGTACCCTGCCTTGGTTAATGGGCCCATTCATTACTAAGGTATTTAAGAGATTTTTGAACTCTCTCTCTCTTCTTCTTCTTCTTCACGACCAAGCTCTCTCTCTCTCTAGCCTTTCACCAGTCTTCATTGCCATTTCTGCAGTCTTTGATCCTTCAAGCTTAGCAACTGTCCTTTCTCTTTAGTTAATCCTTCTGCCCCAGTGTCCTCTTTACTTTAATTTCTTTTTCTCTGTCTTGCCTTAGGCTTGTAGGGCTGGATTTGAGTTGTTTCTTAACTTTTTCGGCGACTGGTTTTCGAGTGTTCTTGAGTGAAAACCATTGATTCCCTTTGTTTTAATCCAAAAGTCTAATTTGGTCAACTGCAAACTTGTTTGTAGTTAAGTTCCCCAAATTCTCTAAGTGTAGGGTCTCCCCCTTGATGCTTAGGAGGCTTTATAGCTTAGCTGAGGAGTTCCCTTACCTGAGAGAGAAATTATTTGTTGAGATCAGACGAATAGAGGAAGAGAAGGAGAGGAGACGAGGGGCCGACCCTAATTGGGTACGACCCATCTTTCCCATTCCTCTAGCCACAATAAATCCATTTGAACCGTCTAAGTCTTGTGGGTCGTCCCATCTTCCAGTCGAGTGTCATTCAAGTGAGATGGACGAGAGAGCATCCTCGCCAACTGGTGCTGGTCCTTCTGGTAGAGTAAAGACATCTGACCTAAGCCAAGGTCGAGAGGCCGAGGGTATGGTTCCCTCCGAGGCTGTCCCTGTGACAACCCTATCTCCACATGCCTTTCAGATGGCCTTTCCCCACGGTCCTCTGGAAGATGACGAGGCCGAGGGGACTGAGGATGAGGGCGATGATACAGATGACCAGGTTGATACCTCCCATGCCTCGTCCTATATCTCCTCTGTTAGGGATCGCAACCTCTTGCAATGGAGGCATGCCTATGGAGTGTCCCCCAATATAACTATGAGGGTTCCCTCTGAGGACGAGAGGGTTTTTGAAGGTGATGAGGGAGAGGTTGCTGTGTATGAACAAATGTTCAAGGTAGGTGTCAGACTCCCTTTACATCCAGCCATCGTAGATATCTTATCATCCCTTGGTGTTGCCCCCTCTCAGCTTCCTCCCAACTCTTGGAGGACGATCCTGGGCTACATCTCCCTGTGGAAGAATGCTTTCACTGATGAGCCCTCGGCTGACGTATTCTTGGCCTGCTACAATATCACCTCCTCGTCCAAACAGCCTTGGTACTATCATCTAGGGGCGAGGAGGTCTGAGAAAAAACTTCTCCACGTGGCACAAACCTCCAACCACGATTGGAAGAAGAGATTATTCTTTATCTTTGGGGAGTGGGAGTTCACCACCGAGGCTCAACTTGTAGCCGATGGTCCGAGGGTACCCAAAAGATGGTCTAACCCTTCAATGAATGCCAGGTCAGACCCCGGACTTAGTCTGGAGGAGAAGGACATCGTTGAGTATCTGAGAGGATGAGGGAGAGGTGGTGAGCTTGCAAAGTTTGAAGAGCTGATGTCCCCTCGGTTCCTCAAGGAAGCTGGTCTCAGGGTCGACCCCCTGACAGAACTATGTGATTTACACTTAACGTTTCCCATTCTTTACTTTTTCAAGTGTTACCTCTTTATCTCTGCATTTTTCTGACGTGTCGTCCTCTTTCCAGGTCGTCCTGCAGGTATATCAGACTACCTTTGGGAAATGACTGCTCTCAGCTTATTATCAGGCTTGGCCAAGAAGAAAGGAAAGGAGCCTCATCAGGCTCCGAGGAAGACACAGAATGCAGGGCTGACCCCTGCTGAGCCGACCGTCGGTACGCAGAAGAGGAAAGAGCCCGAGACCCCCGTAGACCCTTGGCCAAGATCACGGACGAGGGCAAGGGTTGAGGGGTCTGAGGGAACCGCCTCCTCTTATAGCATGGGGGCCTTCTGGTCTCAGAACTTGGCACATCTGAGGGCCGAGCCCTCATCAATGATCACAAACTTGAGGGCAGCCAAGGCCTCAATGTTTTCTGCTCCCTCGGCTGCTGACTACGACTTCTTGTCAAAGATGCCTCCAGCCAAAGTGTATGACTATGGTCTGCACGCCCTTGCACAGGTATTGGTCTTGACCCACTTCTTTAATTTCATTCTTTCACCAACTGTTTCCTCGGCCTCTTGACATCTGTTTATTTTTATTGTGCAGTCTGTATGCGCCATTACCTCGGCCACCAAGTGGATGGCTGAGAACCAAGCAAAGTTTCATGAGGCCGAGAGGTCCATCCAACATGAGGCGGATCTTTAATCGGAGCTTGATACTGCAAGGGCCTAGTTGGAGAGTACCAGGACAGAGCATGCAAGGATCCTGGACCAGCTGACGAGGCAGCACGACGAGGACCTTAAGGCCAAAGACTTGCTTATCAAGGAAAAGGACGAGGCCTTGACCAACATGGGGGTCAAGCACAAGACTGATCTTGAAGCAGCTATCAGGAAAGCCGAGGCTGATGCTGTTGAGGCTTATAAAATTTCTGACGAGTTTCAAGGCTTCGGCCTTGAATATTTGGAGAGAGGAATCAGGAGGGCCTATCGGTGGGTCATCCTCAGGTTTGGTGATGTCGTCTCCTCGGTCCGCCCGTCGATTGAAGCAGTCCAACTGGACGACCCTCTGATCGCCGAGGCTCTGACCCAGGTTGAATCTCAACATGCAGAAGGCACAGGCACGTCTGAGGCTCAGCCTATCATAGTCACAGAGGAAACCTCTCTTATAGATCTTGAGGCCCTGCCCTCGGATGCTGTCCCATAGGGTGGTTGTCTGTAGCCCATACCCTCTTTATGTAATTAACATTTTTGTACTCTATCTTGTATAACACTTGACATTTCATTTATACTATCGTCTCCTTTACTGTCTTCCTTATTTGCCTTTTGTATGGTTTGCGTTGTGAATTTTTTTTTGTATAATCACTAACCTCTCCCTCGTCTTTCTTGAGGACAGTGGGGGGTCGTCCCTTCCACTGGCCCTCATTATAGCCGAGAGATCAAATTACAAAACTAATGGTTTTTAATAAAGTTTTCCCTCGTCTTTCTTGAGGACAGTGGTGGGGTCTTCCCCTCCACTGGCCCTCATTATAGCTGAGGGTTCAACTTACCAAATTAATGGTTTTCAACAAAGTTTTCCCTCGTCTTTCTTGAGGACAGTGGTGTGGTCGTCCCCTCCACTGGCCCTCATTATAGCCGAGGGTTCAAATTACCAAATTAATGGTTTTTAACGAAGTTTTCCCTCGTCTTTCTGTAATACCCCGTATTTTTATGCTATATTTAATTTGGGGATTTAATTAATAAAAATCCGGAAATTAATTATGTTATAATTATTAACGTGACTAGAGTTAGTAATTATGGAAAAATTGTTGAATATTACTAATGAGCATAGTAATATGTTATATTGGTTATATTGAATGTCATAAGTGAATTAAATGACTATTTCGGAAAAAAATTAAGTCGGGACGTGCTCGTGTCGCGTCGGGACTAATTATGTTAATTAAAAAGTGAATATTTTATAAGTTGTCCATATGGTCGTTTTGAGTGCGCCAACGCGTCCGGAAGGGTCGAGATAGTCAGAAAAGTGTACCCGGGGGTTTAGTTTGGGTCTCGGGATGTTTTTAGGCTTAATTAGTGACCCGGGAGGGCGTTTTGGTCATTTTACATATTAGGGTAATTAAACCCACGAATTTCAGCCATCCTTAGCAGCCATTTAAGTCAGCCTTTCAGGGTTAGATCATTCAGAACCCTAAGACGGCTAGTGGAGAAGAGAGGAGAGACCTTGCTAGGTGATTCAAGGCCAAAAACACCACATTTTGCACCACCGTCACCACCACCAACGCGTAAATCGCGAGGAGGAGAACGCAGCCACACCAATATCAGCAGGAAACCAGACCTCTGAAATCCCAGGCAAGTGTTTAACTTGCGTATTTTCGTTGGTGCAATAATCATGTTAGTGTAGGAATGATTAAGAGTATAATCCATGGAAGAAAACCCAATTTTAATAGGGATTTGCATGTAGAAATCATATGAACCGTATTCTGGAAATTAATATGTGAAGTAGATGTTTAACCCACGAAATTATGATGATTTGTTAGAAGGAATTTCTGGAGAAAACTGATTAGAACAAAGGTTAAGAAAACTGTAGGGTTCTTGATGATTAGATGAAATATTAGGTTGTTTAACCATGTTTATTGATGTATATACGCATGCTAATCGTTAAAGATACCTGGAATTATGTTAGGATGTTAACAGTAGACTTTTTGGGTCAATTAGAGTTGGAAAATATGAGTTTTGATGAAGAAACTTACGCAATCCCGTCACTGCAATTTCTACAGAATTTTCACAGACCTGCTCGATCGATCGATCGACCCTAGAGCGTCGATCGATCGAAGGTTCGATCGGTCGACCCCCAGACGTCGATTGATCGACCCTCCCTGGCAGCCTATTATTTCCCTTGTTTAATTAGTTGAATTAATTTCTCGTGGAATAAACCTTGGGCTTTCTAAATAAAATGATTTGGGAGATATTGAGGACCAGTAGGGTATATGGACCTATATTAGAACCTTTAATCTTCAACGAGGAGGGTAATTATGGGATATTTACTTTAGGTTGTTAGATTCATGAAACTTAAGGGTGAGGTGCGTAAGAGAGTTACGTTGGAATCAAATAAAGTTATTTACTGAATTTTAGATTTGTAAGGTTATAACCCATGAGTATTAGGTAATGAGTGAGAAAACGCTTCGAGTTAAGGTTAGAGACGAAACCTTATACATAATCATAATGATGGGAAATTAAAGATAAATGTTATGACAATGGGTTACGAGAGAAACCTATATTAATATAATGGAATGGGTATCTTTATATATTGTGTGTACATATATTATATTCATGTGAAAAACGTACCCGCGCTACTTGCTATCCCTGAGGTTACCGCGCTGGGACAATCGTATCCTGTGATGCCTTTGGGGGATATCGATTTGTACCCTAGAAGATAGAGATCCTAGGTACGGGCTATTAGATTGATAGTCGGACGGTCCTAAGAGACGTGTGGGTATGTACTGACCTCTTGGACTTGGAATCTATGCTTCGCCTCAACGTTGTTTTGTTTATGTTAATACAGTTCGAGAACGATTCCGAACTTGTATTCCCTTTGTGTGAACGATACAGGGACTGGATAGCAGAGTATGCTCGCACCATAATTTAGTTGGGGTGCTGTTGTATATATATATTATTCGAGTAGTTAATATATATATATGGTGATAAACTTTAATATGCCTACTATAATGTGTTAAGTGGGACTTAGTTGTTGACGCAATTATAAATATTTATTTTGTGAAAATATGAGAAGACACTGAGAAACCTTATGATTTAATGAAACTAAAACGAGAGGAGTACTTCAGATTGAAAGTTATATTTTTATAAAACATTGTCATCGTCCGGTTTTGTATACATATGAATAAGTTAAGATAAACGAACCATTGGGAAGGTTAGTACGATAGGAGTGCACATTAGAAGAGAGGTGAGTATTTCTCAAGAGAGAGACGAACTAATATGATGTTGCATTGGCCTGTATTCATTTAAATACTTGCTTAACGTATTTTAAAATCAAACACACTTTCGGGCCCTGACCCGTTTCCTTCTCTCTCTCTCTCTTGTGTATATATATATGTATATTTTCAGGTGCCCAGCCACAGGGGCGTCTTGCTTAGGATTCTTTGAGAAGAACGAGCTGCAGCTTAGGTGGGAGTTGTAGGTCCCTTGAGTAGACGGCTTCTGTCATTGACTCCACTCTTATTACTCTCATTTATGGGGCACGTGTTGCCCTTTTCATCATTTCATTTATTGTTGGGGATTTTTATATTTCAGTTATTCCAGTATTGTTTATGCGATTTGTTTCAGGATGGTTTATGATTTTAGTTTTATATTATTGACATTCGTTTGGTGAATGTATGGTTTTATTTAAATTTCGTGGTGTGATTCTCCATTGTAGAAATGTTGTTTTGTATTAATAAAAATCTTTTCTTTAATTAAAAATTTGGAAGTTCGTATGAAAAATGTTTTTGACACTTAGCTTAATTATTTAGGGTGTTAAATTGGAAAAATTATTTTTATCGACAGTGATGCTGAGAATGAACCAACTGTTTACCTTGATTTAATTTAATAAAGGAGTGATCGCCCGGTATATAAATTAGGCGGGGTGTCACAGGTGGTATCAGAGCATCAGGTTCTAGTGTCCATAGGATCTGTACGGCTTATTTTCGCTTTCAGCTTAACGTTATTGCTATAGAGCCCTATTGTTAGGACTGTTGTATTCTTGCTTTTACGTTTAAGTCTTCAGCTATTCGAGATTTGTTGATAACTGTAGACTGATAAACTTGTTCATGTTTCAGATGCCTCTGAGATGTGCTCCAAAAGATAGGCGTGCCCAAGCCGAGCAGCCAGCAGCTCAGGCACCAGGCACAATGAATGCGAATGAGGTAGCCGCCATCGTTGCTCAGGCGGTAAATGCCGCGATAGCAGTGATTCAGCAGGCTCCACCCCAGGTCCAGGCAGTGGCGCCAGTACCAACACAGCTTCCATCTGCAAGGGAGAGGGTTCGGGATGCTTTTCAGAAAGCACATCCCCCTGAGTTCTCTGGTAGCTCCGACATTGTCACGGTTAGCCAATGGAAGAAAGACATCCAGCGGCACCTCCGTATGTATGAGTGCACCGAAGTGCAGAAGCAGCTATTGGCCTCTTTCAAGTTGGTGGGAGACGCATTACAGTGGTGGGAGTCCACTACTACTTTGGAGGAGAGGGACACGATCCCTATTCAGATGTTCTGGGAGCGGTTTGACCGCAAGTACTTTCCACCCGCAGTGCAGACTGAGATGAGGCGGAAATTGCTAAATCTGAAGCAGGAGAACCTCACTGTAGCCGAGTATGAGGAAGAGTTCACGAGACTTCTCACTATTGTGCCGGATGAGGCACCCACTGAGAGCAAGAAAATTTTGCTGTTCGTCGACGGGTTAGCTTGGAGGATCCGTCAGCACCTTATTGGGAATCTATCCCTGAGTACTTTCACTGACGTACTCAATGCAGCGCTACTACATTGCCAGGATCACCACTTCCATCTTCAGGGAAGCAAGAGAGCAGGAGAGTCCAGCCAGCAGGGCAGGACCGTGGGTAATAGTGCCAGTGGGGCACCAACTTAGGGACAGACTCGTCAGCACGAGCAGAGTTCCCATCAGGGGGACCCTGCTAAACGATTCCGTTCAGGTGATTCTAAGCAGGGATTCGGGGGATTCAGGCAGGGCCATCAGGGTCAGCCTAATCAGCAGGGACAGCAGCAGGGCCAACACCGACCGCAGGGACAGCAGCAGGGCCAGCAAGGCCAACAGCGTGCACATCAGGGCCAACAGGGCCAATGGCGTGGAGGTAACGGCCAGCAGGGCCGTGGTCAGCAGGGACAGAGGGGAGATAATTTCAGAGGCCGGTGTTTTGTGTGCGGCAAGCACGACCATAAGCGTCAGGATTGCCCAGAGGGCGATAGGGCCCCACAGCAGCAGGGAGCCCGTAATGAGCCATAGAGACCACTCTTTCCACCTGCCCTTCCAGCCCCAGCCCAGGTGCCAGCCCTACCAGCCATTCCAGCAGCTCCAGTGCAGCAGGGGCAATTACAGTATGGACGTGTCTATAACATCCACCAGGCAGCAGCTCCACAGGCACCACCCGCGATTGAGGGTATGTTTCCTATCCATGGTACTATGGGTAAAGTTTTGTTTGATACGGGGGCAACGCACTGTTTTATAGCTACACATTTTGCGAAGTCCTTAGGATTATTAGCTACAGCAGAGAGCACCATGACGTGTGTCGACTCACCTTTGGGGAGTGGGTCGCTTATATTCTTTATATGCCGAGGAGTAGGAATAGAGATTGGTAGCTTGGTACTGCCTGCAGACATGCTAGACTTAGACATGCAAGAGCATGACGTGATTATTGGTATGGATTGGCTCGCATCTTATAGATCCATGATTGATTGCTTCGGTGGGAGCATTGTTTTTTCCATTCCGGGGCAAGAGATGTTTGTAGTAGCGATGCCTCGCCCAGAGGGAGGTTCGACCGCTCATTTATATTACATTGAGGAGGATACCTCTAAGGAAGTTGTGATTCCTTTGGATTCGATCCAAGTTGTTAGGGAGTATTCCGATGTGTTTTAGGAGATACCATGCCTACCGCCCAGTCGTGAGATAGACTTCGTTATAGATTTATTACCGGATACGAGACCTATAGCACGCGCACCGTACCGTATGGCTCCGGCAGAAGTGCGAGAGCTACGAGATCAGATTGAGCAGCTATTAGGTCAGGGTTTCATTCGTAGGAGTACCTCACCGTGGGGCGCTCCAGTCTTATTTGTAAAGAATAGAGATGGCTCACTGAGATTGTGTGTGGACTACCGGGAGTTAAACAAGATCACGATACGGAATAAGTATCTGTTGCCTCGAATCGATGATCTGTTCGACCAGTTAAGGGGAGAAACTTTCTTTTCGAAGATAGATCTGAGGTCGGGATACCATCAGTTACGGATTAGGGAGCAGGATGTTTCGAAGACTGCCTTCTTGACGAGATATGGGTCCTATGAGTTCAGGGTGATGCCGTTCGGACTCACAAATGCCCCAGCCGTTTTCATGGACTTGATGAACCGAGTATTCAGAGTGTTCTTGGATCAGTTCGTCATCGTCTTCATAGATGATATCTTGATATATTCACACTCCGAGGAGGAGCATGCCGAACACTTGAGGCAGGTTCTTCAGACTCTACGAGAGCATCAGTTGTATGCTAAGTACGAGAAGTGTGGATTCTGGTTGAGAGAGGTACAATTCTTGGGCCATGTTGTTTCTGAGCAGGGGATAGAAGTTGACCCGAGCAAAGTGTCAGCGGTGAGGGAGTGGGGGCAGCCCACGACACCGACGGAAGTGCGCAGTTTCTTGGGGTTAGCCGGATACTACAGGAGGTTCATTCGGGGATTCTCCAAAATAGCGGGTCCATTGACGAATCTGACTCGCAAGGGGGTACCATATGTTTGGGATGACGCTTGTCAGTTGGCTTTCGACGAGCTGAAGGACAAGCTTACTTCGGCACCAGTCCTTGCTTTACCGAAGCCGGGTGTAGAGTACCTGGTTTACACAGATGCGTCCTTACGAGGACTTGGGGGAGTACTTCAGCAGGAAGAGAAGGCTATAGCTTTTGCTTCCCGCAAGCTTAAGCCGCACGAGAAGAATTACCCCACCCACGACCTGGAGTTAGCTGCGGTCGTCTTTGCATTGAGAATTTGGAGGCACTATTTATTGGGCGAGAAATTCCGTTTGTTTATAGACCATAAGTCACTGCAGTATCTGTTCACTCAGCGAGAGCTGAATATGCGTCAGCGCAGATGGTTAGAGTTTGTGAAAGATTACCAGTTCGATATACAGTATCATCCGGGGAAAGCCGACGTAGTTGCTGATGCGTTGAGCCGTAGACCGGTTGACGATGTAGCGGACGTCTGGAAAGCAAAGTGGAAGGAGTTGGGTCACCAGGACGCAGTAGCACGTTCGTTCATATCCGTCATGTCAGTCACACCCGAAATTGTTACAAGGGTAATACAGGCGCAGACCACAGACCCGTTTTGCCAGGAGCAGATTGTGCGACTCCTAGTCGAGGGTGCTGAGTCCTATTCTGTTAGGTCGGATGGAGGGTTGCGGTTCAATGGGAGATTAGTGGTTCCAGAAGGAGCAGAGCTACGTCATGAAGTGATGGCTCATTCCCATGGGTCCCGATTTGCAGTACATCCGGGAGGCGATAAGATGTATCAGGACATGAGGCGACAGTACTGGTGGAGTGGGATGAAGAAGGACATCGCTGAATTTGTGTCCAAATGTTCTACCTGCCAGCTGGTGAAGGTGGACCACCAGAAACCGTCGGGATTTCTTCAGCCATTGGAAGTACCTGCGTGGAACTGGGAAAGTATTTCCATGGATTTCATTACAGGTTTGCCTACATCACAGAGGGGCCATGATTCTATCTGGGTGATTGTAGACCGTTTGACCAAGGTGGCTCATTTTCTGCCGGTGCGAACAGATTATACCACGGGTCAGTATGCTCAGTTGTTCATCGCTGAGATCGTCATATTACACGGGGTGCCCCTGAATATTGTATCAGATAGAGACAAGATTTTTGTGTCACGTTTCTGGGAAAGTTTTCAGGAGGCTATGGGTACAGAGTTGAGACTGAGTTCAGCTTACCACCCACAGACAGATGGTCAGACGGAGCGTACTAAACAGATGTTGGAAGATATGCTACGCATGTGTATCCTCGATTTCGGAGGAGGTTGGGAGCCACATCTTCCACTGGTAGAGTTCGCTTATAATAACTCCTATCAGTTTACGATTGGCATGGCTCCATTTGAGGCTTTGTACGGCAGGCCTTGTCGTTCTCCAACCTGTTGGCTCGAGGTGGGGGACAACAAGTTATTGGGACCAGAAGTAATCCAGGAGACCTCCGCGAGGATTGAGATAATCAGGAGTCGTATTCGGGTAGCCCAAGACAGGCAGAAGAGCTACGCCGATGCGAAACGGTTCTTCCAGGAGTTTAATGTGGGAGATCAAGTGTTGTTGCGTGTATCTCCTATGAAAGGAGTGATGAGGTTCGGGAAGAAGGGAAAGTTGGCTCCGAGGTACGTAGGACCATTTCCCATCATCGAGAGAATTGGGCCAGTAGCGTACAGGTTGGGCTTTCCAGAACATATACATCGCATCCACGATGTATTCCACATCTCGCCGTTAAGACGATACCTTCGGGATGATATGGCCCATACTCACATTGCGATAGATGAGATCGACTTGCAGTCGGATAGCTCTTACGAGGAGAGACCGGTGGCTATTCTAGACTACAGTGAGAGGAGATTGAGGTCGAAGATAGTTCCACTCGTGCGGGTCCAGTGGGAACATCATAATGTGGAGGAATCCACTTGGGAGCGTGAGGCAGATATGCGCGAGAGATATCCAGAGTTGTTTTTACCAGGTATGCCTTATTTTCCGAATTTCGGGATGAAATTCCTTTATTAGGGGGGAAGTATGTAATACCCCGTATTTTTATGCTATATTTAATTTGGGGATTTAATTAATAAAAATCCGGAAATTAATTATGTTATAATTATTAACGTGACTAGAGTTAGTAATTATGGAAAAATTGTTGAATATTACTAATGAGCATAGTAATATGTTATATTGGTTATATTGAATGTCATAAGTGAATTAAATGACTATTTCGGAAAAAAATTAAGTCGGGACGTGCTCGTGTCGCGTAGGGACTAATTATGTTAATTAAAAAGTGAATATTTTATAAGTTGTCCATATGGTCGTTTTGAGTGCGCCAACGCGTCCGGAAGGGTCGAGATAGTCAGAAAAGTGTACCCGGGGGTTTAGTTTGGGTCTCGGGATGTTTTTAGGCTTAATTAGTGACCCGGGAGGGCGTTTTGGTCATTTTACATATTAGGGTAATTAAACCCACGAATTTCAGCCATCCTTAGCAGCCATTTAAGTCAGCCTTTCAGGGTTAGATCATTCAGAACCCTAAGACGGCTAGTGGAGAAGAGAGGAGAGACCTTGCTAGGTGATTCAAGGCCAAAAACACCACATTTTGCACCACCGTCACCACCACCAACGCGTAAATCGCGAGGAGGAGAACGCAGCCACACCAATATCAGCAGGAAACCAGACCTCTGAAATCCCAGGCAAGTGTTTAACTTGTGTATTTTCGTTGGTGCAATAATCATGTTAGTGTAGGAATGATTAAGAGTATAATCCATGGAAGAAAACCCAATTTTAATAGGGATTTGCATGTAGAAATCATATGAACCGTATTCTGGAAATTAATATGTGAAGTAGATGTTTAACCCACGAAATTATGATGATTTGTTAGAAGGAATTTCTGGAGAAAACTGATTAGAACAAAGGTTAAGAAAACTGTAGGGTTCTTGATGATTAGATGAAATATTAGGTTGTTTAACCATGTTTATTGATGTATATACGCATGCTAATCGTTAAAGATACCTGGAATTATGTTAGGATGTTAACAGTAGACTTTTTGGGTCAATTAGAGTTGGAAAATATGAGTTTTGATGAAGAAACTTACGCAATCCCGTCACTGCAATTTCTGTAGAATTTTCACAGACCTGCTCGATCGATCGATCGACCCTAGAGCGTCGATCGATCGAAGGTTCGATCGGTCGACCCCCAGACGTCGATCGATCGACCCTCCCTGGCAGCCTATTATTTCCCTTGTTTAATTAGTTGAATTAATTTCTCGTGGAATAAACCTTGGGCTTTCTAAATAAAATGATTTGGGAGATATTGAGGACCAGTAGGGTATATGGACCTATATTAGAACCTTTAATCTTCAACGAGGAGGGTAATTATGGGATATTTACTTTAGGTTGTTAGATTCATGAAACTTAAGGGTGAGGTGCGTAAGAGAGTTACGTTGGAATCAAATAAAATTATTTACTGAATTTTAGATTTGTAAGGTTATAACCCATGAGTATTAGGTAATGAGTGAGAAAACGCTTCGAGTTAAGGTTAGAGACGAAACCTTATACGTAATCATAATGATGGGAAATTAAAGATAAATGTTATGACAATGGGTTACGAGAGAAACCTATATTAATATAATGGAATGGGTATCTTTATATATTGTGTGTACATATATTATATTCATGTGAAAAACGTACCCGCGCTACTTGCTATCCCTGAGGTTACCGCGCTGGGACAATCGTATCCTGTGATGCCTTTGGGGGATATCGATTTGTACCCTAGAAGATAGAGATCCTAGGTACGGGCTATTAGATTGATAGTCGGACGGTCCTAAGAGACGTGTGGGTATGTACTGACCTCTTGGACTTGGAATCTATGCTTCGCCTCAACGTTGTTTTGTTTATGTTAATACAGTTCAAGAGCGATTCCGAACTTGTATTCCCTTTGTGTGAACGATACAGGGACTGGATAGCAGAGTATGCCGCACCATAATTTAGTTGGGGTGCTGTTGTATATATATATTATTCGAGTAGTTAATATATATATATGGTGATAAACTTTAATATGCCTACTATAATGTGTTAAGTGGGACTTAGTTGTTGACGCAATTATAAATATTTATTTTGTGAAAATATGAGAAGACACTGAGAAACCTTATGATTTAATGAAACTAAAACGAGAGGAGTACTTCAGATTGAAAGTTATATTTTTATAAAACATTGTCATCGTCCGGTTTTGTATACATATGAATAAGTTAAGATAAACGAACCATTGGGAAGGTTAGTACGATAGGAGTGCACATTAGAAGAGAGGTGAGTATTTCTCAAGAGAGAGACGAACTAATATGATGTTGCATTGGCCTGTATTCATTTAAATACTTGCTTAACGTATTTTAAAATCAAACACACTTTCGGGCCCTGACCCGTTTCCTTCTCTCTCTCTCTCTTGTGTATATATATATGTATATTTTCAGGTGCCCAGCCACAGGGGCGTCTTGCTTAGGATTCTTTGAGAAGAACGAGCTGCAGCTTAGGTGGGAGTTACAGGTCCCTTGAGTAGACGGCTTCTGTCATTGACTCCACTCTTATTACTCTCATTTATGGGGCACGTGTCGCCCTTTTCATCATTTCATTTATTGTTGGGGATTTTTATATTTCAGTTATTCCAGTATTGTTTATGCGATTTGTTTCAGGATGGTTTATGATTTTAGTTTTATATTATTGACATTCGTTTGGTGAATGTATGGTTTTATTTAAATTTCGTGGTGTGATTCTCCATTGTAGAAATGTTGTTTTGTATTAATAAAAATCTTTTCTTTAATTAAAAATTTGGAAGTTCGTATGAAAAATGTTTTTGACACTTAGCTTAATTATTTAGGGTGTTAAATTGGAAAAATTATTTTTATCGACAGTGATGCTGAGAATGAACCAACTGTTTACCTTGATTTAATTTAATAAAGGAGTGATCGCCCGGTATATAAATTAGGCGGGGTGTCACACTTTCTTGAGGACAGTGGTGGGGTCGTCCCCTCCACTGGCCCTCATTATAGCCGACGGTTCAAATTACCAAATTAATGGTTTTTAACAAAGTTTTTCCTCGTCTTTCTTGAGGACAGTGCTGGGGTCGTCCCCTCCACTGGCTCTCATTATTGCCGAGGATTAAAATTACCAAATTAATGGTTTTTAACAATGTTTTCTCTCGTCTTTCTTGAGGACAGTGGTGGGGTCGTCCCCTCCACTGGCCCTCATTATAGCCGAGGGTTCAACTTACCGAATTAATGGTTTTTAACAAAGTTTTTCCTCGTCTTTCTTGAGGACAGTGGTGGGGTCGTCCCCTCCACTGACCCTCATTATCGCCGAGGGTTCAAATTACCAAATTAATGGTTTTTAACAAAGTTTTCCCTCATCCTTCTTGAGGACAGTGGTGGGGCCGTCCCCTCCACTGGCCCTCATTATAGGCGAGGTGATTAAATTAATGGTTTTTAACAAAGTTTTCCCTCGTCTTTCTTGAGGACAATGGTGGGGTCGTCCCCTCCACTGACCCTCATTATAGCCGAGGGTTCAAATTACCAAATTAATGGTTTTTAACAAAGTTTTCCCTCGTCTTTCTTGAGGACAGTGGTGGGGTCATCCCCTCCACTGGCCCTCATTATAGGCGAGGGTTCAAATTACCAAATTAATGGTTTTTAACAAAGTTTTCCCTCGTCTTTCTTGAGGACAGTGGTGGGGTCATCCCCTCCACTGGCCCTCATTATAGCCGAGGGTTCAACTTACCAAATTAATGGTTTTTAAAAAAGTTTTCCCTCGTCTTTCTTGAGGACAGTGGTGGAGTCGTCCCCTCCACTGGCCCTCATTATAGTCGAGCGTTCAACTTACCAAATTAATGGTTTTTAACAAAGTTTTCCCTCGTCTTTCTTGAGGACAGTGGTGGGGTCGTCCCCTCCACTGACCCTCATTATAGACGAGGGTGGTTCTCTGTGGATGTTTCCATGAGTACTAGAGATGATAACCACAGGATGAGGGGAAACACTGATATTTCTCATTAATTTTTCAAGTGTTCTGTTGGAGCAACTCTTATTACAATTATGGTCTATCAAGACCTTACAGCACTACTGATAGTATTTCTTCAAATGATTTGCATTCCAGGGGTTGGAAAAGGGTTCCCCTTCTAGGTTTTCTAGTCTATAGGTCCCAGGGATGACTTCATCGATGACTCTATATGGGCCATGCCAATTAGGATGGAGCTTGTTGGGCTTTTTCCATGTCTTCTTGAGGACCAATTCCCCCACTGCAATCGGCCTCTGTTTCACCCTCTGATTGTAAAACCTTGTGGTCCTCTGCTGGTAGGCTGCCTGCCTTATCTCAGCGTCCTCCCTCCTTTGCTTAATCCGGTCCAAGTCGAGTCTCCTCTCTTCCGCATTTCTCTGGGGGTCATACCTTTGGACCCTATGAGTAGGAAACTCAACCTCGATGGAGATGACGGATTCTGAGCCGTAAGATAGCATGAATGGGGTCTCTCCGGTAGAGGTCCTCACTGTCGTCCTGTATGCCCACAACACGGCATATAACTCCTCAACCCATTTTCCTTTTGCCTCCTCAAGCCTCTTCTTGATTCCGTCTAAGATTGTCCTGTTTGTAACTTCTGTTTGCCCATTGGCCTGAGGTCGGCCTGGGGTGGAGAAAAATTATTTGATACTCACCCTTTCACAGTGCTTCTGTAGAGAGGTATTCTTGAACTGAGTCCCGTTATCCGAGATGAGGGTGTTGGGGAGACCATATATGCATATAATATTTTTCCAGATGAACTGGAAGGTCTTCTGATCTGTGATCGTCACCATCGGCTCCGCCTCCACCCACTTTGAAAAATAGTCAATGGCTACGATGAGGAACCGGTAATTATTGACGACCCTAGGCAAGGGTCCCACTAGGTCAATCCCCCACACTACAAATGGCCATGGAGATGTAATGGAAGTAAGAGGCTGATGGGGTTGGTGAGGGATGGTGGCAAATCTTTGACATTTGTCACACTTTTTTACATAAGCTGTGGCATCCTTCCCCAAGGTCGGCCACCAGTACCCTTAGGTGATTACCCTCTTCGCTAGGGTTCTACCCCTGATGTGGCTGGAGCATGATCCTTCGTGCATATCTTGCAAAATGGAAGGGACTTCTGAGGAATGCACACACCTAAGTAAGGGGAGCAAAAACCCCTTTTTGTACAAAGTGTCTCCAATGACAGTGAATTTTGCAGCCCTGTATCTCAGCTTCCTCCTTTCTTGCCTTGCTTCTGGCATCTCTCCCTATTTAATGTATCGGATCAGAGGGTCCATCCATGAAGCCTCCTGAGAAACATTCAGGAAATTTCCAAGTGTTCCCTCAGCATCTTCAATATTGGTCGAAGCAAAATTTCCACTGGGACCGTCCTCCTGATGTCCGTCCTGGTCACCGAGGCCAACCTAGCAAGGGCGTCAGCTCAACCATTATCGAGCCTAGGTATCCTCTTTAACCTTACTTCTCTGAAGTTCTTCAATAATGACCGCACCTTCTCAAGGTATCTAGCCATCCTCTCATCCTTGGCCTCATAGACTCCTAGAATCTGATTCACTACTAGCCTCAAATCGCTATGAATCAAAATTTAGCCGATTCTAAGAGATTTGGCCAAGGAGAGGCCTGCTATCAAGTCCTCATATTCGGCCTCATTATTGTAAGCCTTGAAGTTGAACCTCAGGGCGTACTCAATGTCTGTTCCATCGGGCGCTGATACTATTAATCCAGCCACACTCCTGCTTTCACAGGATGACCCATCAACGAAGAGGCTCCACACAGTATGTTCTTCTGAGAAACTTCCATCGATGAGTGACCCCTGTCTGAAGAGGTACCTTCCCTCTTCATTTTCAGCCACTTTCCTTCTAGCGGTGCTTGTCTCAACCTTATCCGTAGAAGGGTCGGTGAGTCTACCTTGCTGGGTATCTGTCCTGCTGAAGCCCTCATCCTCGGTCTCCTTACTTTCCCAGGTAAACTCGGCCACGAAATCTGCCAATACTTGCCCCTTAATGGCCGTCCTTGGCTGATACACAATGTCGAACTCCCCCAGCTCTATAGCCCATGTCATTAGACTTCCTAATTTTTCATGCTTGTGCAAGACCTTCCTAAGAGGAGAGTCAGTGAGGATGACCATTGTATGAGACTGGAAGTATGGCTTCATCTTTCTCGATGCGTGAATCAAGGCGTAGGCCAACTTTTCCATCCTTAGATATCTTTGCTCTGGCCCTTGGAGTGCCTTGCTGTTAAAATACACAGGCTTCTGTATCTCGTCTTCGTCTCTTACAATGGCTGCACTGATGGCAGACTCTGAGACGGCGAGGTACACATAAAGTCGTTTACCCTACACGGGGCGTGACAGCAGCAAGGGAGACCCCAGATATGATTTTAGCTCCTTGAAAGCCTCATCACACTCTTCACTCCATTCAAAGGCCTTCCTGAGGATCTTGAAGAATGGTAGACACCTGTCTGTGGCCCTTGACACAAATATGTTCAAGGCAACAACTCTCCTCGTGAGTCTCTGAACGTCTTGGATGGACTTGGGGGTCTTCATCTCAACAAGGGCTTTTATCTTTTCAGGATTGGCCTCGATGCCTCTTTGGTTGACAATGAACCCCAGGAACTTCCCTTCTCCGATCCCGAAGACACACTTGGTCGGGTTGAGCTTCATCTGGTATTTGTCCATCGTGTTAAAGGTCCTTTCCAGGTCTGCCACATGATCCTCTGCCTTCAAACTCTTAGTCAGCATGTCATCTACATAGACCTCCATAGACTTCCCAATTTGGTCTTCGAACATTTTATTTACGAGACGCTGGTACGTTGCCCCTGCATTTTTTAGGCCAAAGGGCATGACCCTATAACAGTATGTTCCTTTATCAGTAATGAAGGTTGTCTTCTCCGAGTCTTCAGGGTTCATGGAGATCTGGTTTTATCCTGAATAGGCATCCATAAAGCTCATGAGCTCATGGCCTGCGGTAGCGTCTACCATCTAGTCAATGCGGGGGAGAGGGAAGATGTCTTTGGGACATGCTTATTGAGGTCTGTGAAGTCCACACACATTCTCCACTTCCCATTGACCTTTGGGACAATGACTGCATTGGATAGCCATTCAGGGTAGACGACCTCTCTGATAAATTCAGCGTCTTCTAATTTTTTGACTTCGTCCCTAATGACTTCATACTTCTCTCTAGAGTAAATTCTCCTCTTCTACTTTACCGTCTTCGCTCCCTCTACCACATTGAGCTTGTGGCACATGATTTCAGGGTCAATCCCCGACATATCTACATGACTCCATGCGAAGAAGCTTCGTCTTCTCCTCAACAGTTTAATGAGGTCTTCCTTGATATTGGGCTTCAGAGACTTGCCGATTTGGATGGTTTTTTTCGGGTCATCCTCATCGAGGATGATGGATTTTACCTCTTCCGCGGCCTCTCCTTTCTTGAGCTTCATCTCGTCCCTGGGGTCTAGGGTATCAATATTGTAAGTGGTCGTAGCCCTCTTGTGTGCCTCCCTTTCTTCAGCGGAGTTATAGTAACATTCTTGCGCTGTCGTCTGGTCTCCCTGAACTTCTCCCACCCCATAAGGGGTAGGGAATTTGATCATCTGATGGACCGTATACGGCACAGCTTCAAACCCCTTGAGGGCCACACGCCCCAGTATGATGTTGTAGGCCGAAAACACATGCTCATCCATCACAAAGAAACTGACCTTCTTGGTGAGCCATCTCGGCCATTCGTCCCCCATCCTGAAATCATCCTCATACACTCCAAGTGGATGAACCTTTTCCCCACTGAACCCAATCAATAGATGATGGTACGGGACGAGTCTAGCATGACTGAGACCCAAGGCTTTGAAGCATGGCCAAAACATTACATCTGCAAATGAGCCTCCATCTACTAGGATCCTCGGCACCTCACACCCATGCAACCTGGTGGTGATGACGAGAGGGTCATCATGTGGGGCTAAGAGGCCTTTGAAGTCCATTCTTGAAAATCCCACTATTAGGGTGTCCATATCAACCTTCTTCCTCTTTTATGACTTGACCTCCAGAGAAGTCGAGTGTACTGTCTTCGTCACTGCCCTGGCTTCTGCCACGTGGGCCTTCCTATCTGCGACTTCAGACCCTCCTCCTGCCAGACCCCCGGAGATCATTCCCACTCCAATTGAGATTATATTTAGCCTCTTGACAGGGCCTTGGTCGTCTCTCGGCGGGAGGTCAGGGTCGTCCTCATCATCAGAAGGGTCGTCCCCTCTTTTTTGAGGACCTTCTTTGCATGCATCAACTCGCTTTTTTCTGGGGTCGTTCCCTCGGCCCCTCTTGAAGGCACCTTTGTCAACGTACTTTTTGAGCTTTCCTTCTTTCAGCATCCTCTCAATCTCATCTTTCAGAGCAAAACATTTGTCTGTTACGTGGCCATGGTCTTGGTGAAATTCACACCATAGGTTCTTATTCCTCTTACTGGGGGCTGCCCTCAGCTTCTCAGGCCACTTCAGTGATCGATCACTCTTTATCTCATTGAGAATCTGTTCACAGCTAACCGTGAGAGGGGTGTAACTAGTGAACTTGTCATCCGTAGACCTCTTCTTCCCCTCTTTGCTATTCTTAGGGTATTTACCCCCACTAGCACCTCCTTTTTCGTCTTCATATTTTGCGTCCATCGCCTCTTCGACGTTCATCACCTTTCCTTCCGTTGCCAGTAATTCATCCATCGTCCTCGGGGGGTCTTCAGCAAGCTTCCATAACAGCTTCCCTTTTTGGAGTCCTCCAATCAGGGTTGTCATAGCTATGCTCTCCTCATAGTCTTCCACCTCCAACTTTTCTTTGTTGAATCTGGCTATGTAGTCTCTTAGACTCTCATTCTTCCCCTGCTTAACATAGAGCAGGTGGGTGGTCTTCTTCTGTGGCCTCGCCCCAAAGCAAAAGTTGTGGATGAACCGGTCTGTCAACTGCTTAAAGTTTTCAATGGAGTTTTTTGGGAGAGACGTGTACCAGACATGTGCAGCCCCAGTCAGGGTACCAGAGAAGGCACGACACCTCATCTCATCCGAGATAGAGTATATGTCTACTGCTTACTGATACATCTCCACGTGGTGGACGGGGTTGGTGCTCCCATCATATCTTGGGGTGACCACTGGTGGCTTGAACTTTGATGGCGTGGGGGAGTTGACTATATTTGCCACAAAGGGTGAGCCTATGGTGTATCCCCTCTGAAGAGGGTCCCGGCTCTTCAGTATATCACCGATCTTATCCTCTAGTCGCTGGATTGAGTCATTCCAGGACCTCACGGGGTCGGCTTGGCCGATGTTATCCCCTGTCGCCTCTTTAAGGTGGACGGAGGGTTCTGCTGCAACAGGCCTGTGTCAGTTATTTACTTCCCTTTGGCCGTCATCCCCTCCTTGGGTCGTCCATCTGCTGCCTCCCTCCTGGAACTCGCAGCACTTCTTGACCTGGAAATTTTTTCCCGCAGGTCATTTACTAGGCCCAGCCTCTCAAAGGCTGACCCCCTGCTCAAGCGATCAAAAGCAGAGCCTCTCGGGCGATCATCAGGATTTGGTCTCCCGCACTTTCCTCTACTATCCTGGAGTGGTCGTACAATATTGTTGGAGACCTCATACGGTTCCCAGTATTCTATAGGGGCCTCCTCTCCGTCCAGGTCATCATACCTTTCTTCAGGGCAAGGGTTTCCTTGCCTCCCCAGGCATAGACGCCGGGGGTCAGCAACATCCCTATGCCGCTGAGGGGGTGGCAGGTCTTTGCGTGGTCCCTGGGGTGGTCCCTTGGCCTCATGCTGTCCTGGAGCTGCTGTCGGAGTAATCATCTCAGGTGAGACCCCTGGTGGTCATAGTATGCTTTGGCTCAGAGCTGCGAACTGCTCTTGCATGATCCGCTGGCTTGCTGCCAGAGACTTCAAGGCTGCCGCCACATCTGCCATCTCAGACTGAGGTGGTGGCTGACTGGAACTGGGTCCTCCCCCATCATCCGGTGGGGGAAGCGGTGGTGGTGGCATCTCTGGTGCCATTTGTTTGAGCTATGAAAAGTTGAACTGAAGAAAAGACTAGAGATCTTGAGAACCTTAGTGGGTCTCTTTCAATGGTGAAACATCTCCTCTCAGGGGGAGTGCTGGCTCACCACCAGAGTTCCCAGTGAGGTCAACCTGTACAAAGGAAGATATGTCTTCTCGTTCCCACAGACGGCGCCAAACTGATGATGCTGAGATTTAGCACCACCGGATAAGTGATAATGAGCTCAAACAGTAGTAACCATGGCATCCATAGAGATGTATAAGTGTATAAGTATGTAGAAGTGGATGAGTATAAGAGGAACCAAGACAATGATGTATAGTGGTTCAGCCAATTTGGCCTACATCCACTGTGAGTGTGTGATCCACTAAGTATGGGCACTAATGGCCTTGGATACAATGCACATAAGCTCACTTTCTCTCTCTACTGTGTCTACAAGCAGAGTTTTAGCTAGGGTTACAAAATATCGATCCATCCCCCTGTAAGGTTGTAGGTGACAAGTATATATAGGTCTTGGGGGGTGTAGTGTACCCCCCAAGTATGCACGGTGCATGTGAATGATGATCTAGCCAATCCCCTGTCGACACCTGTAGATGCCAAATGATGACATAATATTCCCTCACGTGAGGGTGTGATTTTGTCATAACGGTCTCCCATGTGCCATGTGAGCCTCACGCGCACTGTTCCACGCGTCTCCCAAACCACGCGCTGTGATGATGTCACCCTCGGCCTATGAGACAAGGCCGAGGGCAAAGTTCCTTCCGGTAGTGAGTCTGGCCTATTTTAGGCCTCGTACTGTCGTACCCTTGGAGGGTCGTCTGGAACCTGATGAAGGGTCGGCCCCCTGAGGGGTCGTCTGGAACCTGATGAAGGGTCGGCCCCCTGAGGGGTCGTCTGAGTGGAGGGTATATATGGGTATATCACCACTTATTTAGTGATTTATTGCACATAAATTTCATAGTTTTATGCATTTGGGAAATTGCAAATGAATGATGTGAAATGACAAAAAAACTTAAATTAACTGGCATTTTGCAAGGATGATGTGATAATATTTTGAAAAACTTACTGAGATCATTTTGATGAAATGGAATAGAAATGGAGTTATCTAAGAAGTGGGTTAACAACACTCTATAAAGACTACACATGGATAAATAACATCCACTATGATATAGGAACCCATGTGCCCGAGTATCCAGTGCAGCGTTAGCCCCCAACCGAAGCAGAGCAATGACAGTCCCTTTCTTGTATTCTCTTTCGCCCCTGTCCTCTCAACTATCACGCCCTTCCCGTGTCCTCTCTTCTCTCCCTCACTCGTAAATTCATCCCCTATCGAAATAGAGCAGCATCAGAACGCAACTCTCTTTTCATCCATGAAGCAGTGCAGCGGCAGCACACAAGGGTATGTGTTCACCGGCAGTAGGTATTCCTTGTTATTGTTTGTAATCTTTTGTTATTGAGTGATTAACTGATTCAGTATTAATATATGTTTCGCTATCTTGATTGCCTACTTTCTCCTTCTCTGACAATTCGTTGATGGCATATGAATTCAAGGTCCTACATAGTTTGTAGAATATTAAATTGCATCTACGTGAATTTTACTTCTTGATCCCTCTCCTCTCTGATTTTATTCTTGTCATGTTTATTGATGTATTCATCAAACATTGCTTCTATAGAGTGTTTTAGTTCCTTCGCTTCTTCACTTATTTTAGTTTCCTCTCTAGCGAAAGAGTGCACTTCGGTCATACTACAAAAATGGTTTAGAGAAGAGTTACAGAGAATGTTCGGTGTCGATAATATACATCCTGATTTGAATCAAGCCATATATGGATCGATTAAGTAAGTCACTGAACGTAGATGAGTCTGAAACAGAAGTTGATGACATTGACTCAAAGTTCAAACTGCATTTCACCCCTGTTGAGGTTGGTAGAAATGGACAGTTTGAGAGACCATACAGGAAATCACAGTAAACTATTTGCAGTACGGAGAGTTTGTGGGGATTTTCTAACAAGTTTGGTTATACTTCCGAGAAATTCGTATTGCAAATATCTCTAGGAACAATATATGTTTGTTTTGGCTAGTGATTGCAATTGTTTTGAAAACTTAAGTAGTTTTTGTTGCTGTAACTTTATTTTTGTGCCTCCTGGTAGAGAATGTATGAATTGGAGGATGCCAAGGAAACCCCAGAGCTGATGGCCTTAGATTTTACCTGTGCAATGTTCCTAACACATGAAGCTGTCTTAGAGGATCTAGGCACATGGTATAAAAATATTTTAGGCCAAATGACCGAAAAACACAATGAACTTGGGCCACTTTTTTACATTGGACAATCTTTTGTTCCCTTTCTTGCAAGAACTAGACTTGAACTCACTTGCATATATTTACATATTTGTTACAATCCCGAACTATTTAATGCATCTTTCATTTTTGTCTATTCCCTCTGCTTCGCATAATTTTCATAAGCATTTATTCATTTATCTTGATCCCTTTCGTGATGATATTTTGTCTCCGCCAACTTTGTGACCTAAATTAACATTATTAGGCAGACCATATGAATAAATGACACTAGCACGTGACACGACACGACACGACTTGACATGCCAAAATGCTATTTTACAAATGTAGGACACGAATACATAAATTTATTATCTAAAAATAATAATAAAATGACCATAATTTTTATTTAGTCAGAGTGATATTATATTAATGAAATAAAGAAAGTCAACGAGAAACAATAACATCCCACAATATTATACTTGCATCCCAATTTTTAGATCCCAAAAAATTACACTTTGTCCCACACTTTGTCTTTACAAAAATTACATTTTAGCCCTAAGAATGTGTCCAGAGTGTGTCATACAATGTGGCAAATGTACTACCTCAAGGTTTAGTTCCCATTCCTTGTTGAGTCATGTTATTTGATTAAGACTTGAAACCGCACTTGCTATTGAAATGTGTAACTAAACATCAATATTTTGAATTTGGCAAATGTCATTTCAATAGCATGTGCATTTTATATGTTAGTCTCTATTAAATTGTTGGCCTTCAATCTTGTCGAATGATAATAATTAATTACTCTCTTTTGTTTGTTTGTTTTATATGTTGGAACTCATTGGAAGCTCGATGGTTGTGCATGTAGAGGTGAACCAGTGCTACTTGATAAATGACGAGTTAAACACTTTAGTGCTGCTTGAAGAGAAGACTGCGAAATTTGAGATGAATTTCATATGTATTGACATGAATTTTATATTGACATGAATTGAGACAAAATTCAACTTTCCTCAGATGAATTTCATATGTATTGACATGAATTTTCTATTAATGGGATTTGAGCCATTAATATTCAGTGAGCTTATTGCTAGGATGTTTATTAGTGTTGTTGCAGACTATTTGTATTGTTGTTGTACTATTTTTGCCATGCTGATTTTATATTATTATTGAATTTTTGTTATTATAAAATGGGTACGAAAAATAAGGGAAATGATGCTGATTTTTGAGGGGTAATATTATTTATAATTATTTTTTTTTCTTTGATCCAAAAATTTGGCACAGTATAAACCCGTGCCAAAAGTGTATCAAATCTAGCACGATTTTGAATTGTTACAAAAGTGTAGCAAAATGTACTCAATCTAGCGCAGTTATAAAGTGTGCCAGAAATATCAAATTTTGGCATGGTTTTAAAGTGTCCCAAAAGTGTTCCTATTTGGCCAAATCTAGTACACTTTTAAACCGTGCCAGGAAAAAAATGGACATTTTGGAACACCTGATTCTGCCACAGTTCAAAACTGTGCCAGATTTGATCTGGAACAATTCAAAATCGTGCCAGATTTGATCTGACATAATTTTAAACTGTGTCAGATTGCTATTTTTGGTGTATCCACTTACATTTTAAATAAACCGGTGCCAAATTTTATCTTTAATTAAGTAACAACATGAAAAAAATAAAAACAATTACCAAACCATCCATGCAGAAGTAATATAAATCCATCACATGATAATACCGAATAAACCATCAGTTGCCAATATAAAATTCCAACTAAAAATCTACTGAAATAAACTAAGTCCACAAATACAAAGTCTGATAAACTGAATAAAAGAAATAACTGAAGGGAGACATGCCCAAATGGTATAACTGAACCTGAATCCTACTCTAGGAATGAAACAACTAAAGCGTCTAGTATAAATCCTACAAGCATCCACAAGTGTTGCAGATACTCATCCCCGGAATAAATATTAATCTTGGCATCTTTGTGGTCACCTAAAGGGTTTTCAAAATATTTTGCAAGATGGGTCAGAGCCCGAAGTATTTTGAAAACATTTAACAAGTATTTATCACAATTTAAAATCAGTTATTGATTACACATGTTAGTTCACCGTACACTTCCTTGAATTCCTCACATCTCAACTCATGTGAACGCCTAACGTCATTGTAATACCCCACATTTTTTATGATTTAAATAATTATGAGATTATTTATTACAGCGAGATTAATTAAATTTTAAATGTGAAGAAATAAATTATTAATTAATCCGAATCTAATAAAAATGAATATTAACTAGCGTGCTAAGGGTTAATACTTATTATTTTAATATTACTGTGAGATATGTAATATGGAACTATACACTTTGGTAAATTGTCGAGAGATGATAATACGACAGTTTAGTGAATTAAGTCAGACGCGCATGTGAGTCGTGTCGGGACTAAATTGGTGGAATAAATATATAAATTATTTCCAGTAACTCGTATGATGATTTCGAGTGTACCGTTGAGTCTGAAAGGGTCGAAATAGTCGAAATAGTATACTCGGGTGTTTAGTTTGAGCCCCGAGGCAATTTTAGGCCTAACCGGCACCCCGAAAGGGCATTTTGGTAAATTGGATTTTTAGGCCTAATTAATGGACAAAAATTAGTACTTTATTAATCAGCCAAAACAATTGCATTAGGGTTAGACAGCTGGTGAAAGCAAGAACGGCCATAGGAAGTGCGAGGGAAGACTTTTGCCAAGAGAAGAGGACCAAATCGACACCACCTTGCACAACCACCACCACCACCGTGTAGATCGGGACGAGGGGAACACACCCATACCAACATCATCCAAAAATCAGACTACTCGTCCAAGGTAAGTGTTTATAACTTGCTGTATTTCGGTATTAATTAGATTCATGTTAGTATAGGATTGTTAGGATGATGTTTTGAGTTATAAAAATGGTGAAATTGAGGAATTTATATGTGTAAATAAATTATGTGATTTATTAGATTGAAACCCTTAATATACGTAGACTGGAAATCACGTTTTAATGAATTCGTATGTAGAACAAATCTGGAAATTATGGTTCCTTGAATGTGTATTGGAGGAACTAGGGTTTTGATGAATTTAAATTGAGGATTCCACGTTTTATTAATGATTCGTAATGAATTGATGGTGCTAGGATGATAGAATTCATATATTGTTGATGGAGTTCGATGTATAACTGTTTGTTTGGAGTTTGGGGTGTTGAAGGAGAAGATTTGAGGTTAAAAATGGTGAAAAACGTTGAAAAACCAAGTTAGGGGACAAACAGCGAATTCTTGCGCGAAGTCGCTCGAAGTCGTTCATGCGACATGTGGCAGTCGTTCAAACGATTCGACACCTCGTTCGAGCGACAGAGTGAAATTTTGAAATTTTCTTTTAGGACCCAGTTTTGAGTTTATTAGTTCAGAAATGAGAGAAATATTTTCCAAATAATAAACGTATGTGAGGTAGGACTTCGGAAGAAGTATGGGGGACTAAATACTTTAATAAATTCGGTACGGAGAGAACACACCGTAGAGATTACGAGAGGGATAATAATCTAAATAACTAGTGAGGAATGTTGAAATCAATATGCGTCAGAGAAGCATATATGTAGGTGAGGGGAAATACCTATCTATTATAATAGGATGTGTGTATACCTATTATGTATTGTTATTATTAAAGACACTAATGGGTGATAACCTGGGGGTGTGAAAATCTTATATTAATAAGTGTACTAATGGGTGATAACCCGAGGGTACAAAAGCATATTGTAAGTGTACTAATGGGTGATAACCTGGGGGTACAAGATTACTTAAATAAGTGTACTAAAGGTGATAACCCGGGGGTACAGTATGTTAATTAGGTGCACTAATGGGGTATAGCCCGGGGGTGCAGTATCATGTTATATATATATATATATATATATATATATATAGGAAAGAAGTGACTATATATATAAGCATGAGAGTTGTGAATTAATCTACTATGAATAGTAATGAATGTGGGAATGGAAATTTGTTAAGAAAATTCTAATCGTATACTTGAATTATTATGAAAATGGAAAATGTATTAATTAGCTTTTCCGCATAGGCTAGTTGGTTAACGTATCATATGGGCGAAACGGGCGTTCTAATAGTGAGGGTAAATATTATTAGGATGGATTTAGGCTAGTTATATTGGGTGGTATAGCTAAGAAGAAAATGTAGATGCGTGTTAGGCGTGCACAATAGAAGAGGGGTGAGAATCTCAAGAGAGAGTTCGAACTAACATGTAATTGATACTTGCTTTACTGCAAATTTTAAATACTTGCTGAAACAAATATTTTTACACATCGGGCTCTGACCCGTTTCTTGCATCTTCTCTCTCTCTTGCTATATATATGTATTATATCAGGTGCTCAGCCACAGGGGCATCAGGCTTAGAGTTTCGGATTGCGTGGTATGCTGTAGCTGTTGTGGGAGCTGCAGGACTTTGTTTATACGCTTAGACTATTTCATTCCTATTCATTATGACATTTCTTTAGGGCATGTGTCGCCCCTTCCTTAGACAGTTTCAGAGATTATGTTTACTCTATTCCTCGTTTACTTTCATTTGGATTGATGGATATTATTTTTTTGGTTTAGTGTTTTGAACCGGGATGTTTCACCCAGTCTTATTTATTTCAGCATGCGATTCTGATCTAGTATTTGTATCAATTAAATGTGCGTGGGTGTTTTATATTGAATTACTTGGTTTAATAATTAAATGGTTTTAAATTAAATAAGAAAAATGTTTTGACACTTTGCTTAATTATATTAGGTACTTAAATGAGTTATTGGGCTTTCGACAGTGATGTTAAGAATGAACCAACCGAACATTCTGTTTTAAATTTTATAAACGACTGATCACCCGATATTAAATTGTGCGGGGTGTCACAGTCATCTACCTAGTTATGCTTCCCAAAACACCTAGGTCTTATCAATAACCATCTGACCACTAACAGGTTTAGCTCTCCAATACCACCCATACTGTACGCCACATTCTTCCAATCTTTACTCATTAAGTCCTTAGTTAAATATCGCTTTAACTTCCCCCGTACCGCCCAAACAGTACGTTATTGGACACTAATAGTTAACATGACTCATATGTTATTATTAACCGTAACTAATATCTCACTAATGTTATCGTTAAACCATTTCATTAAGTTGTTCTACTTAAATCATCTTTTAGGCATATGCTATCTAACTTTCTTACCGTTACACACTAGGTAGAATATCTACTAATCACATCACATTTAGATATATGTTATCTACAGTTACTACTTTCACACACAAGTAGGAAAATAAACATGTCTGTATAGATATGTCACAGATTCTATATACATAACTCCAGCATCCCCGGGCTAAGAACCGCGGTGCGAGTCTACATACTCTGCTATCAAGTCTATGTACCTCTCGTACTCAATCAATGACTATTGGTTCAACATGCTTCCTTGAACCCAAAATAAGTTAACACACAATGGAAGCGAACGTGGTTCTAAGCCTTTGGGGCTACACACATACCTAATGCACCCAAATGACACGCTAGCCACACTAATACACACACATAGTGAGCCTCCCTAAGTTCCATGTTCTAGGGGACAAATCCAGACCTCACTAGAATCGTCAAGGTGGGATCGCCCTATACATGGAAACCACTGGATAGTAGGCAGCGTAGGTATGTTCACACACATAAGAAAGCATATAATAGGAATACACACAACCTATCCATATGTCTCATATAGGCATACACACAACCTATAAATATAATCCGTATAGGTATACACATAACCTATAAATATTATCCATGTTGGTATAAACACAACCTATAATTATCAAACGTATAGGTATACACTCCACCTATAATATAATTTGTATAGATATTTACTCAACCTATAATATACTCTATATAGGTGTACACTTAACCTATAATTATCATTCGTATGTAGTTTATATATCTCTAATACATACCGTACTTCACAACCTACGATTTTAACCCTCTATCATGAACTCCCGAGTATTAATATCAATTCAAAGGGCCCTAGTTACCCCCTTACATTAATTCAGTAGTTATTTCACTTGTATTCTGCTGATCTATATAATACATCCATTTGAAATCCCCGCAACTCATCTTCGTGCTCCATAATAAGTTTTCCTTTAGATTTAATCCCAATTAATCCTCGTCGTAACTCTCTCCTTAAGAGTAAGTCACAGCCCTATCATAGTCCCACTTTCATCCAATATACTCCTCATCATATTATAAGGATGTCCCAAACGTTTCCTCATTTATAAATCACACTTTAAGGCTTAATAAGGTAGATACAACAAATATCTGCAAACAGAATCGATTCACCTTAGGGCTAAATCAATTCAAAAGTTTTACCATTTTAATCAACCAATCCTTCATGTGATTACCCCAAACTCAATTATAATTCGTTCCAATATTATAGAAGGGTATATACATCATTTCTAATGAGTTTTTATCATCAAAATACCATCAAATCCTAAAATTCTCAAGATTTCTTTAAGGTTCTTCTACCCAAAATCCAAGTTCATGTTCTTCATGCAAAACCCATATTTTCCCCAAATTTCTTCCATCAAAATATTCACATATAACTATGATTTTGTTCTCGATACATATGGAATTATTCTACATGCATTCCTATCCCAAAGTGTGAGTTTTAATCACTTTAAATCTCAAGAACACTAAGTGAAACCACGAAATTATAATACCTACACTACATAGGTACTATAACTAAATCAAAACATGTAAATAAACACTTGCCTCTTTATAATTGATTATTTGAATCCGTTCGTTGATAATGGTATTAGTATCTCCTCTTTCCGATTTCGGCAACAATTATGGGTAAACCAAGGTGCTACACCTCCAAATTCTCCTCACTTTCTCTCTAACTCTTTGTATAACTCTCCTAACATTTGGTTTACTGAAGAAAAAAAAACTCTTCTTTAAGCCCAAACCTTTCATTTTATAAGTGTAATCTCGTTTTTCACTTTTCATATACCATTAAAGGGCCCAAAAGTCACCCAAATGAGTCTAAAGAGACTCTGAGACACGAACATAACCCCCGGGTACTTAATTTTAACTATTTCGACCATTCCGGACACACTAGTGCACTCAAAATGACCATTTGGATTACCCATAAATACTTCTAATCTTATTTCATACGTTTTAAGTCCCGACAAGACTCACACACACATCCCGATTAAATTACCGTAACTGTTATATTTCTCACTCACGACAATCATAATACTTTCTCATCAATTTATTACTCGTTTGCTAAGTAACACTCGATATAATTCATACAAATAAATATAAATCCTTATCACGCTAATTAATATTTATTTTAATCCACATTTATTTCCCCTTTTTATTTAATTAATCCCCATATTAAAGTCATTAAAATTTACAGGGTGTTACACTCGAATTTCATTCATTTATCAATTTGGACATGTTCTTAATTATCTCAATACTTAACTCGTCTTAATTTATGGAAAACTAATCTCCATTTTAGGCATACTATCCTTTTTATATCTCCCTCGATAGTTTAAAATTATCCCAAAAGTCCCCCTACGAATTTTCTATAATTTCCAGGCCTAAAAAAATAATTTTCAATTCTATCCAAAATCGAATCGATTCATCAAATGGACGAATCGATTCGCCTTGCCAAATCGATTCCCCCTTGCGCTTAATCGATTCGAAATGTATCAGGGGTCTTCTTGACCAATCCATTGTTGCGATTTTCTACACTTTAATTCTTCAAACATTTGTACAACAATCCCAAACTTCTATTTAACATAACTAAACATCAAATATACACGTAGGGATGATTTATAACGTAAATCTTGTATAAATCCATACCATTTCATCCACTATTAGATTAGAACTCCATTTATCATATACCCAACAATTTTGTGTTCTTCACATGAATTTCACAAAGATCCAGATTTATCCCATACTCTAATCTCCATAACTCTAAATTTTGTTTTATCTATATAATTGGATTCATTCTACATGCAATACTATTCCCAATTATGAGTTTTGTTCATTAAATTATAAGAATAATATAAATTTTCCTTAATTCAAAGACCCTACTCTACATGGGTATTATAACTCATAAAATTTTTGCAAGATACATATTTACCTCTTACGAAAGAAGTTTAATTTGATCCTTTAATGATGCTTCTCTTCTAATCCATTCTCTAATTACGGTTGTGTTGGAAGAATAAGGATAATTTCCCACAACTCCTCTCCTAAGCTTCAAGAAAGCTCTTTATCTTCTCTTTAATAACCTCCAAGTGTCATCTATTTCATTTACCCTAACCTCACACAACTACAAGATTATATAACCTTTGGAAATACATAGCTCCCTTAACCCTAGGCTACCAAATGACCAAAATTCCCTCTCGTGGTGCCGGTTTGGTCTAAAACTATCCCGGGATCCAAAATATACACCTGAGTATACTATTATGATTGTTTCAATCCTTCTGAACTCAACCGTAAACTCAAAATCATCATTCGAGTTACTTATAATAAATTTTGTATCTTGACCTTATTAGTCCACTCACAATGCCCGATTGAGATAACATATTGTCACGTCACTAACACGCGTTATAACGTTAAATATGTAATTAATATTCACTGAGTAACTTTATTCGATAAACATTGATCATTTCTCTCCGATTAATAATTTAATCAACCCATAATATTTAATTTTCCTTAAATTACGTCACACACGTAATTTAAATTTAAACCAATTAATTAAATTTTTATTTCTCAAAAATACGTGTTATTAAATACTTCCTCCTTATAAGGGAATTTCGTCCTCGAAATTTGAATGTTCCTATGGTAAATAACTCTTGGCACCGCTCATGTATGTTATCCTCCCGCACCAATGTGACTCATCTACATTGTGGTGCCTCCACTGAATTTTGACCAAAGGTACCACCTTTCTCACTACGATCCAATATCGCCACCAATCTCTCCTCGTATGAGATATCGGGATGCCAGTGGATCTCCTCTAATGGGATATGACAAAAATCTAGCTCGATCCTCTGGTATTTCTTCAGTGATGACACATAAATCACATTGTTAATTCGTTGTAGATGCTCTGGTAGTCCCAGTCTATAAGTTATTGGTCCTACTCTCTCAATAATCGAAAATAGGCTCACATATCTCAACGCCAATTTCTCTTTCTTACAAAACCTCATAACTCCTTTCATAGGAGGCACTCGTACAAATACTTGGTCGCTAACCTCAAGCTCAATTTGCCTCCTGTCTGCATCAACATAATTCTTTTATCTATCTTGAGCTATCTGGATACGGCCTCGAATCAGCTCAATTTTAGCAGTGGTGTATTGAATCATTTTTGGCCCCAGTAACTTATTGTCCACCACCTCTAACCAACAAGAATGCGAACGATAAGGACAATCATATAATGACTCAAATGGTGTCATGTCGATGGTGAATTAATAGGAGTTATTATAAGCAAACTCCACCAATGGAAGGTACTGCTCTAAACCTCCTCCAAAGTCAAGTATACACGTCCTTAGCATATCCTCAAGCATCTGATTAACCATCTTTGTCTTCCCATCTGCTTGTGGGTGATAGATGTAATCAACTATAAATTCGTGCCCATCACCTCCTGAAAGCTCTGCTAGAAATAGGACATTAAGATCTTGTCCTAATCGGACACAATATTAATTCGAACCCCATGTAATCGAACTTTCCAGCTATAAATAACTATGCATACTGTTTTGTCTCAAAAGCCATAAGAATTGGAAGAAAATGAGCCACCTTGGTCAATCGATCCATTATCACCCATATGAAGTCATGACCTTTCTATGATAGTGGTAACTCGATAATAAAATCCATGGAAATACTGTCCCATTTCCATATGATAATTTCTAATGGTTGTAACACACTTTTCGTTCTCTTATGATCTACCTTCACTAGCTGTAAGGTAGCACACTTTGAGACAAACTCTGCTATGTCCCGCTTATTCCCGACCACCAATATTGTCTGTGCATATCCTGGTACATCTTATCCCCACCGGGATGTACCATTAATCAAGACTCGTGAGCCTCTAACATTACTACATGCCTCAAATCATCACCCTATAAAACCACGAGTCTCCGGTTAAAATGCAGACCAACCTCGAAACTGATCTAGTACCCCCTGCCCTATAAGCTAATAACTGACGAACTCTGTCCTGGTAATATTGGTCATTTGACTATGCTTTCACCATCCTGATCACAATCTCAGGTGTGATAGATAATATGGACAGACAAGCCATTGCAATCTCATCTTTGTATCGAAGCTCCCTCCACATCATTTTCTAAACTCCTGTTAGTCCTCCTACAGGCCTTTGGCTTGATGCGCCTGCCACCACGTTAGCCTTCCCAGGATACTGAATATCAAATTGATAATCTTTCACAAACTTTAACCACTTCTTATGTCTCATGTTCAAGTCTTTATACGTGAACAGACACTAAAGAGATTTATAGTTTGTGAATAAAGTAAACTACTCTCCCAACAGATAATGCCTCCAGATCCTCAACGCAAATACCACAGCAGCTAACTCCAAGTCATGCATGGGGTAATACTTATCATGTGGCATAAGCATACGAGATGCATACTCTATAGCCATTTCCTTTTGCAATAATGCACCCCCAAGTCCCTTCAAGGATGGATTAGTGTAGACGCAGTACGCCATTCCTCCCTTAGGTAGTGCAAGTATAGGTGTTGAGGTCAGTTTGTCCTTTATCTCATCAAAAGCTAGTTAACAATGGTCGTCCCAAATAAATGGTACCCCTTTGCTAGTCAAATTTGTCAATGGACCCGCAATCTTCGGGAAACCCTTAACGAACCTTTGATAATATCCTGCCAATCCCAGAAAACTATAAACCTCGATTGGTGTCGTGGAGTGGCCCCACTCTCTCATCGTCGATACCTTACTTGGATCAACAGTGATACCCTTCTTAGACAAAATCTGGATGAAAAACTGTATGCCCCAAAGCCAGAACCCACATTTACTAAACTTTGCATATAGCTGATACTCTCTAAGTGTATGAAAAAACTTCCCTAAGTTCTCAGCATGCTCGTCCTAAGAGTGAGAGTAAATTAGAATATCATTGATGAACATGATCATAAACTAATTGAGGAACTCTCGAAAAACCCAGTTCATCACATCCATGAACACGGATGGCGCATTGGTGAGTTTAAATGGAATCAACCTAAAATCATAGGACCCATATCGTGTCAGAAAAGTAGTCTTAGGAACATCCTCATCCCTAACACGTGTAACACCCCGCCTAATTATATACCGGGTGATTAGTCATTTATTAAATTAAATCAGAATATCCAGTTGGTTCATTTTTAGCACCACTTTCAAAAATTTACCACCAACCACCTAATATTTTAGAAAGCGGATGTAAAAATTTTATCTTTTGAGTTAACGTGCAACCAATTAAATGATTAACTAAGCATTCACCATCCAATAAACAATCTCATAGGAATTAAAATTTCATACTAAAATAATCTGTCTAAAGTAAACAATCCCAGTTCAAATCCTAAATGTGATAGTATGAAATGAAATAAATCCCAACATCAAAAATATAAAAATATGACTGAAACCACTATCTCTAAATAAGAATGGGCGACATGCCCTGACCGATATAAATGACTCTGAATGAATCAAGGAAAAATGTGGAGGCGTCTAGTACTGAGGTCCTGCAACTTCCATAATAGCTATAACACGTCAACTAATGGGAAAATCTATGCCTGGCGTCCCTGTGGCTGGGCAACTAAAAGGTTTTTACAAAGACAAAATATATTTGGAAGAAAACGGGTGAGAGCCCGAGTTAAAAATAGTTTTAAAACAACAAGTAGTTAAATGCAAAAATACCAGATAATTATATACATGTTAGTCACATACTCTCGCTTGAGATTGCAACTTCACAGCTATTGTGCAGACCTAACGCATACTCCTAACCTATCCAAGTTACGCTATCCCACCTAACCAGTTTGAACCCAATCTTTTTTTATGATGACTACGTTATTGTGCCCACCCTTATTATCCAATAGTACATTATCGCATATCCATTATTTATTAATTGATTCTAGTATCTCTTTATTCACTCAAGTTTCCACCTTCTTATCTTGCATTATATGTCATAACTTTTCTTATCTGCTAAGAAACACAGTAGAATAATCACAAGTGTGTACATATATATTTCACTATCATAATATATATATATATATATATATATATATATATATATATATATATACACACACACACAACACCTTAAAAAGGCTAAACCTACGGTGCATGCATACTCATTATCAAATCCTGATACATCACGTACATAAGGATTACGAATTCTGAATCACTTTGGAGTAAACAATTAAAGATTTACTCGTTGTATGCTCCCGAGTAATTCTCACCGCCCAAAGTGTATCACTTATTCTGTACAGAATATTAGTAGGTAACACAATAGGCCCTACTGGTCTAAGTCACCGTAACCATCAAAATCTCATTCTTCAAATCATTCTCCAAATTAGGTATTTATCTCGATTTACCCTAATTAAATTAACTACTTAGTTTTCCTCCTTATAGAACTTGGCCCAAAACACAACCTAGGCCTACTAGTATTTCCAAATATTCCTTAAATTCATTAGATTTAAATCCCATAATTGAATCCAACATAATTCCTAAAGATTCTAATTAAAAAGGAAAAATTCGCCAAGAACTGGGCAGTTGGACCGGTTCGGTTCATTCTGGAGCCAGATCGGTCTTCCTTGCTAGATTGGTTCAGCCTAGAGCCAGATCGGTTCTGTTCACCGCTACAGGTCTTCGTCTTCAACCTTAGTCTGTTACGGGTTTACCCCATTTTTAACCTCTAATACCTCCATAACTCATTCTCAAACTCCAAAATAAATATACTAAACGTTATCCTAACCCATATCAATGATTTCTAATGTACAAGAATCATTTAAACACCAAGATTCATCAATTTATCATATAAATTACAATTAAATTCTCAAGAACCCTGATTTATGATTTTTCTTCAAGAACATGTATAAAACTCCAATTTCTTTACATATCAATATTTAGAATAAATTCAATTTCGTCTTTCAATATCACAAATCCAATCCTAAACATGAATCATACCTAGAATATGATTTAATAAATAAAATTATCCTCTACATGCATGAGATTCAGATTTTAATCATATTCTACTAACATTGATATTTTATCCACTTGAATTTTCTCAAGAACAATACTTGCCTTACAACAGTAGGTCTGATCCTTTGATGATGAAGGGTATGATTGCGTTCCTCATCTTTCGATCTACGTTCTGGTTGTGTTGGTTGTGAAAGAGGTGTAACGGCGGTGGTTTTTTTCTTGGAAATCTCTTCTCCTTACTCCTCTAATGGCCTCCTAAGCTTTTGTGTTTCATAACCCTAGAAGCTGAAATAGCCTTATGAAATTCGTAGGTTTAATTACTCTCAAAATTAAAATGACTAAAATACTCTCCCGGGGTGTCGGTTTGGCCTAAAACTGTCCCGGGACCCAAACTAAACCCCCGGGTAGACTATTCTGACTATCTCGACCCTTCCGTACACTTTGACGCACTCGAAATGACAATAAGGATGACATAAAAATAAATTACATTTTATTCCATTATATTGCGTCCCAACACGACTAACATGTGCGTCACGAATTAATTACAATAATTTTCGTATTTTCCACTCGCGACTATTTTAACAAATTCATAATCACATATTACTTCACTCACTCAATAATATTCAACATATTTCACATCAATAAATACTAACTCTCGCCATGCTAGTAAATATCTAATTAAGTTCGGATTAATTAGGGCATGTTTGGTTTGCAACTATAATTCTGTTTTCTATGTTTAAATACAATTCTGATAAAAAATTATGTTTGGAAACCTGTTTTTAAACAGTGAATTATAATATTTCTGCATTATAATGAATTTTTTCAGAAAACAACAAAATTGTGTTTTATAACTTCTGTTTTTATTTTTCAATTCATAATTATTCATTCTTAATATTTTAATGCATTTATACCTTCATATATAATATACATACATAATACATTAATATATGTGCAATTATTATTAATAAAAAATATATATATGTACACGTACACAAAATTATGTATATTTATATTATTAAATTATAGAATATACTCACATCCATATGTTAAATAATAATAATATGAATAGATACATGATACTTATATATAGTTTTATACATGTATTATTAATGTATGGAATAATATAAAATATACATATACTACATATGTATTAAAAAATATTATCAATTCATGTATGTATATAATTTTATTATGAAGTATACATGAATTATCATTATATATATATATATATATATATATATATATATATATATATATATATATATATATATATATATATATATATATATGTGTGTGTGTGTGTGTGTGTGTGTGTGTGTGTGTGTGTGTGTTTGTGTGTGTAGTTAAACTCCCCAAACATACCTCATTAAATATTCATAAATTATATGATATTAAATGTACATGTATATAATTTATGTCGTACGTATATATACATTAATGTATCATGTATGTAGGAAAATTTTATATATGTGTTTATATATATATATACACATATATGTATAATATAAATATACATATTTGCCAATTTTGTCAAATTTTCAAAAAACTGTATTTAAAACAAGTTTACCGAGCGCACGCCAATAATTATAAACACAAAAATTTGAATTTTAAAACTATTTTTAAAAACAACATTTAAATCGAGTTTTTAGAATAGAGAACCAAACAGGCCCTTATAAATTAATTTCCCATGATTTAAATCAATTAATCCCATAATTGAAATCATTAAAAATACGGGGTATTACATACTTCCCCCCTAATAACATAATTTTGCCCCCAAATTCGAAAGATAAGGTATACCTGGTGAAAATAACTCTAGATATTTGCCTCACATCTCATCCTTGTGCTCCCAGGTAGACTCCTCAGTATTATGATGCCACTACTGAACACGCACTAATGGTACTATCTTCGACTGCAGTTTTCTCTCGCTACGGTCTAGGATAGAAATTAACCCCTCCTCGTAGGAACTATCAGGTTATATATCATATCCTCTAAATAAATATGAGTATGAGCCAACTTATCCCAAAGATATCCCCTCAGCGAAGAAATATGAAACACATCATGATCCTTTCCAAGTGCTCCAGTAACCCAAGTCGGTAAGCCACTAGCCCAATCTGCTCAATAATAAGGAATGGCCCCACATAACTCGATGCTAACTTCCCTTTCTTCACAAATCACATTATCCCCTTCATAGGAGATACTCGTAATAACACCTAGTCCCCCACGTTAAATTCTCAGAAGAACCTCTTGGTTTATGCGTAGCTTTTCTCTGTGTCCTGAGAAACCTGTATACAACTCTGAATCATCTCAATCCTAGCCGAGGTATCCTAGATCACCTCTGACCCAAGTAGCTTATTCTCCCCCACCTTGAGCCAACATGCTAGAGAACGATAAGATGGACCATATAATGCCTCAAATGGAGCCATGCCAATAGCAAATTGGTAGGAGTTATTATAGGGAAACTCCACCAGAGGAAGATATTGCTCCCAGCCCTCACCAAAATCAAGGATACACATATGCAACATATCCTTTAACATCTAATTTGTCCGCTCGATCTTCCCATCGGTGTGGTGGTGATAGGTCGCACTTAGTCGTAACTTCGTTCCCATGGTCTCCGGGAAGCTCTCCTAAAATTAGGACACAAAAATATTGTCCCGGTCGGACACAATATCAAGGGAACCCGATGGAGTCTCACTATCTCAAAAATGAAGATTTGAGCGTACTGCCCCGTAGTATAATTGGTCCGAACTGGAAAAAATGAGCTACCTTAGTAAACCGATCCACAATCACCCATATGAAATCGTGATCCCTCTGCGATGTAGGCAACTCTGTGATGAAATCCATGGAAATGCTCTCTCATTTCCACGTAGGGGTCTCTAATAGTTATAGGATCCCTTCCGATCTCTAATGGTCCTCCTTTACCAGTTGATACGTGGCACATTTCGAAATAAACTCGATGATATCCTTCTTCACTCCACTCCACTAGTACTGTCTCCTCATATCCCAGTACATATTATCCCCTTCAGGATGTATCGCAAATTGTGAACCGTGTGATTCTGTCATCACTATGTGTCGCAAATCCTCCCCCTCTGGAACTACCAGTCTTCCATTAAAGTGTAACCCTCCATTTGAGATCACAGAATAAGACTCTTCCCCCTCGACCAAAAGCTGTATAAGCCGATCCTGATAGAATTAATCTGCTACCTGGACCTGTATTACCCTAATAACGATATCAGGTGTAATTGTCATCACTGACATGAATGATTGAGCAACTGGATCCTGACATCCCAGTTCCTTCCATTTTTCCTTCTGCACCTCGTACACCTCATCCACTGGCCTACGACTCAACGCGTCTACTACCACGTTAGCCTTCCCCGAGTGGTATTGGATATCGAACTAATATTCCTTAAAAAATTTGAGCTACCTTTGTTGATGCATATTTAGCTCTCGCTGAGTGAACAAGTACTGTAGTGATTTCTGATCTGTGAACCGACAAAATTTCTCCCCCAACAGATAATGTCTCCATATCCGAAGTGCAAACACAACTGCTGCCAACTTTAAGTCATGGGTGGGGTGATTCCTCTTGTGAGTCTTAAGCTTACCGTATGAAAAAACTATACCTTGATCCTCCTACAGAAGTGCACTCCTAAATCCCTGTAAGGAAGTATCGGTATAGACTAAGTACTCCACTCATGACCTGGGCAGTGCTAAAACTGGTGCTAAAGTTATCTTATCCTTCATCTCATTGAAATCCAACTGGAAAGTATCATCCTAGATGAATGGAACACCCTTACGAGTTAAGTTAGTTAATGGACCCACTATCTTCGAGAGTTCCCGAATAAACCTTCGTTGTATTCGGCTAAGCCCAAGAAACTGCACACCTCCATCGGTGTCGTGGGCTGCCCCCACTCCCTCACCATCGATACCTTGCTTGGATCCACAAATATCCCCTACTTAGATACAATGTGACCTAAAAATTGCATCTCGCATAACCAAAAACCCAAATTTCTCATACTTGGCATACAACTGATGCTCACATATCGTTTGCAATACTTGTCTGAGATGCTTTGCATAATCCTCCTTATTATGGGAATAAATCATTATATCATATATAAAGACAATGACAAACTGATCTAGGAACTCTCTGAACACCCTATTCATTAAGTCCATTGATATGGCTGGTGCATTGGTTGGCATAACCCTAAACTCATAGGATCCATATCTCGTCAAGAAGGTAGTCTTAGACACGTCATACTCCATGATACGCAATTGATGGTACCCTAACCTCAAGAATATATTCGAGAAGAAGGAAGATCCTCTCAACTAGTCAAATAAGTCATTGATTCAGGGCAACTGATACTTTTTCTGTATCGTAACCTTATTCAACTCTAGGTAGTCCACACATGACCATAACGAGCCATCTCTCTTCTTTACGAAGAGCACAGGAGCACCCCCAAGGCGAGGTACTCCTACGAATGAGGCCCTGTCCCAACAGCTGCTCAATCTGATCTCGTAACTCCCTCATCTTAGTTGTATCCATACGATAGGGTGCACGGGAAATCAGACGAGTAACTGACATCAAAACTATCACAAAATCTCTCTCTCTACTATGTAGTAGTTCTGATATGTCCTAAAATACATCACCGAATTTGAAAATAACCGAAATCGAATCAAGTGGAATCATCACCTCCCTAGAGGTCTCCTCCTCTATATAATACAAGGGAGTGGACGATCCTCCCTCAGGACGAGGCATCGCCACCAGGAACATTTCCTGACCTGGTATAGGAAATATAATACTACTACTAAAGCAATCAATCATGGCCCTATACGCAACTAGCCAATCCATACCGATAATCACATCATACTCAGACATATCAAATACAAGCATGTCAACAGACAAAATGAGCCTCCCAATCTCTATACCCACGCTCAGACATATAAAGAAAATCAGTGTCCAATCACCCAACGGCGAGTCAACGCACGTAACAGTACTCTCTACTGTATCTAGTAACCCCATAGCACGAGCAAATCTAGTGGCAATAAAAAAATATGAAGCCCCATGTCAAATAAAATATGCCCCATAGTTCCCTGGATAGAAAACATACCCTCAACTCCAGGTGGAGCCTAAGGGACTGCGGCCTGATGGACATTATAAACAAGCCCATACTCTAGCTGTCCTTACTGAATCGAAACTGCTGGAATGGCAAACAAGGTTAGAATATGTGGTGGTGCTAGGAGGGAGGTAGGAAAAATTGGTCACTGAAGCTCTTGACGAGCACCCTGCTGCTGAGGAAACTTGCCATTATCGGGGCAATCCTGTTGTTTGTGACCCGTCTTGACACAAACGAAACATCGACCTATTAAGCTTCCTCCTCTCTGCACCTGTTGGCCATTACCACCCCTCCCTTGACCCTGTTGACCCTGCTATCCACGTTGGCCCTGCCTAAAACCTCCCTATCCCTGCTTGTAGTCACCTGATCTAAAACTCTTAGCAGGGACCCTCTGCTAGGAACTCTTCTCACCCTGTCTCTGCTAACCATGAGTTAGTTATGCCCCACTGACACCATTACCCCCTGTCATGCTCTGCTGGCTGGACTCCCCTACTTATTTGCTTCCCTTCAGATGGAAGCGGTGGGCCTGGCAGTGTAGTAGGGCAGTGTTAAGCACATCATTATACGTAACCAACGAAATATTACCCAAACGGTCGTGACGAATCCTCCAAGTTAATTCATCCACAAAAATCTGAATCTTCTTCCCTTTAAGAGGTACCTCATCTGGAACTAGGTTGATCAATCTCGTAAACTTCTCCTCATATTCCGCAGCGATCCTCCCCTCCTGGGTAAGGTTTAACATTTTCTACCTCATCTCAGTCTGAATGGAAAAAGGAAAATATTTGTGGTCGAATCGCACCTAGAAGTCTGGAATAGTAATACCATATCTCTCCTTGGCAGTGGTAATAGACACCCATCACTGCAGTCCCGCTTCGACATAATTAAATGTAGTTAGAATCTATTTCTAAACATCTGTACATTCATGTATACTCATGTGCCGCTCATGTGCATTCTGAAAGGCATCCCTAACACGTTCCCAAGCATAGGGTAATGCATGAGATGGTGCTGGTGCCACCACTTGTGACTGGGGTGGGGCCTGATGTACAACTGCCAAAGCTGCATTTACCCTTATGCCACTATAGCGGCCACCTACACATCATTCATTGTACCATGGGTCGGAGCTGGCTCGGGCTGGGCACCCCAAGGAGCTCTTTGTGCACTTCGAGGAGGCATCAGATATGAGAGAAGCTTTATAAATCCACAATTAATATCTCAAAATTGCAGAAGATGTAAATGCGCAATTAATGAATATAACAGTCCTAAATATAGGGCTCTACATCAAAGCACGCTCTGCTGAAGCATAATAAGACGCAGAGATCCTAAGGAATCCATAACTTGAAGCTTCGATACCACATGTGAAACCCTACCTAATTAAATACCGGGTGATCAGTCCTTTATTAAATTAAATCAGAATATCCAGTTGGTTCATTCTTTGCATCACATTCGAAAACTTTTATTAACTACCAACCACCTAATATTTTATAAAGCGGATGTCAAAATTTTATCTTTTGAATTAATGTGCAACCAATTAAATGATTAACTAAGAATTCACCATCCAATAAACAATCTCATAGGAATTAAAATGTCATACTGAAATAAACTATCTAGAGTAAACACTCCCAATACAGATCCTAAATTCTATAGTTTGAAATGATGTAAATCCCAACATCAGTAATATAAATAAATGACAGAAACCACTATCTCTAAATAAGAATGGGCAACATGCACTGACTAATGTAAATGACTCTGAATGAATCAAGGATAAATGTGAAGGCTTCTAGTAGTGAGGTACTGTAACTTCCACAGTAGCTACAACATGTCAACTAATGGGAACTCCTATGCCTGACATCCCTGTCGTTGGGCACATAAAAGGTTTTTACAAAGACAAAATAGATTTGGAAGAAAATGGGTCAGATCCCGAGTTGAAATTAGTTTTAAAACAACAAGTAGTTAAATGCATAAATACCAGATAATTCTATACATATTAGTCACGTACTCTCACTTGAAATTCTCACCTCACAACTATTGTGCATAGCTAATGCATACTCCTAACCTATCCAAGTTATGTTATCCCACCTAACTAGTTTGAACCCAACCTCTGTTTATGATGACTATGTTATTGTTCCCACCCATATTATCCAATAGTACGTTATCGCATTTCCAATATTTATTAATTGATTCTATTATCTCTTTATTCATTTAAGTTTCCATCTTTTTATCTTGTATTATATGTCATAACTTTTCTTATCTACTAAGCAACATAGTAGAATAATCATAAGTGTGTACATATATATTTCATTATCATAATATATATATATATATACGACACCCAAAAAAGGATAAACCCGTAGTGCATGCATACTCTGTTATCAAATCCCGTTACATCACATACATAAGTATTATGAATTCCAAAGCACTCTGGAACCGTATTAACACAAATCACACATATTGGAGGCGAACATAGACCAAGGCCTTTAGGATAGGCACATACCTAAACACCCAAAAGACCATTCAATACCATTGTTCATATATATGGCAATCCAACCCAAGTCCTATGTTCTCAGGCAAAAATCTAAATCCCCCTGAAGGCACATCAAGATAGTATTTCCCCTTTCTAAGACCTCCCATGATAGCAAGTATGGTAGGTATGTCATACACATCATAATCCATAAAATAGGTTGTTGATACCAAAATTAATATGTTGATGTGGATGAATCACAGGAAGACACGTGTCAGTCTACATGGCACATACAAACATTACTTCCCCGACCAAGTCAGACACTCCGAGTAACAGGTGTACTCCGAGGAACTTTATTTCTCTGAGGAACTCCACTGCTCCGAGAAACTCCTGAATGACGAGCAACTAAGGAGGTCCGAGTTGCATCTCGACCAGAGCATTGATTGCCAGATAATCAACAGTTCGACTATTCATTGAATGCTTATCATACAGACGTATACGCTTAAAGGGCATTAATTGTTTACCCTTTCACATGTACAGCCTAAGGGCCATAAATACATTGTATCATCCTCATTCAAGGGGACCGAAATTTCTGGATAGATCCAGATATCGAGAATTCCTAAACATTCAGCAATAACAGAAACAGTGGACGTAGGCCATTCTTATAAGGCTGAACCACTTTAAAAATTCATTGTCTTATTTAAATTTATCTGTGATTAAATAATTAGAAGCAATCTAATTTTTTACATCAACAGATTGACGTCGTCTGTGGGAAACGACTATTGTTATCGTTTTTCACCAAAAATAATTCATCATCAATGGCTGATAATCCTGAATCCAACAATCGAAATGCTGGAAACCCTCCAAATCCATCTGCACCTTCAATTGTTCCAGATCTGGCTGGAATAATGACAAATCTTGCCCAGGGCCAGACCGCCATGCAAGAAACCATGCGGAAACTCATTCAAACCCTTCATGGTGGTGCACCTGCCCATTCAGGATAGCGAAGTGGTCAGAGGCAAGCCCATTTACGTTCTTCACGATCCAGGCGTACTGATTCATATCATAATGAGGAATCTGATGATTTCTCTTATCAACCTGGGCGAACTTCGTTAATAAGGACCACAGATACTGAACAACGTATTACTCTCTCTCCAGAGAGGACCAGTGCCCTAGAAAGATTGAGCAGGGTGTCTCCTTTCAATTGATTAGTCCTTAGGAACAATAGGAGTCCACCTAAGGCCATGTCGAGGAGTTTTCGACAACCATCAGATCTAAGAGAAGGATCAGCACAATCACGACCAGCTGCTCGTCAAGATAAATCTCAGGAAGCCACATCAGCTCGATCAATTGCTCGAACCAATAGGCCCGAGGAAGGGAATGACGCGTGGAAGGGCTCCATTCAGAGACTGGAGGATAGATTGGGAGAAATGGCAAAGGAGAAAAATCCCTTACAACGAACTTTTGTTCAAGGGATGCCTTTTGTCCAGTCCATTGTGGATTTTCCCACACCATCAAAATTCAAAGCACTTGTTGTGACCCCCAAATATGATGGAAAGACAGATCATGTTCTTCACATAGAGCAATACCAAGCTACAGCCGACATCTATGCTGTCCCCGATGAGATGAGATGTAGAGCATTCTCGGGAACTCTTACTAGATCTGCCCAGATATGGTACAACAATCTTCCTCGGGGTAGGATTTCATCTTTATTTCAACTGGCCGAGTTATTTATTGGGAATTTCTATTTTGGAGCAAAGCCAGTAAAATGAGTAGCGCATTTGTTAAGTGTTAGACAAAAAGCTAGTGAAAGTACTAGAGACTACATAACTCGTTTCAATAACGAGAATCTAGAAGTCATAGATTATGAAGAGAAGACAGAAATCACCGCCTTGATGAGTGGGATGTTGCCCAATAAGTTGTATTACACTTTGGCTAAAGATCCACCTACAACCATGTCGGAGTTGATGGCAAAAGTAGCCAAAATCATGAATGCCGAGGAGGCTATGGCTGCGAAGAAGAATATGGATAAAGAAACCAAGGTGGAAGTTAACAAAGCTAAGAAGAAAGAACATAAGGGCAATGGTGGTGACAAACAATCTAAAAATAAGTCGTCATGGGAAGTCTTAAAGAAGTTTGATAATTATACTCCTTTGAAGATGGGAATCAATAACGTCTTAGAAGAGATCAAGAACAACGAGGAGATAAAGTGGCCAAAGAAAATGAAGGCAGCCCCTGATAGAAGGAACAGGGAAAAATATTGCGAGTTTCATAAAGATCATGGCCATATGACTAAAAATTGCATAGCTCTTCAGAACGAGATAGAAACACTCATCAGACGAGGAAAATTGACAAAGTATGTTGATCGAAGAAATGACGACCGAACAGGAGAAAGATCTAGATCTCCTCATCGGGCAGAGGAGAACAGGAAAAGAGATCATGAAGATGATACAGAGGATGACCCCGATATTCCCAAAAGGCCAAGGCAACCAGAACACGAGGTATTTTCAATACGTTTTGGAACATTTGATTGTAATGTTATTACAAGTGGAGACGCAGGAGGAGGAGATCTTACTGCAGAAAGAAAAGCTTACATGTGTGAGGCTCAAGCTTGTTCATATATTCAACGGATAAATTTGGCTGAGGAGGATCGCCCGAGAAAGGTAAACAAAGAGAAGCTGGTCATTGGTTTTTCAAAAAATGACCTCGCAGGTGTTCTATACTCTCATGATGATCCTTTGGTGATCAAAATGAGGATGAAAGAAGTAATGATTTCAAGAGTTCTGGTAGATAATGGTAGCTCGGCAGACATCATGTTCTACTCGTGTTTTGACAGTTTAAATCTAAAGTTATCTCAACTGGAGCCTTATCATAGACCTCTCCTTGGTTTTGCTGGCGAGAAAGTTTTTCCACTTGGGACGATCAAGTTGGATATATTCATTGGTACATGGCTTGCTTGTCGAATAGAACGAATACGCTTCTTTGTGATGGATAAGAATGTTCAGTCAGCTTACAACATCATTATGGGAAGGGTTGGATTAAAGAAGTTTGAAGCAGTTCCATCTACAGTACATCAGTGCTTAAAATTCCCAACAAACTTTGGAGTAGGAGTTGTGAAAGGTGATCAAAAAGTAGCTCGAGAATGCTATTATTCATCTGCCGAACAAGAGGAATTGGAGGAGTCGAGGAAAAAGACTACTACCTATCAGGTGGATAAAGGAACAGAAATTGAAACATTGGATCCCAGAGATTAATCTCAACTTGTAAAAGGACAGGTGGTGGAAGCTACAGAAAATGTCATTCTGGACGATGAGCATCCTGAACGAACAACTCAAATAGGTTCGTCGTTGGATGCCTCAATAAAATAGGAGTTGATAACTTTCCTGAGAAGTAGAAAGAAAACTTTTGCATGGAGTCATGAAGATATGCCTGGAATAGATCCAAACTTCTTATGTCATGAGCTCAACGTGAATAAGGAGATCAAGCCAGTAAAGCAAAGAAGAAGTGTATTCAGTCCTGAGAAGAATCAAGCTATACAAGAGGAGGTCGAGAAGCTCCAGAAAGCTCGATTCATTGAAGATGTTAAATATCCAGACTTGTTAGCAAATGTGGTGATGGTAAAGAAGAAAAACAATAAATGGAGGATGTGTGTTGATTTCACCGTTCTCAACAAAGTATGCCTGAAGGATCACTTTCCATTGCCCCGAATTGATCAACTGGTGGATGCTACCTCAGGGCACGAGCTACTCATCTTCATGGATGCTTATTCTGGCTATAACCAGATCAAAATGAAACCTGAAGATAGGGAACGTACTTCTTTCATTACCCCTAGGGGAACTTATTGTTATAATGTTATGCCTTTTGGTTTGAAAAATGCAGGTGCGACATACCAGCGGCTGATGAACAAGGTCTTCGCCGAACAAATCAGTTGCAATATGGAAGTCTATGTCGATGACATGCTGACGAAAAGTGAGAAAGTTGTCGATCATCTAGTTGACTTAGGTCAGACCTTTGATCAACTGGATAAATACCAGATGAAGCTGAACCCGACGAATTGCATATTTGGAGCATGAGAAGGAATGTTCCTCGGGTACATCGTCAATCAGCGAGCCATTGAGGCAAATCTAGAAAAGATCAAAGCTCTTTTAGGGCTGCGATCTCCAACGACGAAGAAAGAAATGCAAAGTCTTACAGGATGAGTAGCAGCACTCAACAGATTTGTATCCCGAGCAACTGATAGATGCCTCTAATTATTCAAAACACTCCGAAAAACTTTTGAGTGGAATGATGAATGTGAGAACGCCTTTTAAGACTTGAAGAAGTATTTGGGAGCACCTCCGCTGTTGTCTAGACCAGTGATGGGAGAAAAATTGTACTTGTACCTGGCGGTATCAGAGAATGCAGTTAGCTCGGCATTGATCAGAATGGAGAATGGAGTGCAAAAGCCAATTTATTACACAAGTAAGGCCTTCCGAGGTGCAGAGATCAGGTATCCAAAGCTGGAAAAATTGGCACTGGCATTAATTAAAGCAAGCAGGAGAATGAGGCCATATTTCCAGGCCCATACCATAGTCGTATACACTGACATGCCATTGAGACAAGCCCTTCATAAGCCAGAAAAATCAGGGAGATTGATGTACTGGGCAATAGAGCTCGGTGAATATGATATAATTTATGAACCCAGGTCATCGCTTAAAGGGCAAGCAATAGAAGATTTCATAGCAGAATTCACCTATCCTGATACCCCCGAGGAGCAAAAGCAGCTCCCCGGTCAACCTGTGGATGTTACAGGATCAACAAACAGTAGCTCAGACCAACTTAGCTTGGTAAAAGGGCAAGTGAATGTTACAAAACCAATAGACACTGGCTCAGACCAACCTAGTTTGGTAAAGGGCAAGTGGATGTGACAGGATCATCAAATTCTAGCTCAGACCAACTTAGGTTGGTAAAAGGGCAAGAAGAGATGGTCAACGAAGAACAAGAAAACTCAAGGGATGGTGAAAAGAAAAAACAAATATTTCACCGAGGAACTCTGTCAGATCAAAAATTATATGACGAGTTGCCTATCTGGAAGTTGTATGTAGATGGCTCATCTTGTACTACAGGCTGTGGAGCTGGGATTATTTTGAACAGCCCAGACGAAGTCGACATGGAATATGCACTACGATTTCAATTCAAAGCTTCCAATAATGAGGCTGAGTATGAGGCCATGATAGCAGGACTTAATTTGGCAAAACCTATGGAGGCGCAGCAAGTTATTGTATTCAGTGATTCACAATTAATTGTGAATCAGATGTTGGGAACATATGCAGCCAAAGGAGAATTAATGATCAAGTATCATGCAAAGGTGATGGAGTTGGTATCAGAATTTGTTGACATTCAGTTGATCAGAATACCGAGAATGGAGAATGCAAGAGCAGACGCCCTGGCAAGACTAGCATCAGCTACTCATACCGAGCTGCGAAGAACGATACCAATTGAAGCGTTAGAAAGTCGAAGCATAAATGAAGACCTGACGATGAATTTTATCACCCTTGACTTAGGACCATCTTGGATGGATCCCATCAGGGCATATATTGAGGAGGGAGAATTACCGATGGATAAGCTTGCTACCAAGAAATTGAAGTTTAAAGCTGCTCGGTATGTATTAACTAATGGTGTTTTGTACAGACGATGAATCATGGCAGGATTGCAAAGATGTGTACATCCCTCCGAGGTGAAAGAATTGATTGAAGAGGTCCATGAAGGGTCTTGTGGACCTCATGTAGCAGGTCGTACTCTTTTACAAAGGGTAATGACACAGGGATACTACTGGCCGACGATGAGGGCTGATTGTATAGCCTATGCCAAGAAATATGACAAGTGCCAGCATTTTTCCACCATCCGAAGAACACCACAAGCATTGTTGACGCCTATCACTTCCCCTTGGCCATTTGCCATGTGGGGGATAGATTTGGTAGGGCCATTTCCAACGACTAGGGGAAGGTTTAAATACCTCGTCGTCGTAGTAGATTATTTTACTAAGTGGGTAGAAGCTGAGCCTCTTGTCGACATGACTTACGAGAAGGTATATCAATTTGTCTGGAAAAACATCATTTGCAGGTATGGTCTTCCTCATGCTTTCATCTCCGACCATGGAACGCAATTTGATAATGAGGAATTCACTGCTTACTGCCATCAGTCGAACATTTTGAAGCTCCATTCAGCACCAGGTCATCCCCAAAGTAATGGACAAACTGAAGTAACGAACAGGACATTGCTAAATGGTTTGAAGAAAAGGCTAAGTGAGGCTAAAGCAAATTGGATTAAAGAACTACAGTCAGTACTGTGGGCTTATCGTACTACTCCTCGAGCAGCAAATGGAGAGTCACCATTTATGCTGGCATTTGGAAGTGAGGTTGTAATACCTGCCGAGTTGGGTCTCCCATCACACAGAGTGCTGAATTTCAATTCCCCAGTCAGCGACTTAATGAGAAGATTGGATTTGGACATGCTCGAGGAAGTTAGAGAAGAGGCAGCCATTAGGAATGCTGCTTACCAACAACGAACAGCTCTGTTCTACAATAAGAGAGTGAAGAAGTGCGACCTAAAAGAAGGAGATTATGTGTTAAAGAAGGTCATTCAGAAGCACAATAAGTTGGAGGCAAACTGGCATGGACCATACCGAGTTACAGAAGTTGTTCGACCAGGAACTTACCAAATAGAAACTTTAGAAGGAGAAGAGTTTAAGAATGCATGGAATGCTGAGCACCTACGCAAGTACTATCAGTGATGTAAAATGTAAAGCAGTTCCATCAGTATGAATAAAATGATGATATTTTGCCAGCCTCTCTCCTTTTATTGAAAGTTTTTCGGGGAATACTAGTGCTACACACTATACTGCTCAGCAGTAAAAACGACATTCCTAAAAATACCAATCTCGGTTGGTTAGGAAACCATACTCCTAAAAATGTCAACTCGTTTTGGTTAGGAGGCAAAAATATCCCTAAAAATGCCAACTCGTTTTGGTTAGGGAACGACATTCCTAAAAATGCCAACTCCAGTTGGTTAGGAAACCATACTCCTTTGGTTAGGAGGCAAAAATATTCCTAAAAATACCAGCTCCGGTTGGTTAGGAAACCATACTCCTTTGGTTAGGAGGCAAAAATATTCCTAAAAATGCCAACTCCGGTTGGTTAGGAAATCATACTCCTAAAAATGCCAACTTGGTTTCGTTAGGAGGCAAAAACATTCCTAAAAATGCCAACTCCGGTTGGTTAGGAAGAAAAATATATTTTCCAAAAAGTACCAACACTAGAAAAGAAAAAATTCACCAAGTTATATTGGTTGAAAATCAAAAATCTTGACAATTGAGACCAAGTTAAATTTTTACTTGGACGAGAAACAAAACATCATGATTTTTAGACAAATGATTACTACAAAGTTAAGTTAGCCGACAACAAGTTTGAATCAACTACAGTTGGTCGACAAATTACATAATGTAATTATCTTTTTAACAGATATACAGTTAAGTTAGTCGACAACAGATTTTAATCAACTATAGTTGATCGAAAAAATCATATTATCTTTTTAACAGAGATACATACATAAATGAAAAGTATTTTACAACTGCAAGATAATGGCAATCAACATTTGTAAACAAAATTATATGTATTTCATTAAATCCAAAAATGAAGTACAAAAATGAATACATTGATTATGAAATGTATAAACAACTATTACATTAAGAACCCTATTATATTGGTCTCTTTCCTTGTGCTTTTGAAACAGGCTCCTCGCCAGCAGGAGGATCTTCCAAGCAAAGGGGAGAATTAATGAAGTTAGGGTCTTGAAGCATTCTGATGTTCATGACAGAAGGTGTATCTGTTAGATGCTCGGGACGAGATAATTCTGCCTGTGAATGAAGGTTATAGTCACCAAGGTACTTTGAGATCAAGCACCGAGGAATGGCCCGAGCAGGGATCCAACTCATCTCAAGTTTGAAAGGCGGAATTGGTAGATCGAGCAGCCCATGGGCATGGTAATTCCATAAATAATGACCTTGTTGTAGTTTCAGTACACCCAAAGCGTTCAACCATCCCTATTTGTAGCCTTCATTGTTAGCATTCTCAATACGAGCATCCAAGTGATAGAGGGCTTCGTTGTATCCAGAATTCACGAGGTTGTTTATGGAATTGGAAAGTTAGTCTTTCTAATTTCTCGTGAAGGCTTCTGGAAAAAATATCCTTATGATCCAAAGCAGACTTCTGTACAGCAAGTTGCTCCTCTAGACTCTGGATTTTCTTGGACATTTCAGACAAGGCTTGATTCTTTGCCATCAGCTGGAATGCTTGGTTTTCCAACGCTGCTTGAGTACGAGCTTCTTCAATAGTAGGACGAAGAACTCTTGGTCATCCCGAGCAGGTGGAGAACTTTGTACCTCGACAGCATTCAGAGAAACTCTTGCTCGTCCCCAAGAACCTCTTCCTCGTCCCCGAACAGCAATAGCAGGGCCAGCTCTTCTTAAAGTTTCTAGTTCTTCTCGCAACTTGGCATTCTCAACTTCTAAAAAGGAGAATCCCTCGTCGGTTACAGGTACCAAGGCAGTTGAAGAGGAAGCAATAGACCTCAACTGAGCTAATTCCTTTTGCAAACTATTATTCTCTTGCTCGAGCAGCTCAGCGATTTGCCTGTGCTCTTCAACCTCTGTCTTCAACATTCTCTCTCTCACTTCATAACTAGCAAGTACCTTGTCATAGCCTTTCTCAGCACTGAGTTGTTGGTATTTATTTTCATACCCTTCATGCAAAAGTGCTGAAGATTCTTTATACTGCTGTTAAAGTTCATCAAGAGTACCTTGTAAGTCTTCAATCATTTCGTAATAAGCCACATTATTGTCTACAGCAGGATCAAGAAGACATTTCAAGTATTGATAGGCCTCAACTGCCTGTTCTGAAACATCTCATCCAAGGATGTCTACAATTTGGGACTTATCCAAGTCAGTATGGCCAGCTTTAAAATATTCATTGCATTGTCTCAGCAAAGTTGTGTCATGAGCAGACAGTAATTCCATTCTGGCCATAAACTAATAAAGAAGAGAGGGCAAGAGTTAATAAGAGTGCAGATAAAGTATCAACAACATAGATGAACAAAAAAGGCAAATTTTATTACATCATAAGAAGAAGAGTACAAAGTTCAGAGTACATATGACAAAAGAAAATAAAACAAATACCAAACAACTTCACACCTTTTCCTTGTCTCCCAAGACTTTCTCGGGAGGCTGGGATGAGGAGATAGGTTGCTCGGTGGGAACAAAAAGTAGGTCGGCACTAGCAGGAGGTTGTTCAGATGGAGTAGGTAAATATAGAAGCTCCTCGTTGACTGACTGGATAGGTTGTGGGGCAAGGATATGATCACCCATAACCATGGAGGACTCCTCGGATGCAGCTTCGTCCTCTTCTTCATCTTCAATAGTTGGAGGGGGATCAGGAAGATGTTGTTGAAACAATTCAGAGCCCTCCTCAACCTTTAACTCCTGTAGAGCAGCAACTCAACCATCTCTGAAGTATTTGAGGCTGCCATACTCTACTTGGGACATATTGTCGCTACCCCCTTATTCCATCCTTTGTCCCAGCCAGTGCTGAAGGACTTCTTCACTGCCATTTTTCTTTTCACCTTCTCCGAGGAGAGCTTCTCGGATAGAAGTTCCTCGGTGGCCTTCAATTTGCCTTCCACCTCCTCCTTCTGGCGATTTACCTCTCGTAGAAGGGTTAATTCTTCCTCGGCCATCTTAAGCTTGTTCTCAAGCTCACCAAAATTATTGAGCTTCTCGACAAGCTCTTTATTCTTCCCTTCCAAATTTTTCACTTTACTCTCCAACCCTTTGGAGACTTCAGCCATCTGAGCCTTCTCTACTTCGATCAAGGCCAGTTTCTTCTCCTAATCAGCCTTGTCCTCGTCATACTTTTGACGGTAATCCTTCAAGGATTGGGTCAAACCCATTAATGCATCCTCTACACCGGACGAGGAGCTAGAAGCCTTGATTGCTTCATCTTTATTTACAATGGTATTAAAGCAACTCACCAACTGAAAAAGGAAATAACAATAAGTCAGTACAGAGATATATGTAATAAGGGAAGAAAGGAAAGTGCAGAACAAGAGAAACTTACTGAAGCAATGTGGCGAGTAGCCAGAGATGTAAGCATATCCCGAGGAAGATTCTCTTCAATTCCTTGGATCTCGAGAATGATCCAAGTCTTCATCGAGCTTATAGCAGAGCTTAGGGGAATAATAGTAGGAACACCAGCAGCACTAACTGGGAGCTGGGGGATAGTTTTAGCCAAATTGTCCGAGGAGCTTTTCTTCAGCCTCCTCGGGGGCACTGCAACAGCTTCAACCAAGGAAGAACTCTTGGTCGGGTATATGGTGATTACTTCCTTAGGAACATCACTCTTGGTTGAAGCCACTGGGGGCTTCTCGACAGCCTTCTTGGGTGCAACAGAAGGAGCAGCATCAATCTTCTTTGTCCCCTCTGGGACATCAGACTTATTTCTTTTTGCCTCTCCAGCAGAGGTAGCCTTCTCGAAGATAGCAGGAACTCTTCTTTTACCCATCTTCTTACTCAGAGGAATGTGAGATTCTGGAGAAGAGTCCTCAGGAATTGGTACTGGTTCAGTAGTGCTGATCACAGGGCGTGTAGTAAAGAGGATATATAACTCTTATACTGCAACAAATATGAAGCAGACCTAATGTGCTCGTCTGCAACTTTCTGATGCAAGCCCCCAGATAAGTTTCAAATGATTTATATTAACTTCTGCTTCTTTTGGAGCTCTTCTTTTACTATCAACTGCAAATAAATACACATTGAAATATTAGTCACACATTTTATCAAACATAATGAAAGCACAATTTCAAATATAAAATGAAATAAAAATAACATATACCATTGCCATAGGGAGGGCATCTGGGACCCTGGTATACTTCGTCTCGAACTAGAGGGGCATGTTGCCAATTTTTAATAACAACCCCATGTTCAAAATAATCCCTATTGGCATCAGGGATGTTGACTACTAAAGCCCTATTCAAAAATCTGTTTTTTAAGTAAAAAGTATTATCTAGAACCGCCCATCTATAGCAAAACATAATCTCAGGAATTCCTATGCGAGTTCCATGAGTTTGATTTAACTTATACACCCCATTAACTATTCTCCATGTGTTGGGGGCTATTTTTGCAGGAACGACATCGAAGTACTGACAGAATTCTAAACATAAGGTGTTGGGTGGAAAAGAAAATCCACACTCAGCAATAAAGAGGCTGGGGAACCAATGTCCCTCAGCCAAGCAAAAATAATCTGAAGGCTCAGAAAGCTCCTCCAGAGTTACCCAAGAAGGGATAGAAAAATCAGAATGAAATTTCTCAAGAGATTCAATAAGATAAACCATGATGAATAAAAGAAATGAAGAAGAAGGAAAAATATCTTACAGGAAAAAGAGGGATCTGTTGACAACGAACGACGGAAAAGATTAACGAACAAGAGAGAGAGAGACAATGGAAAACTCAAAAACAGAAATTTGAAAAGGTAGAAGATGATGGGATTGTCTATGACGCTTAAATACTTTGCCTCGAGAAACGGTGAAGGAAATGATTACAAAAAGAAAATATTACGCTACCGGCGGCTAAAAGAACAAAAAATGCACGCAGTTCGAAGCATTTATAAAAATTCAAAAAGGCGAATTCTGCGAATTTGGAAGGAAAAATAAATACGAAGGAAACGCTCCTAAAAATCAGGAGGGTCATTTAATATTGCCATATTCCGAGAAAGAATGTTCCATACTCCTCAAATTTCGAACTATGAAACATTGGGGGCTTCTGTTGATACCAAAATTAATATGTTGATGTGGATGAATCACAAGAAGACACGTGTCACTCTACATGGCACATACAAACATTACTACAATTACTTTAGCAACGAGGAACTTTACTTCCCCGACCAAGTCAGACACTCCGAGTAACAGGTGTACCCCGAGGAACTTCATTTCTCCGAGGAACTCCACTGCTTCGAGAAACTCCTGAATGACGAGCAACTAAGGCGGTTCGAGCTGCATCTCGACCAGAGCATTGATTGCCAGATAATCAACAGTTCGACTATTCATTGAATGCTTATCATACAGAAGTATACGCTTAAAGGGCATTAATTGTTTACCCTTTCACATGTACAACCTAAGGGCCATAAATACATTGTATCATCCTCATTCAAGGGGACCGGAATTTCTGGATAGATCCAGATATCGAGAATTCCTAAACATTCAGCAATAACAGAAACAGTGGACGTAGGCCATTCTTATAAGGCTGAACCACTTTAAAAATTCTTTATCTTATTTAAATTTATCTGTGATTAAATAATTAGAAGCAATCTAATTTTTTACATCAACATAGGTATTCACCCAACCTAAGTATTTATAAATTCAATATAGGTATACACATGTCCCATATTGCAAGTCTCCTATGTAGTATATTTATATTCCGATTATCCCACATATTAAAGGATTAAAGCTTTACTTCTCGCCGTACGCTCCCGAGTAATTCGCTCCGCCCAAAGTGTATCCCTTATTCTACACATTATATCAGTAGGTAGCACACTAGGCTCTACTGGTCTAAGGCACCGTAATCCTCGAAATCCCATTATTCGAATCATTCTCCCAATTAGGTATTTAGCTCGATTTAACCTAATTAAATAGAATCCTTACTTTTTCCTCTTATAGAACTTGGCCCAAAATCCCACCCAGACCTACTGGTATTCCCATATATTCCTTAAATTAATTAGAGTTAAATCCCATAATCGAATCCCACATAATTCCTAAAGATTCTAATTAAAAAGGAAAAATTGGCCAAGAATTGGGCAACCGGACAGGTTGGTTCTGTCTGGAGTCAGATCAATTCTCCCTACCCGATCGGTTAGGCCTGGAGATGGATCGGTTCGGTTCGCCCTTACAGGTCTTTGTCTTCAACCTTAGTCCGTTACGGGGTCACCCCATTTTTAACCTCTAAAACCTCCATAACTCATTCTCAAACTCCAAAATAAATATACTAAACATTATCCTAACTCATATCAATGATTTTGAACGTACAAGAATCATTTAAACACCAAGATTCATCAATTTATCACATAAATTCCAATTAAATTTTCAAGAACACTAGTTTATGATTTTTCTTCAAGAACATATATAAAAAACAAATTTCTTTACATATCAATATTCAGAATAAATTCAATTTTGTCTTTCAATATCACTGATCCAATCCTAAACATGAATCCTACTCAGAATATGATTTAATCATTAAAATTATCCACTGCATGCATGAGATTCAAATTTTAATCATATTCATCTAACATGGATATTTCTTCTACTTGAATTTATGCAAGAATAGTACTTGCCTTACAGTAGTAGGTGTGATCCTTTGATGACAAAGGGTATAATTGCGTTCCTCGTCTTCCGATCTACGCTCCGGTTGCGTTCGTTGTGAAAGAGGTGTAAAGATAATAGTTTTTGGCTTAGAAATATCTCCTCCTTCCTCCTCTAAGGGCTTCCTAAGCTTTTGTGTTTGATAACCGTAGAATGCCTAGACCTAGCAGCTGATATAGCCTTATGAAATTCATAGGTTTAATTACTCCTAAAATTAAAATGACTAAAATACCCTCCCAGGGTGTCAGTTTGGCCTAAAACTGCCCCGGGACCCAAACTAAACACCCCAAGTAGACTTTTCTGACTATCTCCACCCTTCCAAACACTTTGACGCATTCGAAATGACCATAGGGATGACTTAGAAATAAATTATATTTTATTCCATTAAATTGCGTCCCGACAAGATTAACACGCTCGTCCCGACTTAATTACAATAACTATCATATTTTCCATTCGCGACTATTTTAATAAATTCATAATCGCATAATACTTCACTCACTCGGTAATATTTGACATAATTCACATCAATAAATACTAACTCTCATCGCGTTAGTAAATATCTAATTAAATTCGAATTAATTATAAATTAATTTCCCATTATTTAAATCAATTAATCCTCGAATTAAAATCATTAAAAATATGGGGTATTACAACATGCAAATGATGATAGCCAAAATGAAAATTTATCTTGGAGTGGTAAGATGCTCAGTTCAGCTGGTCGAATATATCATCGATACGAGGCAGTGGATAATTATTTCGGATTGTGACCTCATTTAAATCTTTATAGTCAATGCACAATTGAAGTGACCCATCCTTATTCTTCATGAACAACACTAGTGTGCCCCACGATAAAGTACTACATTGAATAAAACCCTGCATCAAGAGCTGCTGAATCTGCTCCCTCAATCCCCACATCTCAGATGGGGCTATGTGATAAGGCGGTCGAGCTATAGGTCTCGTAAATGGTGATATGTCAATAACAAAATCAATTTCCCAACTAGGTGGAAACTTGGGTATGTCCTGAAATACATCTTTGAATTCCCTCACTATTGGAATCGAGTTTAACGTAACAACCACCGACTGTGAGGCCTCCTCCTCAATGTAATACAGGTGTATACTCGACCCTCCCTCGGGTAGAGGCATCGCCACCAAGAACATCTCCTGTCCAGGAATAGAGAATAAGATATACCTCTCGAAACAATCCACCATCGCCCGATATCCAGCTAACCAATCAATCCTTAATATAACGACAGACCCTTCCCTGTCTAATACAAGAAGAGCAGTGGCTAAACATAATCTTCCCATATCGATATCCACACTTCCGGAAGATCGAGTGTATAAGAGACCCACTACCCATCGCTGACTCCACACACATAAGAAGACTACCAAATGTCTCTAATAGGCCAAAACCTCATGCAAATATAGTCACTATGAAAGAATGTGATGCTCCAGTATCAAATAGAATAATACTCGCAAGCCCATGAATAGGAAAAGTACCCGCTATTACTGGTGGTACCTGTGGGACCTACTGTATAGAGGCACCGCGGACATTATAGACATTCCCGTACTGTAACTGTCCTTAATATGGTGGTGCAGGTGGGACTAGTGCTACAGGTGGCCTTTGTGCCTGTTGCTCCTACAGGGCACCATGCTGCAACGGATGTCTCCCTTGTTGTGGCAATCCCTCCTCTTGTGGCCCATTTTTCCATAAATAAAGAACTGGCCTTGAAACTCTCTCTCTCACTGGCTCTAATTAACCTGATAGTACTGACCCTTCTGTTGGCCCTACTAGCCTCGACCCTATTGACCACCTCCATTATCCCTTGCCCCTGATGTCCCTAAAAAAACAATTATTATTGACGACCCTACTGACCCTGCCTAAAATCGTCCTCGGGTCGATATCCCCCAGTTCCAAACCACTTGGCCCGATCCCCCTGTCGATAATCTTCCCCTGGTGCGTGCTTGACTACTGATGTTGCGGTGCTCTATTAGCACCGTTACCTCCTATCTTGCCCTGTTGGCTGGGATCACCTTTTTTTTGCTTCAGTTAACATGGAAGCGATGATCTTGGCAGTGTAACAGTGCGACATTGACGACATCAATATAATGACCAATATTGTACTATCGGTCAAATGCTTCCTGATCCTCCAGGATAAACCATCCATAAACATCGTCGTCTTCCTTTCTTCATTGTTCACCTCATCTAGTACAAAATTAGCTAAATGAATGAACTCCTACTCATATTCGACCACAGAATGCTCACCCTGAGTCACCTCACTAAACTTCCTTCGCATCTCAATCTCTACGACTGGGGCAAAGTATATGCAAAAATAACAATAGTCGTAGTATCCCTCTTTGCAACGGTAGTCACCGACACCAACCACTGTAATGATGCTCCAACTAACCTGAAAGTTTCTAGCATCTCCTTCTGCACCTCACTATAGGCAACCATACGCAAGTGGAGCTAGATGTCTTTCTTCCACTGACACGCCGCAATCACATTTTAACTCCTTGAAAACTCTAGTGGGTGGCCCTTTTGAAAGGCCTCCTTAACCGTCTTACACTCTAATGGTCTTGGGTGTGACTAAACACCTAGTGAAACTAGCTACGGTGGTTGCTGGTACTAAGGGAAATGTGGAGCCATGGCAGTTATTGCTACATCAGCTTCCCCTGACATTGAAACCCTTATACCTTTGACTCACTTGAGTCTATATTGTATAAGTGCTCATCTAGTTTGGAAATTGTGACAAAATTATGTCATCCTAGAAACCAAAGAACCTCAGAATTGCTATGCCTATTCATCTCTCTATCTTGTAGTGATCAAGAGACTATTGCCAACACTCACACACTTAGAATTCAATTCATGCATGACATACTACATAATTATGTGTGTACATATGTTGAGTTTGTTTAAATCCCTAATTATGATTTTTAAATAATTTTTTGGGATTTTTTAAACATTTTTTAAAATAAGGTTTTATTAATTAAACTTGATTTAAAAGTTTTGGGGTCAATCTCTTAATATTATTTGTTGTGTATTATGGCCTAATGTTACCTTGGGTCGAATCCAAAAGCGGCAGAGACTTCAGGGTGTACATTGTAATTAGTTTGGACACGCATTTTATATCCATTACTTGGCCAACAGATGTTTGCCTCTGATTGGTTAGAAGTGTGTTTCTTTACTGAGACAATAGACGCGTGGTTTATCAGCCCTTGGATCATTTCTTATCAATGCTCTGCATGTTGCCTTGATGAATCCCCGTGTAATTTTTTAAACCAATCACATTTCGTTTAACCACCGCTTTGTATCAGCCCTTGGATTCAAGTCAAATTATATTGACTCGATCTCAGCCCTTGGTTTTGATCAGATCTCTCGAACCTTCTCCTCCCACTATAAAAAGGACCCTTCCCTCAGACTTTGAAGACTTTTGCCATTTGCATTCTTCTGAGAGAATAGAGAGATAAGAGAGAAGAGATAAAAGAGAAACCAGAGAGAAAAGTTAGAAATCCTAACTTCGTCCAAATCCTCTTCAAACCTAACCCAAACACTTCTTCAAAACACCATAACCAAAAACACCATCCTGAGTGTTCTTGAGTGTTTGAGAGTTTGAGTTGAGTTATTTTTGTTACTATAACCTTATGTTCGTGAGATCTTGTTTCCAACTTAGACTTTTACTTAAGATCTAATTTCTGATTCCATAGAAATTTCAGATCTGAGTTATTCATGTTACATTACACTTAGTTTCTTTCTATTTCTCATCTTGAGAAATATAATGTTGATTATTTTCTCTAAAACGTTTTCTTACTTTGAAATCAACAATAAATGCGTTATGTTTCTTGTTCTTGTAAAACTAAACCTTTGACCTAGTTTGGAATCTCACTTGGAGGTTTTCAATCTCGAAAATCTTTTCAAAACAGAGATTGATTAAGATCTTGACTGATTTGTAAGCAAGATATCCGTGGATTCTGGGATAGATTGAAAGGTCAAAAAAGGTTCAAAGTTTTGTAAGAATAAAGAAAAGAAAAGATCACTGCATATAGTGTAACGGTAATTTGTTAGGACTCTTTGCACTTAATAAGTGTGTGTGTGTGCATGCATGTGTTAGAGAGCACCTCTACAAACACTTTCACCCTATAACACGAAAAGTTTTTGTAATAAGATCCTGTGAACATAAGTCGACGTAAAGTACTGGAACAAATACGGAGTTGACAAACTGAGAGAACTACATCTACAATCAGAACTGCAGAGAAGTTATAAGGACACCAGAGGGTACATTCCTAAACTTATATAGGTCTGAGTTGTTTGCATGTTAGTTATATAGTTTGTAACTCATAAATTTGTTTTAGTGGATTTTTCATTTTACTCCGTAAAGGGAGTCGTGGATGTTTCCTCAATTGGTGAGGTTTTACCACGTAAAAAATTGTGAACATAATCTTTCTACATCTCCTCATCTCAGTCTTGGTTGTGCTTTGTTTAAAACTTGTTTAAACTATCTTTTAAACTTGTTGCTTGAATCTTGAATAGATCTCGTACATAATTTTGTTAAAGACATCTTGTGTTCAAACTTTTTGATTTAAGAAAAGAGTTTCTTCAAAAAACAACTCGGAGTTACTTAAATAGTTTATTTTCAATAAATGGATTTAGTAACGCTTTTTCAGACATGATTACTTCCATCTCGGTTGTTAACACTGACCCCTGTGGTGGTTGTGGCTGTGGTTCCCTTACCAGCTATCTTCTCGTAGGTGGCATCTAAAAATAGTTTCAAATTGTATGAGTTCACAGTCAATACAATTATAATGGCAAAATACCGAAACTCAAATTCGTAAACATGAATAGAACAATACTAATAATAGGGATCTAAGCAAAAAAATTCTACGTTGAGATCGTAGTAAGCCGTACAGATCCTATGGACACTAGAACCTGATGCTCTGATACGATCTGTGACACTCCACCAATTCTAATCCTAGGTGATCAGTCCATTATTAAACTAAACAGGAATCATTAATGGTCTCATTCTTAGCATCACCGTCGAAACACTTTTTAATTACTAATCACTTATATTAAATTAAGTTGGTGTCAAATTTTATCTTTTATCATGAACACATACATAATTAAATGAACTAACCGTTCACCTATAAATATAGTTTGAATCATAACACGACATATATATAAAATAAAGGAAATCAAATAAACCACCGGTGCTCTAAGTACGCAATCCAACCATAATAAGTAATATGGGAGCGAAATACAGTATGATGCATAACTGAATAAAAGAAATAGTCTGAAGGAAATACGCCTAATTGAACTGCTAAGGAACCTCCTATCTAGAAGGAAATATCAGGAGCGTCTAAAGAAAACCTCCCACAAGGCTCCACACTTCTATAGCTACGCTTCTCTGGATAGGATGTCTAAGCTTGGCGTCCATGTGGTTGGACAACTAAAAGGTTTTAAAAATATTTTGACATGGGCCAGAGCCCAAGTAAAACATTTTGAAAACATTTAGCAAGTATTAAATCAGAACTTAAATAAGTTATTTATTAAACATGTAATATTCATGTACACTCACTTGAGATCATCACCTCTCAACTAATGTGCATGACTAATGTATTCTACCTAACTAGTATTCTCTGCCCAACTAGATAAGGTATCTAATTACTCTCGATAACTCTAGTTCTATCATATATCCCGTACAATACGTTACTATGGTCTTAATAATAAATTATTTATTCCCATTTTTTTATTGAGTCAATCATTTAAGTTTCACTACCTAAAGTATTTTAGATATACATCATCTATCAATTCTACTATCTCAGATAATTAGATATATCCTATCGGTATATATTCATCACACATATAATATATACACAACTATAGCATCCCCAGAATGGCCCCTCGTGATGCTAGCATACTCTACTATCAAGTCCATGTACCTCTCATACTCAATCAAGGACTATTAGTTCGGTATGTCGCCTCGAACTCAAAATAAATCAACATAGCAACGGAGGAAAATATGGTTGTAAGACTTTGGGATACTCAAAAACCTAATTGACCAAAACGACATACCGGTCTCTCTAATACACGTCACGTAGTGAGCCGCCCTAAGTTTCATACTCTGGGGCACAAATCGAGATCTCACTATAATCATTAAGGTGAGATTGCCCTCTGTGGAAAAACCTCCAGATAGTAGGCAGTGTAGGTATGTTCACACACATAATTAAATCATATTTATAGGTATTCACACAACCTATATACATATATTATTCAATAGGTATGCACACAACTCAATTATATCCACTCATATATATCATATGTCACTCGTATATTCAACGTATCGTTAATTCTTATTATCAATTCAATTCTTATAACATTAGGTATTTCTTACTACTCTAAGGGTCCTATTTAACCCTTACGTAATTAATACATAGGTATTCCTATCGTTTACTACTGGTTGTAAACTTAGTTTCACCCCTCACTTCATGACCCGTCTCGAATCTCATTCATTTATCAATTTGTACATGTTCTCAATTATCCCAATACTTACTCGTCTCAATTTGCATAAACCTTCTTTCCACTTTAAGCCTAATGTAATTATTACATCTCCCATTATAGTTAAAAATTACCCCAAAAGTTCCCTCACGAATTATCCATAATTTTTTGGCTCAAAAATATAATTTTCAATTCTGGACAAAATCGAATCGATCCGCCCTTGGTTATACTTTAATACTTACTTCAATAAAGCTTCAAATCAATTAAGATCTCTAAACTGAGTTACTAATAAATAATACCTGAGTCAAACTTTAAACTTACTAAAATCATCGACTCGAATACACTTCACAAGCAAATGTGCATGCTCCAGATTTTTATTTTTCAGAGCTAAACCTTCATTAAACAAATAAAAAATAAAAATAAATAAACCCAATGAATATGTAGTGATGAATGAAGATTTTTATTTTCTCATCCATATTCATTGGGTTGCTTTTGTATATTGTAAAAAAGAGATTTATTGCCACTTCGTGTTCGTGTTCGTGTTCATGTGCAGTCTTATTTTTAAATTCGGATTTAATCGACCTCACTTAGTAATGAATTCGTGTTTGGAAAAAAAGAACCGCGTTGTGTTGTTTTTATTTTGAGTTGTGTTCATGTGAGGTCAAGGAATAAAATTTTATATTGTGTTTCACTTTAATTAGGTCGAGTTCATGTTTGGTTAAAAAAATAAGGAATTTATGTTGTGGTCGTGTTCGTGTGAAATATTATTTTTAAATATGAATTTAATTGGGTCACTTAGTATTTAATTTATATATTTAATCTGGACATGATGTGTAATCTTATTTTTTTTAACCGACAGAGCAAGACTCAATTAAAAGAGACACGAGACGACATGAATTACTATTTTTTTTACAAGACCTGAACTCGACCTAATTAAAATGCAACATGAAACCAATTTTTTTTCTTTTACCTAACACGAACACAACCGAAATAAAAATAAAAAAACGGTTCTTTTTGACGAAATACAAATAAATTCCAATTAAGACACGGAACGACACGACATAATGTTTTTTTTACCTAAAACCAATATGACCCAAATAAAAATGACACGACATGACACACAATCTTTTTTATAAAATACACGAACACAACCCCTTGAATATGCTACACGAAATGTAACTTTCTTCATTTTTTCCCCTTTTTAGTTAGATACAATTTTCAACACCTAGTGATTAATTTATAATATTTTACAATTATTTATTTATAATTGAAATAGAATTCAGAATGGGTAATAAAGAAATGGGAGATTATTTCCATCCTATACTTCACGTTAACCCTATTAATAAGAGCATTTCTTTTATAATAAAGTGACGTTTAGTTTTTATTATGAAAACATCCTCCTTGCTAGGTAATGTAGCTACATCAGCCGGTGTAAACATATGGTATGTATAAAGAAGTGGCAATATAATTTCTCTTTTATTTTTTAATTTTTCATCACAAGTTGTACTTTTAAATGCTACCCCAAATGACATGAATTGGAAATAATATTAACTAATATATTAGTGTTTTATATTAATATTAATAATAATATTAGGATATTTATATATAATTATTATCCAATATTTATTAGAGATAATTATTAAGTCTTAGTTACCTATTCTAATTAGGTTACCTTTTAGTTAGTTTTTTTTTAATTAGGAGTCTTGCTCCCCCAGTTTGGAATTATCTATAAATAAGGCATTTACCCATCTTGTAATCAGATTATTAAGATTATTGATATGATGAATTAGATTGAGTGTTGAAATGTGAAGCCTAAATTATGCGATTTCATTATTCCGTAGCGTTCACATAAAAAAAATAGTACCATTTCCTTCTCTAAGGTGGGATTCAAATGAAAAACATTGTTTATTTGGTATTTGAGATCTTGATTCATCTGATCATTTTAGTAATTTAACTACTAATGAGAGTTATTGGCCAGCTCTCACAGTACCTTTAACTCTCCATCCAACAATGTTTATGAGAAAAGAGTTCACATTATTGTTGTTATTGATACCCGACCCAAAGGCTCTCAGTGACGATATTGATATTTTCTTATACCCATTAATCGAAGAACTTAAAGAGTTGCGGGATGAAGGCATGGGGGCATTTAACACTCACAGGGGTGAACAATTCACATTTAAAGCAATAGTGTTGTGGACGATCCATGACTTTTTTGCATGCGGGACCTTATCCGATTACAAAGTTCATGGTTATTATGGATGTCCTATATGGGGGAGGAAACTGAATCCACTTGGTTACATCATAGTGGTAAGATGAGTTATGTCGATCATCATAGATTTCTACCGAACAATCACCCTTTTAGGAAATAGTAAGTCTAACTTTTCCCTGTCGGTCATGACTGTAGGACAAAACCTTATGGGCTTCCTAGTTATCAAATTAAGGAGAAGGAGAAGACTGCAACTTTGAAGAATAAGTTTTTAGTCAAATAACCTCAGTTTACAAGCTAGAAGCGCATAGCTAGAAAGGATCTAAAAGATCCTAGTAAGTAAAGGCTCGGCCCAAATGATCAATATTGTTTGACTTGCTGTATTGGAAAGAATACCGTGGAAGGCATGTAATTGATATGATGAACACGGAGAAGAATTTTACGAAAAATATGATAGGAATAAGTTTGTGTGATTCTCATTCGAAATATAGAGAGAGGGAGAGTCGCATTCTAAAGGAATATGACACCCCGCCTAATAAAATATCAGGTGATCAGTCCTATATCAAATTAAACAGGAATCTCATTTGGTTCATTCTTAGCATCACTGTCGAAAGACCTTCCAAAACTTAGTAACCACCTAGTATTAAAAAAGAAATGGTGCCAAATTTTTTCTTATTATTCAACAACAACAACATGTAGATGAATATAATATAAAACATTCATACAATCACTGAGTCCAATAACATTGAAAATGGATAAATAAAATTCTTTGCCGAATAAACACCAGCTACACAACCCAAATCCAAAAAATAAAAACCACTAAAATAATAAACTGAGTACATCAACTGACTGGAACAAATGAAATTACTAGGGTGACGTGCCCAAATGAAATGTTGATTGCATCCTAATCTAGGAATGAAATGACTGAGGTGGCTAAATTAAAATCCTACAACATCCACATATGCCTCAGTTGCGTAAACCTGGAATAGAACAATTCTGGCATCCCTGTGGATGGACACCTAAAAGGTTTAAAAAATATTTTATAGCAAGGGTTAGAACCCAAAACATTTTGAAAATATTCATCAAGTGAATTAAATTTCAGTAAATTAAAATTCATGAATGCTCTTCATATTTAAGCTAGCGTTGCACTCCTTTGAGGACCGGCTCACCCCTCAACTATTGCGCACACCTAAAGTTTTCTACATAACCCTCCTAGTCCTCTACCCCGTGACTAGTTTTCGATAATATCTTTCCTAGTACACTACTATATCCAGAGTATGTTTAATATATAATTTTTAAGTTGTTCATCACATTAACTTAATTAACCATTTCTCATTTGGGACCATATAACATTTTCATTAGCTATATGTATAATCACTACAATTCACATCATGTATTTTATTCGTACAGAAATATATGCACCATATATACATATCATCACATTACAACATTCACACACATGCCTTAAATATATATCCATCCTCCCGAGTAGACACTCACCTGATGTTCTTTAAAATGCTATCAATCAAGGTATACTCATCCACCCGAACATCCTGACACGGTTAGCTCCCCGAATCAGTGAAATAAGATAAACGCAGTGGAGGTGATCATAGTTCCCTCTGAAAATGAGACCGAATCATACCCAAGACATCTCACCCCTACATACGGATGCTATGACTTAGGGACTATACTCACCCTGCTCCTCAAGCCAGGGGATTCTTCCACATCGCACAACCTCCCATGATATCACTAAAGGGTTATGTATTGCGATAAATATTATCCACATTAATATTTATAAATCACACAAATATATATACTACATAATCACCGCATATATATATTTAATTAGTGTAGGATACTCTATGCACAATTTACCGTAACACTAGTCTGACATTCCCAAGTCTATATACCGAATTTTAATTTAAATAATTCCCACATTTATTTATTTATCACTCGAGTTGTGTCACCCAACTAAATTACCCGGACTCGCTTCTTCAGTCCGAAATTTCACCTTGTAAAACTTATTCCTCAAATCCCACATATTATGGTTAATGATTATACTGTAAACAACATCATATAATGATGATACTATAAACATCATATTATGAAACATCATACCATGAGGTGAAACATCATTAAGTGATATTACTCACACACTCACAGTGGACGTAGGCCAGATTGGCTAAACCACTTATATGCTAGTGTTCATCATCTTCTCCTCATCTCCTTCTACATATATGTGTTGTTATTTGTTGCCATTGTTATGTCTATTTAAACTCTACTACCTCTTTATCTGGTGGTCCTGTATACAATATCATCATTTTGGCGCCGTCTGTGGGAACAAGACAATTCATCTCTTCCTTTTTGCTGCTTAACCTCACCGGAGACTCTGGTGGTGAACCAGGCCTCACCCTTCGCGTGAAGTTGTGTCACCATTGAAAGAGGTCCTTTAAGGTATCAAGCTCTCTAATATATTTATTGCAAACTCTCTAGTCTTATAATATGGCACCAGAGTTACCACCTCCTCCACCATCTGGTGTTGGAGGACCCAGTTCCAGCCAGGCACCACCCCAGTCCGAGATGGCTGAGGTGGCAGCAACCTTGAAGTCCTTGGCTGCAACTCAGCAAGTGATGAAGGAGAAGTTTGCCCAGCTAAGCCAAAAGATAATGAGACCACCTTGGGTCTCACCGGAGATGATTACTCCGGCAGCTACTCAACCACATCCTGAGGCCAGGGGACCACCCCAGGCACCGCAAAAAGACCAACATACTCCTCAATGGAGGAGGGATGTTGCTAACCCTTGGTGTTTATGCCTGGGGAGGTAAGGAAAACCTTGCCCTGAGGATAGGTACGGAGACATTAAGGAAAAGGATGCTCCGACAGAATCTTGGGAGCCATATGAGGTCTCAAATAACACTATACGTCCTATACATAAGAGCCCAGATCAGTGTGAAAGACGAGATGGTGATGCACAACAAAGAGGGTCAGCTTTTGATCGCTTAAGAAGAGGGTAGGCCTTTGAAAGGCTCGGCCCAGTTAATGACATGAGGCAGAGGCTATCCAGGTCAAGGAGCATAGATGGATCACAAAGGGGAGGTGATGAACATCGGCCTCATCATGGCCGACCCCCACATGGCTGAGACTGTGGTCAGGGTGAGGTCAACAACCGACATTGCGTTGTTAGGGAACCCTCGATTCACCCTTTGGAGGTGGTTGGGGACAAACTCGTCCAGGCCGACGTTGCCAAACCATGAAATGATTCCATCAAAAGAATAGAAGAGAAGATAGGTAACCCTCTAAAAAGTCTAGACCCACTACAAAGGGGATTCTGAGAGGGCTCCCCATTTGTGGCAAGGATCGTCAGCTTCCCAACCCCTGCCAAATTTAAACCACCAATGGTGTCTCCCAAGTACGATGGTAGTACCAACCCAGTGCATCATATTGAGATGTATCAGTCTGCAATAGACATTTATTCAATCCATGATGAGATGAGATGCCAAGCTTTCTCAAGCACTTTAATGAGAATTGCACATATTTGGTTCACTTCTTTTCCTAAAAATTCTGTTAAGAACTTTAAGGGTTTGGTCGATCATTTTATACACAACTTCTGTTTTGGGGTAAGACCTCAGAAGAAGACAACCCATCTACTCTATGTAAAGCAAGGCAAGAATGAAAGCCTATGAGACTACATCATAAGGATCAATAAGGAAAAGTTGGAGGTTGAAGATTATGAAGATAGCATAGCCATGACAGACCTTATAGGAGGGCTTCAGTAGGGAAAATTGCTCTGAAAGTTTGCTGAAGACCCTCCTAAGTCTATGGCCGAGTTGTTAGCAACAACTAGAAAGGTCATGAACACAGAAGAAGCAATAGCTGCGAAGTACAAGGATGAGAATGGAAGTATCAATGGAAAATTTCACAGGAAGAAGGATGGAAAGAAGAGGGATGCAGACGATAAGTTTGCACACTATACTCCTCTAACTGTGAGTTGCGAACACATCCTCAACCAAATAAAAATTGGTAGATCCTTGAGATGGCCGAAAAAGCTGAAGGCCCCTCCACATAAGATGAACAAGAACATATGGTGCGAGTTCCACCAAGATCATGGCCATCTAATTGACAAGTGTTTCTCCCTGAAGGATGAGATTGAGAAAATATTGAAGTCTGTAAAGCTCAGAAAGTATGTTGATGGTTGAGCCCCTCAGGGGGGGAGAGATGACCCAAAAAAGAAAAGAAATGACAGATGCCGAGAAGATGCCCCTACTAGAAGAGATAAGGACTCAGATGATGATGGCGATGACCCTGACCTCCCACTAAAAGATAACAATGTCCTAGTAAAGAGGGTCGGTATGATTTCTTTTGGTGTGAACACCATCTGTGGAGGACTAGTAGGGGGAGGCTCAGAGGTAGATGATCGCAAAGCTTATGTGGCAGAAGACAAAGTGGTGACTAAGGCCAAGTTTTTGAACTTGGCCTTTGTAGAGGTTAAACATGAGAAGAGAAAGAAGGTAGATATGAACACCCTCATAGTTGGCTTCTCATGTCTTGATTTTGAAGGTATTTTAGATCCTCCCGATGACCTTCTAGTCATCACCACAAGGGTGCATGGCTGTGAAGTTCAGAGGATACTTGTTGATGGGGGTAGTTCCGTAGACGTTATGTTTTGGCCCTATTTTAAGAGGCTAGGCCTCGGTATAGCTAGGCTTGTCCCTTATCATCATCCCTTGATTGGCTTCAGTGGTGAAAAGGTTCATCCATTGGGCACGTATGAAATGGATGTCAGAATGGGAGATGAATGGACTAAGAGGTTGACCAGAAAAATCAATTTCTTTGTGATGAATAAAAACGTCTTCTCAGCTTACAACCTCATTATAGGATCAGTATCCCTCAAGGAATTTGAGGTCGTGCCTTCAACGGTCCACCAAATGCTAAAATTATTAACTCCCTATGGAGTAGGGGAAGTGCAAGGTGACCAAACAGAGGCACATAAATGCTACTTTAACCCTGAAGAAGAGATAGATCCTCATAAGAGAGCAACAACCACGTACAACATTGACACATTTGATCCTAAAGATGAAACAAAGCTCAAGAAGGGAGAGGCCGCGAAAAAGGTAGAATCCATCGTCCTCAATAAGGATGAGCCGAAAAAAATCCAAATTGGAAAATCCCTAAGCCCTGAGATCAAGGAGGAACTAGTGAAGCTATTAAGAAAGAGACAGAGTGTCTTTGCATGGAGCCATGCAGACATGCCAGGTATTGATCCTAAGGTTATGTGCCATAAACTCAATGTTGTAGAAGATGCCAACCCATCAAACAGAGAAGAAGAGCATACTCAAGGAAAAAGTATAACATCATCAGAGACGAGGTTAGAAAGCTCGAAGAGGCTAAGTTCATTAGAGAGGTCATATACCCTGAGTGGTTATCTAATGCTATCATTGTGCCAAAAGCTAATGGGAAATGGAGGATGTGTGTAGATTTCACTGATTTAAACAAGTCTTGCCCAAAAGATAATTTCCCCATGCCTTGTATTAATCAGATGGTGGATGACACAACAGGACATGAACTCATGAGCTTCATAGATGCATATTTCAAGTATAATCAGATCTTCATAAATTCGAAAGACTCAGAGAAGACAACATTCATCACAGATAAAGGGACCTATTACTACAAGGTCATGCCCTTTGGGTTTAAGAATACAGGGGCTAATTACTAACGTCTTGTAAATAATATATTCGAGGATCAGATAGGCAAGTCCATTGAAGTGTATGTGGACGATAAGCTGACGAAAAGTTTGAAGGCCAACACTCATGTGTCAAACCTTGAAAGAACTTTTAACACCATGGACAAATACTGAATACAGTTCAACCCGACCAAGTGTGTCTTCACGGTAGGAGCAGGAAAGTTTCTGGGGTTCATCGTTAACTAAAGGGGAATAGAGGCTAACCCTGAGAAGATAAAAGCTTTGTTAGAAATTAAGACACCCAGAACTATCAAAGACGTTCAGTGGCTAACCGAAAGAGTTGCAACACTTAACAGGTTTGTCTCAAAAGCCATAGATAAATGTCTTCCTTTTTTCAAAGTTCTTAGAAGACCTTCGAATGAGTTGAGGAATGTGATAAAGATTTTAAGGAGCTCAAGTCCTACCTCGAATCCCCTCTACTTCTATCTCGGCCAATTTTGGATGAGAAGTTATATGTATATCTAGTTGTCTTAGAGTCAGCCATTAGCTCCGCAATAGTAAGAGAAGATGATGGAGTACAGAGGCCAGTGTACTTCAATAAGCTCTACAACGGTCTGAATACAAGTACCCTTGGATTGAAAAGTTACCTTATGCTTTGATACATACTTCTAGGAAAATCAAGCCATACTTCCCAGCCCACTCCATAGTCGTCTTTACTGATTCCCCACTCAAACATGTCCTCCATAAGCCTGAGAAGCCAGAGAGGCTGATGACCTGGGCCATGGAGTTAGGGGAATATGACATTATTTATCAACCCAGGGTTGCCATCAAGGGGCAGGAACTCGCAGACTTTTTAGCCGAGTTTACCTGGGAATAGGTTAAGGTTGAGATTAGTCAAAAGGCTGCAGATGAACAAAACAAAAATGTCTTCCAAGATTTGGACGCGGTTGAGTCAAGAAAAGCCCAAAAAATAATAGTTAAGAATGAGGAAGACATGTACCTCTTCAAGTAAGGGACCCTATCATAGGGAAACTTCTCTTCAAATGAAGTTGTTTGGAACCTCTTCATTGATGGGTCGTCCTGTGAAACTGGAAGTGGAGTGGGGCTGATAGTGTCAGCACCAGATGGTACTAATATTGAATATGCACTGAGGTTAAACTTCAAAGATTCAAATAACGAGTCAGAGTATGAGGCATTAATAGAAGGAATTTCTTTGGCAAAAGCCCTTAGTGTCGGCTAGCTCCTAGTTCACAGCAACTCAAGGTTGGTCGTCAACCAAATCCTGAGAGTGTATGAGATCAAAGATGAAAGGATGTCCAAATACCTGAAAAGGGTGAGATCAATGCTGGAAAGCTTTAAGGAAGTAAAGATGAAGAGGATATCTCATCTAGACAACAGCTGAGTTGATGCACTCGCGAGGTTGACCTCAGTAATAAGGACAAACATAAGAAGAACAGTGCCAGTTGAAATTCAGCTCAAGCCGACCATCGAAGAAGAAGAGGTTGCTAGACCTTTCCTCAATTTGAATATGGGAGCCTCATGGATGGATCCCCTTATCATATACATCAGAGAGGGAGACCTACCAGAGTCAAAGTCATAAAGGAGAAAGTTGAGGTTCAAAGATGCTAAATTCTCAATTATAGGAGATGTCTTGTATAAAAAGGGGTTCCTACTCCCTCTACTCATATGTGTCCACCCTTCATAGGTTCCACACATCTTGTAAGATGTGCATGAGGGATCTTATTCTAGTCACATAGGGGGAAGGCTGTTAGCTAAGAGGATAATCACTCAGGAGTACTGGTGGCTGACCTTGGCTAAAGAAGCACCTACGTATGTGAAGAAGTTTGATAAGTGTCAAAGCTTCTCCACCATCCCTCATCAACCTATGACTTAAATTAGCTCCCCTTTACCATTTTCAATATGGGGCCTTGATTTTGTAGGACCCCTGCTAAGAGATGTAAATAATTATCGATTCTTGATCATGGTAATTGATTATTTCTCCAAATGGTTAGAAGCTGAGCTAATGATCATAATCACTGAGCAGAAGACCTTCCAGTTCATCTGGAAGAACATCGTATACAGGTATGGTCTTCCAAACACCCTCATCTCAGACAACGAAACCCGATTCAATAATGTTTCCTTAGAAAAAATACTACGAAAGAGTAGGGATCAAACAGTTCTTCTCTTCTCCTGGCCGACCTCAGGCAAATGGTCAGACAGAGATCACAAATCGAACAATCCTTGATGGGATTAAAAAAAGGTTGGAAGAGGCCAAAGGGATATGGACGGAGGAGGTATATGTTATGTTATGGTCATACAGGATGACAGTGAGGACGCCAATGGGAGAGACTCCATTTATGTTAGCCCATGGCTCAGAAGCTATCATCCCTACAGAGGTTGGACTTCGCACTCATAGAGTGCAGACGTATGACCCTCAGAAGAATGGGGAAGAGAGAAGACTTGATCTTGATTTAATTGAGGAAAGAAGAGAGGATGCAAAGATAAGAGAGGCAGCATACCAGCAACGAACTGTGAAATTCTACAATCAAAGGGTGAAACCAAGGCCTATAGCTGAGGGAGACCCAATCCTAAAGAAGACATGGCAAAAAGGAAATAAGCTCCATCCTAATTGGCATGGTCCTTATAGGGTTATTGATGAGGTTGTGCCTGGTACCTACTGACTAGAAAATCTTGAAGGAGAACCTTTCTCCAATCCTTAGAATGCCGATCACTTGAAGAAATATTACATATGATGTTGCAGTTATTCTTATCTTCTTGTAATACGCGTATTTATTTATATAAAGGATAATGGTGTGCTGATACTTTTATTATTTTTAACATCATAATTTTGTGACCTTAGACCTTTAACATCATTAGTTTGGTGAAAATTTGAGGGTAAACATCATAATATGGTGACCTCAAACCTTAAACATCATTAGTTTAATGAAAATTTATGAGGGTAAACATCATAATAGGGTGACCTTAGACCTTAAACGCCATTATTTAGTGAACTAAGAGGTGAAACATCATAATATGGTGACCTCGGACCTAAAACAACATTAGTTTGGTGATAATTTATGAGGGTAAACATCATAATATGGTGACCTCGGACCCTTAAAACCATTAATTAGCTGAATTGAGAGGTGAAATGTCATAACATGGTGACCTCAGACTTTAAACATCATTATTTGGTGAATGGAGAGGTGAAACATCATAATATGGTGACTCAGACCTAAAACATCATTAGTTTGGTCAAATTTATGAGGGTAAACATCATAATATGGTGAGCTCAGGCCTTCAAACATCATTAAGTTGGTGATACTATGAGGTGAAACATCATACTATGGTGACCTCTAACCTTTAACATCATCAAGTCGGTGATACTATGAGGTGAAACATCATAATATGGTGACCTCGGACCTTAAACATCATTAGTTTGGTGATACTATGAGGTGAAACATCATAATATGGTAACCTCGGACCTTAAACATCATTATTTGGTGAAAATTTAAGCGGTGAAACATCATAATTTGGAGGCCTCTGGCCTTTAACATCATTAAGTTGGTGAAAATATGAGGTGAAACATCATAATATGGTGACCTCAGACCTAAAACATTATTAAATTGGTGATACTATGAGGTGAAACATCATAATAAGGTGACCTTAAACCTTAAACATCATTAGTTTGGTGATACTATGAGGTGAAACCTCGTAATATGGTGACATCAGACCCTAAACATCATTATTTGGTAAAAATTTAAGAGGTGACACATCATAATATGGTGACCTCATACCTTTAACATCATTAGTTTGGTGATACTATGAGGTGAAACATCATAATATGGTGACCTCAGACCTTAAACATCATTATTCGATGAAAATTTAAGAGGTGAAACATCCTAATTTGGTGGCCTCAGACCTTTAACATCATTAAGTTGGTGAAAATATGAGGTGAAACATCATAATATGGTGACCTCGGACCGTAAACATCATTAGTTTGGTAAAATTTGAGTGTAAACATCATAATATAGTGACCTCGGACCTTAAACATCATTAAGTTGGTGATACTATGACGTGAAACATCATAATTTGGCGGCCTTAGACCTTAAACATCATTAGTTAGATAAAAATTTAAGAGGTAAGACAAATTCCAAGCAAAGCATCATACGAAGCAATAGAATCTGAAGAAGATTGGACTAATGATTATCATTAAAAAGATTCAGAGTTACAAATCAGGAGGCAAAATTCATAAAAATAAGAGGTACGGGCAAAAGAGAAATCAAAATTATAACTTTGAAAATCTTTACAAGAAAAGGGCCCAAGTTTCTACAATTACAGTCATTTGGTCATGGCCGACATTTGTCACTTCAGTTCCATCGTCATGATGAGTAGCATCTTTAGTTTTAGTGACTTTAAGAGGAGAGGTCTCGATTGGAGCAGAATCAGACTCCTCAACTTCCTACAAGGCCTGAGCGAATCGAGGGTCTCTAAAGTCGAGACACACAAATTCTAATGCAGTAAAGACACCAGACTCGCTCTCCTTCATAGCCACCCATTTTCCAGTCACTTTTATAACTCTTTCAAGATATTCAAAACCAAAATTGACAAACTCATCAGAGGCCTTGTAGTCTTCGATGGCCTTCACAGTAGTATCTTCCAAATCTGCCTTGACTACAACATCAACCTTAGACTGAAGGGCATCATCCTTGGCCTTCAGATCTACGTCTTGGTCCTTCTTGAGCTTATATATGTCTTTATCCCTCTTTTTAACAACTTCCTACAGCCTTTCAACCTATGAATTCAAAGAGGCCTGAACCTTCTCAACTTCCTAGCCCTTCTCTATAAGGGGAATCTTCTTTAGAGTCTAATCAACAAAGCGATGGAAATATAAGAAACCTTGCAGACGAAGGTCAAATGTAAGAATATATGAGCTATAATTTCTAAAAAGCCAAAGTTACACTTATGAAGATCAAATGATCAAATGAGCAAAAATTGGTACTTGAATTGACTTATGGAGAGCGAACTCGGCCAACAACGGGGCATCCAATGCGCATAAGAAATGTTTATCCTCTCAGTCATTATTGTGACGATAGCATCGGCAGCCTTCAGACTATGGCCGATCAAGCAATTACTGATTTTAAGCTAAGAAATACGAGCAGTTAAGGCATCGTCTATAGAGATGGGGATAGCACAATCCCTGGCCTAAGCCTTAATCTACCTCCTACGGTCTGGGTCAGCCGTGCACTTCCTTTTTTTATTAGCATCGGCCCGAGGTGTCGAAATTCTTCTTAGTGTCCGGTGGGCGTACATTTTGGCCACTCCTTTTCTTCATTAGCTTTACAAGACCAGGATCAAGCATTTCTTAAAGGTCGTATGATATGCATGTTGGGCGCTCTGCAAAAGGCAAGTCTCTGAGTTAGTCAATCAGAGATATAAAAAGTAAGAGGTATAACTTGAGAAAAATTAAGACTTATGAAGCTCTCCCAAAGGACCACCCCCCAAACCTGACTGAGAGAGGTAAGAGGGGGTCATCACATGTTCATATTTTACGAGACGACCCTGCTCACCTGGGTTGTGAAGGTCCTCAACTTTTTTGCAATTGTACTGACTAAGTCCAGGGTCATCTTTGGCAATAAGGGAGACCTTCCCCCATCTCAAAGGGGTCGTTAGAGCTGATGTTCTAGAAGCCTCATCTGAACCAAATTCCCATGCCCCGAAAATAAAGAAGTACTGAGGTTTCCAACTGTGGTTCAAAGTTTGGGTAACCAACAATATTTTCTTCTCTGATTTCCTTGCTAAGAAGTGGTAATAGCTAGAAGGTTTGATGGATAGCCTTCCAAAGGATGATGACCCTAATCATAACCCTCCCGGCATTAGGGGATAATTAGGAAGGGGCTAGATTTATATGGGAAAGTATAGATCTGATGGCTTGGTGAATAGGAAGACGAAAGCCCAACTTGAACATCTTCTCATAAAAATAGATCTTTCCATCTCGGCCATCAAAGGCCATCTCATCCCTCAGAGGTTTCCTAAGGATAATGGGAGAATTTATGGAATAGAGGTGCATAAAAGTAAGAATGTCATACTCGCTTATAGTGCTCTCATACTCGGTCATCTCAGATGTATCGAGATCACTCTCCTCACCATCATCACCATCCCCAGCAACATCAGCCTGGGAAGGTGTTGGAGCACCATCAGGAAACCTTTGAGCAAATTCGGCCCTAGTGGCAGCCGACAAGGGAATGGCATCAATGGGAGGTGGAAGTGCAACACTTGGCCCTAAGATTTAAACATCAGAAGACCTATGCGAAGTACACCTTGGTGAGATGAGTCATGGCTTGAAACCTCAGCTTCCTCAGGAACCTCAACCTATCTAGGAGAGTAGTTTATAGCCTCTTAAAAAGTCTACAGATTCTCCTACTTCAGAGGTTTACATGGGGTCTGAGGAAGATGACTATGACTCAAACATTGTTGCAAGATCGTCAGGAACCTCTACAGGCTCAGCAAGCTCGTTGGCTCAGGGTATATAACCTTCAAAGGTGGAGGAAATATTGGTCTAAGGGGAAAGGCCTCATCCCTACGACCTTCCTCTTGGGCTAGCTCTATTTTTCTAGTGTTCTCAAAAGTCTGCTCATGAAGAGATGGGAACTCTTCTATTAGTTGGTATAAGGGTCTGAGCATAAGGAAGATGACACTATTACAAATAGTCAAATAAGTTGTTCGATCTAAACTAAAGATCAAACTAGGAATCCGAAAGGTTTTTCCCCAAGAATGTCAAGAACCTTCAACATCTAAGTTTCTAGAGAAGACGATCGAAGGTTCATCGATAAACTTAAAAAAGGGATCTTTATGGATGAAACAACCTCGGAGCAGCCTACAATAATACCAGAACCACCTACTCTCTACAAGCCTAACCTAATAGCCACTTGGCAGTGGTGGAAAGATTTTTCGGAAAAAAAAACTTCGCCAAAAATTCAGAAATGCAAAACAATGACCGGAAATGGAAAAAAGAAGTGGAAAACAATACCTAGCTAGTCGCGAATGAGGGAAGAAGAGGTTAGGAAGTGAAGGAAACCTTAATCACAGTGCAACAATGGAAGGCTCGAAGAGAAAGGTAGCTGCAGAAAGCTTAGGCAGGAGAAAATAGGAAGAAGAAAAAGAATAAGGAGAGAGAAGAGGGTTTTAAACCTACTCAATGATGGTGTGTGATTCACAATGCTGCCATCATTGCCCTAGGGAACCCAAAGACAACTGTCAGAATAATCTCACCTTGGGGAATACGTTTCACTTCAATAAGTGACATGTGTCAAGGAAACACTAGAGCCCAAAGAGACTCAACCTCGGCCTGCCACACATACCCCTCAGTCACCTACTCACATAGGGGATTAAGGACTAGGGGGTGATTGATATGCCCAAAGTACACCATCTTACTCAGAGTCACTAACCTCGGCTAGTCTCACACTAGAGTTAACAAGAAGCTTATAACAACTATCAGTAAGGTCGTCTTCTATAAGGTCTTCCCCTCATAAACCAACCTCGGTTAGCTGATAACCGAGACCAGCAGAGCCTCGTGGGCTCAAGTAACTGCCAACATCACTGTCTGCCTCAGCCGATATTACAGCTACCTCATACCTAACCACGGCCAGCGCTCCTGGCCGAGGTCATCATGGATATTGACAGGACAAAGCAATACTATCAGACTTCACCAACCTCGTACTCGTCCATGCCGAGTACACATCAACCAAGGACATATGGCCGAGCATTTACAAGCACATGTAAGGTTTGGAACACATGGGTAAATCAGTTATAAGTGAATCATTCCCCTCACGTGAGGGAATATTAAGGTCATCATTATCTACATAAGATCAACCAAGTGTCATTCTCATACTGGTTCGATCCTCATGCACATGCTCATTACATGCTTGGGGGGTACATTACACCCCCCCCCCCCCAGCAATATATATAGAGGTCATCCTCTACCTTGTAAAAGGATCCATAATTGAAACCCTAGCTGAAACTCTGTTGGTTTACATAGTAGAGGGAGAAATCTTGAGAGATTGTATATATGGCCATTAGTACCTTCATATAGAGATATTACTCACACCCTCACAATGGACCTAGGCCAGATTGGCTGAACCACTTATATGCTAGTGTTCATCCTCTTCTCCTCATCTCCTTCTACATATTTGTGTTGTTATTTGCTGCCATTGTTATGCATGTTTGAGCTCTACTACCTCTTTATCTGGTGTTGTTATTTAAAGTATCATCAATTAACACCCTTTATATTTTGAGTATTCTGTAATTTATTATATATCCCTATAATAAATTAACTTGGCCAAAACCGTACATAAGCACTCGTAGTAATAACCAATTTATACACAAGTCAATATTCGGACTCAAATTTAATTAATCATGCATTAATTAATTTATTAACTTAGCATCACTCAACCACTATACCTAGACTCGCCACTACAAGAAAAAACACATTTCGCAACACTAGAAATATGTCGCGAAATGTATTAATTATGTCGCGAAAGAGATTTTGCGACATACAATTGCCTGTCGCCCCCGTGTCGCGGTAGCCCCGTCTAGGAATGTATTCGACGACATACAAAATCTATGTCGCATAATGTATTTACCAATCGCGATAGGATACATGTCACGAAATGTATATATTTATAAAAATATATATTAATATTTATTTTTTATATTAAATAATACCTCACCTTTCGTGACATAATGACATGTCGCAGAATGTCTTCCTTTAGGCGACATGCCATACATGTCGCAAAATGTCATATTTAGGCAACATGCTATACATGTCGCGAAATGTCTTCTTTTAGGCGACATGTATATCTTGTCGCGGAATGTCATCTATTAGGCAACATTGTGTATGTTTCTAAATGTCATCTATAGTGCCACTAAAGTCATTATTCAGAATATGATTTGATTTTTAGCAACACTTACGTTATGTCGCTAAAAGACGTTTTTTTTTTAAATAAACAATTTCAAAAGAAGATTGCAATATGCGTATATATAAATTTTTTCCATTATATAACATGTATAAATGTGCATCCATAGCAATTTAGCATCCAAACTATCACACAAAATGACAGCATATTCAATTCTATAATTATTCATTAAAATTCAATTCATTCCATTCAAATAAGCGTTCAAAATAAGTGTTCCTCAACTTGCCCAAACAAAAAATGTTCAAAATAACACCAAATGCAAAAATAAAACACACTTCACGACAATCTTTCGAGTCATCCAATCAACTAGCCCAATGATATCCAACGAAATCCACCATCGATCTATGACAGGAAACGAATAAACACGTGTTAACCATAATTGGATTACATAATATGAAAAAAAAACTATTTTGATCATAAGTGTGCCTCTTTTTGCTATTTTTTATATTCGTTTTACGTTTTTGCTCCCCTACGCTCAATTTTCAAATTTGTGTATGTTTGAGTTAATCAATTTAGAACACTTTGTAATTTAAAAAAAATCGACAGAGTTTCCTTTGTTTATTCACGAAATGCAACATGTTTTAACATTTAAAATTAACTCTACGACATCAATAAAAGCCATAGATAAACAATCAACAAATATCATCCCATGATTTAACATAAGTACGCTCATAAATCAATCGATCGATATAAAGGTTCACCGGATTCGTGTCCATAGTTACAAAATTCCAACAATGGTCTTACTTTAGTATCATATGTGATTTTTCACGCTCCATCCCCAATTTGAAAGAAGTTTCCTAAACTTATGTTTTAGTTAATCAATTTAGAACACTCAATAATTTAAAAAAAAAAGGCAGAGTTTACTTTGTTTATTCAAGAAATCCAACCTATTTTAACATTTAAATAAACTCAACGACACCAACAAAAGCCAAAAAAATAATCAACAAATCTCTTCCAATGATTTAACATAAATAACTCAATCGATATAAAGGTTCACGGGACTGGTGTCCATAGTTTAAAAAATAGTCTCACGTGTCTCGCACGGCCCATTAATGGTCTTACTTTCATATCATATGTGATTTTTGATGCTCCACCCCCAATTCTCAAGATGTTTCCTTAACTTATATTTGAGTTGATCAATTTAGAACACTCAATAATTTCAAAAACATTCGGCAGAGTTACCATTGTTTATTCAAGATGTTTTCTAAACTTATGTTTGCAAAATATCATTGTATTATCAAACCGAGAGTCTCGTGACTACGTGGTAAGTTTCTACATGTTACATTGGTCTCGTTCGAGGTGTTCGTAACTCTTACGGGCCCGTTTGAGCGTTGTTTTGATTTTTCACCCTCTAATGGTATATTTTAAGCCTAAGTCTGGATTTTTTAAATTATCATCGTATTCTCAACCCGGGAGTCCCGTGACTATGAGATAAGTTTTTACGTGTTACGTTGGTCCCGTACAAGGTGTTCGTGCATCTTACGGGGCCGTTTAGAGCTGTTTTGGATTTTCACCCTCTAACGGCATGTTTTAAGGTTGTCTAGATTTTTCCAAATTATCATTGCATTCTCAAAAATGGGAGTGTTGTGAATATGCAGTTTGTCCCTACAAGTTACGTTGGTCCCATCGGAGGTGTTGGTGCCTTTTATGGGGCCGTTTGGGGATTATTTTGGGTTTATATCCTCTAACGGCATGTTTTTAGCATAATTCTAGATTTTTATAAATTATCATTGAATTCTCAAAATTGAGAGTCTCGTGAATACGTCTTCAGTCCCTACGTGTTATGTTGGTCCGGTGGGAGGTGTCGGTACCTCTTAAAGGGTTGTTTGGGAGTTGTTTTAGGTTTACAGCCTCTAACGACAAGTTTTTAAGCATAGGTCTAGGATTTTGCAAATTATCATCCTATTCTCAAACCGGTAGCCCGTGATTACGTGGAATGTTTCTACGTTTTACATTGGTCTCATGCGAGGTGTTCGTGCCTCTTATGGGCCCGTTTAGGCGTTGTTTTGGGTTTTGACCCTCTAACGACATATTTTAAGCCCAAGTTTAGATTTTTCAAATTATCGTCGTATTCTCAACCCGAGAGTCCCGTGACTACGAGATAAAATCCTACATGTTACATTGGTCCCGTGCGAGGTGTTCGTGCATCTTAAGGGTCCGTTTGGAGAAATTTTGGATTTTCACCCTCCAACGTCATGTTTAAGTCTAAGCCTAGAGTTTTCCAAATTATCGTCGCATTCTTAAAACCAGGAGTCCCGTGAATACACGATCAGTCCCTACGTGTTACGTTGGTCCCGTGGGAGGTGTTGGTGTCTCTTATGGGGTCGTTTGGGGATTATTTTGGGTTTACACCGTCTATGTTTTTAGCATAAGTTTAGATTTTTGTAAATTATTGTCGCATTCTCAAAATTGAAAGTCTTGTGAATACACCGTCAGTCCCTAGGTGTTATGTTGGTCCCGTGGGAGGTGTTGGTGCCTCTTACGAGGCCGTTTGGGGGTTGTTTTGGGTTTACACCCTCTTACGACATGTTTTCAACCATAAGTCTAAGATTTTGCAAATTATCATTGTATTCTCAAACCGAGAGTCTCTGAACTACGTGGTAAGTTCCTACATGTTACATTGGCCTCGTGCGAGGTGTTCGTGCCTCTTACGGGCCCGTTTGGAGCTATTTTGGATTTTTGCCCTTTAAAGGAATGTTTTAGGCCTAAGTCTAGAGTTTTCCAAATTATCATCGTATTCTCAAAATTGGGAGTCCCGTGAATACGCGGTCAGTCCCTACGTGTTACGTTGATCCCATGGGAGGTGTTGGTGCCTCTTACAGGGTCGTTTGGGAATTGTTTTGGGTTTATACCCTCTAACGGCATGTTTTTAGCATAAGTCTATATTTTTGAAAGCTATCGTTTCATTCTTAAAATCGAGAGTCTCGTGAATACGCCATCATTCCCTACATGTTATGTTGGTCTCGTGGGAAGTGTTGGTGCCTCGTACGCGGCCGTTTGAGGGTTGTTTTGGGTTTACACCCTCTCACGGAATGTTTTTAAGCATAAGTCTAGGATTTTGCAAAGTATCGTTGTATTCTCAAATCGAGAGTCCCGTGACTACGTGTTACATTGGTCTCGTGTGAGGTGTTCGTGCCTCTTACGAGCCTGTTTAGGTGTTTTTTGGGTTTCACCCTCTAACGACATACTTTAAGCCTAAGTCTAGATTTTTTAAATTATCATCCTATTCTCATCCCGGGAGTCCCGTGACTACAAGATAAGTTCCAACGTGTTATGTTGGTCCCGTGCGAGGTGTTCGTGCATCTTACGGGTCGTTTGGAGCTATTTTGGATTATCACCCTCTAACAGCATGTTTTAAGCCTAAGTCTAGAGTTTACCAAATTATCATCGCATTCTCAAAATTGAGAGTCCCATGATTATGCGGTCTATACCTATGTGTTACATTGGTACTGTGGGAGGTGTTGGTGCCTCTTACGGGGTCGTTTGGGGGTTGTTTTTGGGTTTACCGCCTCTAACGACATGTTTTTAGCATAAGTCTAGATTTTTACAAATTATTGTCCCATTCTCAAAACTAAGATTCCCATGAATACGTCGTCAGTCGCTACGTGTTATGTTGGTCCCGTGGGAGGTGTGGGTACCTCTTATGGGGCCGTTTGAGGGTTGTTTTCAGTTTACACCCTCTAATGACATGTCTTTAAGCATAAGTCTAGGTTTTTAGAAATTATCTTTATATTCTCAAACTGATAGTCTCGTGACTACGTGGTAAGTTCCTACGTGTTACATTGGTCTCGTTCGAGGTGTTCGTAACTCTTACGGGCCCATTTGAGCGTTGTTTTGAGTTTTCACCCTCTAACGGTATATTTTAGGCCTAAGTCTGCATGTTTAAAATTATCATCGTATTCTCAACCCGGGAGTCCCATGACTACGAGATAAGTTTCTACTTGTTACGTTGGTCCCGTACGAGGTATTCGTACATCTTACGGGGCCGTTTGGAGCTGTTTTGGATTTTTACCCTCTAACGGCATGTTGTTAGGCTGTCTAGATTTTTCCAAATTATCATTGCATTCTCAAAACTGAGAGTGTTGTGAATATGCGATTTGTCCCTACAAGTTGCGTTGGTCCCGTCGGAGGTGTTGGTGCCTCTTATGGGGCCATTTGGGGATTATTTTGGGTTTACATCCTCTACTGGCATGTTTTTAGCATAAGTTTATATTTTTGCAAATTATCATTGAATTCTCAAAATCGAGAGTCTCGTGAATACGCCGTCAGTCCCTACGTGTTATGTTGGTTCGGTGGGAGGTGTCGGTACCTCTTAAAGGGTCGTTTGGGGGTTGTTTTGGGTTTACAGCCTCTAACGACAAGTTTTTAAGCATAAGTCCAGGATTTTGCAAATTATCATCCTATTATCAAACCAGGAGCTCGTGACTACGTGGCAAGTTCCTACATTTTACATTGGTCTCATACGAGGTGTTCGTTCCTCTTACGGGCCCGTTTAGGAGTTATTTTGAGTTTTCACCCTCTAACGGCATATTTTAAGCCCAAGTCTAGATTTTTCAAATTATCATCGTATTCTCAACCCAGGAGTCCCATGACTACCAGATAAATTCCTATATGTTACGTTGGTCCCGTGTGAGGTGTTTGTGCATCTTAAGGGTTCGTTTGGAGCTATTTTGGATTCTCACCCTCCAACGGCATGTTTTAAGTCTAAGTCTAGAGTTTTCCAAATTATCGCCGCATTCTCAAAATTGGGAGTCCCGTGAATACGCGATCAGTCACTACTTATTACGTTGGTCCCCTGGGAGGTGTTGGTGCCTCTTATGGGGTCGTTTGGGGATTATTTTGGGTTCACACCGTCTAGTTTTTAGCATAAGTCTAGATTTTTGTAAATTATTATCGCATTCTTAAAATTGAAAGTCTCATGAATATGTTGTCGGTCCCTACGTGTTATGTTGATCCCGTGGGAGGTGTTGGTACCTCTTACGGGGCCGTTTGTGGGTTATTTTGGGTTTACACCCTCTTACGGCATGTTTTCAACCATAAGTCTAAGATTTTGCAAATTATCATTGTATTCTCAAACTGAGAATCTCTTGACTACGTGGTAAGTTCCTACATGTTACATTGGTCTCGTGCGAGTTGTTCGTGCCTCTTACGGGCCCGTTTGGAGCTATTTTGGATTTTTTCCCTCTAAAGGCATGTTTTAGGCCTAAGTCTAGAGTTTTCCAAATTATCTTTGCATTCTCAAAACTAGGAGTCCCGTGAATACGCGGTCAATCTCTACATGTTACGTTGATCCCATGGGAGGTGTTGGTGCCTCTTATAGGGTCGTTTGGGAGTTGTTTTGGGTTTATACCCTCTAACGGCATGTTTTTAACATAAGTTTATATTTTTGAAAATTATCGGTGCATTCTTATAATCGAGAGTCTCGTGAATATGTCGTCATTCCCTACATGTTATATTGGTCTCGTGGGAGGTGTTGGTGCCTCGTACGAGGCCATTTGGGGGTTATTTTGGGTTTACACCCTCTCATGAAATGTTTTCAAGCATAAGTCTAGGATTTTACAAATTATCGTTGTATTCTCAAATCGAGAGTCCCATGACTACGTGTTACATTGGTCTCGTGTGAGGTGTTCGTGCCTCTTACGGGCCTGTTTAGGCGTTGTTTTGGGTTTTCACCCTCTAACGACATACTTTAAGCCTAAGTCTAGATTTTTTAAATTATCATCCTATTCTTAGCCCGAGAGTCCCGTGACTACGAGATAAGTTCCTACGTGTTATGTTGGTCCTGTGCGAGGAGTTCGTGCATCTTACGGGCCGTTTGGAGCTGTTTTGGATTATCACCCTCCAACGACATGTTTTAAGCCTAAGTCTAGAGTTTACCAAATTATCATCGCATTCTCAAAATCGGGAGTCCCATAATTATGCGATCCGTACCTATGTGTTGCGTTGGTCGCATGGGAGGTGTTGGTGCCTCTTACGGGGTCGTTTGGGGGTTGTTTTGGGTTTACAGCCTCTAACGGCATGTTTTTAGCATAAGTCTAGATTTTTACAAATTATCTTCCCATTCTTAAAACCAAGATTCCATGAATACGCCGTCAATCGACACCTGCTATGTTGGTCCCGTGGGAGGTGTGGGTACCTCTTACGGGGTCGTTTGAGGGTTATTTTCGGTTTACACCCTCTAACGGCATGTCTTTAAGCATAAGTCTAGGTTTTGCAAATTATCATCATATTCTCAAACCGAGAGTCTCGGGACTACATGATAAGTTCCTACGTGTTACATTGGTCTCGTTCAATGTGTTCGTAACTCTTACGGGCCCATTTGAGCATTGTTTTGAGTGTTCAGCCTCTAACGGTATATTTTAAGCCTAAGTCTGGATTTTTTAAATTATCATCGTATTCTCAACCCGGGAGTCCCGGGACTATGAGATAAGTTTCTACGTGTTACATTGGTCCCGTACGAGGTGTTCGTACATCTTACGGGGCCGTTTGGAGCTATTTTGGATTTTTACCCTCTAACGGCATGTTTTAAGGATGTCTAGATTTTTCCAAATTATCATCGCATTCTAAAAACCGAGAGTGTCATGAATATGCGGTTTGTCCCTACAAGTTACGTTGGCCCCGTCGGAGGTGTTGGTGCCTCTTATGGGGCCATTTGGGGATTGTTTTGGGTTTATATCCTCTAACGGCATGTTTTTAGCATAAGTCTAGATTTTTGCAAATTATCATTGAATTCTCAAAATTGAGAGTCCCGTGAATACGCCGACAGTCCCTACGTGTTATGTTGGTCTCGTAGGAGGTGCTGGTTCCTCTTATGAGGCCGTTTGGGGGTTGTTTTGGGTTTTCACCCTCTCACGGCATGTTTTCAAGCATAAGTCTAGGATTTTCATAGTGATTGTTTGGCTTGGGCCGTCCGAGGTTGTTTTCCCATCTTGGGTTTTTTCCTCGTACATACGGCGTTGTGAGTATTCTTTACTTTACTTTACTTGCTTTAATCACTAGATGCATGTTTAGGATTAATCAAGATAAAATTGGTTTAAAGTAAAAATTGATTGTTCACAACTTGGTTTGGTGCTAATTAAAAGTTGGATAATTTTTGGGGAAAATTGGTTTGATTTGAAACACACATAGGGACTACCCCTTCTCATTACCAAATACATTAATTGTATTGAGGATGAGGCATTGAAAGAATACAAGCCATTATGTGCGATCCATTTTGAGTGGTTAATGAATTAGTGCAATGGGAAGGTGAAGAAGTTGGGAGAAAATGTCACAAAAAAAGACATTGAGCAAGTAACAAGGGGGTATTTTTTGTTCATGACCGGGTACTTGTTATTCCTAGAAAAATTAGGAAATCGAGTCTCGATTTAATACCTACAGACATTAAGAAAAATTAGAAAGTGGAACGAATATAGTTGGGGATAAACATAATAGCTCATTTGTATCGACAACTTGGGGTTACATCCCGGGTAGACATTCGGTAGGTGGACTATTATCTCCTTCTTTTAGTGGTAATTACTTTACAGTTATCATGTTGTAGTTCTTACATTATGGATATATATAAATTTACCAATTAATTTATCAATTTTATGAAGGTGTGGATATATGACCACTTTAAAGAAGAAAGATGAGCGAACGATTGAGTTGGTTAAAAACTTAAGTCTTTCGTACCTATACATCGACTATATATCGGTGTTGGCGTTCGTCGAATGGTGGTAATCGGAGATAAATTCATTACATATGCCATTTTGTGAGATGACCATCACCGTAAACGATGTGTACCATCTCCTTAGCATCCCAATTGTTGGTAAAATGGTGTATGGGATGGTTTTTAGGAAAGTCGAAGAGAAGACTACACAAGTTAAATGGCTTAACAAACACATTAATTGTACTGAGGAGGAGGCTTTGGAAGAATGAAAGTTGTTATGTGCGGTCCATTTTGATTGGTTAATGACTCAGTGTAAGGGGAAGGTGAAGAAGTTGGGAGAGAATGTAAAAAAAAGACATCGAGCTAGTAATAAGGGGGTATTTGGTGTTCATGATTGGGTACTTATTGTTCCTAGAAAAATTAGGGCACCGAGTTTCGATTTACTACCTACAGACGTTAAGAAAAATTAGGAAATGAAATGAGTATAGGTGGGTATGGGCATATTAGCTCATTTGTATCGATAGCTAGGGGTTATGTCCCGGGTAGACGCCCGACAGGTGGCTGAATATCTCCCTCTTTTAGCTGTAGATATTTTACAATTATCATGTTGTAGTTCTTACATTTTGGATATATGTAAATTTACCAATTAATTTATCAATTTTATGGAGGCGTGGATATATGACCACTTTAATTTGGCAAGGGGTGTAAGGAATCTGGAGTTTCATACGTCCTGAAAGGCACAAACGGTGTCAAATGATGCCTTTGCATAAACGTTGGAGCTAAGGGAAATCTTGGATGATCTAAAATCTTTTGAATTGGGTATTATTTGTTTTAAATGCAATTATCTTACTCTATTATATATGTTAACATTTGGAATAACGTGTAGGTTATCTGGGATCCCTGCGGTAAAAATCCTGAGGCCTACCCCTTCCAAGAGGTCTCGTGCTACAACGATAGCCTGATTTTCTATGATATTGTGAACCCTATTATCCAGAGAGGGTCCTAGACCAGGCTGACCGTGTACAAATAATATCGATACTCCCAATACACCCATTAGTAGAGGAGATGGTAAAACCCCAAGCCCTCTATAAAGTTAAGTTTAATATCGAGAAATGGTATCAACTTAACTGGGTGGACCATGTTCTATATTAAAACACTCCAATAAGATGGTACGAATATTCATGAATCGATTTATCATTTTCACTTATTTTCCAAACACACAGTCGATGGTTATATATATAGGTTCATGGGATTGATGTAGCTATCAGTCTGTTGCAGGATACTATTAACGCCAGCTTGGACAAAGATATTCTAGACCTCTATGATTCCGCATGTACAGTGCTTGATGCCCTACTCGAGGCTAACGCAATCTCAAAAATGAAATATAAAGGCACCCACGCGTCATGAAACTATGACAAAGGCACGTCATGATCTTTCCCCGCTCATAGACACCCAATAAAAAGATTCCCCCTAAAAAAAATGCTCTAAGAGAAAGTAAACAACTTATCCTTGGTTGTAACAGTATTTAAAACAATTTATTCTATGGTTTTTCCAGTGGTCGAAACAATTTTGTATGTAATATTCAAGGTTCTAAAAAACATGGGGCGTGATTGAGGCGTGGAGGCCAAGCCTTAAGCCTTAGAAGCCTAGGCGGACCTAGGCATAAAAGGCATGAAAAGGCGTTTAGGCCTTCTTAATATATTTTAATATTTTTTAACCATATCAAGGCTATTAAAAAACAAAAAATGCACATATCATAAAAATATGTCTAAATATATGCAAATTAAAATACTATTTGATTATTTTGGATGAGATAATGGTCCGGTTTGTAAAGAAATTCTTTAAAAGGCGACATCGTTTCACTAAAGCATTGTTGTTTTTAGAAAAAAGTGCGCCTTAAGGGTTTTACCAATAATAAGGCATGAAAAGCGTAAGGCGTGGCGTTTCTCCCAAGCCTTAAGCATAGGCGGGTTTTTTAGAACAGTGGTAATATTATTATTTTTTATGTACGATGGTGTATTTTAGATTTCAACGTATGTGATTTTCATGTAAGTGTTTGTTAAATTATTCAGTATGCACACTGTTAAATGATTTGGTTTGCACACTTTATTGAAGTTATAATATCCTAATATTGTATGATCCAACCTTTATACTATAATTAATGGTCTAACTCAATTGTGTGTAAGAGCACCACGATGGTCTGACACCATGGCATAATATTATATATTTAACCCCAATAGTATCTAATATACACGGTCAAGTCCAACTATGGCTATAAAATATATGGTCAAGTACAACCATATGGTTGATTTATACGGCCTGGTGTGACCATGATGTTAAAATCAACTGCCTAATGCCCCGGTGTGAGACAAATATGTAAATATTAGGCACGGTCAAATACAACCGTATAGTTGACATATACGGGTTTATGTAACCATGGTGAAAGTTATGATTTTTACCCAAAATCACTATTGTGACACCCCGCTTCCATTATTAAATTTAAAACAGAATATCCAGTTGGATCAGTCTCAGCATTACTGTCAAAAACTTTTTATTAATTACTCAGCACATAGTATTTAAAAAGTTAGATGTCAAATTTTATCTTCTTTTAATATAACATACAAGCAATTAAATGATTAACTAAACATCCACCATCCAATAACAATCTCATAGGAATTAAACTGACATAATGAAATAAACTGAGTCTGGAGTAAACACATCCAGTCTAAATCCCAAGTATAATAATCTAAAATGAAATAAATCCCAAGAACTGACATATAAATGAATGTCTAGATAAACAATCTCTAAATAAGAATGGGCAACATGCCCTCACTAGAATAAATAACTCATAATGAATCAAGGATAAATATGGAGGCGTCTAGTACTGAGGTCCTGTAACTTCCATAACAGCTATAGCACGTCAACTGAATGGAACTCCTAAGTTTGGCGTCCCTGTGGTTGGTTACCTAAAAATATTTCACAAAAAATGGATTTAAAAGAAAACGGGTCAGAGCCCGAGTTGAAAATCGTTTTAAAATATCAAGTATTTAAATGCATAAATACCAGATAATTATATACACGTAATTTCACGTGAGATTATCACCTCTCAACTATGGTGCACACCTAACGTATAATTATTACCCTTCTTATTACGTTACCGTGTCTAACTAGATTTAAACAGTTCTCCATCTATGCCAACTAACCTACTGTGCCCACCCGTATAATAGAACTATACGTTATGTAGTTCCTCATATTTTGTTAATTGATTCCAAGTATCTCATTAATCTATTAAGTTCTTACACACTCAATATATATTGGCATCATTATTTTGTTCTACTAAACAACACAGTAGAATAAATACGGTCTCTCTCTCTCTCTCTCTCTCTCTCTCTCTCTCTATATATATATATATATATATATATATATATATATATATATATATATATATATATATTTCACTATTATAATATATACTAATGTCGCACCCACATAGGAGAAACTAGCGGTGCGTACATACTCTGCTATCAAGTCCATGTACCTCACGTACATAATAAGGACTATCGATTCCGATTCTCTCAAGAATCGTAACATAACAAATCACACATAAACTGGAGGCGAATATGGACCACGGTGGAATGGGTCACACAAATACTTATGCACCCATATAACCCAAACTTATCCACCCACAGATAAGTCCTCCTTAGATCCTATGCTCTGAGGTACCAATTAATAATCCCCACCCCCCACCCACCCCCACCCCCGCGATGGACTCCTCAAGTTAAGACTGTAACCTTCAAGACCTCCCGGTTATAGCAAGTATAATAGGTATGTCATACACATAAAATTCCATATAATAGTTATTCACACAACCTAAGTATTTATACGTTCAATATTGGTACACACACCCCATATTACAAGTCTCACATGTTTTATTTATAACCCGTATATCGTACGTAAATTTAATTAACGCCATAACTCTCATCGTATAAATTCAAGTACCTTTCCCTATCCCAAAGTTTATGAAGTCACTCAATTATTCCTTAGTTTAATTCAGTACTATAGTGTCCCCCTACTAATGGTATTAACCCTACGTCCTCATTTATCCGAATTAAACCCCAATCCATAAAATTTCCAATCATAGTGCATTCGAAAAACACTCGTAAATCTCCCCATTCAATCTCATACATAATGATCCCTTTTGGGCCTTAACTATAACCCTAATGACCTTCCCTAAGTCCCATTATATTCAATTAATCAACATTAAGGGTTCTTAAAAGTTGGGGTTGGATCGAAACTTAAAAGGAAAACAACTCACAAATTTTAGGGGAGTCGATCGATCGAAGAAATGGGTCAATCGATCGGCGTTCTTGGGTCGATCGATCGATCGAATGGGTATAAGCCTGGATTTTCAGCAAATTAAAGTTACGGGTTTCTTCAATAAAAATTCTCTAAAACTTTCTTAATTCATTCCCAAACTACAAAATCAAGGTGATAAACATTAAATTAATACATAGAGATAATTTTTAACATACAAGTCATTTAAACACCAAGATTCATTAACTTTTCCATTGAATTCTAATGTAACTCTCAAGAACCTTAGTTTATGGATTTCCTCAAGAACATAATCAAAACTCTGAATCCTCTACATAACGATTCTCAGACGATACTAAATTTCATTTTTCCATAATAGTACTTCAATCCTAATCATGAATCCTACCCAGAATATGATTTAATCCAAAATTTATCATCTATATGCATGTAATTGAATTCTTAATCATATTCTACTAACATGGATAATTTATCTGATTGAATTTAAGAAAAAAAAATACTTTACTTAAGATAGTAAGTCTGATCCTTTGGTGAAATGGGTAAAATCGTGTTCCTCATCTTCCGATCTACACGTTGGTGGCGATGGTGGTGCAAGAAGCCTAAGATTAATGGTTTTCTCCTTTGGGAACCTGCTCCTCTTCTACTTCTACTGGCCTCCTTAGTTTTGTGTTTGGTAAAACCCTAATGGTCTAACCTAGTAGTTGATATAGCCTTAAGAATTTCGTGGGTTTAATTACTCCAAAAATTAAAATGTCTAAAATACCCTCCCGGGATGCCAGTTTGGCCTAAAATTGCCACAAGACCCAAACTAAACCCCCGGATACAATTTTCTAACTATCTCGACCCTTATGGACACTTTGGCACACTCAAAATGACCAAATGAGTGACTTATAAATAATTTACTTTTATTTCCTCTATTTTTAGTCCCGACGCGGTTGACACGCACGCCTAAACTTAATTTTCCATAACTGTCGTATTATTCACTCGACAATTTGAATAAATTCATAATTACATATTGCTTTACTCACTAAGTAATATCAATATATTTACATCAATAAATACTAACTCTCATCACGCTAGTAATTATCTATTTAAATCTGAATTATTTTTAAATAAATTTCCCATTTTTAAGTTAATTAATCCCATAATTAAAATCATTAAAAATATGGGGTATTACAACTGTCTAATTTCCCCGGTGTGAGACAACCTTGTAAATATTAGATACGGTCAATTTTAGCTGTATGGTTGAGATATACGACCTTATGTAACCGTGGTGAAAGTTGTGATTTTTACCCAAAATCACTACCTAAATGCCCCGGTGTGAATCAATTATGTAAATTTTAGACACGGTCAATATTAACTTGTATGGTTGAGATATACGGCCTTATTTAATCGTGGTGATTGTTTTGATTTTTATCAAAAATCACTACCTAATTTCCCCGGTGTGAGACAACAGTGTAAATATTAGACACATTCAATTTTAACCGTATGATTGAGATATACGATCTTATATAACTGTGGTGTAAGTTATGATTTTATCCAAAATTACTACCTAATTTCCCCCGTGTGAGATAACCGTGTAAATATTAGGCACGGTCCATTTCAATCGTATGGTTGAGTTATACAGCCTTATGTAACCGTGGTGAAAGTTATGATTTTAACCAAAATTTCCCCCATGTGAGACAACCGTGTAACTATGATACGCTGTCAATTTTAACCATATGGTTGAGATATACGACCTTATGTAACCGTGGTAAAAGTTATGATTTTTACCCAAAATCACTACCAAATTTCCCCCATGTGAGACAACCGTGTGAATATTAGATGCAGTCAAGTCCAATCGTACGTTTGAGTTATATGGACTTATGTGACCATGGTGTAAGTTGTGATTTTTACTCAAAATCAATGCCTAATTTCCCCAGTGTGAGACAACCGTATGAATATTGCTATGGTAGTATGCCACCTTGACTCCTTTTTCCATGTTGTGGTGTCAGCGTTATTTTCTGTTATACGGAGTGGTGTCACCGTGGTTTCCTATTGGACGACTAAAAGTGGTCGTGTGTTATATTATCCAGGTAAAGTTACTTAGATCGTGTTAGGATAATTGACAATTTTATTTAATTGATAATTTTATCATGTTGATAATCTTATTTAATGTATAGGTAATTTCATATTTGACATAAATTTACAATCAATGCTATAATATTATTTATTGTACATTTAATGCTATAAGCAAGTTACATATTTCACCAGAAAAAGATAGAATAAATGCTATAACCAATTTACATATTTTCACAAGAAGTTACAAAAAGTTACAATTAAGGCACAATGAAGTGCTCATCTTCACCCGTTGAAATCATTTTTATAACCAAATAACATATTTCCATAAAAAGTACAAAAAAATTCAATCAATGCTATCATTAAATTACATAATTCCATAAAAAGTTACAAAAAGTTAAATTCAAGGCACAATCAAGTCCTCGTTTTCATTTGACGAAATCAAGCATGGTTCATCTTTCGTCGCAATAACTTTCGAATATTTATTCTAAAAATTTTGTAAGTAATCCTTGAACATTTCAGCACACTTCAGGGCATCTTGAGTTTCCCTCGATCTCTAGTGAGAGGCAAATGGTGGTAGGGAACAAAAACGGGTGCATTTAAATTTTACCTAATGAGTATTTGAGATGTTGAGGATGAAGACTATGTGATTCTCTATTATCAGAGATTTTGGCCCAAAGTCAAATGGCACGAAAGTAAAGTATTGAAGTTTGGAGATCATGACCACCATAAGTTTTAGTGCATTAGCTAGAAGATAACCAAACTCGAGCAGGATAAACCAGTGTCCTATAGTGAATAAGTTCCTATAGTAGTCAAATATCCTCTCATAATCCTTAAAATCATATGAATTCACAACAGTAGCCCACAAAGGCTTGTCCCTACATAGCTTGGGCAACAGTGCACTACGGATAGCATGAGACTGTTGAAGTCCATCCCCAACACCATCTCCTTTTAAAATGGACATATAACCACAGTTACCATCATATTTGATATCGTATATATCTTCCACAAATGATTTGTAGAAGTCAGGGATGTGCTTAATATAAATCTTCTTTTCCCTAGACCATGTCTCTAGTTTGACGCCTGTTAATGAGGTCCAACTACCAAATGTTTTTTCATCTCGGTTGTAGAAGGTACATCCTCCTCCTAAGCACACGAGATTATTTTGGCAGATATATTAGTAGATTTTTTCCCCTTAGGGGGCCTACCCTTTTGATGAATTTACACGGGCTCGATCAACAGCGTACAAGAAGATTGAGAAATTTCTAGTAACTTGTTTATCATCATCTTTTGAACCGCTTCACCCACCTTAGTCCACCATTTCTTAAACAATATCATCTCTGGTATATATTCAAGCTCACGGTACCGAGGGATGTCTGGGACAATCACAAGTTTCTTCCAATGATCGTCTAGCACCCATTGGGAAATTGCTTAGTCTAGCTTCTCCTATTGGGCTAACTCGTGAACACATGGCAGTCCGTAGATTGTATGAAGTTTGTGTCAGCATCATAACTCTATATATTGGTTGTTAGTAGTTGATTCACTCAACACCGATATCATGCAATAAATATCCAGAACAATTAATTCTAAGGCATAGTGTGATGCCTTACCACGGATCTCATGCAACAACGAGTCGTTGTGTTCATGCTATGTTGTTTGGACTGATTTATAAAACTCTGTAAGTATTTGAGTTACTTAATGGTCAATAAATTCATCCATTCCCTTCCACACGGTTGCAAAAAATTGGTGCTACTTGTTAGGTGTTTTTAAGTTGGGCATGTCCCCCCCCCCCCCCCCCCTCTGCTCTGTTAGTTGTGTGGTTGTCATGATGAGGTGCCTGGTTAATCCAACCATGTGCAAACTTATAACCCAGAGGCATCCAATTATTGTGTATGTAACCAATCATGTTAGGATAGTTATGCCCATTTTAACGAAAATTCGACCACAAATTCTCAAAATCATTCGCTGCCTCAGACACACCCCCCCCCCCCCCCCCCCCAATCCAACCCTACATAAACAACTTCTTATCTTGATCTTTGATTTCGTGTTTCAAACATGAACTTTCTATGTTTTTTCAGACATGGAACAAACATAACAAAAGGGCAACAAGTGGAAACATCTTTTACTTCGCATTTAGGTAAGACTGTTGTTTGTCAGAAATAATAACTCAGGGCAAATCTTCTGGCTCGTACAGTGATTGAAAATGTTGCAATTCCCAAACAAAATTCTCCTCTTTCTCATTCTTCAAAAAATCAAAGGCAATGCAAAATGATTTCCTGGTCGACGTGACTCCAATAATCTCAAATAATGGCATATTATACCAATTGGTCTTGTAGTTGCAATCAATCATTAGTACGTTCGTGACGCACTTCACTAACAAACAAGATGTAGGATGCATGAATAAGATATCCTCCACATCATTTGTTTGCTCATTTCCCCTATGCCAAAGAACATAGGTCTTCTCCAATAGCAAATGCATCTACTGTTGCATCGTTGTATGCCCTTGCATCTCAACATTTTTTATCTTGTTCTTGACATTATAAATTGTTCTAATGGATGAAAAATTATATTTCGACCATTGTTTCAATGTGTGGAGTACTTCTTTTGGACCCACCCCATTGTTAATCATCTATCTAGAAATGTTTCACTCTTATTATGAAAGTTTTACGACATCAGGATGTTCAATGAGTGTCTTATATACCTTGTAATTGTGTAGCACATAAATAACATACACCCCTAGACGGCTATCCTCTAGCGGAATGCCTTTCAATCAAAATAGACAATCACACTTTCTCGTATCAGAACATCGTTTCATTTTCTTGTCCACCCGCATCATCTTTTCTCTTTCTGTAAAGCTCACTATGCTCACAACCCAGTACCACCCTTCCCTTTCTGATTAAACTAGCCTTGTCGGATTTCAAAATGATGACAACAACATGAAGTTTACGATGAATTTGTTGACACTGATCAATCATCTTTTCACCGTCATTGAAAATTTGCAAAATTATAACATTGTTAATTGAAATTAATCATATATGGAAATTACAACTATGTATGAATGAGTATAACATGTTCATGTCACATATAAAGAACTAAAACATGTTCATGTCATGTATATAAGAAAATAAACATGCCTCGTCGATAATGAATTCAACTGTATGGTCTTGAGTAATTGTATTAACATCTAAGCCTTCATTTAATCCCACATCCTATCAAAGTATGCAATCAAATGTTATACATTAAAAACCTGAATTAGTGAAAATTATTTTAATCTATAGACGGTGTGAAATCTAGAAACAATTGCGCAAACATTTACCCGTGGTTGATATCGTTAGTTCCTCAACCGTTCATTATTCACGTATATTCGATTTCTTGGGTGAAGTATGTTTAGTAGAAACACTCGGTACGCTAACGTTGTCTATATCTTGCCAAAATGAATCACCGAGGATCGAGTCATCCATTTAAAATAGAATAATAATTAATAATACAATAAGAATTAAGACACGGTTATAATAAACTGTAAGTGACACACACATGGATGCACACCACTGTAAGTGTGAACAAATGATGATTTACGACCGTAAGAGATGCCATTACGGCTACAAGCAACCATTATAACCAACACTTTCTTTAACCTACGATGTTACCCAACTGTATGTTACTTCATATGGTGTAATATAACCATAAAGGTGACTCCCACGGTTGTAAGACGCGGGGGTATCAAGTTATCCTTTAAAATCCCAATAATGTCTACTTACCACATTATTATCCAATCATGATTGCCTCATTCATGGTAGCATGCAATCGTATACACAAAAATTACGATTTTATTAAATCGTGAGTTAATTTTCTATTACTAAGTAACCTACGACTAGTTAGCACCGAAAGTACTTATCACTTACAGTGACGGGAGGCTGTAAATACAATATGTCCATTTTTTACTCTATTCTTCTTATAGGGGGGAGTCCCCACCAAAGAATGATTAACTTAGTTGATCCAATGCTTAATAGACAAAGAAGGAAGATAAATATTACTCGAGGGAGTTTCCTCGAGGATCCTCCTCAGACGTGACTCGAACATCAAAGTCACTCGAATGACGATAGTTTGTAATATGAAACAGAGTGTATTTTATCATGTACTTTATCTTACGCTATATCGTGAGCGAGGTTGTTTGGTACCCACTACGTACCATTCCTGGCAGGGTATGGGAGAGCTAACATTCTCTATCGAACAACCTCCTCCTAGGAACATCACATGGACATGGTTTGGAAGATTGGGAGCAAGGTAACGTTGGGAATACAATAACCAGCCCTCTTAGCACACTTGGGAAAAACTTCATCCAGTATATGTGGTTGCTCGAGCTACCTACAGCCGAGCTACCATATCTTCTACTCACTCAAGAGAACCTCCTCGAGGTACCTAAAACTTGCAGCCTTGGCCTAATGATAGTTTTTTAGCAAACAAATAGAAGAATAAACACTCGAGCTACTTATCAGCCGAGAAGCCTCAAACTAAATACCGTTCATCTGACTGATGTGACCACACGCCTAGTGGGGTCACTGTTCACCCGCTTTCTGACGTCATAATATCTGATATTTAGGGACTCAAAATTACTGCACTCAAGTGGTTTTATCCTTAGGATGGCAGGCCCAGCCCACTAGATCTGACCTCTTAGTCGTTCTAAGATAAGCCTCTAAGCTACCACATCACGTCCCTCATTAATGCCCACTATGCCCCAACTAGTTAAGCAGTTTCCCATAAAATTATAAGATCCCATGCATTTAATGCAATATCTCTTACATTAATGAAGGGGGGTGCTTGTGATTTAATATTGTCAATCACATTGAATACCAGCAAGGTTACTAGAGTAACCTTACCTCCATATAAATACACCAACTAAATAGTTTACAATGACGACATTCTGAACCTAAAACTGTTTCCCAATTTCCTTCATACACGAGAGCTCATGTGAGGACATTCTTCCCACACTCATTTAATACCCGTATCATTAAGCATTAGCTGGGCTTAAAACTCCTTCCTTGGCTTTATTGCGTCCCCAGTGCTTGCTCTTTCTCCCTCCGACGAAGTTACCTGCTAGTCCCATCTATTTATAATACTTGTGGTGTATTCATGGTGTAGAAATATCATTCAATACAAGTATGAATACTGAATCTCACTATCCATTTTCACTTGTATTTAATGTTAATATTTAATACTGTCTTGTGTATTAATCCCGGTCTCGATAAGGGGTTACGCCTCACTTGATAGTAACTATATTCAAAGAACCCACATTTTACAATTGAAAACTTCGCTGGGGAGGTATTCTTTTTTGAAAAGATTCCAGAGGATAACACTACCAGGACTATTGCTTTTGATGCCATACAGCGTGAGGAGTAGGCAAACCTCAGTGTGCTACCTAAAGGAGTGAGAATAGCACGAACAAAGCCTAACGCGTCTATTATCGGTGTGACAGAAACTACTGATGTATAGGCAGGAATGGACTCAGTGCAAATGATGGGGCTCATGGGTTTATTTAGAGATTTCATCAAGACTCCGGTGGCCCAGGAAATGTTGGGAATCCTTGGGGAGTGAGATCTTGCATGACACCACCAGTAGTAATACCTGCTATTACTATTGCATGAGGGGTTTCTACGCCCACTTTTAGTGTTATTCTTACCACTGCTCCACCAACCTTGGGCAACGTACTACCCACTACAGTCCCGCCTGTAATGATGGGTCTAGTAGAACAAGACCAGGGAACAACTTTAGCAGCTTAGGCCACGACTGGTGTCATGGGGAAAAGAACATAACCCACTCCGGTGACTTTACTGGTGGTAATAGTGCAGCTAACCAGCTCTCCACCATTCAACTTAGAGGAAATGAAGAAGGAGCTACTGAAGTTCATAGAAGTATCCAAAAGTGAGAGATAATTCTTTGGTGTATGATGACTTTCGTACTCCATATTCGAAAGAATATAACAATAAACCCTAACCAGTAGGGTATATTCCACAAATCTTTAAGAAGTACACAAGGAAGGGTGCAAACCTTAAAAAGAACCTTAAAAGGTTTATTAAAAGTCGTGGAGCCTATTGCAATGACAAAAAATTGAGGCTGAGGGAATTTTCAAAGTCCCTAATAGAGAAAGCCTACATGTGGTATTCCTACTTAACCCCAAGTAGCATAGCCTGTTAGGAAGAGCTAAACATTTTATTCATACAAAAGTTCTTTTTGGCTGAGGACGAGTTCACTCTCACGTAGCTGGCGCACGAGAAATAAAAGCCAAAAAAAAGTCGTAGTTTCATATATTAGGAGATTCCGTGAGTTCTCTCTAGATGTGATAAAAGAGACTCAAGAGGATAAACTATTGCAAGTTTTTACAGAAGGTATGTTGCCAAAATACATCTACCATTTATCAATGAAACACGAGAGGGTACGTTTGCATCATTCTTGAAAGCAGCAAGGAATATTATCCTGGTAGTAAAACCCACACCACCGCCCCCTGCGTTGTCAAGTTTTTTGTTAAGGCCTTCAGTTACCTCAGGGAGGGGAATACCCTTGAGGGTGAACTATGCTGACGATGGAGGAAAGGGAGAGGGTAGAGATGGTCTAGGAAAAAAGGGATGACGCAACAAGAGGTGAGGAGGATCCTCCCTCGCTTCCTTGCATAATGGAGCAAGCCTTGAACTTATATGACCTCATGGTTCATGATAAGGTCTGTAGATCGGTCAATGTCAGTACGACACAACTACCTCGAGAGGATAGGGAGAAGCCTCAATATTGTGAACTTCACAATAGAGTGAACCACCCGACCAAGGTGTGTTTTTCGCTAAGAAGGTTGATCGACCATCACGTGAAGAATAGGGACATCCATCTTCCCCAAGCTAATGTGAATGATAATCCCTTACTAGATCATGGGGCCCATATGGCCAGTACTTTTGATGAGGAGACGGAATGACTAATGAGATAGCAATGGTTTGAAGAGAATGACTTTAAAGAATCTCTAGATAAATGCACCCTCGATCTTGCTCAGCTGCAATTGGAGGATGAGACAGAGAAAGGAGATGAACGTGAAAGAGAAGAGTATGGCTCCATTGAGGGACTAGGTAGGAAGATATGAGATTGATCCCTGGAGGTAGTAAATGTAGTGATGGCCTACCATGAGGTTATGTACAGAGACATAGAAGAAGTCTATGAGCTTAAAGATGAATAAACAAACCCTGAATCGAATATGCATGGGTTACCCACTCATAGAAGTTCAGGTGGTTCTTCTATCAAGTTGGGCTCCCCGAGTACTCGCGATTGGAGGTTACGCAAGCCATCTTGGAAATAGAAAAGAATAATATGGTGCCACACCTGAAATGGAAGGGTCTTATGGTAAAACTTGTAAGAAGGTATTTCTCTGAAGTCATGTTCTCAAAGGCTGGCAGATTGATCAGGTACCCCCACAACAAACCTTTGTATGTTATGGAATATGTGAATGATTATGTTTTCACTCATGTTTAGTTGGATGGGGGATCATCCATCAACATAATTCCTATCGAATCCTTTTATGCCACTGGCTTATATGAGACAAGGATAGTGCCACATTCATTGGCAATCTCATGGTATGACAATCAGTCATTCAAATTTGTGGGGTATGTCAATGTGGGCATCATAATGGGGAATATCACCTCCTACATCAAATTTTATATTATGGACTATGATTCATCGTACCAACTTCTAGTTGGGAGGGTATGGATGCAGAACCATGGGATGGTACCCTCTACTTATCTTCAATGCGCCAAGGTAAACGTAAAGGGTAAGGAGGTGGTGATTCGAGCTTCTAAAAAGCCTTTTACAAAAGAGGAAGCATATTTGGTAGATGTTGCCTTCTACACAAATCTTGTAGACGAATCCACGAAAATATCAAGGTATACTAGGGGAACAAGGGTATCGACCACTCAAGAAAGGGTGTGAGCACCCGCTCAAATGGTGGTGGCCTATAAAGAAGAGCATGATATGGACACATATAGTGATTGATAACTCTGTGGTCCATGAATTGTAATACCCCGTATTTTTATGCTATGTTAATTTGGGGGGGATTTATTAAATTTAATGAGAGTGTATTATTTAATAAAAATCCGGAAATTAATTATGTTATAATTATTGACGTGACGTGAGTTAGTAATTATATGAAATTTTGAATATTACTTATGAGCATAGTAATATATGATATTGATTATAGTAAATGTCATGAGTGAATGAAATGGCAGTTTTGGGAATTTTAGTTGGGACGCGCCCGTGTCGCGTCGGGATTTAATTATTATATATAAAAGTGAATATTTTATAATTTGTTCGTATGGTCGTTTTGAGTGCGCCAACGCGTCCGGAAGGGTCGAGATAGTCAGAAAAGTGTACCCGGGGGTTTAGTTTGGGTCTCAGGGTGTTTTTAGGCCTAATTAGTGACCCGGGAGGGCATATTGGTCATTTTACAAAATAGGGTAATTAAACCCACGAATTTCAGCCATCCTTAGCAGCCATTTAAGTCAGCCTTCTAGGGTTAGAACATTCAGAACCCTAAGACGGCCATTGGAGAAGAGAGGAGAGACCTTGCAAGGTGATTCAAGGCCAAAAACACCACCTTTTGCACCACCGTCACCACCAACGCGTGGATCGCGAGGAGGAGAACACAACCACACCAATACCAGCAGGAAACCAGACCTCTGAAATCCCAGGCAAGTGTTTAACTTGCGTATTTTCGTTGGTGCAATATTCATATTAGTTAGGAATGATTAGGAGTATAATCTATGGAAGAAAACCCCACTTTTTGATAGGAATTTGCATGTAGAAAAGATTAAAACCATATTCTGGAAGTCTTATATGATGTAGATAATTGACCCATGAATTTTGATGATTGTGTAGAAGGAAATTCTGGAGAAAAACTGATTAGAACAGAAGTTAAGATAACTTAGGGTTCTTGATGATTAGATGAGATTTTAGGTTGTTTAATCATGTTTAATGATGGTTATACGCATGCTTAACGTTAGAAACATCTGGTAATATGTTATTATGTTTGTGGTATAAGTTTGGGACGATTAGGGTTGAAAAATATGAATTTGAATGAAGAACTTTGGTGAAACCCGCAACTGCAATTCTGCAGAATTTTCGCAGACCTGCTTGATCGATCGATCGACCCTAGAGCGTCGATCGATCGAAGGTTCGATCGATCGATCCCCAGACGTCGATCGATCGACCCTTCCTGGCAGCCTCTTATTTCCCCATGTTTAATTAGTTGAATTAATTTATCATGAAATAATCCTTGGGCATATTAAATAAAATGTTTTGGAATATAGGAGAGACCAGTAGGACATATGATTAAGTGTTGAGAACTTTATTATGAAATGATTATTGTGTTTTAGGGATAATTAATTAAGGAATGATGAACTACGTATTTTAAGTGAGGGATTATGACGAATACCTACGATAGTGAATAGATGTCAACCTACTGAATTTGTTACTTGGATGGATAGAACCCATGAGTGTTCCATAACTAGTGAGAAAACCCTTCGAGTTAAGGTTAGAGACGAAACCTTATGCGTAATACGAATAATGTGAAATTAAGGATAAATGTTGTAATTATGGGTAACGAGAGTGGCCCATATTAATATGATGAAAGTAGTATATTTATATGATTGTGTGTGTGCATATATTATATACATGTGAAAAACGTACCCGCGCTACTTGCTATCCCTGAGGTTACCGGGCTGGGACGGTCTTATCATGTGTTGCCTTATGGGGGATATTGATTCGTACCCTAGAAGATAGGAATCCTAGGTACAGGCTATCGAATTGGTAGTCACGGTCCTAAGAGACGCGAGGGTATGTGCTGACCTCTTGGACTTGGAAACTATACTTCGCCTCAATATTGTTTGTGTTGTATTGATACAGTTCGAGAGTGATTTCGAGCTTGTATTTCCCTTAGTACGATTGATACGGGGATTGGATAGCAGAGTATGCCCGCACCATAATTTTTATGTGGGGTGCCATTAGAATATATATATTCCACGAGTATTTAATATATATGAAGTCCTGAAACTTGGAACTACCTACTGTGATTTGGTAAGAAAGTCATGTTTGATGAATCAGATTGGAAATACTTGTTTTATGAGAGTATAATATGACACTGGGAAACCTTATATATTAATGAAGCTAAAACGAGAGTTGTGCTACACTTTGAAAGTACCCTTTTCACACGTTGACATTGTTCGGTTTTTTAAAACTTATGAGTAAGTTAAGATAAACTAAATTATTGGGAAGGTTAGTATGATAATATGTTAAGTTAAACCATTTGGGGAAGGTTAGTACGATAGGCGTGCACACTAGAAGAGAGGTGAGAATTTCTCAAGAGAGTGTCGAACTAATATGTAATTGCATTGGCCTGTATCAATTTAAATACTTGCTAAACTAATTTTTAAATCATACACACTTTCGGGCTCTGACCCGTTTTATCTCTCCCTCTCCCCCTTGTATATATATATATGTATGTATTTCAGGTGCCCGGCCACAGGGGCGTCTTGCTTAGGATCTTTTGGAAGGAACGCGCTGCAGCTTAGGTGGGAGTTGCAGGTCTTTTGATTAGACGACTTCGTTCATTCAGATCCACTCCTAGCATTTTCATTCAGATGGGCATGTGTAGCCCTTTCCATTATTTCTTTATGTTGGGACATTGTTATTTCAGTTATTTCCTAGTTCGTTATTTTGGGATTTTGTTCAGGACGGATGTATTACTTTATTTTCTCGCATGTTGACATTCGTTGAGGAATGTTTTATATATTGGTTTCTTTCGTTCCAGTTTCTTGTGGTGTGAATCTTATTCATTGAGTTTTGTTAATAAATTCAATAAATCTTTTCTTTAAATAAAATTTGGAAGTTAATGTTTAAAATTGGTTCTGACACTTAGCTTAATTATTTAGGGTGTTAATTGGAAAGTTTCTTTTTACGACAGTGATGCTAAGAATGAACCAAACTGTTCACCTTGATTTAATTTAATAAAGGAGTGATCGCCCGGTATTTAATTAGGCGGGGTGTCACATGAATTTGTAGAGGAAATCGAAGAGGAACCTGAGTACATGAAGGACGGACCCAGGCTAAAAATATAGGAGTTGGAGAAAATAGATTTGGCCAAAGAATGTGATGATCCTAACCCTATCTTTCTCTCGAAGGAACTGGAAGGGATTCCTCGAGAGTAGTTTATCAAATTATTTCTAGAGTTTAAATAAATCTTCATGTGAAAGTATACCAAGATGCCTGGGATGGACAAGGAGATGAGTTGCCATAAGTTGAATGTTTTGCCGTCAACTATATCGGTAAAGCAAACCACCCATATGTATAAGGCAGTGTTGGATCTAAAGATCAAAGATGAGGTTAAAAGGTTACTTACATTCGGATTCATAGTTCTAATCATCATCCGATTTGGCCTTCTAGCATTATGCCTGTGGGAAAGAAGAAAAAGAGTCAGATCAGGATCTGCATTGATTTTAGGGACCTGAATCGAGCATGCCCAAAGTATGAGTTTCGAATACCTTCCATAAATAGCTTGATTGATGAAACTATGGTCCATGAGATGCACAACTTCATGGATGTCTATGTAGGGTACAATCAGATAAAGATGGATCCAACCGATGCAGAGAATACTACTTTTTGAATGACTTTGGGTAATTTCATGTACTTGGTTATGCCCTTCGGATTAAAAAATGCGAGAGCCACTTACCAAAGAAAAATGACAAATATCTTCCGTGATATCTTCCACAAGATCGTGGTATTTTACGTTGATGATTTGGTAATCAAGTCCAAATAATAGGGGTCTCGCTTAGACGGCTTGAGGAGGGTTTTCACCTAATGCAGGAAATACAAGATAAAGATGAACCCCCTCAAATGTGCATTCGGGGTAACAAATAAGAATTTCTTGGGGTTTGTGGTAAACTGGTAGGGAGTTCAGATAGACTTGGACAAACATTGGTCCATTCTCGATATGCCAAGACCAAAGTTAGTAAGAAAGCAGAAGAGTTTCCTAGGAAAAGTCTCCAACTTAAGGAGGTTTGTTCTAGGGCTGGCTGAGGTAACGCACCCACTGATGGAGTTGTTGAGAGAGGGAATTAAGTTTGTATGGGAGCTAATGCACCAGGATGCCATGGAGAATTTAAAAACGCTCCTTACTTACCCTTAGATGATAATTCCCTCAAAAGAAGGTATCCCTTTACGTCTATATCTTACATCTACTAAATGATCTATTAGCGCGTTATTGGCCCAAGATATGGATGGTATAGGAAAACCTGTTTATTACTTTAGTAGAATTTTACATGGGCTAGAGACCAAATATACTAGCATTGAGAGGCATTGTTTATCCCTTGTATTTGTAGAACAAAAACTTAGGCACTACTTACTGTCATTCACAGTCCACGTTATCACTATATGTGATCTTATAAAGTTTTTGCTTGCTATAATTATATTAATAGAAAGGGAAGATCGATGGTTGTTAATATTCTTAAAGTATAATCTTAAATGTGTAGTCCCTTGAGCTATGAAGAGCCAGGCTTATGCAAATTTTCTAGTTATCTTCCCATCTGGAACATTCGAGCCACCCATAGAGGAGCTTTCGGGTGATGATCTTCAGGCCAACTTTATAGTAGCCAACATGGATGAGTGGAGCATGGAGTTATATGGATCTTCGGCTAAAAAGAAAGGGGGAGCTGGGGTCGTCTTAAGAAAGAACGATGAAGAGATTTGATTATCCTTCAAGCTCGAATTCGAATGTTCGAATAATAAAGCTGAATATAGAATGTTGTCTTGGGGCTGCTCGAGGCCCTCAGAAGGGGTATCCAAGTCCCAACAATAAAGGGGGACTGCAACTTAGGGGGAAACAGGTAATGGGTGAGTTCGCTTTGAAGCACATGAGCTTGGATCCCTACCAAACAATCATATAATGGTTACTTGAGCAATTCGAAGTCATAAAAAATCAAAAGACATCCCTGAACAATGAATCGGCATGCCAATGATAATGCTACCATTACTCTAAAGATTACCTTTGAGTGGGAGTCAACAGTCATTCGAATCACAAAGAGGGAAGTTCCCTCTACCATGTTGGAGATGTTGCTCTCCGAAGATAAAGATGATTGGAGAGGTGAAATCATAAAGCAATTGGAAAAAGGTGAAGGACCACTAATCCTAGTTGACTTGGCCCAGTATTTTATTACCAGGGGAAACTTATATTACAAAAATAAAGAAGCCTGGTTATCTAAATGCGCAGATCCCGAAGAAGCCAAAAAAACTAATCAAAGTGCATTAAGACAGTTATGAGACCATTGAGATCCCCTTGTATAGAAGAGTCCACCGGGCAGGGTATTTTTAGCCTTCGATGAGGAAAGACTCCATGATAATACGAAGATATTGCAGCAGAATGCAACTTCATCGATCAACTCAAAGATTGAAGACAGCCATACATGGACCTACTAGTAGATAGAGTAATGCAAACAAATAAAGAAGATACTATGAAGGTAAAGTTATGAGCACCCAAGTATTTTATCTAAGAAGGGCAATTGTATTGATGAGGCTATCATGACAGGCCTCTAAGGTGCATCAGGGTGGAAAAGCTAAAGAAGTGTTAAAGCAAATCCATGAGCCATGACACATTAGAGGAGCCAAATTCTACGATCAACTTATGACCTTGGGATACTATTGACCTACAATGGTGAAAGACTCAGCAGAGTTTGTTCATAAATGCAAAGCTTACCAACTGCATGGAAATATGATTCACGCTCCTTCCATGGATTTGCATTCTCTCTCTACACCTTTTCCATTTCATACATGGGTGTTCCATCTATTAGGGGAAATAAACCCTTCTTTAAGAGGAAAGATTTGGATACTGGTTACCACTGAATAATTCACCAAGTGGACAAAGGCCATACCACTAAAGAGGGCCACATAAAAGAGTATATTATTTGTCAATTTGGCATCCTAAAGGTGTCCTTATCTGATAATGGCACCCCTTTCATGAATAGTGAACTGACCCTGTTAATAGACAAGTACTCCATCATCCACTATAAGTCGATAATAGCATACTCGAAGCGCAACGGGAAGGCAGAAGCCACTAACAAGACTTTGGTGAATATCATGACAAAAATTTTAGAGGATTTTTTGGGAGCATGGGATGATAAAATCCCCAAAGTACTATAGGGATATCGAACAACAAAGGGGAAATCGACGGGGTATACTCCATTTTTCTTAGTGTTTGGGGAAGAAGTTATTTTGCCAATTGAGCTCGAGAGTGACATGCTCCCTCATAGCCAACATGTACGACTTGAAGCACTGGATGAGCATAGGGACAATGCTTCGAGGCATTTCAAGATGTATAGAAAACAGTTTTCCAAATCCTATGACCAAATAGTGAGGTCGAGGAAGTCTAAAGAAGGGGATCTGGTTCTAAAAGCATGCACGAGGTGTAACAGGGGTTTGTCATTGCCAAAGTTTGAAGCCAACTGGGAAGGACCCTATATCATTTGAGCAGCTCATAATTCAGGCTACTGTGAGATATCCAAAGTGGAAGACGATGTTACCTTTAAACAAAACAACAAATGGCTGAAAATTTATCATGTTTGAATGTATGTTTTACCAATACTTCCATTTATTACAGTGTGTTTTGATAATGCTTGTTCAGGAGGATGTCCCTTACAAATGATTGGGACTACTTATTTAACATGGTGTAAAGTGATATTCGCTTTAAAATTTTTGACTCACTGTTCTTTCGTGTTAGTTATTTTTCCTTATTTTGCATGGTGTGACTTACATTAATGTAATAAATCAACCAATATTCAAACAAGATAGAATGGAAGGAAACAAAATTCCATAAAGTTTATTTGAATTAAAAAGTACTCTTATCACATGCCAAAGAGGATCAAAAATAACAAACTGTAGGACATTTAAATGGAGAAATTAAACAAAAACTGCTAAGGGGCATCCGTGATAAAGCGAAGGTTAGATGATCCAAGAAGACGATGATGATGCTGAGGAAGAATCTGCTCCAGGCTACTTTATTCAGAGATCAAATCAGCTAGATCCTTTTGGAGGAGCTCCCTCCTCTGCTGAACATTCTCTAGGTTCTACTCCTTCTTGAGTAACTCAACTTTTACTCGAGCAACAACTTCACGTGCTTCCTAAACTTCCTGCTCGAACATAACTAGTTATGTCTCCAAGCTTATAAGTTTCTTCAAGATATCTACCTATGAGCGATGAGAACTCTGCAACCGATGATAAAGAGCAGGTAGGTCTATTCTTGAAGTCACACAGCAGCTTCACTAACCAAGCCAACGAGAACCCATTATTAGTTAGCACGTTGACCTTCCACAATAATGTTTTAATTGTATCAGAACTGAGAGATTCCAGAGGAATATTAAGGATTTCCTTTAAAATGGTGGAGAGCCAAAGCAGTCAGCAAACCATCATCACATGTATAGGTTGAAGGCTGCGAGGAGTAAAAGTTGAGGAAAATCTGGCTAAAAGTTTCTCAATCTATGCACGGGGGCCTTTATTCAATATATGGGGGAAATTAATCAAGGTCTTCCTTATAACCACTTCAAGGGATGCCTCAGGAGGGTGCACACAAAAATGCTATCACTCGTAGAGGGGAGTCTAGTGTGTCAAGCACTATCACTATATTGGTCTCTAGATGCAATAACCTCGCACATCCCACCAACATTGGGTACCATTCTTTAAACCTGTACGCTAGGAGCCTCACCCATGGATGAAAATTAAACCAAAGTCTTCGCCTGCATAATTTCACGATCGATACTCTCAACTCCTGGGTCGCGCTATGCATGTTGATCAACTTCCACCTAAAATACAATAACTTTTCAAGTAAGGAAACAAGTATGAAAATTGGCTTGTAATCATAGATTTTAAGACTAATATGACTTGTCCCGCCTGACCCTCGGTTACGGGAGATTTTAAGGCCAATATGGCTTGGCCCGCCTGACCCTCGGATATGGGAGATTTTAAGACCAATATGACTTATCCCGCCTAACCCTCGGTTATAGGATATTTTGAGTCCAAAATGATGTGGCCCACCTGACCCTCGGTTATGGGATATTTAAAATCCAAAATGACTTGGCCAGCCTGACCCTCGATTATGGGAGATCCTAAGACCAATATGACTTGGCAAAACTAACGACGTTTAAATACAGGAGATACATAGAAGAGAAGCATACTTTTAGCTATTGTTCACCAGCAAACTGTAGGATAGCCATCTGTACCACACCTTCTCTCTTAGGCAAACAAGCTTTCACCAAAAGAAGTTGTTCTGGGAGGGCAACCATACCACCTCCTTCTTCAGCAACTATCTATCGTCCCCCTTCTCCCTGGCCTGCAGCAATAACTTTGGTTCCCTTTCGATTGAGGATTGAGGGCCCAAAAAATGTAATAAGAACCTGGTCATTGGAGGGGGGGACTAACGGAGCAGTGGGTCCGAGTAAAGAAACCTGCGGAGGATAAAGGAAAGAAAGTAAGAACAACAAGACAAAGGAATAAGGAGCTCATAATAGAAAGAGGAAAAGATTACCATGGATGACGGAACAACAATAGCAGGGGACTTATGCATAGATTCAAAAACACTTGCATCGGGAGCACCTGCCTTTAGACTAGCCTCTACTAGATTCGATGGGAGTAATAGAAATATTTTCCCCTAGGGGGAAACTTGTAGTCACATATGAGGTTATAGGAACAGCTATCTCCTTCTATTCAACTTCCTTCAAAGAATGTGAAACTTCAAATGACTCTTCCAATGGACCACTTTCTTCAAATTTATCGTGCGAACCACTTCGTACACCAACCCGAAAAGAAAAAGGGGGTAAAAATAGAAGTCATCATCACATGGGAAAAAAGGAAATGTTACAGACTTGAAAAGGGAATAGTAGATATACCTCTTCTTTTTCATCCAAAACTTCCTCTAAAACCTCATAATCTCGAGGAGGTGAAGCAAGCTTAGAAGAAGAAATCATTCTTCTCAACTTACGCACTCGAAACAAGAAGAGACTGCTCTTCTTCTTCTTCTTACTCCCCCTCCTTTTCTTCCCCTGCCTCATCATTATCATCACCTACACCAACAGATGCTTCTTCATCAGGCTGTTCTTCCTCACTCACCTCACTTGATTCCTCCAACACAAGTTTGATTGGTCTAACCAAATTCATTTTCTTACTACCTTCGATAACTGGGGGAGCATAGGAAAACCCACGATAGGCCATCTGGGCTGACATAAAATCCCTATCCTCCTCAGTAAAATTCTCCCAAGTCTGCCTGAGATGGTCAAACATCAAGTTGACTTGTTGGGTAATCTTAGGATCAGGAGTTTGGATTGGAGAGACTTGTTGGGTAACCTTAGGCTTCTTTGTTGGGGCTTTCCTAGTGGCCCTCACAGCCGCTCCAATTGAAGCAGCACGGGAAGTATCACCCTCTCTCCAGACCTAGAGGTACTAGGGGTAATGGAAACTGCCTTGACCGGAACAGAAGGTTGAGAAACTTTCTTTCTCTTCACCGCAGCTTGATCCACATGGGAAAGTGGAGGTAACTCGGAGGGAAAAGAACTGTTAGTGGTACTGAAAGGGAACATTGAGTTGAAATTTGTGCAGTTCCTCAAACCCAACTCCGTGGGAGGATACCTTTCAACCTCAGGATACCGAGGCTTCATAAGAAGATTACTCTGGAAATAACCAAGCTGGTTGTACCGGAATACTATAAGGTACATCACTGACCTACCCCCTAGAGAACCCTTGCTTGGGATAATCGGGTTGGTGGGGTACTTTATGTAAATATTAACAACGGTTGAAGTAAGGAAATTACTGAATGCAAATGAGAAGTTGGTGGGTTTTTCTTGGGTGAAATGGCTTAACATAGGGCTTCCTTAGTCAAAGAAAAGCTGCATATCTACACTATGCACACTGTAAATGGAATAAAAAGAGGACCATTCTGTATAATAAGTCAAGTAAGAAGGAATCAACAACAACGAAACATTGCTCGCTGGAAAGTTCCTTGCCAAAGCTTCCTCGACAGGGGTGATGGGATGCTCCTCGTCCACAAATAACTGATTTAAAAAAATTAGTCTACCCTAATGTAGGGACGAGGTACAAACCTTTCATCTTTATCAATTAAAGACACAAGTGGTTTCATGGAACTCTTGTGATTCCAACAACAAATTCGAGGGACTTTGATGGGCAGAGAATTGGGATAGCTATCGGTCGGGGCATAATCTGGAAAGTGGGCATATAAGAAATCTGTCAACAACACATGGTTCGCATAATTGGAGATATAAAACCTAACGATGTTCCTAGTCGATTCATATTGTACTCAATCCAGCCAAGTATATAGTGAACCAAGAGTAATAACAGCAAGGGGAAGTTTCACACCATTGGTCATGCTAAGCCCATATTGATCAGGTCCTTTCTTGGGTAATCGTGGGGCTTGCCTAGAAGAAAAATCTTTGATAGCACTACCCATATGTTGATCGAAAGTTCAATTTAGGAGTTAAACCCCTTTCCAGTTGATGGTTGCTCAAACACTTGCTTCACGTGAGGGTTCTCTTTGGCCGCCTCATATGCCTTAATCACAGCCTTGTCCTCGATAAAATAAAAATACCTAATCACCTCCGAGTAGGTACATTTTTTGTATGTTACCATACAATCTTTCACAAATGCCTCCAACTCCACTCGTAAAGCCTTTTCTTTATAAGAAATAACCTCCTCGAAGAAGGTGTCAAAACCTGCCACCTCTAAACCCAACAGCTAATAAAATATCCTCAAGGGTGATGGTAAACTCACCCCATGAGGTCCCAAAAGGGTGCAACCTATGACTTCAGCAAGATACAAGCAACTGGAGTTTGGAATTGTTCTTTTCAAGGGTGAGATCACCCAACCAACTGGTACATAACAGACCAATCAGAGCTAGTTGCATAGGATACTTGGAGTGTATATAATCGGTCCAAGGACACAAATCTTCACAGGTGCTGGAGGAGAACTCAAACTCCACCTTTGAAAATGGATAGTCACCATGCTCAATATGAAACCTAGTAACAATGGCAGTGGGGATATATGTGAAGTCTTCAGTATCATCACTTTCTTCCATTAGCAACCTCGCCTATTCCACTGGCGCTAGTTCACTGGGGAAATTTCCAGTCACTGACCAAACGATTAAGATCACCAAAGTATGGGGCTCGACAATAGCTTGCCTACTTGTTCTGGAGTGCCTGAGTACAGGGGTAAGCCCCTAGTAGATTTAGTCCTTTTTACAGTGGGTGCCATGAGAGAAATTAAAAGTAGAAGGAAGGGGAATATATTACAAGAAAGGGAGGTAGAAGGCATATCACTGTATATCTTCTCTCATAAAAACACCCTCTTTTTGTAAACGAAAAACCAGGGGTGAAAGTTTGAGATGAAAGTATACCCTTTTTATAGGGGCAACTCCAACCCCAACAGGCAGAAAATGGCAATGCTTTGGGAAATGTAATGATGATCAAATCATCTTGCGTGTCCAGCACGCGTGCGTAGGGACAGGATTCAAGGCTTGTAATGATGATGCTACAGGAAGCGATGCGCTAATAATCTCACGTGAGGAAAATGCGCTTACCCTGACATCATCACGTGTTACACACAGAAGCACAAGCGACAGCCCCATTAAATGAGACGTGCTTTGAGTCTTTTCAAACTTAGGGGAGATGAATAGATTTAGTGGAAATTTAAATAAATCCCAACTCTTCCCCCAACGTATCTGGCACACGCAATCATGAAGTTCCATCAAAGAAAAAGGTGGTATCGAAATATTACAAGGCATTTGAACAGATGAAGCAGCTCGAAAGACAAGGCAAGATATAGCTCCTCCTTTACTAATAACTTATTGTTTATTATAATTATGCTCCCATGGGTATTGTATACTTTTTGCAGAAAAGGATTGAAGGCTAACAAAGTGTTTTATACAGATATTTCTTCATGCAATAAACAAATATCTCTACAAAGGGGAAAATGTAGGGGGAGTCCCCACCAAAGAATGATTAACTTAGTTAGTCCGATGCTTATAGACAACGAAGGAAGATAAAGATTACCTGAGGGAGTTTCCTCGAGGATCCTCCTCAGACATGACTCAAAGATCAAAGTCACTCGAATGACAATAGTTTGTAATATGAAACATAATGTATTTTATCATTTACTTTATCTTATAATATATCGTGAGAGAGGTTGTTTGATACCCACGAGGGACTATGCCTAGCAGGGCATGGGAGATCTAAGATGATCTATCGAACAACCTCCTCCTGGGAACCTCGAAGGGACATGGTTTGGAGGATTAGGAGCAAGGAAACGTTAGGAATAAAATAATCAACTCTCTTGGAACACTTGGGCAAAACTTCATCCAGTATATATGGTTACTCAAGCTACCTACAATCGAGCTACCATATCCTCCTCGAGGTACCTCAACCTTGAAGCCTTGGCCTAATGATTGTTTTTAGCTTACAAACAGAAGTCTAAACACTAGAGAAACTTATCAGCTGAGAAACCTCAAAATAAACACCATTCGTTTAACTGATGTGATCACACTCCTAGTGGGGTCACTGTTCACCCACTTTCTGACGTCATAATATCTGGCATGTAGAGACTCGAAATTATAGCACTCAAGTGCATTTATCCTTAGGATGGTAGTCTTAGTCCACTAAATTTGACCTCTTACTCGTTCTAAGATAAACCTTTCAGCTGCCATATCACGTCCCTCATTAATGCCCACTATGCCTCCAACTGGTTAAGAAGTTTCCTGCCAAATTATAAGATTCCATGTATTTAATTCAATATCTCCCACACTGATAGAGGGAGGTACTTGTGCATTTAATGTTTTCCATCACATTGAATACCATCAAGGTTACTCGAGTAGCCTTGCCTCCATATAAATACACTAACTAAATAGTTTACAATGACGACATTCTTAACCTAGAACTGTTGCCCGATTTCCTTCATACGTGAGAGCTCCTGTGAGGAGATTCTTTCCACACTCACTTTATACCAGTATCATTAAGCATTAACTGGGCTTGAAGTTCCTGCCTTGCCTTATTGAATTTAAAGTGCTTGCTCTTTCTCCCTCCGATCAAGTTACCTGATGGTCCCATCTATTTATTATACTTGTAGTGTATTCATGGTGTATAAATATCATTCGATACAAGTCTGAATATTGAATCTCATTGTCCATTTTCATCTGTATTTGCTGTTAATATTTAATATTGTCTTGTGCATTAATCCCGGTTTTGATAAGGGGTTACGCATCACTTGAACCTAATTGTATTCCAAGAACCCACATCTTGCACTTCTTTTTTCTGATAGTTTTAAACATTATAGACTATATATATGTGTTTTAATACCTCAAAATCATCAAAGGAGCACTAGATGTTCAACTTTTGAGAAGCTTCAACATCTACTTTCTTTTCTTCACCCATTGCAATGCAGCCTCTTTAAACCTTATTTTTTTTGTATAAAAACAATGCTACAAAACCACAACAACACAAAGAAACAACAAAAACAAAGCTTTGTGGACAAATGAACAAGGTGAAAAATTCCTAGGTTAAACCGTATGAGAATTTCTTTCGGTGGAACGTGAAGAGTTTGAAATGTTGAGGTTTGTGGTGTTTTGGAGTGCGTTATTGTTTGTGGTGTTTTATTAGTGTGCAATTTTTAGATTATTTAGGGGTAGTTCAGGCATTTTGATTAACTAAAAAGGTACAACACTTTTGGGTGTTCCTATTAAAGTGTGTATTTAATTTTTATGTGGTGTTTTGGAAATAATTTTTGGGTGAAATTATCAACACCATATATATATGGTGTGTGTGTGTGTGTGTGTGTGTGAGAGATAATTATTACATATTAGTTACCTATTTTAATTAGGTTACTTTTGTTTAGTTTCCTTTTTTAATTAGGAGTCTTTATCCCTAAGTTTAGAATTATCTATAATTAAGGTCTTTGACCCTCTCTTGTAATTAAATTATTGTGATTATTGATGTGGTGAATTAAATTGAGTGTTGAGCAGTGAACCCTGAATTGTGCGTTTTCATTATTCTGTTGTGTTCAAATAACATTTCCTTCTGTAAGGTGGGATTCAAATGCCAAATGTTACTGAATTGGGACTTGAGTCTCGATTCATTTGATATATATTTTTAGTGGTCATGATATGGTTTATTGCTTATGTGCTTTACATAGTTTTGTTTTCATTATTTATTTTTGTATGTGTGTCAGTAAGAGAGTGAGAAGAAGAAAGAAAATACATATAAGAGAAAATCAAACAAGGCAGGAGAGACACCCGAGATATTCGGTTTGCTTAGTTTTCTATATACTATTAGTCTATTAAGTTTTTTTTTTTAGTTTTTCAATAATTTTTCAAGTACATTTTGTTTATATGGTTGGTTGGGTACTCTTTTTTTTCCATAGTTTTTGTTTGTTTGGTTTTTGAACACTTTTTATTTTTTGTTTATAGTTTTGGTATTGTAGCTACAATATTAACTGATTGACGCTGGCAATTTATTTCTTTTTCATTTTTTCATACAATTAAGTTGTTTCTCTTTTTGTATGGCTTTTCAATATTTTCGCAACCACATTTTTGTTCATTGGCTTCCTTGGCACTCTTAATTTTTCGTTCAAAGTATATGTTTTATCAGTAGTTTTCTTGGCTACATTTTTGCTTATGGTATTTAGTCTTTTTTTCCTTTTTTTTAGGATTAGTATTTAATAGCTATAGTAGATAGATATGGGCAAAGGATAGAATAAATAAAGTTGGCAAGTTCTTCCGCGTGCTCAAATGACTGATGATCACATAGTTATATTCGTTCAAATATTTATTTATTTATGGGTGCAACTTTGCCTTGAAATTCCTTTAGGTGTGTTTGAAATCCCAATTTCATGACTTGAAATTAAAATTTTAAAAAAATAATTTAAATTTATAAATTTTGAACTAAAAATATTTATATTTTAATTCTAAGTCATGAAATTAGAGTTTCCAAATGAATTTTTGTTATGATTATTTCTGAAATAGTGTCTAAATTGCGGATGCTAGATAATGCAGTTTCAGTCCCTCGAATTATTTCTACTAGGGTTACTCATTTTGTGTCTTTGCATTATGCTAATAATACTCGGCAAATATTTATTTATTTATGGGTGCAACTTTGCCCTGAAATTCCTTTAGGTGTGTTTGAAGTCCCAATTTCATAACTTGGAATTAAAATTAATAAAAATAATTTAATTTTATAAATTTTGAACTAAAAATAATTATATTTTAATTCCAAGCCATGAAATTGGAGTTTCCAAATGCACTTTTATTATGATTATTTTTGAAATAGTGTCTAAATTGCGAACTCCGACATAATACAGTTTCAGCCCCTCAGAGTTTTTCTATTAGGGTTACTCATTTTGAGTCTTTGCATTAGGCTAATAATACTCGGCATATAAATAACATTTTTGTAGACCTTCTTTTGTTACATGCCATGAAACTAATATTTGAGAACTAATTCTATTACAAATCCATTAGCTAGGAGTTTTTTTTGTATTTGACATAAAAACCCCTCTCTTTTTTTTTACCAAATTTGTTCTAACCCGAAACATAAATTTCTACATTTTATGCTCGTAAGAGTTTTTTTTTTGCATCTCTGAGTAGTGCTGTAGAACATGATAAATTTGGAACATAAACCGGTGATAGAAAGTGATTGTTTGGGTGTGTACATACACACACACACACACAAAAGCATTTTATCATTCTTTATTATTGTAAAAGATGCATATTTTTCAATTAAGGCCTTGTTTGGTACGCGTAAATATTTTAGACGAGTTCTAATTATCGAAAGAGTGATTTCCAGGAAACTTACTATGATTCCGAATCCCTTCGCCCTATTTGAGTAACCGACGGATTCATATTAGTAATGAAAATATACTTGCGGTGATAATAAATCTTAACACAAATTATAAGCAAATGCGATCACGAGAAAAAGTAAAGAACATAAAATAGTTGCAATCACACACGACACAAGATTTACATGGTTCGAAAAATTGCCTACGTCCACGGTGGTGCTCTCTAATTATATTTATTTTTTCTCCAGGAGAGAGTTTACAAAATTACATACCCTTTGCCCCGGGCTGTGGGTTCAATATATACATGTAATTCTAGGAGAGTGGGGGTATTGGTCACCTCCACATTGGCCCATAATCCCTAGAATATCTCTTGAGAAATTTTAGGGGTTGAATGGGTCGTTGAAGAATTAGTTATTTATGAGACTCAAGAGTTTGGCCCGAACTTTCCCTATCCTTGAAAAGGGCTTGGTCAGGCTACTCCTCTGGTCCGAGACAAATAAACGAGGTACCCACAATTGCCCCTAAAATTTTTGGGTCACAATTTGGGTTCAATAATTTTAAATAATAACCCTGATGGCATTTTTGTGAATTGTAAATGCTTTGGTGAGTGAAATGTCGTTTCCAAGTATATTTAGGCGGCAGGTTCACTTCGTTCTTTATGCGTAATCATTGAAGAGGTTTATATTTATTTAAAGAAGCCATTTTCTGACGTCGCTCCAAACACCTTCGCATTCTCAAGATTTCTCCAGCTTCTTACTACGCTTTCTCTCTTCCAAGTCTCGTCTTTCATCTTCGAGATCTTCCTTATCTTCCCATCTTCCTTGCTTGTGGTTTTACGTCATCTCAAATTGATTTTCACTTTGTAAGTTCTCCAAAATTCTCTTCCTTTCTTTTCTGTTAAAATTTCTTCATTATTACTGCTATGGTTTTCTCTTTTCTGATGGCAAGAATAGGTAATAGGTCAATAGCTGAGTTTAAGGAGTTTTACAACATTCCAAACTGGGTGGGCATTTAATTGCCCCTATTCCTCATAATGTTTGAGACAATGAGGACATGCGACTTTTCCCCCAAATCGCTTGTTTTTGCATTTCTTGAGTTATTTTTATATAGTTCCTGCACAATGTTCTCTAAATGTTTGGAAGATTGTCAATGGTGTACATAGAATCAATTAGCTCTATGAAACCAATCTAGGTCTGGCTGAAATTTATTATTGCTATTCCTTCTCTCGAATAAAATCTGGTCTCCTCTATCTGAGAGCTAGGAGTTCTGACAGGGTATTGGTAGTCAATCTACCTGATTCCCATAAGGACTATTGGCAAGAGGGGTTTACTGCCAGGAACTGGCAGTTCCCTCCCTAAACTGAAGGGGCGAGGTTAAAGGAACCTATAATTCCTTTTTATGGGGAGGATTATATAGGTAAGGCATAGATCTTATTTTGCTCATTTATTTTTTGTTAGTGTATTGTCTTTCTTATATTTTCCTTTTTTTCTCTTTCAGCGAAGGCGAAGAATTCAGAACCTGCACTTCGCAAAATTTGAGCTACTGAGTTTGTCAAGGCTGGGAAGATCAGGGAATACTTGACTGACAGTGAGCATCTACGATCAGTTGCATTCCTTTTGGTGTAAACTAACATCGAGTCCACCTTCATTGCCCGACCTGTGGATAATATTCCTCAGCTATATATCACATAAGAGGTTGTTGTTGAACCAATTCAATTAGATGAGAAGGAAAGCAGCTCTGGTGAAGAGAGTGAGGGAGCTGATAGAGGTGGATCTAAGGTGATTATAGCGAGGAGAGTTCAAGCGACGAAGAATCTTCCAGTTCGAAAGAGGGTTCTGCAGATTCAGAGGTTTTGGAGGACTCAGAGGATTTAGATAGCCCCAGCGAGGAAACTATGGCTCCTCATAGGAAATTTTTTATCCGGGATGATGATGAGGACAATGTGGCGCTTGCTCCCAGGTTGAAGAACCAGAATTCTGGGAGTGGGGATAATGCCATTGGCTCCCAGACTGTTTCTCATGAGCAAGAGAGGAAGAGGAGGCGGTAGTGAGGAAGAAGGAAGAGAAGAAGAAGAAGAAGAAGAAGAAGAAGAAAGAGGAAGAGAGAATAAGAAAGGAGGAGAAAAGAGGTGAGGACCAAGGCGGGGCAGTCTCTGGTGCCTGTGTCTGCCTTAGCATAGGGGGTTTCTGTTGCTCTCTCTCCTCAGTTGGATCCGGCGGTGCTCGAAAGAGCATTCTTACGAGCTAATCGCCAGAGGTTGTCAAGTATATGGACCGACCAGTTAGCCCTGAAGGCAAGTCAATGTCTAGCCTTGGTAAGTCTCTTCTTACTTATCTATTTTTTTAATTCTTCTTTTAACGTCTCCTTCGCTAATGTTCTTTTTCTTTCTGCAGTTTGTATCTAACTTCACCATCCTCTATCCAGCTGCGATGAGCTGGCGAGGAAGAATGATGATTTGGAGGTGAGTTTGAAGGCTGCAAGTGCTGCTCAAAAGTCTTTCAACGTTGCCCTGGTAAAAGCTAATAAGTCAAAAGAGGCAATGTCCAAGGAGTTGGAGGAGAGGCAGTCTTATGACCTGGTCTGTATAACTAAACCGACAGTGGTTGAGGAGAATAAGGTTCATGCTAAGAAGGTAAAAAAGGTGGAATCTGAGGCTGCCACCCTCAAGGAGAGCTCGTACAACACTGGATGGGTCGCAGCGTATGAGGATACTGAGGCTCAGATTGGATATATTAGTCATCTCAATTTCAAGAAGGGATGGGATAAGTCCTTGCTTGCTGTCGAGATGGATGCCCCCTCTTTGATGAGCACAACCCTGGCCCTAAGCCTGTTGTGGATGAGATGCCTCCTCCTCCTGCTAATGAAGGTGTCCCAGCTGTCCCGACCACTACTGATGATGCTCCCCTTGATCAGGGGATGATGATTGCTCCATCTGACGAAGGCATATCTGGGGTTGCCGTGGATAAGGGGAAGCAAACAGCGTCCTCAGAGTAGATTGAGGTCGCCAACTATTCTTATTTGGGACCTTTATATTTTTATCTTTCTGTTATTATTTCTTTATTTTGCTGATATACTTGAAATTTCTTTTAATGAAATGAAATTATGTTCCCTTTTGCGTACTGATTTATTTATTCTCCAACATTTATATGGTTTATAACTCATCGATGTTGAGGAATATATTCCTGCTACCTCTTAACTAAGGAAAATTCTTGGTTCCGATGCGAGCAATCGAGTTCGTCGTGCCTTTATAAGAATCTGCAAGTCTCTTAGGTCGAGGAGTCAAGACTATAAGGACCAGTCTCATTGCCAAGCTGAAAGATAGGCTTCGGGAGATGGAGGAGGTCGGCGCTTCTATTCAAGAAGAAGTGGATGATCTAAAGTCTAAGCTTCTGGATGCCTCCGAGGTTAATCAAGTTGGAGAGGTACTTCAATAAGAGAATGATGTTCTAAGGAGGGAAGTCTCACGACTTAGGTAGAATGAGCCAAGCATTGCCCCTCGAGTTTTACGTAGTTCCTTTTTATCGACCAGGCGTAAGCTAGTACTGATGATAATGACTCAACTATGGAGATTATCGAGCTTCGAGGTGATGTTCGTAGGGCGTACGTGATAGTTATTGGTCTTCAAAGAGATGTTACCTTGCTGAGGCACCTGATCAAAAAAGTTCCTCGGTAGGTGTGGGATGATGGTTATGACCAGGGTTGGACCGATGCTCCGACGAAGTTGAGGGAGGTTGAAGAGTTATCTTTCATAAAAGGGTGGTTGAGTGCAATTAGGTAGTTGCAGTTCCCTAAAAACTCTGTCCTCTGATACCGGTATAAGATCTCCCCCTCAACTTTAATGTCGAACCCATTCAGAAGGGATGATCGATGGGTTACCATATATGCAATCTAAGGCAGCTCGTGGAACCAAATTTAGACAAAGTTGAGGAGGAATTAACTCCTCACCCAGATGATGGCCGAAGAGCGTGAGTGGCTGACTATTTTGCTCACTGGCCTAGTTCTCATTAGGATTTAATTTGCACAGCATATGTAACTCTTTGTATATGTAATGATGTAATAAAATAGTTATATTTTGGGAAATTTGCTGACAAAACATGTTGTGTGTATTTCTTTTACTTTATTAATTTCTTGTTCAACTATCTTGGGATTTAGGCAGAGTTGGTTTGCTGAGTGAGTATCCCCCCAGTCCATTATGCATTTAGTGTACCATTCTGCCTTACTTTACCTTTTACGTTGTGTCGTCACACTTCCTTAGGCCTAAGTGTGTCAATGGCGAGGATACACCTGGTGTTAGATGTTCAATCTGAGTAAGATTTTTGAGCTAAACACTGTTGACGACCAACCTGGGTTGGCCATATTACCTAAGGGTCCCCTGTAGGCCTTCATATATTGCCAGGGGCAATGCTAGGAGGTTATTTGTGTTTGATGACGAATGCGTGAGGAGGGTCATTGCATACTGACCCTGCTTTAATGCGTATCTCATGATCTTAGTTTTGTATGTTAAGAAGGGATCTTGTAACTTGGAAAAGGTGCATGCATTATAATGTAGTTGATAAAAATCAACATTTCATAGAATGCCACTGCCAAATAAATCTTTATTAATCAGAAATGAATTGAAAATTTTAACATTGAGTTAAAAAAGAAAGACTAAAAGTGAAATTTCTTCAAATTGGCTTCATTCCAAGCTCTAGGTATCTTCGTGCCCTCCAACGTTTCTAAGTAATAGGCTCCTTGTAGGTCGTCTCTTATCACCTTGAATGGCCCCTCCCAGTTTGGCCCTATATTGCCATCTGATGGTTTTACAACGCTACCATGAACTTTCCTCGGGACATAGTACCCAACCAGGAATGCTCTTGGATTGACCTTCTTGTTGTAGTGCTTTGCTAGCTGTTACTAATAAGCTGCTAGTTTTACTATAGCCAACTCTCTTCGTTCTTCAACTAAGTCAATTTTAGCGAGTAATATTGTATCGTTCTAGCCTTGATCGACCAAGGTAGACCTCATGGTAGGGAGGCTAGCTTCTAAGGGGATGATTACCTCCATCCCATACGTTAGTGAAAATGGTGTTTCTCTAGTTGCTCGCCGTGGGGTAGTGAGATAAGCCCATAGGATGTGGGGTAGTTCGTTTACCCATGCCCCCTTGTCTCGCTCCAAGCGCTTCTTTAATCCATAAATCATTATTTTATTGGAAGCTTCATCATGTCCGTTGCTCTGAGGATATGACACAGAGTTGAAGTAGTGCCTGATCCCGTGGTCGCTGTAGAAACCCTATAAGAGGCCACTTTCAAACTGGGTTCTGTTGTTAGTGATGATGGTCTTGGGGATCCTAAAATGAGTGACAATGTTCCTCCATATGAATCTTATCATGTTCGCATCTCTAATGTTTGCCAATGGCTCTACTTTTATCCATTTGGTGAAGTAGTCTATTGCGACCAACATATACTTGCGATTATCGAATGCGGTATAAAGAGGGCCCACGATGTCCATACCCCATTGGGCGAAAGGCCATGGGATGGTAAGTGACTTCAGGTCGCTGACTAGCTAGTGAACCATAGGAGCGTGAAGTTGGCATTTTTTGCATTTGCGAGCATATATTCCAGCGTCTTTATGTATGTACGACCACCAGTAGCCTTCTTTCATTACTTGGAAAGCTAGCGACCTGCTCCTGATGTAACTCCCACAGATTCCCTCATGGAGTTTGTGTAGAACTTGCTCGACGTCCTTTGGATGAACACATTGGAGGTAAGAACCAGTGAAAGATATCTTGTACAACTTGCCCTCGGAAGATAAGTGAAAGCGAGAAGCTTTGACTCTTATCTGATAAGCGGTCTTCTTATCGTTTGGTAGCGCACCATCCTTCAAATAATCTCTTAAGGGGTCCATCCAACTAGGGGTTGTATCAATCTGGAGAACATGCCCCACGTTCGGCAGCTCATCGATCTGGTTGATACTTAGCTGGACGAGGAAGTCAATCAAAATTGTTCTCTTTAAGTCAGAATTGATTGTTGAGCTTAAGACTGCTAGGGCGTCAGCATGGCTGTTCTGTCCTCTGGGAAATTGTTGGACCCTGACTTGTTCAAAGTTGGCCATCAATTTTTTCGTCGTGGCGAGGTAGGCTGCCATCCTCTCATCTCTAGCGTTGAAATCACCACTTATCTGGTTGGAGACCAACTGTGAGTCGCCGAACACTTGGAGTTTCTTTGCTCCAAGCACTCGTGCTTTTTGTAGGCCTGCAATTAGTGCTTCATATTCTTCTTCATTGTTGGAGGCTTTAAATCCAAGCCTGATTCCTTGCTGGAGTATTTCATCTTCTTTACGATGCCTACTCCTGCCCCTTTGGAATTGTAGGCACCGTCAATGAATAGTCTCCATGCGCTTGATGCCGAGGGAACTTCCTTCTGATGAATAGTTTGGGGTTAGTCGCAAGGATGTTCTCCTATAAACTCTGTGATGAAGTTGGCGAGGACTTTCCCTTTGATGGCATTCCTTGGCTGGAACTGAAAGACAAATCTCTCAAGTTTGACTGACCACTTTGATAGTCTACCTGACAGATCTACTTTTCTCAGGACTGCTTTAAGAGGGTGGGATGTAAGTACGATGATGGAGTGGGATTCGAAGTAATGTTTCAATTTCCTTGAGGCTACCACTAGCGCAAAGGCGAGTTTTTCTAGTGGTAAGTATCGTAGTTCGGCGTCCAAGAGAGTCTTGCTCGCGTAATTAACTGGGTGATGGATCCCCATTTTTTTGCATATTAGTGAAAAACTTATAGTATGATTGGATACTACAAGGTATAGGTGTAGAGAATCATTCTCTTGAGGGATTACGAGAAATGGGGGTGTGCTGAGGTAAGCTTTGAGCCCCTCTAACACCCTCGATCAATCCTTGTTCCACTCCACATTTTTGCTTTTCTTCAACAGTTGGAAGAACGGCTGGCACTTTTCGAATGACTTTGAGATGAACAGATTTTACATGGCAAGCGTCCCCATGAGCTTTTGAACGTCTCTTATAGTGCGCGCGCGCGGGGGGGGGGGGGGGGGGCACCCTATTGATGGCGTCAATTTGGTCTGGGTTAGCTTGAATACCTCTCTTGCTGACCAAATACCCAAGGAATTTTCCTGACTGGACACCGAAGGAGCACTTAAGGTATTTCCTGAGGATTTCTAAGGTTCTTGATAGGTCAGAGAGGTGGTCTTCCTTGAGCTTGCTCTTGACGAGCATATCATCAATGTAGACTTCCATAGTGCTTCCCATTTGGTCTCTGAACATCTTAATGACCAATCGCTGGTAGGTTGCTCCTATATTTGTTAGCCCAACGGGCATAACCTTGTAGCAATATAACCCAACTGTGGTTATAAATGCTATTTTGTCTTGATCCGACTCATACATAGGGATCTGATGATACTCAAAGTATGCGTTTAAAAAACTCATCCTTTCGTGTGCTGCAGTGGCATCCACCAGCTGATCAATATTTGGGAGGGGGAAGCTATCCTTAGGGCATGCCTTATTGAGATTGATGAAATCGATGCAGACTTTCCACTTTCTGTTGCTCTTAGAGACAACTACTCGGTTGGATAGCCATTTGGGGAACCGAACTTCCCGTATGAATCCTGCGTCCAGTAGTTTTTTAACTTCCTTCTCCACTGCTTTGGCTTTTTTGGGGGCAGTTCGGTGAGCTTTATGTGCTACTGGTTTTAAAATTAGGTAGACGTGCAGTCGATGACAAGTAATGTTTGGATCAATCCCGAATAGCTCGTAAGGCTCCCATGCGAAGACATCTAGGTTACTTCGGAGTAGGGTGACCAACTCCCTCTTTTCGTGGTTGGTGAGTGAGGTTCCTATCAAGAACTTTCTCTCATTTGAATTGCTACTAGCTATGACTTCCTCCATGTCCTCGACGACTCTTTCATAGGGGAGGAGCCTGGTCTCCTCCACTCCTGGTCTCCCATATCTTAGTTGCTATTTGGAGGGCATTAGCCTCTCTTGCTCTTCATCCTTGCTTATAACTCTCTCGACTTTCTTCTCTGGCTTGGGACGGATGGCTACTATAAAGCACTTTCTCACCATCGCCTAATCTCTGTAGATCTCCACCACTCTTCGTTCAGTCATGCATTTGAGTTTCAGATGGTAGGTAGGGGGACGACTTTCATCGCGTGCAGCCATCCTTTGTCGAGGATTTCCTGGTACGGTGAGTCAATATCAACCACGATAAATTCGATCATTTTGGAGATGTTTCCTGCCGTTACTGGTATGACAATCTTCACCAAAGGGATGGTTATTTTCCCAGCGAAACCAACTAGAGGAACGGTGGCTTTCTTTAGGTCGACGACGCTTAACTTCAACTTCCTGAGCAGGTCGAGGTACATTACTTCGGATGAGCTACCTTGATCGATGAGCAACCTGTTGACGTCATAGTTAGCTATTCAGAGTGTAATAATCAATGCATCATGATGTCGGGTCCTTACTCCCACTAATTCCTCATTTGTGAACACAATGTGCTTGCTATAGTCGACATCCTCTGCTTGTTGTCGCTTTCCTGCTTACATTTTGGCTAGATAGATTTTAAAGCTTGCGTCATGGTTGTAAGCTTTTTTACTTTCATCTGAGATGTGTTTCCTTGAATCAGTTTGAGATCGGATGCCCCATGAATTACTGCAAACTTATGGCCGACGTCTTCTTCGAGCATGTTGTCAGGTCTTTGATCTCCATTGGTAGCTACCTTCTCTGCCTTCTTTTCCAAAAAATTTCTTAAGTGCCCAGTTTGAGTTAACTCTTCAAGGTGAGACTTGAGGGCTTTGTAGTGCTCGGTTTTATGCCCGCCCTTTTGTGTAAAGCGCATCTCAGCGCATTGTTCCTCTTTAAAGGGTCTCCACCCATCTTCCTGGGCCACTTAATGAACGGTTCATCTTTGATCTTTGCTAGAATATTGTAGGTCAGTTCTTTAAAAACTGTGTTTACTGCTTCAAATACTTTCCAGGCATCACTCTTGTTCCCATTCTTAGGGCCGCTCTTGTCCCCATTCTTACTTCCTTTCTTTTGATTCTCATTTTTTTCGCTGCCCTTGCCGGCGAACTTGGCATGATTATTTTCTCCTGCACTGAGATGGGTCACATCTTCAACTTTGGCGTATTTTTCAATACGAGCCATTAAGTCATCAATGGTCGTAGCCTCCTTATTAGTGGGGGACTGGTGTAAGAGGAAAGAACTAGGTAAGCCAATCTTAAAGGATGCAACGAAGACCTGCTCCGAGCAGTCCTCGACCTCGTTGAACAGTTCCCAATACCTCTTTGCGTAGTCTTTGAGGCTCTCCTGAGGCTTTTTCTTCATAGTCAACAAAGCATCCATCCTCTTCGGCTGGGAGCTGCTAGTAATGAAGTAGGCTGTGAAAAGCTCTGCCAGGGACTCGAAGTTTCTGATGGATCTATGAGGGAATCTTTCGAACCACTTTTGAGTTACGTCGTGCAAGCTTGACGGAAAGATCCGTCACATCAATGCGTCCTTATGGTTCCAGAGGGTCATAGACTGCCTGTACTGCCTGACATGGTCGATAGGATCACTCTTTCCATCATAGATTTTGAACCTGGGCATTGCGGACTTCTTGGGGGCTTCTTCTTCCTCTATCTCCCTTGAGAAAAGAGGATTTCATCTGGGTCCTGAGAGCTTGCCTGGCTAGCTTTCTGGTCGACCTGGCACCCCGATGCACTGGGTGTTGGTCCATTTCTCTCCGGACCAAATTTCGTATGTCGTCATTTCGTCGGCCCAGGCTCTTGTAATGGCGAGTTGATTGTTGCTGCTCAGGCAAGTCGTCATCTGACCTGTGCCCCTCAATTCTTTGAGATCTATGTCTTGGGCTCCTTCCTCAGCTGCGAGATCTGCTCACCTGAGGGCTAGGCGTGCGATAATGACGTTGTCCTGTGTTGCGATGGAGTTCTTTCTCCATATTCTCTAGTATTCCCTTGAGGCGAGCATTCTCGGCTTCCTTCTTACGAGTAGCTTCCTCTTGCTCTTGGAGCCTAGCCTCGTAGGCGCCGATGAGCCTGGAGACTTGCGTGGACCTAGCCGATCCCTGTCTTTCTTCTGAGGCTTGCCGTTCTGGACGAGGCCTTGGGTTTAAGCGTCGAACTTCAGATCTAACCCTACGAGGAATGGGTTGCTCTTGAATATCCCCTGCTTGAGGGGCATTGCTGTTGTGGCCAGACATTTTAGGTTCTGGTTGGTGAAGGCCTTCTTAAAGGAAGAACAATCGCTTCCTATAGACGGCGCCAATTGTGGTGACAATAAATCTCAACACAAATTATAAGCAAATGCGATCACCAGAAAAGGTAAAGAATATAAAATAGTTGCAATCACACATGACACAAGATTTATGTGGTTCGGCAAATTGCCTACGTCCACAGTGGTGCTCTCTAATTATATTTCTCTTTTCTCCGGTGAGAGTTTACCAAATTACATACCATTTACCCCGGGTTGGGGGGTTCAATATATACATGTAATTCTCAGAGAGTGGGGGTGTTGGGCACCTCCACGTTGGCCCATAATCCATAGAATATCTCTTGAGGGATTTTAGGGGTTGAATGGATCGCTGCTGAATTAGTTATTTATGAGACTCAAGAGTTTGGGTCGGACTTTCCATATCCTTGAAAAGGGCTTGGTCGGGCTACTCCTTTGGGCCGAGACAAATAAACGAGGTACCCACAATATTGATAAGTTGCTTTTTGTTTAAAAGCGAGCATTAACTTCATGATTGTCACCATACATGTTATCAATAAATTAGAAGTTTGTACAAGTTATAGTAAAAAAAAAAATTATAATATGCATGTGCATCATGCGGGCTGGAATCTAATAATTGTCTTTTCATCATTACAATTCAAGTGTGTATCGTTATTAATAAATCACACAAAATTTATTAAGTTCATAATATATGTAATTACTATTTTGGGCAATAAAATAAAAAATACAAATCATAATAAAAATTTACATGAATGATTAGTATGTAATGCGTGTCACCCAATAAGAACTACATTCAATATCTATTGGTGGATTCGGAGCTTAAAGAAAAATATATGAAGTTAACAATGGCGATGCTTGGTTTTGCTTTTAATTATAAGAAAAAGATGACATAATTATTAAAATATAATATACTATAAATTTCGATGACACAGCTATAGTATTTTAGGGTCCGTTTGGTTCAAAAGTTTGCAAAATTGGGGATGGCAAAATTTATCATGGGTAAAATTGTCATGAGAAATCTTACCTAGTTTTTTCACACGAAGCTATCAAACAACTATTAAGCAAAATTAAAGGTAATCCAATTAGTTTATTTAAATATTTTGTAAAAGGGTGCCACTGGGACAGTTTTTGGGGTGGATTGGGTTTTGTTCTCGGTTCGATCCTCGGTACTGTCAAAATAATGCTTGGCCAACGGAAGTGACGAATTGCGAATGAGATTAGTCGAAGTGCGCATAAGCTGACACAGACACGTCATGGTATGATACAAAAAATATAATAGTTTAAACAATTTTTAAAATATTTTTATAAAACAATTTTTATTACATTTCTAAAACATTTTTTATAAAACAGTTATAAAACATTATTAAAACAGTTTTTAAAATAAGTTTTAAAATAGTTTTTAAACTATTTAAAACAGTTTTTAAAATTGTTTTTAAAACTTTGAAACGGTTTTTATAATATATTCAAAACAGTTTTTAAAAATGTTAAAAGTAATTTTTATTTTACAGTTTTTACAATATTTTAAGTATTCATAATAGTTTTTTTTATTATTTAAAACAGTTTTCAAGACATTAAAACCGTTTAAAAAATTAGCAAATTTATTGATAAATATTTTTTACTCATATAAGTAAGCAAAGTTTGTCAATACTTTATGCATAAAGAATGTTGTATACTCGTAAATAATGCCACGATAAATTATATAATCAAACAATAAAAAAAAAACTTTTTTTTTAGGGTCAATTATTAAATAGTCCCTACTATAAATATATATTTTTTAAAAAGGACACATATTTTTAGTTTAACCCATTTAGTCCCTTAAACACTCAATATCCTCTTATTTTTAGCGCTCCGCGCCAGCGGCACTCCCTCTGCAAAATATGTGGCAAAGGACTTTTTGAGACAAAATAAAAAAGTTTGAACTAAATGGGTATTAAAAAATATCCGAGTGACTATTTGGGATATGTCCCTTTTTTTTAATATTTATTAATTTTTTAATATTTACCATAATAAATATTGCTAACCAATCGGACCAGTCCGTCAATCGTTACTGGCGCTGCCATATGCCAATAATTATCCGACTGCACTGTCGCACGAAAATGAAGGCATTATCTAGAAACTTATAGCAACTTTTGTTAAGGTGTTGGTGAAACACTTGTTTTTCTTTCTTTGTTTTTTTCCCCGATGGATAGGAATAACAAAACAAAACAACTAAGAACCATTATTGATCGTAAAAGTTTTTGAAATGACCCTAATCGAAAGATGTAATAAAACAACGTCTTTATTCTCTAGGGGAGTACAATCCAAATGGGTCACGTGCTACGTGTCACGATTTTGACAGGTGGTCCACTCTCATGCATCACTAAAAACAAAAGATAATAACAAAAACTGATAATAATATAATATATATACAAGTGGCTACATTTAAATAACGAGTACAAACAATGTACCCAAAAAAATAGAGCAGTTCTGTCCGGATTTTTATTTGAGATTCGGTGGTTGGGATTTTTTTACATGAGGGTCGATAAAAAATTATTGCAAAAAAAAAATATGATAACTCCTGAATTAATAAAATAATTTACATCAAACTTCCTTTCATATATTTTGAGTTTAGTAGTCTTTTCACTGATTAAAATTCGACAATTTGGTCTCTAAATTATTACCCATGACAATTTAAAAAATAAGCATGCCGAACCTACATCTCCTTCTTCAAGAGAATCCCCCAAACCTACTGCCCTTACATCTTCATTCCCAAACAGGCATTCTCTCCATGTCTCAGTTTTCCATGATTTTCAGTTATCAAATGGAGAAGAGATTTAGAGTTCAACTTTGTCATGTCAGATAATATCTCCCACAAATTTATCTAACTCCTGCCGGCCTCCTCCGACCTCAACAAGCTCCCAGGTTTTTTACTCTCTACCTCCCTCTCAAAATTACTTCCACAGTTTTTTTTTTTTAGTTGAACTTGTATTGCTCATTCAAACTGCTGGTCTTTTTTGGGAGACGAGTAGGACGAAATTGTAGATAAATAGGGTGGGGTGATTATAGTACGGATGTGGTTTTTTGACGTGAAAAATACGTCAAGGAGGACAATGGTGTAGTTTAATTTTAATACTTTGTACCATTTATTAAGCGGTACTCCATTCCTTACCTACGAACTAGCAACACATAAGATATGGGTTGGTGTTGAATCAGTGGGGAAGGAGTAGTGATGGGTTGTTGTTGAATCAGGCTATGTGCTTGTTGATAGAACAGGACTCTGGTCGCGGTGTATCGTGTTCGTGTCTCGTGATAACGAGTTTCTGTCAAAAAAAAAAAAAAAAAAACTTTGACACATACTCAAATCATTAACTGAGATAAAAAATCTAAACCCGAATCATAATATATTTTAATTTCTACCTCTTAAATTCCAAATGTTAATCGTAATAGATTTGTTACCCAAATCTATATATATGACAAATATCACAAAATGTGTCCTAAATAAGTTATCGACAGAGAGTTAGTATTAGGGAGTTTTAAGAGGGTTGAATCGGGTTTATCAAAATTTTCAAACTCGAACTTTTATCTTAACAGGTCTAATGAACTGATATTTATTGAAACTTGATTAGTTTAAATTCATTCACTTATAATTTTGGGTCGTTTCAGTTCTTATTACCATGTTGCATATCATTTAGGTGTACTTGTTGAGATGAGGTAAATTTGGTGGTGGAGAGAAAAGTGGTTTTCCATGAGAAGAGAGGGATATATTTATTGATATGATTTGGTGGGTATCGGTGTATTGAAATGTAGTAGTAGAGAGAGTTTCTTGATGTGTTTAGTTAAAATCTTTTGGCTATATATGTAAAATGTACATGTAGTTGAGAGAGTGTATTGACAGCTTTTCTTGAAATTTGTTTGGGTATGAAAGTGTAGATTTATAAAAGTGTAGATCTAAAGTGAGAAGTTTATTGCCAAAACAACTATCAATAGCTAAACATTGAAACAGAAATATAAAAGTAAGTATGTGTGTGTGGAATATGCATTTTTGAGGGAAAACTCAGACGTCAAAATTTTCCCCAAACTTCATAGCATTAACACCGCTGGTGACGATTTGATCTAAATATTCTGTGAGAACTTTTTCATATTCATATTTATCTCACTAGTAATTTGTTTGTTTTTATCTTTTAAAGAGCATTAAGCCTAGCTTTTTATAAAAAAAAAATATTGTTTGCATTCACATATTTAGTCAACTCACACTATCCATATACAATCAGCACCCTACTTTATTTATATAATTTAAAATACTCTTTCAGAAACATTATTCTTGTTGGAAATAGTAATTGCAGAATAAATAAAATAATCCAAATTCGAAATAGATAAAATTAGAATGACTTATCGATCGAGGTTTGTGTTTGACACAAAGTCCTAAAGGTGAAATTGCTCGCTGATATTTGTAGCTATCACACTCGTGAACATATACCTCCCAGGATTCAACGATCAGATTTAAACACCAGCTTTGTGTTAAATCTTCAAACTCTCAGGATACTCTAGCACTCCCAAAAAAATGACGAACATAAATGTATTTTCAAAAAATAGCAAAAAAAATTTTGCACAGAAAGTGATTTTCAGAATATAGAAAAAGTATTTTTGCAGATAACGTGAGAGAGGTTTTTCAATCGTTTTTTACTCTGTAGCCATTTCTTATATAAGGGAAATGGTAAAAAAACGTGGGTAGAGGTTTTAGCCAACTAACACACTAATATCTCCACTAACAGCTATAGTGGAAGAAACAGTCAAAGACTTAAAACGGTTTAAAATTAAAACGATTTTGAAAAGATTTAATGCATATTAGAAATCCCCAAGAGCCAAGGCTCAACCTTTGACACCTAATAATTAGTGTGCTCCCTAGGACTTGAACCCAAGACCTCATGCACACACTCCCACTAACTTACCACTTGGTCACTCCCACTAACTTATTTATTTCAATCAAAATAAATATATATACCAATAATATACATACCCAACAATTCTCACCCCCATCTAACCCAAAACCCTCTCTCTAACTCTTAATCTATGCATTTACAAAACATTTTTGGTTAAAAATGAAGGAAAAACAAATTTTTATTTTCTAATAATTTAAAAAACAGAACAAAAAGGAGAATATAAGAAATAGTTTTTATTTTTATAATAAATAAAATCTGAGACTGGAAAAAAAATACTTTTTATTTTCTTTATTATATAATAAATGGGACAAAAACGGTAGAAAAAAAATAACATTTTTTTTTCCAAATAACTTAAAACGGGGAGAAAATTAGAAGAAGAAACTTTAAATAAGAAATGGGATGAATTAAAGAACAAAAATATTTTTTTTAATAATTAAAATAAGGGAGGAAAAAAAGACAAAAAATCATTTTTTTTGCTATAATAAATAGAAACTGAGATTTATTTTAATAAATGAAAAATTGGACGTAAAGAGAACAATATGAAGTTTTTTCATTCTTTTAACAAATAAAAAACGAGACAAAACAAAACAGGCCTTTTCCTTTTTCTAATAAATAAGAAGTGCTATGAAAAGTGAATACAAAATATATTTTGGTATATTTAATAATTAAAAAAAAATGGATGAAAAAGAGAAAATAGGTTTCTTTAAACCAAGATTTTTTTTTATCTATTTAGGAAAATGTATTTCTTTATTAAAAAAAATTAACGTTTTGATAAATTTAATTTGACTAATATATTAAATTACGTGTCATAAGTAAATAGAGAAAACTATACCTCGATAGTTTACACATGATTTTGTAAATTAAACCTTGATAGTTTTTTTCTAAAAAAATGGATATATGATTTTTTTTAATTGGATATGTGTATGAACACGATGATATCAAATTGTGGAAATGAATGTAATTTGGGAACAATGTAGAATTTAAAATTCAACTCGTTAGATGTTATAAATTTTGATGGAATGTATGAGAAACAGAAAGAATTGAAATCTAAATTCAAAGTTGATTGGAATGGCAATTGAGAAATTCATCCCATCTGGTGGGTGAGTTGCATTTATTTGATAAAAATTATTTTTTTGAATTGAAGATTTCTCAAAATAGCAGTTGGATGACTATTTAGGTGGGTGTATTTAAGAACATCCTTTTTATATAGTAAAATGAGAGTTTTTCATATAATTCTCATTTGAATAGATTTTCATCATACAAGTAATAGCTATTTTTTTCGTTAAGTAACTTCGGTTCAATGGTTATTATGTTTTATGGTGGGAAAATGACGAAATCACCCTTTATCCTTTTCTTCTTTTAACACCCCTTTGATCTTTATCTCTCACTTTAGCCTAACATTTGGGAATAGGCCTGTAAACAGATCAGATTCGAACCGGATTAGGCAAATTCAAATCCATATCCGTTTATATTAAACGGATTCGGATCCGACCCATTTATTAATCGGATCGGATCAGACTGTTTATGTTAAACGGATTCGTATCCGATCCGATTATCCGTTTATATTGCAATATTTTAATTTTGAACTCTTATTTCATAAATTTATTTTGCAAATGTTCCCAAAACAGATAATGAAATAAAGAACTATTATAATATATATTTAAAATATTATTAAATACAATATATATTAATTAAAATATATAATATAAACTTTATATATATATATATATATATATATATATATATATATATATATCATGGTTCTAAAAAACGCGGGGCGTGATCGAGGCGTGGAGGCCAAGCCTTAAGCCTTAGAAGCCTAAGCGTAAAAAGGCGTGAAAAGGCATTTTGGTCTTTTTAATATATTTTAATATTTTTTAACCATAACAAGGCTATTAAAATACTAAAATTGTACATATCATAAAAATATGTCTAAATATTTGTAAATAAAAATACTATTTGATTATTTTGGATGAGATAATGGTCCGGTTTGTAAAAAAATCTTTAAAAGGCGATATCTTTTTCCTAAAGCATTGTTGTTTTTAGAGAGAGAGGGAGAGAGAGAGAGAGAGGGAGAGAGAGAGAGAGAGAGAGAGAGAGAGTATTTGGGGGACGCTTAATTGAGTTTCAAATATAACGGGATTTAAAAAGTGACGGCAATGTCAATGACATTTGATTTTATCTTTGTCCACCTTAATGTGACTTATATGAGTAAACCTATAATAATAAATGGTATATATGAATGTATAGTACTTATAAAAGTGACTTAAACTAATTTTTACAATTTGGATATTTTACCCCTTGAAAACTAAAAAATTACAAACACCATTTAATACATTCACATAAAAAAACCCACCAAATTACGTCATTAAAATAATTCTTAAATGTATGTTTATTATCCAAATCCCAATATAAACTTCTATTAAAAGCAGTTTAGTGTCAACTAGGGGTGCACATGGTTCGGTTCGGTTCTGTTCGGTTCCACTACGAAACCAGAACCAGAACCGAAATTGGTCGGTTCGGTTCAGTTCGGAACCGAAACATCGATTCTCGGTTTGGTTCGGGTCGGTTCATGGTTCTAGTTCTTGGTTCTGGTTCGCGGTTTGGATCGTGGTTCTGATTTGCGGTTCTAGTTCACGGTTTTAGTTAAGGGTTCTGGTTTGCAGGTTGGTTCTCGGGTTGGTTAATGGTTCTGGTTAATGGTTCAAGTTCATGGGTCAGTTTTCGGGTTGGTTCTGGGGTCGGTTCTTTGGTTCGGTTCTTTAGTTTGGTTTTTCGTTTCGATTCCATGGGTTCGGTTCTCGGTTCGGTTTGGTTCAGGTATAAAATCGAGAGACGAACCGTACACTTTGTTTCTCAATTTTTTAGAATTAGAACCAACCCGGGGAGAAAAAAATCCGAACCAACCCAACCCACGAAGGTCGGTTTGGTTCAATTCTTCGGGTTGTCGGTTTTTTTGCACACCCCTAGTGCCAACTATTTTTTTTTTACTTATTTACCCATTTTCACCAATATTTCCTAACACGTCATATTTAGCTATGGATCATGTGTCAAAACGCTCACAACAATCTCTATCTATACGATTTGAACTTTTAGCTTCTATTAAACAAATAACAGCTTTACTTTAAATTTTGTGTATTTTTTAAATTTTCTCAACGTGAAAATCCATAGCATTATATAACTTTTGTTTATTTCTTTACCCTCGATTAACCCATTTATAAACGTGGCTTTATAATTATGTGATTCTATAAATATTATTAATTTGAGAGTTATTTAAAAAGAAAATAAAGATGTTTTAAAGGTTGTTATTAGAGGCAATATTTTTTCTCCCTAACACCACATAAAGCTTAAAAATAATTGTATAACATGTTTTAGACAATAATATTGTGGTTTGAATGAAAAAAATAAGAGGGCTCATTTAACGACACCCGTGAATTAAAGGTCCACATCATGTAATGAAATTATATTTCAATAGAATAATATGTTTATACGATAAGTACGAAAATAAAAAAATGGATGTGAGAATTGATTCAAATTGCATTCATTGAGAAATATATGTATCATGTTAACTCGTGGAAAAGAAAAACTTTTGTATTCATTAAAATGTAAGGAATTTTCAATCTGGACAGTCAATATTTTGTTCTTGTGAAAAAAATAGATATTACATTTGTTTTGGGTCAACTATATTCTTTATTCACATTTAACTCACATAAAGTTAAAGTAATTTCGAATGCATGTCATTTAAACTAACTAGAAAAATCTAAACTTAGGTGATGAATTAAATATCATCTATATCCATTAATAAAAATATGTTCATTTTAACTTTACTCACCATTTAGTTATCATTAACTGAGTTTAGCAATCATTTTGTTTTCCTTTAGACTTTAGCCACCGCTTTCACTTTTTTGTTATTTTTTATTACTTTATACAATCCATTTTATGACACTGAAAGTCAAAATCCGGAATAACGTCTACAGAAAGGAAAACGAGGTCTAAATTCATATAATAATAAGAATATGGCCTGTAATGTCAAAATCATTGATATATTAAATACTACTCAAAGCCATACAACTATTTTGTGCAATTGAGGATTATGAAGAATTATCAAATGTTATGAAATTATATATAATTTAAAAAAAAAACTATTTGTCATATTAATTTTGAGATGATATTTACTAACTTTAACCTTGATATTCTTGGGCTTTCTCTCAGTTTAATAATTTCTTCATATTTGAAGTAATGAAAATCATTTCATTTTTTATGGTATTGAATTTAAAGTTGATCATATATTTTATAACAAGTAATGAACGGATAAATTATATTTTACTTTTAATTCAGAATTGGTATTATAATCATTCAACACAAATTACACGTCTAACATATGCACGCACTATGAATAATAATAAATATGTCTACATGTAATAAATAAGTATGAAAACATAATATTTATATATATATATATATATATATATATATATATATATATATATATATATATATATATATATATATATAATTTGTCTAGATTGAACAAGATCAATATGAATTGATATCCATTTAATAAAAGAATAAGTGAGTAATTTGATAATGAAATCCTCAAATTATTTTGTAATCAAGTTAAATGGGTTAGATCCAGATAGAATTCATACCGGTGACAACCATTCAGGGGTACATACAAAAAACATGATACCTATGTAGATGTTTTATCCATCTCAAAATGATAGTTAAAGTTTATTTTGGATATATGCAACCATGTTATAAAATTCATATCATATTCTTTTTGTGATATTTATATAAAATTTATTATTTTACTAAATATTAGTATTTATAAAAAAAGTATCAAGTTGGGGGAAGGTACATACACATATACTATTCTTTCCCTCGTGAACTATCCTTAAATAATCTATTGTTACAGGTCCCCACGAGTGAAGAAATTGAAGAACATGTCTCCATATGACTCGGAATCCTACCCGCCATTGTTTCGCCAAACAAGTGGCCCATCCCAAGAGTCTAACGAACCAATCCTAAATGTATACTCTCCTTACGTAATAGATCTTGAGTGCATAAACCACGAGAAGATAAATGAAGTTTGTAGAGATTGGGGCATCTTTCGTTTAGTCAACCATGGGATTCCAATAGACCTTTTGAACCAACTTCATGACCATGCAAAAAATCTCTTAAATTGTAGTTTTAAAGCCAAACAAGATCTCTTCACCAACTATGTATCTTACTTTTGGGGCACCCCTGCCCTTACTCAAGATGGGGTATCCGTACAAAATCTTGATGCTCTAAACTTCAATTGGGTTGAAGGGTTTAATGTGCCTCTGAGTCAACTCTCTCGGGTTGAAGTTGAAGATTCGTTGCTTAATTCATTCAGGTAAACCATTTTCACTTTGAAATTTTGTCAGAGCACATTCAGTTCATGTAATTGTAACTTATATAGATGTGTTTTGAATCTAGGGGGTGTAAAACGGACAAATGAAGACATGACAACATATTATCCATTATTCGTATTAGTTTACAAGTTCACTATATGTATCCTTATATCTATCTTCTGGGATAGTATACACAACTATCCTAGCCATACCCTTTCGGATATCTCGGATTTGAATAATATTCGTATTCAATTATATTATTTATATACATTGTCACACCCCTTCTCCACTAGCATAAAGATAAATAAATAAATAACAAAACACATTCATTTTTATTTATATCAAAATGATATAAATTAAGGTAGCCCTAATATTTAGGAGAAAAATATTAAAAATCCAATATTACATTATTCAAAAGTTGACAAAACCCTGTTACTATCCAATCGACACCCTATACTTTTCAGTGGCAAGTCTAAAATGTGAAAATGAAAATATATAAAATGTGAGTTTAAAATATCACTGAATGTACTACATCTCTATATTTTAAAATACTATATCAATATCTCAATTATATAAACATCTCCATCTTTGTGCCAAATAAGGCCATGCATATATCCGAAGTTTAATAAACCTCACACCTCTAGCCTTTAGGCAATAAACATATCAATGGGTTTCAATAACCCAACCTCTCTTGAATCGCATAGAAACCCAACATATCTTGAATTTTATAAATCTATAACATATCTATATAATACATACATACATATCATATCGATATTAACTTAGTAAGTACACTCACCTCAGATTTTTGTTTACTTATTTTTTCTTTTGTCAGGTTGAGTCGTAGTCACCAACGTTGTGTCAAAACCAAACAATCTAGTACAATTAGTATTCTGTAAAAGATGATTAACTTTCATGAATTTAGTAATTTAACTAAAATATACCATACACTCATATATTTTCCCACATTTATAATGAACCATAATGCTCACAATCACTTCATTAAAGCATTATTAAGTAATAACACTTTAAATGCTAAATAAAATAAATTCGTTCTTACAAGAGGTTAATATGTCATCAATTAATTGAAATCTTACACTAGTCATGATTACATAATAAGTAAAGAATTTCATACAAAAAGTCATACCAATATATTCCATAAATTTAATACAACATAGACAATTCTAAATAGATAACCCCTTAAAAATAAGTATTTGGTTAATATGCACCTTAATGAGTGACAAATAAAAATAATTCAAGAAAAATATTAAATCACATAATTGTGCTCCTCGTTTGTCCTAACACAACTTTTGTCCTAGGTGTCATGTTTAATTTCACTTAGATAGCCTTATAAAGTATACACAAGTTAACTGGGGACCTAAAATGTAGTAACACAAAATAAACTAATAATTCAAATCTAAATCGGTAGAAATGATATAGACAATGCAATAAATAACTTTAATTAGAGTTACCTTCATGATTTAATTTGGATTTTGCAACTTTTCTTACTTTCCTTTTAACTTTCTCCAGGCCTTTCCTATTCTTCCTTAACCATATCATCTCCAAGAACACACATAGACGTCATATAAATGAAACTACTTAAGCTCATTTGCTCTTTTAACCCCATTTCCTTCATTCAAGCATAATTACACATCACCTTTACTTTATCTTATTATTAATAACGTATCAATTAATTATTTTAACACTTTTTAATGTACCTCTCAGATATATTTAATTAAAGAAGTTAAAATTGCGTAATCAATTATAATTATAATGCATAAAACATATAAAATTATGAAGTACTAAACTCTATAATTATGCAACAATTCATATAGTTTAACTATTATGAATAATTAAATAGTTTTAAAATGGCATGCGGATTTTTGGATTATCACAACTCTCTCCCCTTTAGATAATTTTACCCCTAAAATTTAACCCTGCATGTTTACCCACAGAAAATATGTGGATTTTCTTCTTCATATTCTCTTTCCCTTCTAAGCCGCTTCATTAATTGTTGTGACTTGTTCATAACACTTTGACAAAAGTAAGAACTTTATTTCTCAACACTTGTTCCTTACGTTCTAAAATTTGCACCGGTTCTTCAATATACAACGAATCATCTTTCAATAGGTTGTGTTGTTAACAAGTGAGACGGAACTAAAATGTATTTTTGGAGCATAAATATATGAAATACATCATGTAGTCGAGATCATTCTCGAGGTAACACTAATATATAAGCTACTACTCCCATTCTTTCTTTAATCTCACATGTTCCAAAATTCTCCACCTAGAATTTTAAGTCATTCGTCCCCTTATTTTCATAACTTTTCAGTTTATTTTGGGCAGTTTTAATAGGTTTTTGAATTATTTTTATCTTTTCAGCAGTCATCTCGACTAATTCTAGACCCAATAACTTCCTTTATCTCACCTCACTCCAACATAACACAGTTTTGCCCTTTTTACCGTATAATGCTTCATATGAAGCCATACCAATTGAGGATTGTAAACTATTATTATAAGCAAATTTTGTTAGCGGAAAGTATGTGTAAATTGGCTTGAATTTTACTAACCACACATAGGGTACTGTTCACACGAGGGTACTATTCATACACGTTTTTTTGTTGACGTTTACTCCTTATTTAAGGAGGGTTTCAGCAACGGTTCAAAACACATAATAATATAAGAAAACTTATATTGTTCACCACTTAGTGTTTTGAATACACTTTGGGGGGACTGTGAGGCTTGAGAGAGTTGTACCCCCTGTTGTTTATATCAAAGAAAGGAAGTCATCATCCGTGGATGTAGAGAAATTAGTGAACCGCATACATCCTGTTTTGTGATTTGTTAGTGTGTGCGATTTCTCATTACTTTACGTTTAGAGTGTATTTATCTTATTATCTCTTGGGTTGCTAGTTATCTTGGATCTTGGGCGTGCATGAATTATTCCATTGAGTGAGTATACGCACATCAAATTGGTATCAAAGATTTGGCTTGTAGGGACTTTTCTTTGTGTGCATCCAATGTGTTCGATAAAATTCCTAAGTGGAATTTTGGTCTTGGATCAGTTGTTTCTTGTTGAAGACTCATTTCATAGATTAGAGAATGTTTAAATCTAAGGTTGCAAAAGTATCAATGTTAAGATTTGACTTGGAGAAGATTGATAGTAAAACTATTAATTTTGGCATGTGGTAATGTCAAATGAGAGATGTCTTGATCCAATAAGGCTTGCATAAGACGTTGAGGGGTATTTAAGCTAAACCCAAGGATATATCAGAGGATGATTGGATCGAGTATGATATACAAGCGTACAACACAATTCGATTAAATATCGCACAAAATGTGGTGTACTATTTCATGAAGGAAGAATCGACGGAGTCAATATGGAAGAAATTAGAAGAGAAATATATAATGAAGAGCATAGATAATATTATCTATCTCAAAAATGAACTATTTCAATTTGACTCGTATGAGCATTTGAGCACCGCATTGCTATATGGGAAGGAGGAGGTGAAGTATGATGATGTCTCTTCGGCGTTGTTGGGGAGTGAGAAGCGAAAAAAAGTAGAAGATCAGTGATTCTCAGTTCGATGCGTTGGTTGCACAGGGTAGGATCGATGAGGGACGACAAGGTGGAAGAAGAAGATTTAGGTCTAGTCTGGGACTAAGGTCTTGGCAAATGCCATCTGTTATAAGTGAAAGAAGAAGGAAAATCTCAAAAAGGATTGCCCGAAGCTAAAGGTAAGAGACGATAAGAAATCAGTGGCGGAATCTTCCTATTCTATCACTTCGGAGGACGATGAATTTAGGAGTATGTTGATAGTTTCTTCACGTGAAATCTCTTCAAATGAGTGGATACTTGACTCGGAGTGTTCTTACGATATTTTTCCAGATAGATATTTATTTCACACCTTCAAGGAGGTGGATGGTGGTAAAGTTTTTTTTTTAGGTAATGACCATGTTTTTTGGTGGAAGGGTATTGACACGATCAAATTAAAGATGCATGTTGAAGTGACTCAAACTTTTATGAATATTCGGGATGTTCTGGAGTTAAAGAAGAATTTGATTTCTTTGAGTGTTTTAGATTCCAACTGGTACACGATTGTACTCGAGGGAAGAATGTTAAAGGTTGTCTTGGGTTCCTTGGTGGTGATGAGAGAAAAAAAAGGAGGGAAACCTCTATTTTCTTCAATATCATGTCATGCCTCGATTGTTGATAATAAATAAGAGGCAAATACAGATTCCACAGACTTTAGCACGTGCATTTGGGACATGGCGGGGATAAGACAATGACAATATTGTGTAAGCAAAGGTTACTAAAGAATGCGTAGAGTTACAAGTTGGGCTTTTGTGAGCATTATATGCTTGGGAAGCAAACACGGGTGAAGTTTGGCAGGACGATTCATTGCACAAATGGCATACTTGATTATGTTCATACGGATATTTGGGGTCCTTCGAAGACACCATCTTTTTTTTGGGGGGTGGGGGTAGTCAAATTTTTGCAATGTTTATTGATGACTAATCTTGTCGGACTTGGGTCTACACCATGAAACATAAACACGAGGTCTTTGGGGTGTTTCTTAAATGAAAGAAGATGGTGGAGAATCAGACCGATAAGAAGATAAAGATTCCTAGGTTGGATAATGACGAGGAGTATCGATATGATCCTTGATTGAAGTATTGAGAGGAAAAGGTTATTGTTCAACACTTAACGATCTGAAAAATGCCACAACAAAATGGAATAGTGAAAAGGCTGAACCGAAACTTTCTTGAAAATGTGAGGTGTAAGTTGTCCAATGCGATTTTGCCGAAACGGTTTTGGGCGGAGGCTTTATCATATACTTGTTTTATTGTCAATTGTTTTCCATATACCACAATTGAAGACTCCTGTGAAGGATTGGTCAGGTCACATCCTACTTACAAGACTATGCATGTTTTTGGGTGCCCAACTTATATTCATGTTAGTGAGGGCAAAATTGATTCGAGAGCTCGAAAGAAAATTTTCATGGATTCAAGTAATGGGGTGAAGAGATACAAGTTATGGTTCCCAAAAGATAAGAAGATAGTGATGAGTAGGGATGTGACTTTTGATGAGGCATCTATGCTCAGAATGTCAAAGGTAGAGAAAGAAGATTCCCTGATGGAGAATGAGAGTGAAAAGATGAAATTGGAGGTGACTGCTCCAATCAATTATTTAAGTGAAGAGGTGGAGGTTCTCGATGAGGGACCTAGTCAATAACGATAAGAACAACCATCTTTAGAAATTTAAAGAGAACCGAGGGTTCAAAAAACTACAAAGAGATATGTATTTAATGTTGTCACGATTGCTTATGCACTGTTAATTTATGGTGATGAGCCATCTATATATGGTGAGGTGATGAGTGATACTCAATCTGATGAGTGGAAGGTTTCCATAGATGGGGATATTGATTATCTTCACAAGAATCAAAATTGGGATCTTACGAAGTTGCCTAAGGGCAAGAAGTCTATCAGGATTAAGTGGATATATACTAAGAAAGATGGGGCTCCAAATTCCAATTTTCGTTACAAGACAAGGTTAGTTTTCAAGGATTTTGCACAAAGGGAAGGTGTTGATTATAGTGAACTGTTCTCTCCAGTGGTCAAACACACTTCCATTCGGGTGCTATTGACTATGGTATCACATTTTGAATTAAAGCATGAACGAATCGACATCAACATAATATTTTTGCATAGGGATCTAGAGGATGAGATTTACATGTCTCAATCGGATGGTTTTATGGTTGTTGGAAAGGAAGATTATCTCTGAAAATTATTAAAGTCTTTGTATGGGTTGAAGCAATCGCCTTGATAGTGGTACACGTGATTTGACATGTTTATATTTGGCCAAAAAATCAAACAGAGTGATTTTGATCACTATGTCTATTTCAAGCGGCTCAAGAAAGGTACTTCCATATATTTTCTTTTATATGTTAATGACATGCTAATTGCTTATTTGAGCATGATAGAAATTGACAAGATGAAGTCTCAATTAAGCTAAGAGTTTGAGATGATAGATTTAGGTAAAGACAAGAAGATTCTAGGCATGGAGAGTAGTAGAGAGAGAAAAAAGTGATGCTTGGGCCTTACTCAAAGTCAATACCTAGAGAAAGTTATAGAGCAGCTTGGGATGTAGGATGCAAAGCCTATGAATACTCCATTGGTTGCACACTTTAGACTCTTGGCTACGATGGCTATGAGCATCGTGTATATGGCTCAAGTTCCGTTTGGAAGTTCAGTGGGTAGCTTAATGTATGCCATGGTTTGTACTCGATCGGATATAATTCAAGCAATGAGCATTGTGAGTAGGTATATGGAAAATCCAAGAAAATATCATTGGGATGTGGTGAAGTGGATTTTACGGTATCTACGGGGTTGTGGGAGTTGTGTATCAACAAGTGGAAAAGTCATATTTGTGTGGGTATGTGGATTCGTACTATGCGGGTGATTTGGACAAGCATCGATTAACTACGGTCTATGTTGAGTCCCATGTCGAAGGTCACAATTGCTTTGTCTACTATGGAGTCGGAGTATATGGCGGCAACAGAAGCCGTGAAGGAGGACCAATGGCATCAAATCTTATCAATGATTCGAAGATTACAAAAGATTGTGTGGAGGTTCATTGTGATAGCCAAAGTACTATCCACTTGGCCAAGAACCAAGTTCATTATAGGAAGCCCGAATACATTGATGTTGATTTCATAGTATACGGGAGGTTATAGATGGGGTAATTATTGTTTTGAATAATCATGGCACCAAAGATAATTCGATAGACGTATTGACGAAAGTGGTACCGGTGGTCAAGTTTGTGCATTGTTCAAACTTGATCGATGGCCTATATTATTGAGACACTTCGGGATTGACTCGTGGTGGTGATGCTAAAATATTGAGATGATGTGTAGGGGTTACAAAATTATTTTACCATGATGGATATTTATAGAAATTTTCTGGAATTTTACTATTCAAACACGGGGTACTGTTCATATGCGGGGATACTGTTCATCCACGGGCTACTATTCATACATGTTTTACTGTTGATGTTTACTCCTTATTTAAGGAGGGTTTCAGCCATGGTTCAAAACACACAAAAATAGAAGAGAGCTTCTATTATTCATCACTTAGTTCTATTGAGTACATTTTGGGAGGATTGTGAAGTTTGAGAGAGTTATAACCCTTGTTGTTTATATTAAAAAAAGGAATCCATCATCCGTGGATATAGAGAAATTTGTGAACCACGTACATCTTGTCTTGTGATTTGTTGGTGTGTGTGATTTCTCATTACTTTACGTTTAGAGTATATTTATTTTGTTATCTCCTAGGTTTCTCTTTATCTTAGATCCTGGGCATGCATGAATCATTCCATTGAGTGAGTATCCTTACTATAAAGTAATTATCCCAACTGTCTTAAAAGTCAAGTACAAATGCACGTAACATATCTTTTAGTATTTGGATAGTTCTATCTGATTTCCCATCTATTTGTAGATGAAATGTAGTATTAAATTTCAAACTATCTCCATAGCGTGTTGCAAGCTAGGCCAAAATCTTGAAGTAAATGTTTTATCTCTATAAAATACAATAGACATTATTGCTCTATGTAAATGTATAATCTCATCAACATATATACATAAATACCCATCAACCGTTTAAGTAGTTTTGACAGGCAAAAAATGAGTTTACTTCATTAATTTATCAACTACCACCCAAATAGAATCACGCCCCTTCTGAGAGCGAGGAAGTCCCATCACAAAATCCATAGTCATATGCTCCCATTTTTACTTTGGAATAGGCAATGGTTCAAACAACCCTACTAATTTATGATGTTCCACCTTAACTTATTAGCATGTGAAACACTTAGCAACAAAATCTGCAATCTCATGTTTCGTATTGTTCCACCGTAAAATTCCTTCAAATCTTTATTCATTTCAGTGCTCACTGGATGCATAGCATAAACAAAACTATATGCTTCATCAAGAATCTCTCTCTTTAATGTTGAATCATTAGGAACACATATTTTGTTCTTATAATGAAGAATCCAACCATTAACAACATAAAATTAGTTGGCTTAACTTCTTGGGGTTCCAACTGTTTTTTCCCTAAAAATGTATCTCAATCATGAAATTCTCATACGCTCTCTACCAATAAAGATCTCATTGTAATGTGTACAAGTAGCACCCTCTCTTTATTAGAGCTCAATTTTACTCCCACCAGTGTCAATTCCATTATGTTCTTAACACATGCACACTAAATACAAGACAATCTCCCTGATGATTTCTGACTTAGAGCATCGATAACAACATTTGCCTTCCCTGGATGGTGGTGAATGTCATAATTATAGTCTTTGATTAATTTCATCCAACATCTTTGTCTCAAATTTAACTCTTTATGTGTAAATAAATACTTCAAACTTTAATGGTCAGTGAAAATCTCACAAGGCTCGACATATAAATACTGTCTCTATAATTTCAAGGAAAAAATAATAGACACAAGTTCTAAATCATGTGTAGGATAATTGCTTTCATGTATCTTTAATTGTCTAAATGCATATGAAATCACCTTTCCATGTTGCATGAAAATACAACCCAATTCTTGATGTGAAGCGTTAGTGTCAATCACAAAACCTTTGCCACTAGATAGAATAATAAGAATTGGAGTCGATACTACCTTGCGTTTCAATTCTTCAAAGTTGCGTTGTTATTCCTCACTCCAAACAAATTTCACCTATTTTCTAGTTAATTTAGTAAAAACAAAGCTATATATGAAAACCCATTTATGAATCTTCTATAATATCTAGTCAGCCATTGGAAACTCCTTACTTCCGCCACATTACTTAGTTTTTTTCATTGCAAAATAGCCTCTACCTTTTTAGGATCCACATAAATTCCACCTCCTAAAACAACATGCCCCCAAAATACTACTTTTTATAATTAAAACTCACACTTGTTAAAATTAGCGAACAACTTTCTATCTCGCAAGATTTGTAATGCAATTCTTAGGGGTTGTTCTCATGTTCCTCTTGGCTATGTGAATATATCCAAACATCATCAATAAAGACAATAAAAAATGAATCTTTGAAAGGATGGAAGACTCAATTTATCAAATCCATAAACATTGCAGGTTCATTTGTTATGCCAAATGAGATTACCAAAAATTTATAATGACCATTACGGGAACAAAAATATGTCTTAGAACTGTCACATTCTCTCACCCTTAATTGATGATAACCTGATATCAAAATTTATTTTGAAAAATACTTTGGCACCCTATAATTGAATAAAAAAATCATTAATACGAGGTAAAGGATATTTATTTCTAATGGGTACCTTGTTCAATAGCCGACAATAAATGTAGAGTCGCATAGTACTGTCTTTCTTCTTCACAAACAATACTGGAGCACCCCTCGATGATATATTGAGTCGAATAAACCTCTACCTAGAAAATATTAAAACTAAATATTTAAGTCTTTCAATTCTACAAGATCCATTCTATATGGATCAATAGATACTAGAGTTATACTAAGCAATAAATTAATAGTAAACTCTACCTCATTGTTAGGTGTCAACCCCAATAATTTGTATGGAAACACATCTACAAAATTGTTAACTACTGGGATATATTCTAATTTTGGAAATTACCTTTTAGTATCCATAATATATGCTAAAAATCCCTGACAACCCATATTTAATAATTTCCTCACCAAAAGGGTAAAAATAAGGCAATTTGGAATCACATTCCTCTCCCGAACAAATGTGAACTTTGCGTTCATTGACATGTTAAATGTAACTTCCTTGCAAAAGCATTCAATTGATGCATGTTATTAAGATAACCAACCCATGCCTAAGATAATATCAGAATCCCAAATATCTTGTGGACTCAAATCAGTGGTTAACTCTCTCCCGCCCATATAGAATACACAATCTTTATACACATGTTCCACTGACATCACATCCCCCATAGTTGTAGCAATATAAACCACAATCTAAATAAGAATATGGTATATCCAAATTCGTGACAAATAGTATTGCTACAAATGAATGAATAGAGCCGAGATCAATAAGCACATAGGCATATTTATCCATGATAGAAAATGTACTCATCACTACCTCTGGAGTAACCTGAGCATGCTATAGGGTCATGGAAAATACTATCCCAAAAGTCCTAGAACTACAAGCTTTTTCTCTATCTCTTCCTCTCCATGTGCCTTTAGGTGATGACCTTATGCTAAAACTGGTTATTTGAGTCCCTCCAATTAGCATATGACAAATCTTCTTAGTATGACTAGTTTTATGACACCGATAACGCTCTATCCCATTTAACCCTTAGCTTTACAAAATACTAAGTAATAGGCTTAGACTATGAACTCGCATTCTTTTGATGTCTACTCTATTGTCCCATAGATACTGCACCCCTAGAACTGCGTGATGTTATACAATAAACATAATTTCATGTCCCTTACCTCACTGAAATCTTTGACTCTCCTGTTTTAAGTGTTTTATATCACCTTCCTTTTGTTGAGATGGATTACATCGACTTCTCTCTCACATTTATTCCATATTCTTCTTGGCAACATTGACATCTCCTTCAACCATCGTATCTTTATTAATTAACACTGAATAATCCACCATTTTAAGTGCAGTAAGTCTAAACTTGATAACTAACTCAAATCTATCTTAAATCCGGCGCCTTTGTCATCCTCATCATGATGTACGAAACGAGATGGAAAATTGAGACAAAGGTATAAATTTATTTTCATACTCTTTAATCTACACACTCCCCTGAATTAGACATAAAGATCTTATCTCCTTTTCCTGTCGATACATACAAGGAAAATACTTTTCATATAAAGCTTTAATGAAGGAATCCCAAGTGATTACCTCACCTCCACCCGGAGTAAGCAATAAATGTTTGGAAGAATCCCAGTTGTATTTAACTTAACCTTTTAACATGAAAGTGGCCAAAATTACCTAATGCACATCTGGTTCATTCATCACCCCAAAGATAGTTCTTATGTCTCTAACCCAGGCCTTGACTTTCAATGCTCTACATTAGTGAAAATACTATAAGGATCAATTTGATAAACTTCTTATACGTGATATTCTTCTCCTCTCGTTGTATTGCCCTTTCTATTATGGCCAAAGTTTGCTCCTCCAAGCACTTGGCTTGTTGTTCTGCTATTTGCACCATGAATCTGTTTTATTGTTTCATCATTAAATTCATGGCACAATCTATTCTCTGCATTCTGTAAGTTTTTCTAGTGCCCTTCTATATTATTTTGATTTTGTTAGCTCACCTTTATTGCAACTAGGTTTTTTGAAACCTCCTCCTCAATCCTCTTTTGAAAATTTCCTCCCACGGTATCTTATTATCTGTAATAAACCACAATTATAGAAACATGCATATTCCATTTATTTCTAACATAAATGTTTATATATTTCACAAGGCAAATTAAATGACTTACGATACACTATTTCTACCATTGCCAAATCTAGACTCTATAACTCCGGAATATATAAACCAAAAGCTCTGATACTAAGTTTTCACACCCCCTCCCCACTAGCATAAACATAACTAAATAAATCATAAAACACATATATTTTTTTATCAAACTAATACAAATTAAGGAAACGCTAAAATTTAGGTGTAGAATATTAATAATCCAATAATTTCAAGGATATATAATTTAAACAATTAAGTTAATTAAAACAATTATATATTCAAAAACTTACAAAACCCTGATACTACCCAACCAACACCCTAGACCTAGCCGTGGCATCGTCAAAACCTGAAAATGAAAACATATAAAAATTGAGTTTCAAACATCTGTGAATGTATTAAATATCTATGTAGTAAAATGTTATACTAACATATCAAATATATAGACATATCTATCTCTGTGCCAAATAAGGGCATATACATATCCGAAGTTTAATATACCCCACATCTCGAGACCGTAGGCAATAAACATCTCCATGAGTTTCAATAACCCTACCTCTATTGTTGCGACCCAACATATCTCGACTTTTATAAAGTCATAAAAGTCCAATATATCTTGACTTTTATAAACCCATAATACCTCAATATAATACATAAATATCATATCGATAATCAACTCAGTGAGTAGACTCACCTCAGATATGTGTTTACTTATTCTTTCCCTTGTCAGCCTGACTCGTAGTCACCAACATCGTGTCAGAAGCTAACAATCACAATCATTATTCTATTAAATATTATTAACTTTCATGAACTTACTAATTTAACTAAAATATATCACACTTTCATGTGTTTCCCCACATTTATATCAACTATAATGCTTACAATCACTTCAATTGAAGAATTATTAAATAATAACAATTTAAATATTAATATAACACTAATCTGCACTTACAAGAGGTTAATATGTCACTAATTAATTTAAATCTTACACTAATCATGCTTAAATAATGATGAAAAAATTGATAAAGAAATTCATATGAAATCTTTCATAAATTGAGTACACCAATTTTAATTCTAGTGAACATAGCTAATTCTAAATAGATAACTCATTGAAAATCAGTATTTGATTAATATGAGCCTTAACGAGTGACACATTAAAAAAATATAAAAAATTATTAAATCACATAATTGTGTTCCTCTTGTGTTGTAACACGATTTTTATTCTAGGTGTCATATTTAATCTCAATAAGATAGCCTTATAAAGCATACACAAGTTAATAGGGAACCTAAAATGTAATAACACGAAATAAACCAATGATTAAAATCTAAATCAGTAAAAGTGATCTACACAACTCATTAAATAAATTTAATTAAGGAAGAGTTAGCTTCGAGATTTAATCGAGATTTTGTAGGATTTTTCTTCTGTAGAGAACCAACTTTTCTTACTTTTCTTTTAATTTTCTCCCAGCCTCTCTTTTATTTCCTTAACCATACCATCCATAAGAGCACACTATACATCATATAAATGAAACTACTTTATCTCATTTGCATGCTCAACCCCATTCCTTCATTTACGCATAATTACACATCACCCCCACTTTATCTTATTATTAATAACATATCAAAATTAATTATTTCAACACTATTTGATATACATCTCACATATATTTAATTAAGGAATTTTTAATTCCATAATCAACTATAATAATAACATTAATATATAAAACATATAATACCATCAAGTACTAAACTCCGTAATTATGCAACAATTCACATAATTTAACTATTATGCATAATTAAATAGTTTCAAAATGGCATGGAATTTTTTGGAATGTCACATCACATTGTTCTTATCAAGAATTGATTTGAAAATTTGCTAAATATTAATATAAAAAATATTTTTTACCCAACATTCTAAATAAGACAAAATATTATGTTAACTATGACGATAGAAAATTAGAATCTAAATTTAGGAAGCCTTAGTTGTGTGATAACAGGTCATATTGGGTCAATAAGAGTTTGAAAAATCATTTTAGTAAATACATAAATTAAAAAAGATTAGGTCTTAACTACATTACATTGGCAAGACCACTATCTATGAGTCATTGTGAATATGCCAACTGAAGAAAATAATATCTAGACCCCGATGTAAAAATATATAGTGTGTAAGATGGTATTAAAGACAAGAGACAAAATTTTCTTTATTGTGCTCGTACATTAAATAGTTAACATTGAAGTTATTTCCAAAAAATCACCCCGACAATTAAATTACAACCACTATATATATATATATATATATATATATATATTATGGATACGGATATCATAAATACGGATTATTTGCTTTGGATACGGGTTATCCGTGGAAAATACCTTAGTATCCGTTCTTCCGGAATATTTAGTGGTATCCAAATCCATCCTTACGGATTTATATTCGGATAAATATTTACAAAAATGGATTCGAATACCAGACATATTCAAAATTTTGAATATATCTTTACACCTCTAATTGAATCTTATGCGTCAATAAAACTAATTCACACATTATTTATATAAAAAATCTCTAAATTAATTTAAATTTGGGAGTTTTTATTTGCGCCCACTTATTTCATCAATTCATCTCACTAATGTGCAACAAAAATCTACTTTATGAATTTTTAAAAACTTTTTTCCCTCCTCATGTTGACCAAAAAGTCTCTCTAACTCTTAAGTCTATGCAATGTAAAAATATTTTTTTTTTGCTATCACTAATAAAAAAAAAATGAAAGGAAAAAGAGGAAGAAAGTAGTTTTATTTTTCTTAATAAATAAAAATTGGGTCAAAAAAGAGAGCAAAACAAATAGTTTTTATTTCATTTTCAAATAAAAACTAGGACGAAGAAAGGAAAAAAAAATTTATTTTGTTTAATATATAAAAATTAGGTCATTTATTTATTTTTCAATAAATAAATTCTAGTAGGAAAAAGAAAATAATAAATAATAAATACAAACTTGGACAGAAAAAAACGATTTTTTTATGAAAATTGTGACAAAAGAAACAGATTTTTATTCATTTTAGTGAATAAAAAACAGGAAGAAAAGGAGAAAAATAAATTTATTTTAATAGATAAAAATTGGGATGAAAATAAAGCAATTTTTTTTTATTAATTTCAATTAAAAAATTGTGATGAAAAAGAGAAATAATTGTTATTTAAAACAAAAATACTTTTTATTTATTAAAAAATAAAAATATTTAATAAAATAATTTATTTAATTAATACATTAATTTAATAAAATGTCTTACGTAAATAGGAAATTGTACCTCTATAGTTTACATGCAATTTCGTGAATGTTACCTTGATATTCTTTTTAATTGGATATATCGTCTTTTTAAATTGGATATGTATGTTGGATTGAGTATGAATAGAATGATATCAAATTTTGGAAATGAATGTGATTTGAAAACAATATATAATTAAAATCCAACTACTTAGATGTTTTAAATTTTTGTGAAAATCTTTGATTTTTTTTTGTGAAATATATAAGAAATTGACAATATTGAAATATTGATCGAAAGTAGGTTGGGAAAATAGTTGAGAAGCTCACCCCATCTAGATAGTGAGTTGCATGTATTTGATAAAAGTTAGTTGGTACGGTGACCATATTCCAAAATAAGGGTGAGATGACTACTTCGGTAGGTATATCCAATAACTCGCTTTTAAAATTGAGTCCTTCTATTGTAACTTAATTTTTGACATAATTTTTGACCGAAAATACACGTGGCGGCGTGTTATTGGTTTATTCTCTGATGCCACTAGCGTGGACCCCACAAAAGAACCAATAGAAACCCGCCACCTCATTCGGTAATTCCACTTTCGGTAAAAAATTAAGTCACAATATCATTTTCCTTTAAAATTCTATCATATATGGAATGAAATATACTCATTCATAATTGCATTAGAGATGTGATTTTGTGTTTATTGTCTATAAGTTCCATCTTACATCTACTTCACACTGCATAAACGAGTATAATATAGTGGGTGTCTTTCTAATTGTAAATATTCTACCATGGTTACATTTGAAAGCTTCTTTTGTCTTAATATGAATTTAATGTGACACCTCATATTCCTCGCATCCACATTGACATTGGAGATGTTCTTAAACTTTTCGCTTTTTAAGCGAATTATTTTGGAATAATGTTATGAGTCCCAAAAGATGTCTCAAATCATCCTCTAAAGGAGTTGAGATAACATTAAATGTTGTTATTTTTATTATATTATTACGACACAATACAATAGTTTAATATTATGCCAACTCATTTGGGGGATGATTCGGTGATGTAGTTGAGACTCGTAGCATTCATGATTGTTTTGTACATATCCCACTTACACACTAGCTTATTTCCTTGAGATAAATTCTCAGCACTCTTAAATAATGACGTGGAAGGTGTGGCATTTTTATGTGTGAGGCCAAAAAGTCCAGTTAATTTAATTTTATCTTTTCATATTTGTGAATCTTTAAATATATAAGAGTAATTGTATAACACATTTCAATGACAAAGTGATGTCTTTTCAGTGCATTAGTTCGTTTGTTGTATCGTAACTAATAAAGTTTGACTGATTAATACAGTTAAAACACATTGTTGTGATCAAAATGTGTCAATAAAATGTGCGCCACGTAAAAATTCTTTCTTTAACTTTCGACACTAGATGAACCTCCAAGCTTTATGTCTATCACTATTCTTTACACTCTCCCTCTCTCTTAACTTATAGGGATTTATTCCAATAAACGGATTACACATATTTAGTTTCACTTTTAAAGATTCATTTGTATCTGCTCCAATATTTTTGTTTTTTTAGTCATTTGTCCTGTTGTAACAAATAGGGGACAAGTGTCATTCTCTGCAAAAAAAAAAGAGACGGTTATGAGGTGGTTGAGGGAAGATTTAATATAATTTAAAAAATACATGGAGGGAGAGCTAATAAAACATTGGAAATGGAACTAATCCCCCCAAAAATAAAACTATCCGCCACCTATTTTTTTTATAGCATACCATGAGATGTCTACGCTAGCTTACGCACCTCGACTAATCTCCATTCACGGTTCGTGACTTCCGTTGGTCAAACATTATTTTGATAGTACCAGTAATCGAACTGGGGATCAAACTCAATTCACTATCAAAATTATTCCAGTAATAATCTTATATCACCGACCAAGGATGATTCGTTATCCGCCAATTATTTGAAGGGAAAAAGGGAGGGAGAGAAGACGGAGAAAAAATGATTTGAGTATAACTGATGTGATGTGTAGTGTAGTGTAGTGTAGTTAGAAACATTACTATATATATACCTCCTTTGGTTTTATGAATCCAATAACAAAATTCTATCACATGGACAAACATTTCACGCAAAAAGTAAAAAGACGTTTGATTGATATAATATTTTTATATTGTTGATGAACATCGTATCTCATGCAAAGTACACTTGGTAGATTATTAATTAGATGTCATTGCACGTATTTCAGATTACTCTTACAAGAATACGGGAAGCACCAATCGAGGGTTGCGAGAATAATATTCCAAGCTTTAGCGAAGAACCTCAACATGTGTGAAGAAAAATCAAAATCGTACTTGAAGCCATCCAGTGGTTTAATTCGAGTGTACCGCTACCCCTGCTGCTTAGTGGCTAACCAGGCCTGGGGCATGGACGTCCATACAGACAGCTCTGTGCTCTCCATACTAAGCCAACAAAGTGAAGTAGGAGGCCTTCAGATTTTAAAGGAAAATATATGGCTTGATATTGAACCTATTCCCAACTCACTAGTCATCAATCTTGGAGATATGTTGCAGGTTTGTTGCTCATTTTTTGCTTATTTGGGAAGAAGGGTCCGTTAATGGTACCTTTTTTCTACATCCCTCTTGTACTCTACCCTAAAAACAAATCCCCCACCTTAGCCCACCAATTACCTTCACCCTCATAATGTTATCTTTGAATAACCCTAACTTTGTTTATATTTTCAAAATCAAACACTGTAAGAATTGTTTGTACGCTTGTCGATCTAAATAAATGTAAAACGAAGTATGAAGACCTAATATACCCTAAAAATAGTCAAACTTGTAAAATTGTAATGAAATCGCCCCCTTCACTTTAAATTCGGTGGGAACTCACTCAACACAATGAATTTTTTTTTTGAGAACCCACTGAAAACAATGTTAAAATTTTATACACACTCGATGGGAAGATACTGAATGTAGTGGAGTAGAGCCGGTAACTTCTCACTAAGCATGTAAAAATTAACTCTAAATTTCAAGTATTTTAAATTTGTAAAACTCAATGAGAAATCATTGAATACATCCCACTACATTCCGTGACTTCTCAACGTGTGTTGGGGAATTTCAAAAATTAGATTTTTCAGTTATTTTGTGGACACTAGGTCACTTCTCACTGAATTTTGACATCGTTGGCAATGGGTTCAAATCAAAATTTGCCATTATGTTCGGTGAGTTCCTCTCAAATTTGTTGGAGCGGCAATTATTTATGGGTTTATGATTTTGAGTACTTTTTAGGGTACATTATGGATTTGAACTTCATTTTATGCTTGATTTAAATTGAGGAACATATAAAGTTTTTATAATGTTTGTTGTTGGAAAAATAAACAAAGTGGAACAAATTGAGTTTGTTCAAATTAAAAATGGTGGAGAGAGAAAGGGGGGCATTTCTGTCTAGATTTCATTTACAATACCCATTTGAAAAACCTCCCTAAAAAGTTGTGAGAAATTCTTCTAAATTATTTACTTTAAGTTATTTTGGATTCAAAAGATGGAAAAGAAAAAAAAATGCTAGCAAATGTTTCCAAAAAAAAAATTTCAAGCTAAATTTGGTTTCTTTAAGTGTTTAATTGTAATTATGTAAGATGATAGAAAAGTATTTAGGTTCAATCAATGATTTTTTTTTATTAGGAACAGATAGCTCCCTTATGTGGTTTTCCCCTCTTCTTTGAATGCATGAGAAAGGTTTTTAACGACAATTAAGTGGAAGTTTTGTAATATCTTTTGGTTTAACATATTGTTTTTATAACAAAATTTGTTTTACACACTGATTATAAGAGGATTTTTTTATGTTAGGAATTTTTTGAAAGTACAATGCTTGATATTTTGTCTCAGTTTTGAATAGCGTCATTTGAAATTAATTTTTTTTAAAAAATTACTTGGGTGTTGTTTGTTTTTATTTATCTCTAAGTCTGAATCTGAATCATTTAGACTTAAGAGGTACCAAATAGTATTTTTTTAAAGGATCAAATACCAAAAAGTCCCTCAAATATTTTTTAATACACATTTAGTCCAAGCGTTTTATTTTATACCCAAAAGTCCTTTATTTTCTTATCTTTAAAGGTCCGCGCCAACGGCATGGTAAAACCTTTTTGTCATGGTAAGAGACTTTTTGGTGCAAAATAAAAAGACTTGGACTAAACATGTATTAAAAAAAGTTTGAGTGACTATTTGGTATATGCCCCTTTTTTAAATGATTAAGATGATAACTACTATTTTGTCATCTGAATGATTAAGAGGTAAATGTATATTTGAAGTATGAATCTGAAGTCTTAATAAGTTTAAATATATAATACAAAACATAAAAATAAATATATTTTTCAGATTTAATGATTACGGATTAAGATTCAGATGATAAAATAAACGCAAATATGATATTGACAACATATATATCCATACATGTATAGCTGCTTCGTTCTCCTGTATTTGTTTTTTCTCTTTTTTAGATGATGAAATATAAATCATTTATAATATTATTCACCAAGTGAGGGTAAAGCGAATGAAAAAATTTGTACGCAAAATCTCCATGGGTTAATTGATGAAAGAATAATGATATGAGTACTAAAATCTCTAACAAAACTTTTTTCAAAAGTGATGTGGATTTCACTTATTCTTTCACTTAACTATTAATTATTTTCTTATGGCATGAGTTCCGTCAACACACAAAAAATTATTACTTTTAGAGGAGGTTTTGAGAAACTTATTTGTGACTCATTAAAACTCTTGATGAAAATATGGCTATTTTTAGTAATTTATGATATTAAAAGTGTTTGAAGTTTTAGTAGATATCCATTAATATGTGCATTCAAGGTAGAACTGCTCATAAAATAATGTCAGAAAATGATGAAATTAATTTAATTAATCATACAAGATAAAAATTAATTGAGCATCTATGTTTTAATAATCATTCTTTGTATCATTGGTTAGGCCATGAGTAATGATGAATACAAGAGTGTGAAACATAGAGTGAAGGTGAATAAAGACAAGGAACGAATATCAATCGGCTACTTTGCGTTCCCTCCAGAAGACTGTGTTATTAAAAGCTCAAGGTACAAACCTTTCACATATGCTGATTTTCGAGAACAGGTGCAACAGGACGTGAAGACTGTGGGCTATAAGGTTGGGCTCCAAAACTTTAGACTCGGTAATTCCTGTTAGAGGGCCCAACAACATAAGCTAGTGGGCTCAATTTTTCTCTTTTCTATTATCAAGGAATTAGGTATAAAGTCATGCCTTAACTCTAGTTTGTGTAATCAGGACAAACTTTTTTTTTCTTGTTCTTTTAATAGTTAAATTCTTTTTTTTTATAAATAGCAACTATACTTATTATTTTTCTTAGAAATCCATCCCTTTATCATTTGTGTTTAAAACAATTTTTAAAAAATATCTATGCCTTTAAATTTTCAAATTTTAAAACTAACTAATTCTTGTTGGAGGGCCCAATCTCCAAATAATATGAACTAGTGTGCTCAATTTTGCCCTAATCTATTATCAAGGAACTGGACATAAAGTCTTGCCTTACCTATGGATTGTGCAATTTGGATAATTTTTTTTTTCTTATGGTAATAGTTCAATTAATAAATGCTATTAAAAATATCGATTGTGGATAGAATTGTGTTTTAAATTGTAAGAGTTCTCTGTGCGATATGGAATTTAAGATGGAGTACTCTTTCTACACAAAATACTCTTAACTTATCACCAAAATATTCTCACTCACTGTTTCTAGTGGCCATGAAATTAGGAGTTAGTTAAACCTACTAGTCAATACGGATGCTTGCAAATGCATCCATTGCCAAATATCCTTAGACAGAAGAATGGGCTTTCAAATGAGTTTGTTAAACTCATTTGACTTCGATGTTGTTTGTTACTATCTTTTAAATCTGAATCTCAGACATTCATATTTAAGATATATTAAATAGTGTTTGTTTTTAAAAAAATTGAGAGGCTAATGACTATAATTGCCTGTTAATGATTAAGAGGTAAAATTACCTTTGAATCTGAAAATTAAATCTAAATCTGACTAAATACATCCATTTATACATAAAACAATCATAATTTTCAAATTGTTATTTTAGACTTCAGATTCTATAATACCTGCACTTCTTAGAGTCATTTATCAGGGTGTTTTGGTGATTTTATGATGTTTATAATAACCATAATTATGCACGTGTTCATGACTATTTAATACATTTAAATTGAGGGTCTGCATGTGCAACACATGAGAGTTTAAGGGTCAAAAGGTGAAGTTCGCAGAAAGTTAGAATTTAATAAATGGTCGCAAAATCATAATTTCGAATCAATCCAAAATTCAAATTGGATTGATCCAACGAGTCTGAGACACTAAGTTAGTCCTTTTATTTGAGCTATCGAGATGTGGTTGGTTTGGCTTGGTGTGTTGTCGAGCTTGGTATGGTTTCAACAGGAAATATCTAATTTTTTAACTACATTTAGCAATGAGAACCTTTCCTTAATCTTTTGGAGTTATTTAATAGGTTTAAGTGGGGGTTATAAGAGAGAAAGAGAGGTATAGTTCTTTTTCTACAAACTTCTTTCAGCAGAATATTCAACCCTCCATGTTAAGATCTTATTCCTCCGCATTTATCCAACAAATTCCAACCTTATTGCACCACAAATTCTTCTCTTTCATTATCAAGAGTTAGTTGAAGTTATAGTGGGTTTTATAGGTGTTAGGAGGGGGTTTCTTGAAGTGGATTTGTTCAAAATACTTGGAGCATTTTTATGGAGGTTGAAGGTGGAAATTTTATAGAGTTTCAATGTTGAGGTTTCAAGGAAGTCTTTCAAGGGAGCTAAAGGAAGCTTGATAATCCCCTTAAGGCCACCTTTAAAGGTGGAGAATTTCCCTCTTCATAGCCATTTTCACCATTTTTGGAGCATCTTTGAGGTGAAAAAATCTACTTTGTTGCATTTACTATTATATTAAAGTTTAAAGCATCATTATTACATATGTTAGTGTGTATATATAGGATTCAAGCATGTTACCATTCAAGTTGAATATAATAGGGTTTCATATGTTAATATGGGTGAAAATAGGTTTAAAGAAAAGTTACAAAGTTGTCAAATTTTTAGAATATTCATTAGATATTTTTATGAAATATAAATGTTTTAAAAGATGTTATATGATTTTAAGTAAAGGTCTTTCAAGTCAGAAATGTGTTGGGTTTTATTTGAGGACATTTAAGTACAAAATATACATGTTTCATATGAAAATATGAAAGAAAGGTGTGTTAAATGGGTTTTTGATATCAAATTATGATTCCAATAATTTCATAACTTTTGTGACACCAAATGAAGTTATTTTATGTTAAAAATAATTAAGAATCATAGTTTAATTTCATTAAAATGAAAGTTTGTAAAAATGTGTAAAAGTTTGCATGATGAATGCTGACATTAGAGCATAAACATTACTACAAATCAAAGTAATGAGTGAAACTAATGACTTTACAAAATAGATTTTAATGTTGGTAAACATAAGATTTTTGTCCAAAAAAGTAATATGTATGTTGGTATTTTTAATACATTGAAGAATATATTCAAAATGAAGAATTTCAATTGGGTTTCCAAGTTAAAATAAAATTTGGAATACAAGTGAGTTGTTTTGTAAAGAAATCACACGTGAATGATATTATTCCATAAATTTGGTGTTACCTCATGTTAATAAAATTATGGATTACATTTAACGATTTTAAAAACCCGAAACTATGATTTTCTGTGTAAAGGTATCACAAAGTCACTTGTTGTAATTTTGGGCTAACTAGTAACATATCAAGATGATGTTTTAGGTTATATTATTGTGTTAACAATTTCAAGATAATGTTAGACCAAATAATGTGATGTTAAATTGAAAGAAAATATAAAAATTGTGTTAAACATTTCAAGAGGACTTGTTATACAAGACTTCAAATGAACACTAAATGAGGAAAATAGTCCTTAAACTTGATAATAGAATAAGACCGTGACAAAGTAAAGATGTTGGTAATGCATCTAAGTTGTGTGATAAGGACTAAATGAAAAAATGTATTCAAGTGTATAAAAAAGATAATAAGGTGGTATATACCTTGGATTTCGGCCTTCGGGCCAGCTAAAACGATTAAAGTAACACTACGTGAATACAAATGCATTTATGAAAGTAAAATAAGGTGATAAGTCAGGTATTTGATAAAACGACAGTTGGACCGCAAGTAAAAAGAAATCAATATAGAGTGAATTTTTTTTCACCAAGGAGTCCCGAAAAATAATTAAGGTTGTCTTAGAACCCTAAGGTGAAAGACCCAAAATAACTGGCCAGTAAATTATAGGGCGTAACATTTATATTGGATGGTGAAAGCCCGTAAACATAGATGGGATTACGGTTCACTCTAGAAAAATAAAGGAATAATTGGCATTGGTTAAAATTCCATATTCAGTAAATTAAATTAAATGGGTACAGATGTAATTCTGGGTAAAGGATTAAAATGGACAATAAAGGATAAAGTGAGGGTAAATAAATGACCTAAAGTGGTATGAATTCTAGTTTTACTCGGTTCTTAAAAGTGTGCTTTAAGGGTGATAAGGTTAAGGAGTTAGAATAATTACCTATGAACACCAATCGTGTGTGTCAAGACAATAATTAGGTAATTTTGTGAGTTTTACAAAATAAAAATCATTTTCTGAGATGGCGGTAAAGAATGCAGTTTTCTTTAATCGTGGTGTGTTAATGGAATTAAAAGATGTTGTGCAAATGTTAATGGAACTGGTATAAATAGGTTAATGTAATTTAATCAGAACAAATAAATATTTTGATATTAAACAAAGTCTTTGCATATATAGTGATATGAATTACATGAGCATATTGGTTATCCCTATGTTATATCATTTGCTCTTATTGTAGTTCGCTTCTATATTGCATTTTGTTAGGAACCCCACCGGCATTCACTCATACCCATCATTTGTTATGGAAGGATAAATGTGATTTGTATTTGAGATAGTTTTACAGGTAAGTGTTCCCCACCCTCTTACGTTAGTATCTCTGATCACTTAAACCATAAGAGGCACTCTAATGGGTTTTACACTTATTATATTGTGATAATTTCTAGAAAATAGAATTGCATACTAGATAATAGAACTTTAACTCATTAAAAGGGTCTAAAAATATTATCTAGGGTTATTTCACATCACATCACCCAAATGTAACTGAATCGGTTCAAGTCGATCCACAAGTGTCCCAAAAATTCGGGTCGGGGTATTACAGATTCAGACTTGATATTAATATTTCAGATTCAGACTTCAGACAAAAAAACAAATGCAACCTTGATACACCCAAGACAAGGATCCATGCATCCTGTACTTGGCAATATCTATTCCGTATCATTGATATACCACATTGATCACATGTAAATGCAAAAGAAATATAGCTTAGTAAAAATTAATACTAATAATAATAATTAACAGTTGTATAAACTAATTTAATAAATGTAATTTTTGTAATAAATGTATTGAGGTTTAATATAACTGTTGGCTTATACCCATTAATCGTGGATTTTTAGCCGTTCATTGGGGCCGATTAACCATACGGTCTAACATAACCTTCTTGTTCATTAGACTATTTTTAAACATCGAAATATATATTGACCATATGATCATATAACTCCAAACCCATGGAGATTACATGCTTTGAAAACTCTTCAACAGCTATAGGCTTTTTAATGGATCTACCAACATGTCATTTGAGAATGTATAACTTATCATAATCACGCTTTTCTGAAAAACATTAAATACGTACCAATATTGTAACTCAATGTGCTTCATTTTAGCATCCATTCCACCATTATAATGTTTGATATTATATCTTGGTTATCACAATAAATCTGAATGGGTTCATTAAGTCAACTGCGAAAACTTTTATCCACACAGCTTCACTAGATGCACTACTACAAGTAATGCATTCCGCATCCATTATAGACTTCTCTACACAAGTTTTTTTTTTGCTAGACCATGAGATTGCACCACAAACCAAACTAAAAATATATCCACTTGTATACTTTTTTTCATCTATATCTCATGCATATTCATCATCTAATTACTCCTTTGTGACTAGGTGGTCACTTTTATAGGTCAATTTGTAGCCCTTTGTCTTTTGTATATAATGCATTATTCTTTTCACGACAATCCAACGTTCCACACCTAGATTACTTTGATGTCTACCTACAAGACCTACAACAAAACCTAAGTTAGGATGAGTACATAACATTGGATACATAAGGCTGCCAACAACTTGAGCGTATGATTTTGAATTAATTTTTCTTTATTCTTATTATTTGTCGTAGCCATTTTCTTAGAAAATTTGGTACGTTTACGCATGGGGTGTCTTTTGGTTTACATGCATTCATCTTGAATCTATTTAACGTACTTTCTAAGTATGATTCTTAAAACAACTTAATTATTTTTTGTGTTTTGTCTATAATAATTTGAATGCCCAGAATGTGATTTGCTTCCCTCATATTTTTTATTTCAAAATAGGATTTTGACCATTCCTTTGCTTCGAAGATTAAACTAAAATCATTTTCTAATAATAAAGCATCAACAACATAAAGTGACAATATAATAAAATTTCTCCCACTATTCAATACATATACGCAAGGATCATAATTATTAGCCATAAAGCCATATTGAAGGACAACATTATGAAATGTAAAATACCATTGACAAGATGATTGTTTTAAAACACAAAGGGATTTATTGAGTGTATATACTTTATCTTTATTGTTAATATATTTATATTCCTCGAGATATTCCATATAAATTCCTTCATTCAAATCTCCATTTAAAAATGTCGTTTTAGCATCCATTTGGTGTAGTTCTAAACTAGATGTGCATTAACGTCCAACAGAGTTCTTATACATGTAAATTTAGCTATGGGGTAATAAGTTTCATAATAATCCATGCATTCTTGTTGTGTGAAAACTTTAGTTACTAATCTATCTTTGTATTTTTTTCAATGATCCTTTAGATTTTAATTTTCTATTCAAAATCCAATTGCAACCAATAATATTTTTATTTTCAAGTAACTCCATTAACTCCCAAACACTATTTTTTAATTGAATTTATTTAATCATCTATAGCCTTTTTCCATTCAATGGCATCATTTTATTTCATGGCCTCTTTGTAGTTTATTCGATCATTTTCTAATAAATTTTCATTCAAAATAGTTTCATCATCTAAGACTTCTTTCTAGTGTAATGTTACAACATAATCCTTTAGATATGAAGGTGATCGACACTTTCTAACAATTTTGTTTCAGAAAACTTTTCATTTTTCTAATAAGATTGTTTTTACTTTAGGTATCTCAAATAAATCCACTAAAGCATTTGAAGTCATAGGCTCTAGATTTTTTTCCAATAAAGTAGGTGTCTTTACTTTCCATTAATCACATGGACCCATATGAGTGGTGTACCACATATATATAACCTTTAGAGTGGTTAACATAACCTATAAATATGAATTTAATGGTCTTTGGATCTAGTTTAGATATATTTTTATCTAAAACTCTAACATGTGCATTAGACCCCCTTATTCTAAGTTGACTTAAATCAGATTTTCTACCAGTCCACGTCTCATAAGATGTGAAAAGCAAAGACTTAGAAGGGATCATATTTAACACACACACACACACACACACACACACACACATATATATATATATATGATTGGCAAAGCTTCTATCCAAAAGCGTGTTCCAAATGTTGAATGACTTACCATGCTTTTGGTCATATCAAGAAGTGTGCGATTCTTACGTTCCGCTACCCCATTTTGTTGAGTTGTGTCCGATATAGAAAATTGGTGTATTATTCCATTATTTTTGCAAAAGTCACCAAAACTTTCTAAATTATATTCTCCTCCTCTATCCCTATGAATTACTTTAATGTTTATACCCAATTTACTTTCCACCTCTCTTTTATATTCCACAAAAATATCTAATGCATCCAATTTTTTAGAAATTAAATAAACATAACCCAAGTGACATCAATCTTATGTGAATGTAGTAAAATATATCATGACTGTATGAGTTTTTACATTAAAAGGTCCATAAATATCACTATGCATAATTTCTAGTAGATCATTGGACCTAATAACTTTTCCAAAAGGCTTATTCGACATTTTCCTTAGAAAGAATCGTTCACAAACATTAAAATATGTTTGTTTTAGGAATTAAACCAATATTACACATGTGATATAATTTATCCTTATTAATGTTCCCTAAACTCATGTTCTATATAAGAAATTCAGAAATAAAATATGATGTAAAGGACTCAAATAAATAATTACAAGAGTTAATTGTATTATTAATAACAATAGCATTTTTGTTCAAAGGGTAATGGCCATTAGCTTTAGTTCCCCAAAACAGAATCATCCCATGCTTTCCAACGAAAACTTTTCCATATATAAATCTTATTTCATAATCCTTTTTTATACACCCTATTCTAACACCCACTATACACCTCCATGGGATCCAAACAAAGTCCCTTCAACCCCCTAACCCATAGTCCTCCTTCAAATTCGAACTAGAGAATAACTGAATGATTTTTGAGCCCCATTTGACTTTGCTCAACCCTCGGACCCGAGAGTATATCAATAAACTTTTATAGAGCTTTTAATCATGTTTGTAACGTTTCGATTGTGTGCGAATTAGACATACGATTTGCATTTTATGATTTTTTTACCAAAAAATCCTAACTAGATAACTATTAGACTCTTTTTGAGCTCCATTTGACTTTGGTAAACTATCGAGCCTGATAGTTTATCAAAGAACTTTTATAGAGCTCTAAATACTCTTACCAAGGTCTTGACCGTTCGCGAATCGGACTGACGAACTGCATTTTATGATATTTTTATGAAAAAAATCCATTTCAGCTTGCCAATTGGATCCCCCCTTCTTGCTTGAAGGTGGCACGTTGCTTGGCTACCAAGTATGGCACATCTATCAGCAAGCCATCCAGCACCCATGCCAATCAGCAAACCCCTAGGGGAATCATAGTCATTTTGATCTTTTAGGGTTTCCTATTTAAGGAAAGCTTAACCTCACTATTCGTGATCCTTCAACCTTGTAATTTGTCTTGCAACCATATTATATCACTCCCCAAAAAGTCTCTTACACCACCTTGTAATACCCTATAATTTTATTGATTTTATTTAATGGGATTAATTAAATTAATTGGGATAACTATTTGGAAATTAATTTGGACTTAAATACTAGCGAGACGAGAGTTGGTATTTGATTATGATAATTATGTTGAATATTACTGAGTGAATATGGTAATATATGATTAATGAATTTATTAATATTGTCACGAGTTATAAATGTGACAATTCAAAAATTAAGTTGGAATGCGCGTGCCAGTCGCGTCAGGAATCAATTTAAATGGATTTAAAAGTAAATTATTTTTACATCATCCGCATGGTCATTTCGAGTGCATTAACGTGTTCGGAAAGGTCGAGATAGTTAGAAAACTCTAATCGGGGGTTTAGTTTGGATTTCGGGATAGTTTTGGGCCAAATCGATAACCCGAGAGGGTATGTTAGTCATTTAAAATTTTGATGAATAGTGACCTACGAAAATTGAGTTTTATTTATCATCCAAACTTAGGCCCATTAGGGCCATTATTTGTTAAAACCAAATAGTGGGCAACATGAAAAGAGAGGAGAAGTTCCAAGGGTTTCCAAATCCATAGCCAACACAAACCACCACTATCGTCGGATTTGTGACCGAAAAGAGAAGGAGAACCAACCTTTATCGTCATCAAAGGATCAAAAAATTCTAAACGGAGGCAAGTGATTTATTACAAATATTCAAGGCATATTCTTTACATGACACTGTAGATTTGATGTCTTATCATAAGTAGTGATTTTTATTGTGAAATTGGAGAATTAAACCTTTAATTTGAGTAGGTTGCATGTAGATACACTCCTGGTCATATACTAGTTACGAAATCATGATCTATATGTAAAGAATCACGAATTTATATAGTGTTATATGAAGATCTGGAAGAAAATAGGAGAAATAGGGTTTGTATGAAAAATATGTGATTTGATCCCAAAAACTGTTAACCCTTGTTGATTTAATTATTTTAATACGTTAAAGTTTATGCATATTTGTTGGTTTTATGATTAGAATACTTGGTTGGGAGTTTGGGACGTTGAAATGGAGAATTTGGGTGTAAAGTATAGAGAAACCGTAACTGTTAATGGAAATTCTGGGCAGATACCTGTTCGATCGATCGATCGACTCAAGAATGTCGATCGATTGATCAATCCCTTTCCATCGATCGATCGCCCCCTTCTGATTTTTGTAGAATTGTTCCCTTTAAGGTTCGCCAAATCACAAGCTTTTAAGGAATTTAAGAATGACTTATAAAAGATTGTGGGACTTAATTGAGGTTAGTAGGATCGTAATTAATGCCCGGAATATGTTATATCTTATGGAATTTAATGGAATTCTTAGGGATGCTTACCGAGTGAGGTACGATTAGAAATTTCATAAATTGAGAGTGAGTTAGGGTGGACGATGATGTCAGGTTAGGAACAGTAGCAGAGGGACTTTAATTACTAAGATAACCTTAGTGACTAGCGGGAGACTTAGTAACCTTTTTGGGATAAGGTATGTACTCGGAACTATACGTCGAGAATTATCGCGCTAAACCTATTGTGTAGAATAAATGGAATGATGTTATTATATGTGTGAGACCTATGACATAGGGTTGTAATGTACCTATAATAATATTATGATCACCTAAGTTGTGCGAATACTTAGTATATGGATGATTATGTGTATGGCATACCTACCATACTTGCTATCACGGGAGGTTGATTTTTGGTAAAGGACCATCTTATCTTTATGTGTCTTCTGGGGGATTTAAACCAGTACCTTAAGGACATAGAACTGTGAATGACTTATTTGTGAGTTGATAAGTCAACTGACCATGGGAGAGTAGGTATGTGCATGACCCATGGGTATGTGAACTATGTTCGCCTCCATTATGTGTGATTTGTATTGAAATGGTTCCTGAGTGATTCGAAACACGTGACCCTTATGTACGTGATGTATTGGGATTCAATAGAAGAGTATGAATGCACTGCAGATTAGCCTAGGGGTTCCATATATGTATATATGTAATGGGTGACTTATATATGTACTTTTGAATGATTCACTTCTACTTAATAGATGCGAGTAATTAGGGAATTTAATTGAGTTAAGAACATTGTAGACTTAACTAATACTTAAAATAAGTAATCTGATTATTGAATGTATGAGTTATGAATATATTTTATTTAAATAACACGGGTGACATCTAAAGTAAGAATCGTCTGGATGGGGGTCGACTAGACTAGACTCATAGTGGTATAACTAGGGGTATTTAAAAGATGCGTTAGGCGTGCACAATAGTTGAGGGGTAGGATTTCAAGTGAGGGCACGTGACTAACATGTTTAATATATGTGTTGTTTAATATTGTAATTTAAATACTTACTATATTTTTAAACTGTTTTCAACTTGGGCTCTGACCAGTTTTCTTCCAAATCTATTTTTCTTTTAAAACATTTTCAAGTGCCCAGCCACAGGGACGCCAAGCTTAGGAGTTCCATTCCATTGAGGTGTTGTAGCTGCTGTGGAAGTTACAGGATCTCGTTACTAGATGGATACACATCTATCTTTTCTGCATTATTCCAGTTAGGGCCCGTTGCCCAATCTATTCAGTGACAACAGTTTTAGACTTTCAGTTTATTTCAATTTTTGGATTTATTTATTTCATTCAGAAATTTGTATTGGGTTTATTTACATTGTTATTATTATTGGAGTGTTTACTACAGAAATCAGTTATTCATTCTATTGATTACTTTAAGGGATTGTTCATGTGATGGTTGGATGATAATTTAGATTATTTTGTTGTTGGTTAAGTAAGACTTTAAAACTTGACACTTCAATATTTTAAATATTAGGTGGTTAGTAATTAATCAAATATTTTTCGACAGTGATGTTATGAACTGAACCAACTTGACCTTTTGCATTAATTTAAATAAAGGAGTAGCTATCCGGTATTTAATTAGACGGGGTGTCATAAGTGGTATCAGAGCATCAGGTTCTAGAGTCCTTAGTATCTGTACGACTTGTTATGTTTTGGTGTAGCGTCCTTTGATATAGAGCCATATATTTTAGGATTGTTGTACTCTTTTGTGTATCTTAAGTTCTTTAGCTATTTTGTGGTATTAATTGTGGACTTATAAAACTTCTCTCTCATTTCAGATGCCTCCTCGACGTGCAGAACGAGTTCCCAGGGGTACCCAGCTCGAGCCTCAGCCAGCACCAGTTCAGGGTTCTATGAATGCCACTGAAGTTGCCACCATTATAGCCCAGGCGGAAAATGCCGTGTTAGCAGTTGTGTAGCAGGCATCACTTTAGGCACCGGTGGTAGCCCTAGTCCAGGCTCATGCATTCCCGTCTACATGGGAACGTGTCCGTGATGTCTTTCAGAAAGCGCACCCTCCAAAGTTTGCAGGAAGCTCCGACGTTTTCGTGTCGAGCCAGTGGAAGAAGAACATCCAAAGACATTTGAGGATGTATGAGTGTACAGATGTGCAGAGGCATATACTGAAGACGTTTAAGTTGGTAGGAGCAGCTTTATAGTGGTGGGAGTCCATTACCACCGCCAAGGAGAGAGATGGTCTTTCTATTCCGGAGTTCTGGGTGCGGTTTTATAACAAACTACTCTTTATTAGTCAATTGCTCGAGGTATTACAATAAATTCCCACGAACAACCCTGTATTTTCTTAAATTACCAAAATACCCTTATACTTAAAATCATAAATTTGGGCTAATCCCTATGCCTATTTCATTCAAAATTTTTCCTATAATTATACCTAAAGATCCAAATTTCATAAAAATTATCCCATCTAACCTCTTAGGTTTGGATAATTACATAAAAACCCCTAAACTTTAATTAAATACCTATTAGTCCTTAAATTATACCAAAAAACTCTTCAAGGACGAAACGAAAATTTAGAACTTATTCATATTTTCTACCCTAGTGACCTAGCACCAGGTTGCTGGACAGCATAGATTGTACTATGTGCCTTAAGAGTAATACCCATTTAAGCCTCCAAGACATCCAAACTTGGAACTTGTGTAAACTTTAGCCAAAACTCACCAAAAATCCAACCAATCTACTCCTTTGGACATACATTATAAATACCCTCTTCCTCCCTCAGTCGAAACCACACCGATTGAGAAAAATCCAAATGTAATATTTGAGAGTTTTTGGCATTTATATGATTTTATGTGTGATTGCTTAATTTTTCAGTTTGGTTATTTTTCTGTATGTTCTTAGATTATATAAATGTGTTTACATGAGTTATTGAACGAGTATATATTGCTTAAGTGCCTAAACTCAGAAAACTCCATTAAAGCTTGGAACTTCAATGGTGGATTTTCATTCCCTGACTTTGAACTAGTTTTAAAGTAGGGAAGGTGAAGCTTAAGTTCTTAGGATCTTGTACATGTGTGTAATTGAAAAAGGAAGTACGTTTGATACATCAAATTTAACTATGAAGTTTTCGGCCCAAAAAATTTCAGAGAAGAAATTCTCAGAATTCACTCCACCAAAATTCTTCAAACCATGTTTAATATCTTCCATTTTCAATGAGGAATAACACCATTATCATGCCGGAATCTAAATAAAGTTTAAATGAATTCAAAAATGTCAAAATTTCATGAATTTTTTGTAAACCCAATAGCTGGATTTACACCATCATAATTGTTGAAATTTGTATGGCTAGATTCGTATTTGAATTCTGAGCAACTTTCATTTAGAAACCATGTTAAATGGATCCTAAAACGTTTGGAAATCAAGGTTAAATATTTTCAAACCCTAAAGTCAAAATTCGAAGGTTGAAGGCGAGTGAAGCTCACGCGTAAGAGTGGTGGTCAAACCAGGCGCGTCCAAAATTTGACTCCGTGCGTGAGAGCGCGTCTCCAATAATTTTTTTTTGATTTTTTTCCAATATTTTTATTTTTTTTCCTGAAAAATATGATATATAATAACACCCTGTTTGACATACTTACAATTGTTATGATTTCAGACTACCCAGTCTACCTGCAAAATAGCAAGACTCCAATCGAAAATCAAAATACCCAAAGTAGGTGATTTATATTTTAATATTAATCAATTAAGCTATAGTCCTTCAAATATATTGATTATTATATCACCTTGTGATATTATTGAACTTTAAATTTTATAATGAACTCCTTCGAGTAGTTCAAACTTCCCGTATTATTGATTCTTTCGATGTCTATAAAATCAATTACTACTAAGCCCTGGATTCGGACCACTCGACAAAAGGTTATAAATTGCATTTAACCCTGCAATTCTTTTTTTACATCTTTCGTAGCATACCATATAATCCAGGGATTAGACTCGGTAAACCCCCGGTAAATCTAATGGCCTGAAGGACTCAAAAGTTGAGTGACTTGTTGTTATATTTTACTTTATCCTCACCATATTGTTTATTTACATATCCTAAGCTTCAGTATACCCCTGAAAAGTCTTATGATATCTCATATTGTTTCCATAGATATAAGAATCAAATTATTATTAACCCTCACACATTCTCATTCTCATTACTATTTTGTATAGAAATAAAAATTGTCCACTTTGAATGTTTGCTTAATTATTTTCCTTCCACATGGACAACGAGCCTAAAGATGATCAATTACCGCCTGCCCACTTGAACTTCTATTCACTTTTACCTCCGTCGATATTTGCGGCTACCTGCATATGGGAAACAACGGACAAGGATGGCAAGCCTCGTTGTAACATATATACCGCAACCTATTGGCTCTTATTAATGACTATTGTCCCTTAATGTTTCATGTTTATGTGCGTCAGACCTATATGATGTAAATTTTGTTTTCTCAACACTTTAATATGTAATAAGGTGTCAGACATCTCTTAAATAAAAGCTTTATGTTATTCTCATTATCTTAATGATAATCTTAATTGTATTAGTGTTACATATTTTATCATCCATAATTTAAGGATGTGACAACATGGTATCAGAGCTTATCCAGGTTATACGCCTATGCGGGACGATATGGGAAATCTTCGTGTCCACCTTTACTCAACATTTGTATTTTAATATATTCTTATTTTATTATTATACTGTTTTGCAGTCGTGTATATCTGGGACGATATATATTTGGATATTCGTGAGTCCACCCACGAGAGCTTTGAAATAGCTATCAAAGATGGGGGTTATGCCAAATTATGCCAACATATCAGAAGTATTGGGCAATTGCAACCCCAGAAATCAAACATAATCTACTTATTGGTCGCTTGATGGGAGAAGCACAAGCATCTCGACAAGCCAAGAGATTCTCGAAAGACCCCGAAGTCCTTCAGGAAGTATTCACCTCGCCTGGAATGTGGTTCCACCTAATGAAGTCACTGTAACTCCCCCTAATTCTCCCGTCAATTATGGATCACTCTCTTCGGCTACGACAATGTTCACCCCCACTAAAACTACCACATCTACCGACTCATCCGATGATTCTGATCCCTCCGAAGATGATGACCTCACTTATCAGACAATAATTCCCTAGATGGATTAAGTTAATCACCAAGGGATGATGTATATAAATCATTGTTCTAGAAAACTCGCCTAGGCTCCACCCAGTCACGCCTAGGCTTGAGGCTTGGGAGAAACGCCACGCCTTAAGCTTTTGACTCCTTATGCTTGGTAAAACCCTTAAGGCGCACTTTTTCTTTAAAAACAACAATGCTTTAGTGAAATAATATCGCCTTTTAAATATTTTTTTACAAACCAGACTGTTATCTCATCCAAAATAATGAAATAGTATTTTAATTTGCAAATATTCAGACATATTTTTATGATATGTACAATTTTAGTATTTTAATAACCTTTTTATGCTTAAAAAATATTAAAATATATTAAAAAGGCCTAAACGCCTTTTCACTCCTTTTTACGCCTAAGGCCCGCCTAGGCTTCTAAGGCTTAAGGCTTGGCCTTTACGCCTCGATCACGCCCTGCATTTTTTAGAACCTTGATATAAATAAAAATGGCGTGCCCATTAAGAATCCCACATCCCCGGATGACCTAGGAAAAGAAAACAATATATATATATATATATATATATATATATATATATATATATATATATATATATATATATATATATATATATATATATATATATATATATATATATATATGTTTTGTAGGTGTAAAATAGGACTAACCCCTATGTACCTTTGTTATTGTTGTTTTTGTTTTGTTATTCTCTATGTAACAATGAACTTGAAGGTATTAATATATGCTGAGTTTTTTTTATTATGTATGATTCAGTTATTGCATTATTATTTATAGGATGGTTATTACCCGTGCAACTACTAATGGAAGTCGAGAGGAACCGTTTAATCCTCAAATGCCAACTTTAATTACTTCAGAAGAAATTTTACGTTGTCTTCAAGAAATTATTACCTTAAATCAACAACAACCTCCCATACCTTTACCACCTATCTCGGAGGAAACTCGAAGAATGAATTCTTTCAAAGAATTTTTACGATAAAAGCCCTCGCATTTTTTGGAAAATAGGGCGCAGTGGAAGCCGACAGATGGATTCATTAAACCCTCAAAGTACTGGACGATGTCAGATTTATTCCAGAACTAAGGGTCAAATTAGCCTCTTATCTTTTCGAAGGAGAAGCTAACTTTTGGTGGCAATCCATTTCACGGTCCAGAAATGCAACTGAACTAACGTGGGTACATTTTAAAGAAATCTTTTATAATAAGTATTTCTACGAAACAGTGAGGGATCAGATGACCGTATATTTTTTGAGTCTACAATAAAAACAATTGATTGTTGCCCAATATGAAACCAAGTTTACTGAACTATCTTGATATGCTCAAGAATACGTGGATACTGAAGAAAAAAAATGCAAGCATTTTGAATGAGGTCTTCGTAAAACTATAAAATCATTTATCAGTCCTTTGCAAATTTGAGAATTCAACCGCATGGTCGAAACATCCTCACTCATAGAGAATAATCCCACAAGTAATACTCCAATTCACATCCCTAACTCTCCTCGCAGTTCTTATTCAATAAGAAACCAAAGGAATCACCCTTATAATAAGAATCCAAATGGCAGAACCTTTAGTGAAATTCAACATAACACCAGCAGGCCTCTCATGCGTTGTCATGAATGTAATCAAGTAGGACATATAAGATACCAATGTTCAAAACTTTGAGCACCTCCTCCAACTACTTCCCCTAAATTTAGGAAACCTTCTTTCAAACATCCTACCAATACTTTTCTCCATTCATCACAATTCAACTCTCAACATGTTAAGCAGGAATCTGCTATTAAAAATCCTACTCCGAACCTTACACATCTTCTAGTGAAAAATCCAAATCCCCACCATGTGATTGAAGCTAATCTTTCATTTTCTAATATTTCAATAATTGTACTAATTGATTATGGATCTACGCACTCCTTCATTAGTAAAAAATGCCTAAGTAGATTGCAACTACCTTATAAGATATTAAGACATCCTTTTTCTATCAGTATGCCAACATGAAGGATAGCTATTACAAATAAAATATGTACCTCATATGTTTTACATTTTGGACCTAGGACATTAATTCTAGATTTAGTTATCCTTGACCTAACTGAATTCGACATAATAATAGGAATGGATGTCTTATACCAAAATCATGCCCATATTGACTGTCACACAAAAATAGTAACTTTCCACCCTCCCCACCAAAACCCATTTTGTTTTCAATGAAGAAACCCTCAAAAATCTCTACTCTTCCAAATAAAGGATAAATCCAATTCTTCTCTCTCTCGTATTTTGAATCAATATCAAGATGCGTTTCCTGAAGATTTACCTGGACTAACTCCACCTTGAGAAATTGAGTTTTTTTTATCAATTTCGTACCAAACACTTTTCCTATCTTAATACCACCTTATCGTATGGCTCCTCTAGAACTACGGGAACTTCGGGTGCAATTGGATGACTTACTTAGTAAAGGATTTATACAACCTAGTATATCTTCTTCGGGAGCTCCGGTGTTATTTGTGAAAAAGAAAGATGGATCATTTAGGATGTGCATAAACTATCGAAAATTAAAACAGGTGACTATAAAGAATAAATACCCTTTGCTACGAATAGGTGATTTATTTGATCAACTGAGAGGAGCAAAAATATTTTCCAAGATTGATTTACAATCAGGATATCACCAATTACACGTAAGGGAGGAGGATATACCAAAAATGGCTTTTCGAACCCGTTATGGTCATTTTGAATTTCTAGTTATGTCTTTTGGTTTAACCAATGCCCCTGCCACTTTTATGGACCTTATGCACAAAATATTTTGACCCTTTCTAGATCAATTCGTAGAAATATTTATCGCTGATATTCCAATATATTCCAAGACCCATGTCGAGCAAGAGAATCACCTGCGTATTATATTAGAGACACTTCGAAAGCATCAACTTTACGCAAAGCACAACAAGTGCGATTTCATTATGGAAGAAGTGAAATTTTTAGGACACGTAGTTACAGCTATAGGAATACAAGTAGATCCAACAAAAACTATTGCATTAAGAGAATGACCTCAACCTTCTACTATTAGTGAACTACGAAGTTTTTTAGGACTTGCCGGATAATATCGACGTTTTGTCGAAGGATTTTGTCGAATAGCCTTGCCCTTACTCAAATTAACTAGAAAGGATATTCGTTTTACATGGAATCAAGATTGTGAACAAGCTTTCCACGTTTTTAAAGAAAAATTAACCACAACCCCTGTCCTAATAATTCCTTCAAGTAATATAATTTATGATGTTTACACTGATGGCTCTATACAAGGACTCGGATGTGTCCTAATGTAGAAAGGGAAAGTAATAGAATATGGGTATCGACAACTAAAGACTCGTGAATGTAATTACCTAGTACACGACTTGGAATTAGAAGGCGTTGTTTTTGCTCTAAAAATTTGGAGATGCTACCTATACGGAGAAGAATTTCAAGTTTTCTCTGATCACAAAAGCCTTAAGTATGTATTTACCTAAAAGGATCTTAATCTTCTCTAACGAGGATGGATAAAATTCTTAGAAGATTATAAATTAAACTTACTATACCATCTAGGTAAAGGTAATGTAGTTGCTAATACTTTAAGCCGTAAAAGCTGAGGAAGTATTCACAGTATGTTCATATTTTTGGAAACTATTGGACACTACAATTTACAACAAAATCCTTCGAATAACCAAACCTCGTTATATAATATCGTTGTTCGCCCCCTTCTTCACTAAAAATCAAAGATCTTCAAGATCAAGATGAGTTCTTACTTTCTCAGAAAAAGAAACTTCAATACAACATCTTTAAACAAGATTGGACCCTTGATTCAGTACATGGAATAAAGTTTAAAAATAAGGTATGTGTTCCTTTTATCCCAACACTTTGAGAAGAGATTTTACAAGAAGCTCATCATTAAAAAATTATGATTCACCCCGATAGCACAAAAATGTACAAAAATCTTAAGCAACAGTATTGGTGGTCTGGCATGAAAAAGGCTATTGCACACTTCATAGAAAAGTGTTAGTAAGTGAAAATTGAACACCAACATCCTAGCAGTCTACTCCAACCACTCCCTATTCCTGAATGGAAGTGGGACCATATCACTATGGATTTTGTCAATGAATTACCCCGAACAACTAAAGGTTTTAATTCAATATGGGTTATCGTTGACCGTCTTACAAAATTTGCTCATTTTCTAACAATCAATTCCACAGACTCCTTCCAACAATTGAGCAAACTCTACAATAAAGAAATTATACGATTACATGGTGTCCCTATTTCTATTGTATCAGACTGCGACCCTAGATTTATAGGAAAATTTAGGCAAGCATAACAAATGGCTTTAGGAACCAAGCTCCACTTAAGTACATCCTTTCATCCACAAACTGATGGTTAATCCGAACAAGTAATTCAAATCCTAGAGGATATGTTGCGAGCATGTACGCTAGATTTTTCAGGCTCATGGAACCAATGCTTTGCCTTAATTGAATTGTTCTATAACAACAGTTTTCAAACCAGCATTCAAACTACACCTTATGAAGCATTATATGGTCGGCATTATCGTTCGCCCCTATGTTGGAATGAATCTGGTGAAAATCATTTTCTTGGACCCAAAATTATCACTGAAACCACATAAAAGATACGCCTTATTTGAGAAAGATTACACGCAGCTCAGAGCCGATAAAAGAGTTACGTCGACACCCGATGAATACCCTTAAAATTCCAAACTAACGACCAAGTATTATTACGCGTATCCTTGCGTAAAGGAATAACACGTTTTGGAATCAAAGGAAAATTGTCACCTCGCTATATCGAACCCTTTAAAATTTTGGAACGTATTGGTTCAGTAGCTTATCGTCTGGACTTACCTTCTAAGCTCTCTCATATTTATGATGTGTTTTACGTATCACAACTACGAAAATACATTCCCTACGCCAAACACATCATTACCTGGAAACATATCAAAGTTAAACCTAACCATGAGGTCGAAGAGGTTCCTATTCAAATTTTGGATCGGCAGGAGAGAATACTTCGACATAAAAGCATACCCTTAGTAAAAGTTCTTTGGAAACATCATGGAACTGAATAAGTAGCTTGGAATCAGAAACTACAATGAAACACCAATACGCCGCACTATTTGTAGGTAATTTTGAGGACAAAATTTTCTTTTGGTAGGAAGAATGTTAATGGCCCGAGGTATTACAATAAATTCCCATAAATAACCCTGTATTTTCTTAAATTACCAAAATACCCTTATACTTAAAATCATCAATTTGGACTAATCCCTATGCCTATTTAATTCAATTTTTTTTCTACAATTGTACATAAGGATCCACATTTTATAAAAATTATCCAAGCTAACCTCTTAGGTTTGGATAATTACATAAAATCCCCGGAACTTTAATTAAATACCTATTGGTCCTTAAATTATTCCAAAAAACTCTTCAAGAACCAAACCTAAATTTATAACTTATTCACATTTTCTAACCTAGTGACCTGGCACCAGGTGGCTGGACAACATGGCTTGTACCATACGCCTTAAGAGTAATACCCATTTAAGCCTCTAAGACATCCAAACTTGGAACTTGTGTAAAATTTATCCAAAACTCACCAAAAATCCCACCAATCTACTCCTTTGGAAATACCCTATAAATACCCTTTTCCTCCCTCAGTCGAAACCACACCAGTTGAGAGAAATCCAAATGTGAAGTTTGATAGTTTTTGGCATTTCTATGATTTTATGTGTGATTGCTTAATTTTTCAGTTTGGTTATTTTTCTGCATGTTCTTAGATTATATAAATGTGTTTACATGAGTTATTGAACGTGTATATAATGCATAAGAGCCTAAACTCATAAAACTCCATTAAAGCTTGGTGCTTCAATGGTGGATTTTCATTCCCTGACTTTGAACTAGTTTTACAGTAGGGACGGTGAAGCCTAAGTTCTTAGGATCTTGTACATGTGTTGAATTGAAAAATGAAGTAAGCTTGATACATCAGATTTAACTATGAAGTTTTCGGCCCAAAAAATTTTCAGAGAAGAAATTCTCAGAATTCACTCCCCCAAAATTCTTCAAACCACGTTTAATCACTTCCATTTTCAATGAGCAATAACACCATTATCATGCCGAAATCAAAATCATAAAGTTTAAATGAATTCAAAAGTGTCAAAATATCATGAATTTTCAGTAAACCCAATAGCTGGATTTACACCATCATAATTCTTGAAATTGGTATAGCTTGATTCGTATTTGAATTCTGAGCAACTTTCATTTAGAAACCATGTTAAGATGAATCCTAAAACTTTTAGAAATCAAGGTTAAATATTTTCAAACCTTAAAGTCAAAATTCGAAGGTTTAAGGCGAGTGAAGCTCACGCGCGAGAGTGGTGGTCAAACCAGGCGCGCCCAAAATTTGACTCCGCGCGTGAGAGCGCGTCTCTAATAAAAAAATTCTGATTTATTTCCATTATTTTTTTTTCTTCTGAAAATATGATATATAATAACACCCTGTTTGGATTATGGGAAAGAAATTTCCATGAAAAATCAGTTTTAAGGTGTGAATAAAAGTTTTTAAATTACGCATAAACCCCTATAAAGATTTCAAGTATTTCAAATCAAACTCAATATTTTTCCACAGGTACCTAAGTATAGTTAGACCTAAATTGTCTCTTAACACCACCCCAGATTCTCAATAAATAAAGCTAAATAAAATTTCTTTTTAAAAATTTTGAAACTTTTTTTCTTTCTAATACACTGAATGATTACTTAAATTGCCTTTAAATACCTTTTAATTATATTATTTCAAGACCTATATCACATACTTACAATTGCTATGCTTTCAGACTACCCAGTCTACCTGCAAAATAGCCAGACTCCAACCGAAAATCAAAATACCCAAAGTAGGTGATTTATATTTTAATATTAATCAATTGAGTTATTGTCCTTCAAATATATTGATTATTCTATCACCTTGTGATATTATTGAACTCTAAATTTTATACTGAACTCCTTCGAGTAGTTTAAACTTCCCGTATTATTGATTCTTTCGATGTCTATCAAATCAATTACTACTAAGCCCTGAATCCGGGCCACTCGACAAAAGGTTGTAAATTGCATTTAAACCTACAATTATTTTTTTTACGTCTTTCATAGCATACCATATAATCCAGGGATTAGACCCGGTAAACCCCTGGTAAATATAATTGGCATGAAGGACTCAGAGGTTGAGTGCCTTGTTGTTATATTTTAATCTACGTATGAGTGCCGCTCTAGCTAAGTGTGCCGAGTTATGGGGTTATTCCCCAATTATTAGGATTACCTGTTCAAGAAGTTTATGTCCTCAACGATATTATCATGGTATTTCTACGTAATTGAAACTTAATATCCGATAATTTATGGGTTATCGTGTTATTATTGAACCAAATCATCTTGAGTGGATAATTTTTATCCCCACCATATCGTTTATTTACATATCCTAAGCATCACTGTACCCCTGAAACGTCTTATGATATCTCATATTATTTCCATAGATATAAGAATCAAATTATTATTAACCCTCACACATTATCATTACTATTTTGTATAGAAATAAAAATTATCCACTTTGCATGTTTTCTTAATTGTTTTCCTTCCAAATGGACAACGAGCCTGAATATGATCAATTACCGCCCACCCAGTTGAACTTTTATTCACTTTTACCTCCATCGATATTTGCGATTACCTGCGTATGGGAAAATGTACAAGGATGACAAGACATGTTGGAACATCTATACCGCAACCTATCGAATCTTATGAATTACTATTATCCCTTATTGTTTCATGTTTATGTATGTCATACCTATATGATGTAAATTTTGTTTTGTCTAGACTTTAATATGTAATAAGGTGTTAGACATATCTTAGATAAAAGATTTATGTTATTCTAATTATCTTAATGATAATCTTAATCGTATTAGTGTTACATATTTTATCATCCATAATTTACGGATGTGATAGGTTCGATCGCAATATTTCCCCTCAGCAGTTCAGACAGAAATGAGGCAAAAATTGATGAACCTTAAGCAGGAAGGGAGGACACTGGTAGAGTATGAGTCCTAGCTCACCAATCTTCTGAAGATTGTTCCCGATGAGATCCCTACTGAAGAGAAGAAGATCCAGAAGTTCATGGATGGGTTGATGTGGAGGATTCATCAGCACCTGCTAGGTAATCTCTCGTTGGCCACCTATTCAGATGTGGTTAATGGAAAATTACTTCACTACCAGGAACACCGCTTTCATTTGTCAGAGGGTAAGCGAGCAGGAGAGTCCAATCAGCAGGGCAGGACAGGGGTTAATGGTTCCAACGGGGCACAGTCAACTTAGGGTCAGCACAGGCTGGGTGATCAGAGTTCCCAGTAGGGGGATTCTAAGAGATTTAGATCAGGAGGTTTTAGACATGTCCATAGAGGTTTTAGGCATGGCCAGTAGGGTCAGTACGACCACCAAGGCCATCTAGGCCAACAACAGTTTCAGCAGGGCCAGCATGGCTAGGGTAGGGGTGGTAACATCAGGGCCGTGGGCAGCAGGGTCATAGAGGGTGGAACTTTATGGGGAAATGTTTCATATGTGGAAAGCATGGCCACAAATGCCAAGAGTGTCATGAGAGGGTCAGGGCCCCGCAGCATCACTAACAGGGTGCTCCAAAGGAGCAGAGACCGATGTTTCTCGTCGCCCTCCCAGCCCCACCACAGATGCCAGCACTGCCACCTATTCCAGCAGTCCTAGTTCAGCAGGGACAACTCCAGTATAGTCGGGTTTATAACCTTTAAGAGGCCGTAGTCCCTCAAGATCCACCCGCAATTGAGGATATGTTTTTCTATTCAAGGGACTATGGGGCATATTTTATTTGACACGGGAGCCACTATTTTATTGCCATGAGATTTTCACGCGCTATGGGGTTATTAGATACCGCGGAGAGCGCTATCACCTCTGTATATTCATCATTGAGTAGAGGTTATGTGATTTCCTTTATATGTAGAGGAGTGGGTGAGAGATTAGGAGATTTACTTTACCTACTGATATGTTAGTATTAGATATGTCCGAGTACGATGCGATTATTGGTATGAATTGTCTAGTTACGTATAGAGCCATGATTGATTGTTTTCGTCGAAGTTCTATTTTTTCCATACGCAGTAAGGAGATGTTCCTAGTGGCGATGCCTCTTCCTGAGGGAGGATCGTCCACTCACTTGTACTACCTAGAGTAGGAGACCTCTAATGAGGTGGTGATACCAATTGATTCTATTCTAGTTGTTAGGGAGTTCGCTGATGTATTCTAGGATATTCGGGGATTACCTCCTAGTAGAGAGATAGACTTTGTTTTAGATTTGGCACCGATCACTCGGCCGATAGCCCGCGCACCTTACCTTATGGCTCCAACGGAGATAAGGGAGCTACGTGATTAGATATAGCAGCTGTTGGGTCAGGGGTTTATTCGTAGGAATACTTCACCATGGGGTGCACCTGTGCTGTTTGTTAAAAAGAGGGATGGATCTTTGAGGTTGTGTGTCGATTACGAGGAGTTGAATAAAGTCACGATACAGAATAAGTATTCGTTTCCCTAAATCAATGAATTATTTGACCAGTTGAGAGGAGTCGCCTTCTTCTCAAAGATTGACTTGGTATTGGGATACCATCAGTTGCATATCAGGGAGCAGGATGTCTCGAGGACCACCTTCTTAACGAGATATGGTTCCTATGAGTTCAGGGTTATGCCTTTTGGCCTGACCAACGCCCCAGCCATGTTTATAGACTTGATGAATAGGGAGTTCAGAGAGTTCCTGGACCAGTTCGTCATTGTTTTCATTGATGACATTCTGGTTGACTCCTAGACCGAGGAGGAGCATGCTGAGCACTTGAGGTAGGTTTTGTAGACACTACATCATTATGAGTTGTATGCAAAATATGAGAAGTGAGGATTTTGGCTGAAGGAAGTTTAATTTTTGGGGCACATCATTTCTAATAGGGGGATATCTATTGATCCAGGGACGGTATCAGCGGCGAGGGAGTGGGGATAGCCCACGACACTAATAGAGATATGTAGTTTCTTGGGCCTAATGGGATACTATAGGAGGTTTATTCATTTATTCTCAAAGATAGCTGGTCCATTAGCGCATTTGACTCGCAAGGGAGTGCCATTTATTTAGAGTGATGCATTCCAGTTGGCTTTCGACGAGTTAAAAGACAAGTTGACCTAAGAACGAGTGTTAGCATTACCCAGGCCGAGAGTGGAGTATTTAGCCTACACTGATGCGTCCTTACTAGGACTTGGGGGTGTACTGTAGGAAGAGAGTCAGGCGATAGCTTATGCTTCCTATAAGATTAAGCCTCATGAGAGGAATTACCCCACCCATGACTTGGAGTTAGCGATAATCGTATTTGCACTTCGGATTTAGAGACACTATCTCTTGGGGGAGAAATTTTGCTTATTCACAGACCACAAGTCCCTAGAGTACCTCTTCACGTAGAAAGAGCTGAATATGCATCAACGTCAGTGTCTCGAGTTTGTGAAGGATTATCAGTTCGATATATAATTCCACCCAGGGAAGGATAATGTGGTAGCAGAGACGTTGAGCTGTAGGCCAGTAGGTGAGTTGACCGAGTGTGGAAAGTCAAGTGGAAAAAGTTAGGACACCAGGATGCAGTGGCCCGATCATTCATATCGGTGATAATAGTTACGTCCCAGATCATGACGAGCATTATATAGGCTCTAGCAGTAGAACCGTTTTATCAAGAACAGATAGTATGTTTACTAGCAGAGGGGATCGAGTCTTATACCGTTAGTTCAGATAAGGGCTTACACTTCAATAGGATATTAGTTGTTCCTGAGGGGGAAGACATGCGACAGGAGGTGATAACAGAGTCGCACGGATCATGATTCGTAGTACATCCTGGTAGAGATAAGATATACCTAGATATGGGGCGATAATACTGGCGGATCAGGATGAAGAGGGATATTGCCGAGCTCGTTTGGAAATGAACCACTTGTCAGCTAGCAAAAGTGGACCATCAGGGACCGGAAGGACTTATACAACCATTAGAGGTTCCTATGTGGAAATGGAAGAGCATTTCCATGGATTTCATCATGGGATTGACTACATCGCATACGGGTCACCATTCCATATGGGTGATTGTGGATCGGTTGACCAAGGTTTCTCACTTTTTGTCATCCCAGGCAGATTACACTATGGGACAATAAGCCCAGATCTTTATAGTTGAGATAGTGAGACTCCATGGGGTGCCTCTCAATATCATATTTGGAAGGGACAAGATATTTGTGTCAAGATTTTGGGAGAGTTTCCAGGAAGCTATGGGAGCGGAGTTGCAGTTGAGCATAGCCTATCACCCGTAGACAGATGGGAAGACCGAGCGGACGAATCAAATGTTGGAGGACATGTTGCATAAGTGCATCCTCAATTTTGGTGAAGGATGGGAGCAGTATCTTCCATCGGTGGAGTTTGCCTATAATAATGCCTACCAGTTCACTATTGGTATGGCTCCATTCGAGGCGTTGTACGACAGACCTTGTCATTTTTCATCATATTGGCTAGAGGTGGGGGATAACAACCAACATGGGTCAGAGGTGATTTAGAATGCTTCAGTGAGGATAAAGATGATACGGAGTTGTATTCGGGTTGCTCAAGACCGACAGAAGAGTTACGCTGATGCCAAGAGATTCTTCCGAGAGTTCAATGTGGGGGACCAAGTGCTGCTTCGAGATCCTCGTATGGAGGGGATTATGCGTTTTGGGAATAAAGGGAAGTTGACACCTAGATATACGGGGCCATTCCCTATCATTGAGCGGATTGGGCCAGTTGCGTATAGACTTGGGTTACCGGAACACTTGCATAGGATCCATGACGTGTTCCACATTTCCTCACTGAGGAGATATCTTCAAGATGATTTGGCCCATACTCACATTGCTTTAGAGGAGAGTGATCTATAGCCTGATAACTCCTACCAGGAGGGGCCGATTACTATCCTAGACCATAGTGAGAGGAAATTGAGGTCGAAGATAGTACCGGTAGTACGTGTTCAGTGGTGGCATCATAATGCCGATGAGTCTACCTCGGAGCGTGAGGATGAGACGCGCAAGCATTATCTAGAGTTATTTTTTCTAGGTATATTTTATTTTTGAATTTTGGGAAAAGATTCCGTTATTTGGGGGGAAGTATGTAATACTCCGTAATTTTATTGATTTTGTTTATTGGGATTAATTAAATTAATTGGGATAATTATTTGGAAATTAATCCGGATTTAAATACTAGTGAGACGAGAGTTTGTATTTGATTATGATAATTATGCTGAATATTACTGAGTGAATATGGTAATACATGATGAATGAATTTATTAATATTGTCATGAGTTATATATACGATAATTCAGAAATTAAGTTGGGACGCGCGTGCCAGTCGTGTCAGGAATCAATTTAAATGGATTTAAAAGTAAATTATTTTTACATCATTTGTATGGTCATTTCGAGTGCATCAACGTGTCTAGAAGGGTTGAGATAGTCAGAAAACTCTAAACGGGGATTTAGTTTGGGTTTCGGGGTAGTTTTGGGCCAAATCGGCAACCCAAGAGGGTATTTTAGTCATTTTAAATTGTGATGAATAGTGACCTACGAAAATTAAATTTTATTTATCAGCCAACCTTGGGGCCATTAGGGCCATTATCTGTCAAAACCAAATAGTGGGCAACGTGAAAAGAGAGGAGAAGTTCCAAGGGTTTCCAAAGCTATAACCACCATTTACCACCACTATCGCCGGATTTGTGACCGGAAAGAGAAGGAGAACCATCCTTTATCATCATCAAAGGATCAGAACATCTAAATAGAGGCAAGTGATTTATCTTGCAAATATTCAAGGCATATACTTTACATGATAGTGTACATTTGATTTCTTATCATAAGTAGTGATTTTTATTGTGAAATTGGAGAATTAAACCTTCAATCTGAGTAGGTTGCATTTAGATTCACACCTGAGCATATACTAGTTACGAAATCATGATCCATGTGTAAAAAATCAATAATTTTTATGGTGTTATATGAAGATCTTGAAGAAAATAGGAGATATAGGGTTTTTATGAAAAATATGTGATTTGATCCCAAAAACTGTTAACCCTGGTTGATTTAAGGATTTTAATGCGTTAAAGTTTATGCATATATGTTGGTTTGACGATTAGAATACATGGTTGGGAGTTTGAGACGTTGAAATGGAGAATTTGGGTGTAAAATATAGAGAATCCGTAACTGTTAAGGGAAATTCTGGGCAGATACCTGTTCTATCGATCGATCGACTCAAGAATGTCGATCGATCGACCCCTTTCCATCGATAGGTCGACCACTTCTGATTTTTGCAGAATTGTTCCCTTTAAGGTTTTCCGAATCCCAAACTTTTAAGAAATTGTAGTATAACTTATAAAAGATTGTGGGACTCAATTGAGGTTAGTAGGATCGTAGTTATTGCTCGGAATATGTTATATCTTATGGAATTTAATGGGATTCTTCGGGATGCTTATCGAGTGAGGTATGATTAGAAATTTCATAAATTGAGAGCGATTTTGGGTGGACGATGATGTAAGATTAGGACCATTAGTAGAGGGACTTTAATTATTGAGATAACCTTAGTGACTAGTGGGAGAGTTAGTAACCTTTTTGAGATAAGGTGTGTACTCGGACTATACGTCAAGAATTATCGCGCTAAACCTATTGTGTATAATAAATGGTATGATGTTATTATATGTGTGAGACCTACGACACAGGGCTTGAATATACCTTTACTAATATTATGATTACCTAAGTTGTACGAATACTTAGTATATGGATGATTATGTGCATGACATACCTACCATACTTGCTATCACCGGAGGTTGATTTTTGGGAAAGGACCGTCTTATCTTTGTGTGCCTTCGAGGGGATTTAAACTGGCACCTTAAGGACATAGGACTGTGAATGACTTATTTGTGAGTTGATAAGTCAGCTGACCATGGGAGCGTAGGTATGTGAGTGACCCATGGGTATGTGAACTATGTTCGCCTCACTATGTGTGATTTTTATTGAAATGGTTCGTGAGTGATTCGGAACACATAACCCTTATGTACGTGATGTACCGGGATTCTATAGAAGAGTATGTGTGCACCGCAACTTAGCCCAGGGGTGCCATATATGTATATATGTAATGGGTGACTTATATATGTACTTCTGACTGATTCACTGCTACTTAATAGATGCGAATAATTAAGGAATTTAATTGAGTTAAGAACATTGTACACTTAACTAATACTTGAGCTAAGTAATATGATTATTGAATGTGTGAATTAGGAATATATTTTATTTAAATAGCACGAGTGGCATCTAAATTAAGAACCGTCTGGATGGGGGTCAAATAGACTTGACCGGTTGTGGTATAACTAGGGGGTATTAAAAATATGCATTATGCGTGCACAATAGTTGGTGGGTGAGAATCTCAAGTGAGGGCACGTGATGAACATATTTAACATATGTGTTGTTTAATATTATAATTTAAATACTTACTATATTTTTAAATTGTTTTAACCTCGAGCTCTAACCTGTATGCTTCCAAATCTATTTTTCTTGTAAAACATTTTTAAGCGTCCAGCCACAGGAATGCCAAGCTTAGGAGTTCCATTCCATTGATGCGCTGTAGTTGCTGTGGAAGTTATATGATCTCGTTACTAGACGCCTCCACATCTATCCTTGCTTCATTATTCTAGTTAGGGCCTGTTGCCCGTTCTATTCTATGACAACATTTGTAGACTTTATGTTTATTTCATTTTTCGGATTTATTTATTTTGTTCAGACATTTCTATTGGGTTTATTTACATTTCTATTATTATTGGAGTGTTTACTCCAGACATCAGTTATTCATTCTGTTGACTACTTTATGAGATTATTCATGTTATGGTTGGATGATGATTTAGATTATTTCTTTGTTGGTTAAGTAAAACTTAAAAACTTGACATTTCACTATTTTAAATATCAGGTAGTTAGTAATTAATTAAATATTTTTCGACAGTGATGATATGAACTGAACCAGTTTGACATTTTGCATTAATTTAAATAAAGGAGTAGCTACCCGATATTTAATTAGACGGGGTGTCACACATCCTTCATCACCATTTTCCACCACTTTCCACCACTACACCATCATCCTCTACACCCAAAAAATAGATTATAAAAAATTCAAAAATCAGAATTAAAACGACATAGAAGGTCTAAACCCCTTTTCATCCTCCCTTTTCAATTTAATGTCATTTCACATATTTCATTACTTTTAACACATTTTCTAGTTGATTCTTCTTTTCCACCACTAGTAATCACATATTTATTATTTATATATCCTCAAACTTATTTTTGTAAAATCAAACAAATACCAAAGAGGGTTTATCCTATAAATCCAAAATTAGAGTTTTTCTCATTTTCTCACATTTTACCACTTTTACACACTTTATTTTCACAAACTAAGAAGAGAATCCATATATTTTTTTATTATGGGTTAGACCCCACCTTGGTCCCCTTACGAACTACGTAGACTTTGATGCCGATTTCAGCTATGTATTTGTCTCGGGATTATCTTCGGATTCAAGTCCTCATTTATTTATTTCATTTTATTCCCACTAGTATTATGCTTATATATTTTATATATTTTTACTCCTATAGGGGTGAAAATGAGGTGAGCCGAGCCTAGCCGAGCTTAAGGTTGCTCAAGTTTGGTTTGCAAATGTAAACGAATGTAAATTTATGTTCAAGCTTGGTTCATTTATCTTACGAGTTGAGATCGAATGAGATTCTAAGAAAATGAATACGAGCTGAGCTTTAGTACTTGGTTATTTTACACAGTTTATCATGAATATTGATGATCGAGCCGAATCCGAGCCGAGCGCAATAATATAACAAGCTTAAAATTTTGTTCAAGCTTGGCTTATGTATTATATGAGCATGTCTTGAACGAGATTTTTTTCGAACGAACAAGAGCTGAACTCGAGTAACTTGGTTCATTTTACTGCCCTACCTATAGTTAGTTTACTTATTTGATAACTTTTAGCAGTTCCATTAACACGTGTACTCATTTTTTCATTGTGAGTCACGATCTGATGCATCAATCTGTTTTTACTTATTTTTATCTTTTTTAGCGGTTCGGTCAACTTTCGTATTCACTTTTTTCATGGTGAGTAACAATTTGGTGCATCGCTCATAGTTTAGCCACTTTCACGTATTTGATTACTTTTTAGCGATCCCATTGACATGCGTACTCACTCTTTCATAGTGAGTCACGTTTCGGCATATGACTCGTATTATTTCTATCTTTATATTTTCCCTTTCTTTTTTAGTCCTTAGAATGATTAGTTCCCATATTTTCCATGACCCGAACATGATGATTTCGCTCCTCACACATTGTTCACACACAAACACACACACACACACACACACACACACACACACACAGATATATATATATATATATATATATATATATATATATATATATATATATATATATATATATATACCTTTTCACCCCCCACATTTTTACACATTGTACACATATTTACATGTTTTAGGATAAGGAGAACGTTTTTTACCAATTAGAGATCGAAAGGGAAGAATGGGCACCTAACACCTTCCCATAACATAACATAGTCTCCATGACTGTGATTCACTTGGTTTCGTATGACTAATAGTCTTTTTGTGATGAATCTTTGGACATGAATGCCTCTTTTTCTGCTTTAAGTACAATAGGTCGACTACTTTAATCTCTACACATTCACACACTTTCATATCCTTATCGACGACCTTTTCATGTCCTTTGTATCTCGCAAATGTCACGCGAGTGGAGGGAGGAGATTTCCCCTCCTCCTCGCTTTGGGGCCGGGATGGCCATAATGGTGACTCCGATTAGGACTATTTTTATAGGGATAAACTATACTTACATGGGATTTGTTTTCCCTTTTATCCTTTCTCAATTTTTCTATAGGTCATATGTTTCTACTTGTATATTTTTCTATTTCTCCCACGCTCACATGTTATATATGCCATGCCTATATTAGACTATCCATGTGTATTCTTTCTCCACCATACTCGTCTTCTCATCACATGTATATACCATATTTTCTATCACATGCTTCATGTGAATTTTATATATCTTATGTTTCACACTCGCTTGTATATGTTTTCCATATTTCACTCCACTTGTCCATAATTTCACATGGTTCAAATCACTTGTATATATTCATGATTATTCTCCCGTGCATATATCACATGAGTCATGTATATATCTCATATCACTTACACATATCCATGTTTTCCCCACTTACATGTATTCTATGTTACTCTAACATTGTACATATATCCATATCACTTGTGTATATCCACATGTTTCACACATTTACATATTTCCATTCCTTTTTCACTTGTACATACTACATATTACTTGTACATATTTTCTCACTCTACTCACTTGTGTATTTAATCATTTACCACATATGTATATTCCCATACTTTACTTCATGCTTAGTAGTTATACATATTCCTTTTAGCATACATAATACTTTGTATAAAGATACTAATTAAGACTCATGCATTTGCACACTACATCACATGATCATTGAGTATTGACACTATAATTATCCCGTATTGGGGAGTCACTTTGTGGTGGGTTTACGATTCTGCACGGCATCGTTAACCTAATATACATGACTCCCAACTTCCATTGGCTAAGAACCCTCGATGTCTATCGAACAATTCCCCTGCATTGTACTTCTTGACCTAATTCAAGATGGGAGGTATACATAGGGAGCGTATTCACCTATGTTGAGGATATGGAATTATCTCTCACGCGTACAATCACTACGAGGTATATTGCTAGACAATTCATGTATGCTCGGGTATCAAATGGATTTTCTACACATACCGATGAATTATTGCCTTTATAGGCAAGAGGTATATCGCGGAAGTCATTCTAAAGGGGTGAACCCTCACACAAACCTCCCATGCATAAACATCACGTAAATGTTTTCCCTAGGTCACTCATACATAGATTTCCAATTACAAGACAAAAATCTACGAAAATTTTGCTTCGTCTTACTGCCCAAGTTTCATGTTAATTTGACCATTTTTAAAACATGAATATGTCTATGATTAGGGAAATAAGTCAAACCTTGTCTTGCATCGCGTACCCTATTTTTCTTGCAGACTTGGGTCATGTTCAACATTTCACTTTCACCCTAGGTGGAACATAATATAAGAGGAACTTAATAATAACAACTACGCTGAGGGATTTTTTCCCTTTCTCCCTTCTTCAAAAATACCATAAATATTATTTTTCAAAAAATAAGTAAAAAATACTTTTTCCCTCTCAGGTGGACCGCATTCCTTTAGCTTGTCCTGACTCAGTATTGGCTGAGATCCGCTATCAAACCACCTCGAAGCTATACCCTATCATAAACTACTTTAGCATACATCGAACGGTCTTATAACATATTCCTCATTGAGAATCCCAATCAAAATGTTAAAGCCCAACCAGATTTGATGGCTATACTTGCACAACTTACTACAAATATTAATAATATGCAATTAGATGTTCATGAGATGAAGAGAAACAGGGGATAAATCCCAGAGATATCTGATCCATAATTCATTCACAATGATGCATTTTCTTATGCGGTGGGACTACAAATGCTTGACCCAATGTGGGCTCTCAGGTAATACCAATAGGCTTCGCATATTGAGATACATTCGCATGTTTCACACATTAATGGGACACCTCATGCGCATCTGCCAATGTCGAATCTTGATCAACAAGGGGCTAACTTTCCCATACCTTCTCTTACCGATCCTAAAGAGGAAGAACTAAACTGGGTAAAGGAGGATATCATTATGATTTCTAAGAAATTCGATCAAGTAGAGCTCTTGGGAAACTACGGAAATTATACCCATATGTACCCTTACTTGAAAGCTAGACTTCCTGAGAAATTCAAGATGCCTAACATCGAGAAGTTTGGAGGGAGTGGACATCCCTTTTTTCATCTCCAAAATTACTCTCGATCCATGAGTCTAGTTAGGGATACAAAGGAGGTCGTGGCCCATATATTTCAGAAAACTCTCAAGGAAACTGTGCTCTTTTCAAATTATATCAATCCCTCTTGTCCCATAATCTCATCAAACCCTTGGACCATCATCCACTTCTTGACCCGCTTCCCAAACACTTTAAAGATGATGCATGTTGTGACTTCCATAAAACCGTCGGGAATACCACTAATCAATGTCACCACCTGAATAATATCATCGAAGGCCTCATTGATAAAGGTATAATTGCCTCTCTAATAGGCCTAAAACCAAACACTACTCAAAACCCTCTACTAATGCACAAAGCCAGTGTAAATTCCATTCTTATAAATGAAGACCTTAGTTTTGACCCTTCTACCATAATTAAACCCATTAATAAGACTACCTCAACCATTACCCCAAAAAAATCACGAGTTAGTCTTTCCATCCATCCTATTGCATCTTAAAAATACTCATGATATGGCTCTCTCTTTAATGATAAGGGCTTGCATTGCTATCTAGACCCGGTTAGAAATAGAAAGTATGGACGTGCCTACTATTCTAGAGAAACTAAAAAACTTTGGTATGAAAATCCCATCATATTTCACCCTCGAAAAAAAGGGATTGTAAAAGAATCAATGATATGTATATGGAAGCTCGAAAGTGGGACCAACAATCTCGTGATTGGTTTGTATTTCCAGAGGAATTTAGCATGGACGACATTAGTTAAACCTTGATAGAAGAATGTATTAAGAAGAAAACATTATGTGAATCTGCCGAGTTACTCACTTCCTTGAAACTAAAAGGGTGTTTGGTCCCTTCCCCTAAACATTTCTCTATTATGTGGGAATATCTATATCGTGAATCCATTAAAGTTTTGGAGTGCATTGACTTTTCCTGGAAAAATTAGATAGTTGTAAAATGATGGGGAAATGATTCTGATATTTTTGATGACTTTGATGATGAGCCCAACATTGAAACCCCTAGTGCAATTGCTTCCTTTTATGAGGTGATATCCTTTGAAGATATTATATCTTAAATTAATGAGGTTTCTGTTGCTTTAAAAATAGATAAAGAAACTGGATTCCTATTATTCCTAGTTTCCATCAAACATATGACTTGATTGGTTCGATACTACAAGGATGTAGTCTTTCCATAAAAAAATGCGCCCGTGGATAAAGGAAAGAGTGTAGTTGAAGAAATTCAATGCCTGATATGAAAATTAGGGGGAGTGAGATCCTCGAACAACTAAAGAAAAATCGGGTCAACATCACCTTACAGTGACTCTTCATGTTTTAACAAATTCACCAAAACTCCTTAATCAAACTCCTTACTTAAGCTATAGTTTGTACCTCAACTTCCATTAATGAGGAAATTCATATAGTTGGAAATTTGATTGCTACGAGGCTCATCTTCTTCGTCGATGAATAAATTCCTAAATTTAGTCTTGACCATAGCTATGCTCTCAACATTTTGGTGGAAGTTTTAGAGAAAACAATTTTTTGGTGCTTGTTGGCAACGATTTGACCTTAAATGTATGTCCATTGAAAACTATCTAGTACCTGGTTCTACAAGTTAGTGATCTCACTACCACATTCATTGTTGTGTGCACTTATGATAATACCCGACGAGAAGTCATGGGGTAGATACTACTCACACTAGGGGATGATCCAATATTCCCTCAAATAGAATTTTAAGTTATTGACATTATTGCATGGTTCAATTTGCTTCTCGATGGTCCACGGCTTCATAACATCAAAGGGGTTTTATCTTCTCTTCATATAAAACTAAAATTCTTTGCAAATAAGTAGGTCATTACCATTATTAGGGATGGTGATAACATAGATGACATTAGTATAAGTAATCTTATTTTGGAGATCTAGCAAAGTACGAATGACATGTTCCTTTCGGGCTTTATAATCGATCCTTTTCCTCTCCTGACTGGCGAAAACTTCAAAGACAAAGTGAGTCCCGAACACATCCCACATAGAAATATGAAAGTGATTACAATGTTTGAGAATATTCACTTTATGCCCTGAATGCAGCTTGGTCGTAGACAATAAGGACTTCTCGAGTTGATTATTCTAAAGAAAGCCTATCCAACCCATGGTCTGGGATATCAGTTGTTTTTGACTAATCTTATGGATCTCCTCCAACCTTACAAGAAGATGGTTTTAAAAATTAATATTGAAATTTTTGGACTCTCTGAATGGATATTTTATCAAAGAGGGCGAAGACTTCCCTTATTGTCGCTTTCAGGAGCTATGGTATGAATCTGTTAAAAAGAAGATGAGACCTTTGGGGGGAGGATATACTAATAGGTTCCAAGAGTAAATAATACGATTTATTACAACCGGTAGACCCAAAGAAATTATGATAAATGGGGTCACGACCAATGAGAGCATATTTAACAAGGCAAGAGTTAAGAGTAATGAATATAGAGGAAGAGTCAATAGACCCTCTTGTAGAGTTGTCATTTAGATAGTTCCTTTACAAGAAGGTAATACACTTTTGGCTAATGAGAGAATTTAGTTAGTAGAGGACGCAAAATGACTGGTATTATTGAGAATACCATAGAGGGATGTGTACGAGTATCGTTATGGCTCACATGCATGAGTCTGACTTAGACATAGAGGAATTGTCATTATTTCTTAGTAATGTGGATATGATATATATCGATAATATCAACAAGATTTTTTTGGATGCCTAGGGAGTAAGGTTTTTTTTACTTCATGATTGTAAATACGTGACAGTTTATCAGTCAGCTTGAGTGTTTGGCCACTTTGTTGATTTAGACATGTAGTCTTATGATTCATACTATTTAGCTTTGGGTAATAGATATATGTATTATTCTTATATTAACTATCGGGGTAGGTTTCTATGATTTCTTTTTTGAATAGGGAATGTTTCTTATAATTATTCCTAATCATAATGAGGATTTAGCACACACTTGTATTACATAGATGCAACTTAATTTGAGGAGGTCACCCTGTCATTAGACTCTATACCTATTGTACAAGAGTTTACAGATGTATGTGAAGAGGTAACAAGATTACCTCTACTTACACACACACACATATATATATATATATATATATATATATATATTCTTATTTAGATCAGGCCCAGGGTTCTAGGACCATTGCGAGGGCATAGTACCAAATGACTTTGTTAGAAATGCGAGAGCTAAGAGAACAGGTTCAGTCTCTTTTGATCCAGGGGTCATAAATGGATCCATCTCCATAGTGAGTCCCAATTTTAGTTATGAATAAGAAGGATAGTTCGCCCCCATTAGGTGTGAACTATGGGGACCTTAACAAGCTCATGATGAGAAACATGTAGATGATGCGGCATTTTGATGACCCATTTGACCACCTGAGGAATGAATCATTCTTCTTAAGTATTATCTTGCACTTAGGGTATCACCAGTTATTAATTTGGAAGAAGAACATTCCAAAGATGGATATTTTGACACGATATGGAGCATATAAGTTGCGGATCACACTATTTGGGGCCACAATTCGCTAGTAGTGTTCATGGATATGGAGACCTTTGAAGTTAACTTCACTTGGACCGAGGGATCCAAACATGAAGTAAAGACCTTAGCCATAAATTCGTTTGGATCGAGATCCTTCCCTGAAGATATCCCCTACGAATAAGACCCTCCTCAACTGGTGGAGTGTTCTAACTATCAACTCAAAACCCTGTTGTTTCTCACATAGAAAATGAACTTGTTTTTCCTATTTCTAATGAAAATGTAAATGATGCCTCTTTTGATGAGGTCCTTAATGCTGTTTTTCCTGAAATCTTATCAGTGAAATGAATGAAGATTTTGAGTATCTCGTTGTGCCTTACATTAATTGCATTGATTTTAAAGAATAATTAATGAAGATGATTTAATAAATGAAACATTATTAACTAAACTTAATAAGGAAACAATCAAACAACATAACCGTGTTCAAACTAATGATAATGATTATTGTTATTAATCTTAATTCTAGTAGTACATCACGTGAGATTATCATATTGTAAACCCTTAATGATCATGAGCGATCGCAATGATAATAGATTCTAAAAGAGTTTCTATACCTCTTCACATGGTCTAATAGTGATACGCCTGACATCTACCCAGAGATTGTGGAACACGAGATTCCATTATATCTAGAATGCAAACATATAAAGAAGAGGTTAAGGAAAATTTAGATCGAAAGATTCCTTCTAGTGAAAGATGGAGTGGTCTAGAAATTAAATGTAAGATTCATTCGTGCAGTCGAGTATCCAAATTGTCTTGCCAACATTGTCCAAGTACCGAAATCAAGACGAAAGGTCAGCATGTACACCGGCTATCAGGATTTGCAACAAAGATTCTTTGAAAGATGATTACCCCTGTCCATTATTGACATGATCATTAACAACATAACCAATCGCGCAGTCATATCATTCGTAGTTGGATTTGTGGGGTATAATCACATAAAAAAGAATCTCGACCACTGAGAGAAGACTGGTTTTGCCACCCCATGGGGTACTTTTTGCGACATTGTCATGCCTTTTGTTCTAAAAAATTACGGGGCTACCTATCAAAGAGTAACCACAACTATATTGCATGATCTCATCCATAAGGAATTCGAGGTGTATGCCACTGACATGATCATTAAATCCAAAACTTAAAAAGGTCACATCCATGCCTTGAGAAAATTTTCAAACGACTGCAATAATACTAGATGCGCCTCAATCCACAAAAGTGTGTTTTCAGTGTCACAAAGGGAAAACTCCTGGGCTTTATGGTTAGCGAGAAAGGAATCAAACAAAACCCTGGAAAACTCAATGAAATCCTTGAAATTTCATTGTCTCAAATGGAGAAAGGGGTTTGCGATTTCTTAGGACAACTCCAACAAAATAATAAATCTATTTGCCAACTCACTTCCACATGCAAACCCATCTTTAAGATTCTTCAAAAATATTTAACCAACGTATGGAATGAGGTTTGTCAATAAGCCTTTGACAAAATCAAATAATACCTTACCCAACCACCGGTTCTCATGCCATCGTAGCCTGGTCTACCCCTTCTCTTGTACCTAAATATTATTAATACTGGATCTGGGGATATACTAGCCCAATACATTGAAGTGTCGGGCAACGAAAGAGCCATCAATTACGTCAGTATAAAACTGACAAGGTATGAGGTGAACTATACTATGTTAGAAATGCTTCTGCCTCATTCTTTAGGGTCACTCAGAAATTCTGGCTCTACATGCTCGCATGACCTATCAAGTTAATGTCTCTAATGGATTCCATGAAGTTGTTTCTAGAGAAACCTACCTTGTCAAATCGCATGGCCTGATGGAAGGTCCAGCTAGTCGAGTTAAACATCACATATGTCACACAAAAATCCATCAAAGGAAGGGCCATTTTTTATTACTTATCTTCTCATCCCATGAAATAAATTGATATATGAATTTCATAATTCCCATAAGAAGATATTCTCTGTGCTACTCTCAGAAAGCTCTAGTGGCAAATGCTCTTTGACAGCACTGTCAACAAAAAGGGATATGGCATTGGGATTCTCCTAACCCCATCTTAAGATTGTAACACTCCCACTACAATGAAATTCAAATTCCTTTACACAAAAAACATGATAGAATATGAAGAATTCACTTTTGGACTCAATCTTTCCCTCGAGACAAGAATTCGATACCTTGATGTTTACGTGGATTTTGCCCACACCATAGGTAAAGTCCTACAGAAATGGAAAGTCAAGGATGAGATACTCATAAGCTTTCATGCTCACCTAGAAAATCTTTCTTCTTAATTCAAATATGTCATATTCCAATATCTCTCTCGCTCGAGGAATAGATTTGTCAATAAATTGGCAACATTTTCCTCCATAGTTGACATGCTCAAGGGAATAATAATTTCCCCCTTGCAAGTACAGAAGCAATCCATGCCAACTCACTAAATCACATTCAGGTCGCTATAGAATAAGATTTAGTCAAAGTTAGGTTATGGTATTATGACATTTGGCATCTTTTAGGCATGGTTGATGCCCACAGGGGACTGATAAGAAGTATCGCATGACCCTTATTAAACTCGTAGCATAGTACATCATTTGTCATTCGTGGAACCAATTTTGGACCTAAGAGGTAAATTCAATCTCAATTGGAGTGGGACATATCTAATGAAAAATATATTTTCAGGTGGTGACACTATCCTCACATACCACGATGGAGAAGAGATAGCGTGCTCAGTCAATCTAGACTATCTCAGGAAATTCTTACCATAATCCAACTCTCATTGCGCAATGCAATTCTCACTTCCATTCTATTATGAAAAAATATCTTCTCTTCTCCCTTCTTAATAACTATGTAGGTCCTGATCCTCTCAAAAATATCTGTAAAAAATTACAAACATTTTTATGCCTATAAAGATACATAAGCATTCCATAAAGTAATTTGGGTGCATTATTTTCTCTATCACAAAATGATATTTTTTCCTCCCATCAAGAGACACTATTATTTTTCGTCATTTGATTAAACAAAGGATTATATATGCCTTAGCGATTGGTATAAATACTTCAAGCATAAGAAAATATTCAAAAGGCACAACAGGATATGTCAAAATCATTATTTATTTCAACACTTTTATTTTAAACATACTAGTTAGATGAAGAATTAGTAATGGGCATCTCAAACACTCATAAAAGCCCATACCTACCCAAAAACAATACATATACCTACAAACCTCAAATACCCATAACCATTCCCAAATACAAGAAAATACATAAACATTTCCCAAAGCTACACTAAGAAACCAACCTATGAAATAGAAACACCTGAACTAACACCAACAATGCTCCAAGAAAGATTCCCATCAAATCGGTCTCAAATATCAAAAGGTCCCAGTTAGGCATCATTATTTTCGTAAGCACTATGATCCTTAGCCCCCCCCAGTAATATCCATTTTGAGTACATATCCTTATGCACTAAATGCAGTGATAAATGTTTAAAAGATTCAATAGGAACACATCACCTCTACCATTACCTTTATTATCATATAAGATAAGCAAACACTAGGGGAGTGAATTGGTTCGCTTGAAAGAACCAGTTCAGTCTACAAAGATAATCGATTTAGTTTGTTGTCCTCTCCCAATTTTATATTGTGTTATCTTTGAACCGTTGGTGTTAGATAAATAGGCGTATAAGTTTCTGAAATAGGTTGGGATTACCTTAAAGCATTATTAGAGGTTGGCGTGTGTTTTAGGCCAAATATTAATTTGACTCAAGTGAGATGAATCACTTAACAAGTGAGTGGACACTTAATAATGATATATCAAAAATCGAGAAGTCAATTCTGACTTTGGGATTGGTAGACTAGTACACTGTGGGGTTTACCATACGTAGTCAGTTATATATATATATATATATATATATATATATATATATATATATATATATATATATTAGGGGATTACCTATGTATATATGTCTGATTATTGTCTATATGTTTAAAACATACCTACTCGATAGTTCTATCTTTAAGAGGTTGCGCGTAGTGGGCAACTCACCTTGGTGTTGACCAACGGGTGTTGGGTTGTTTCATAATACTGTTGCATGGCCACTATCCATGAGTGATGATAAGTATTGGTTTGGAGACCGGTTGGTAGCGATATGGTATGGTTGTGACCCTCGAACGTATGTTTATGGCTGCCTCCATTGGTTGTGTTTACCTTTTGGGTTCGATGGTGAGATTCAGACCCCGTAGCCCAATTGTGGTATATGGTATGCCTGGAGCCTAATAGCACACGAGGTATGCATCCCCGAGTCCCTACTCTGGGGATGTTGTATATAAGTATATAGTGAGTGATATATACGTATATGTATATGAGATAATTGTGTGAATATCTAATTATATCATGTGTGTAGCTATGTAATAATGGTGATGATATACCTAGTGAAGGTAGTGCATATTAGCTAATAGTGATTATTAGTAGGACTGACTATGTTAGCGGTTATTGTCCAAATTAGCCTTGGTAGCATGATTAGGATAATTAAGTAAATGCGTTAAGTGAGCACTATAGATGAGAGGTGATGAAAAGTCTCGTGTGAGTGCGATTAAAAGTTAAATATGAAGGTAATACACTGCACCTTTACATTTAAATAATTTAAATACTTGTAAATATTTTTCAAATGTTTTGAGATTTGATTCGTTCTCAAATATTTTTAAAACCCCATGTTCTCAGCGATAAGGACCACATGGTTAGTCATTCCATCATGTCATTGCATGTATTAGCTGTGATGCTGCGAGATTTAATAATAGCTGCCTAAGTTTCTTCTATGTAGATATGACTCAGTATTTTAGTATTTCCATTTGGGCATGTTGCCCATAGATTATTAGGACATCCCTTTGGAGATAGATACATCCTAATATTATTTATTACTCGTTTATATTTTTTTATTGGTGGGTACCAATAATTTTTTCGATTTTATATTATCAATTAATATTCTCCTTCTAATTATGTTGTTCTTTTAGTTGATGTGTTTAATTGAGAAAAAAGGTTAATGGTTGAAATGAAATTGTACTTAATAGTTTACTAGTATAATTAAATAATTGTTATGAATGTGATGCTCAGAATTAAATCATATTTAATTCTCGTATCATTTTCATAAATGTCTGATCAACCGGTATTGGAATAGATGGGGTGTTATAGTTGGTATTAGACCATCCGGTTCTAGTTTCCTTTAGGATCTGTTCGGACTTACTACCTTTTCAACATTGCATTCCTTTAATGTAGAGCCCTATGTTTAGGACTGTTGTTTCCATATTGCACATTTATTTTCTTCTTCTATGTAATTTCACATAATTTCAATTTGGTTTCAGATTCTGTACAACAAGATAGGGAGAATTGGAAATGTATGGAGAAGGCTCGTAGAGACGGAGGTTCAGCCAGATCCATAGGTCGCTCACGGGACTGTGACCATAGTAGAGGTCACAACCATCATAGTGCAATCAAATAATGCTTCCATGACATCCATGGCGCATCACTTGCCTTAAACGCAACCAAAGTAACCAGTGGAAGTACCAATGAAGACTTATATGCTGCCATCCATGTGGGGATGAGTTAGGGAGGCCTTCTCGAAGGGCCATTCACTAAAGTTTTAGGGGAGTGCCAATTTGGTTATGACAAGACAATGAAGCAAATATATTTAGAGTCATCTTCACGTGCTTTCATGTAGTGACACTTAGAACTAGGTTACTTTTAAGTGAGTTGGGGAAACTTTACAGTGGTGCGAGTCGGTCACCATGACAAAAGAGAGGTGTACGATGCCCTTTAAGGATTTTTGGGTGCAGTTTGACGATTTGTTTTTCCTGTTATCCATACAGATTGAGATACGAATGAGATTTATGGACCTCACATAGGAGGGACATATAGTATGCGATTATGAGGAAGATTTTAGTCCTCTAGCGAACGTTATGCTAGATGAGGTGAAAATAGATGAGAAAAGAACCATAAATTCATAGAGGGGCTCATGTGGAGAATTCTACAGTATCTCCTAGGCAACCTAACATTATTGACTTACACTGATGTCATTAATGTTGCATTGCTACATTGCCAGGATCATCACTTCCTTTTGAGAGAATAAAAATGTCAGGAGAGTTAAGCCAATAGGGCATGACTAGGGGCAGCGGTGTCGGTGTGGCACCACAACAACAAGGAAGGCAGCAGGAGAGAGGTTCCCAGCAAGGTGACTTAAACAAGAGATTCAGAACTGGTGATAGTGGGTACAAGAAAGGCCATCGGGTCCAACAATATGCTCCTTAGAGCCAATAAGGCTAGGATAACTAAAGTGGAGGTCAGTAGGGCCAAGGATATCAGGGCCAGTAGGGCTAAAGATCCAATCATCCTCGTGAGGACCAGCTAGGCTAAAGGCTAACAGACTTTTTCATGAGGTGTTTTGTATGTGGGGAGCAAGGCCACATGCAGTGTTATTACCTCAATAGGGCTTGGGGTCAGCAGCAGGATGCCCAGCAGGGGCAGTAGCATCCATAGCTACTAGCCTCACCAGTAGTTCAGCAACGCCACCTCATCAGGGGAAACTTCAGTATGGGCATGTCTACAACGTTCATGAGGCAGTTGTTCCATAGGTAGCGCTAGACATTGAGGATATGTTTCCTATTCATGATAACATAGAACGAGTATTATTTGACACGAGAGCATCACACTCCTTTATTATCACTAAATTCACATGGGAGTCGGGTTTAGTAGACACGGGGTCTGATAATATGATGTGCGTAAATTCACCAATAGGTAGCGGGGCTCTCATATGTTCCCTCTACAGGGAAGTGAGTGTGGACATTGGGGGGATATGTTTGTTAGCTAACTTTCTCATTTTGGACATGTTTGAGTATGATGTTATATTTGGGATGGACAGAGAGGAGACATAGTTGGTAAAAGGCCAAATTATGGAAGCAACAGAGAATATCATCTTAGATGATGATAATCCAGAGTGAATTGCATAGGTGGTATCAATGTTAGACCTTGTTCTTAAATATGAGATAGTGACATTCCTGAGATAAAAAAGCACGTGTTCGCTTGGAGTCATGAGGGCATGTCTGGGATTGATTCTAATTTCCTTTGCCATGTGTTCAATGACAACAATGATTCCAAGCCAATGAAGCAAAGGCATAGAGTATTTAGACTTGAGAAGAACCAGGCTATCCAAGAGGAGGTTGAGAAACTTCAGAAAGACTCATTCGTTGAAGATGTGAAATATCCAGATTGGTTGACCAACGTTATTATGGTAAAAAAGAAAAACAACAAATGGATAATGTGTGTGGACTTCACAGATTTAAATAAAGCCTACCCAAAGGACCACTCTCCTCTGCCTAGAATTGATCAACTTGTTGATGCTACATCAGGGCATGAACTATTGAGTTTTATGGATGCATATTCTGGTTATAACCAGATTAAGATAAAGCCCGAAGATAAGGAAAATAGTTCTTTCAATACTCCCTGAGGAACTTATTGCCATAATGTTATGCCATTTGGTTTGAAAAATGTAGGTGTTACTTACCAAAGGTTGGTGACCGAAGCCTTTGAGGAATAGATAAGAAAAAACATGGAGGTATACATAGATGACTTGTTGACAAAGATAAAAAATCATCTGATCATGTTACCGACCTCATCCAAACCTTTGATCAGCTAGAGAAGCACTAGATGAAGTTGAATCCGACCAAGTGCATATTCGGTGTCCAAGAAGACATGTTTCTAGGGTACATAGTGAATCATAGGGGAATTGGGGTTAACCCTAAAAAATCAAGGCGTTAATGGAAATGCATTCCCCAACCTGTAAAAAGGAGGTGCAAAGGCTCATTGGGTGAGTGGCAACATTGAACAAATTTGTGTCCCGAGCTATAGACATGTGTTTACCATTATTTAAACTACTAAGGAGGACTCTTGAATGTAATGATGAATGAGAGAAAGATTTTTTGGAGTTAAAAATGTATCTAGGGTCACCCCCGTTGCTTTCATGATTGGTTTTAGGAGAAAAATTGTATTTATAGTTAGCCGTCTCTGAGTCAACTGTAACTTTTTCTTTGATATGAGAAGATAATGGAGTTTAGAAGCCAGTCTACTACACCAGCAAAGCCTTTCAAGTAGCATAAATTAGCTATCCTCATTTGGAGAAATTATCTTTGGCATTGATTGAGGCATCTAGATGGATGCAACCTTACTTCCAAGTGCATACCATTGTGGTATACACTAACATGCCTCTTTGACGAGCTCTACATAAACCTAAAAAGTCTGGGAGATTAATGTATTGGGGAGTAGAACTATATATGAGCCAAGGTCCTCATTAAAGGGCCTAGTTATGACGAACTTCATAATAAAATCCACTTATCTGGAGGTCCCCGAGAAATAAAGAGTACAGACAAAGCAAACCCCAATAGGGTAAAGCTCAATAGAGGACATCACTAACTAAAATCCCAAGCAGACCCCATAGGGGGAGAGATTGGAAGAAGTTGTTGTCGACCTACTAAAACAATCAGATAAGATGCATGAGATAGCTAAAAGATATGAGGGGGAAAGGAATAAAGTATTCCATAATAGGATATTGTCAGACTCAGGGTTTGATAATCACATCCCAATATGGAACTTGTATGTAGATGGGTCATCATGTGCAGCAGTAAGTGGAGTAGGTATTATAATTAACACTACTGATGGAATAGATATTGAGTATGCATTGCGATTCCAATTTCAGGCCTCAAATAATGAAGCAGAATATGAAGCTCTCATTATAGTTTTAAGTTTGGCTTAATCATTGAATGTCGAGCAAGTTGTGGTACATAGTGATTCTTAGTTGGTGGTGAATCAAATTTTGAGTCTGTATGGAGCCAAAGCTAAAATGATGACAAGATACCTAGCCAAGGCCTTAGAGGTTATACCGAAATTTCTCGCTATTCAGATGAGCAGAAATTCTAAGATTGAAGAACGCCCGAGCTGATGCACTTTCTCGACTAGCATCAGCAAAAATAATTGAGCTCAGGAGATCCATTCCCATCAAAATTTTGGCCAATCAAAGTATTGATGAAGATTTGTTGATTAGTTTCATTACAGTATATTTGGGACCATCTTGGATGGATCCCATCAGAGGTTACACTGAAGAGGGAATACTACTAGTCGACTCAATTGAGGACAAAAAGCTTAAGTACAAAGCATCAAGGTACGCGTTAGATAAAGGAGTTATGTACAGGAGAGGGTTAACAGCTACTCTGCAGCATTGTATTCACCCAACAAAGGTTAAAGATCTAATAGAATATGTTCATAAAGGATATTATGGAGCTCGTACAGGAAGATCATTACTGCAGCAAATGAATACTCAAGGGTATTACTGGTCGACCATGAGGACAGCTTATATAACTTTTGCAAAGAAGTGTGACGAAGATTTAAATACTTGGTCATAGCTGTTGATTATTTCGAAAAATGGGTTGATGCATAACCATTAGTGGATATCGCCTATGCAAAGTTATACCAATTTCATCTGTAAAAACATCATTTGTAGATATGGTTTTCCATATGCATTCATTAATGACCAGCGTACCCAGTTCGATAATGACGAGTTCGTAGCATATTATGCCCAATCCAAGATTCAAAGTTTCACTCTGCTTCGGGTCATCCTCAAAGAAATGGGAAAACTGAGGTGACAAACAAAAATTTACTCAATGGGTTAAAGAAAAGAATTGATGATTCTAAAGGTAATTGGATAAATGAATTACACTCTATTTTGTGGGCATACCAAACAACTCTAAGAGCTGCTACTGGAGAAACACCGTACTTGATGCAATTAGGGACATAATCAGTCATACCAACTGAAATAGATTTTCGAACTCATAGAGTGTGAACTTTGATTCTCCTATTAGTGATTTGATGCGAAGTCTAGACATTGACATGCGAGGAGAGGTGCGCGAAGATGCAGCCTTGAGGAATGCTGCCTATCAACAACAAACAACATACTCTTATAATAAAAGGTTGAACCCGAACAACTTAAAAGAGGGGGATTATGTACTTAAAAAGGTGATTCAGAAGACCAACAAGCTTGAAGCCAATTGGCATAGGCCTTATCGTGTCTCAGCAGTTGTTTGACTAGGAACTTATCGAATTAAAACTTTGGAGGGGAAAGAATTAAAAAATCCCTGGAATGCCTAGCATCTTAGGAAGTACTACCAGTAATGTATCAAGAAATATCTTTTGTAAGAAATTTACTCCAGTATCAATAAAAAGTTTTTTTTTCATTTTTTCAATTTTTTGGGGAATATTGGTGATATGCATCCCCCAATACTTGATCGGAAGGAATTCAGTAATTGGTCGGACTTTGTCAGGAAAGGCGATAATTGATCGGCAAAACACAAGTCCAAGTCAAAACGGGATTTTAAGTCCTCAGTATTTAATCAAGAAACATCAGGGATAAAACTCTGTATAAAAATCAACAAGTTTTATCCAAACTCAGCAAAATGGAGGGAGAACGTTGTGAAGATTCCTAAATAGGAATGTAGACACATATTTCATATACACGTCGCCACTGGTAACTAATGCTAAACCTAAAAATTTAGGTGCATTAGTAGAACCTATGGCAATACCAAAAGTGATTAGCGCTAAACTTGGATTTTTATCCATGTGCACTAGTGGAACCTGTGGTTACATCAATGGGTATTAAACTTAGGAGTCAAATTATATCAGTAGAACCTATGATAATCTCATTGGTAATTGATACTAAATTCAGGCAAATGCCTAAGTGTATTAGTAGAACTAATGAAACCACAAAGTCATTCAAGCATCCATAAATTAACAATATAAGTTAATAAATTGCATTTCATTTATATTAATGATAATTTCATACAAATATTGTGTATAAATGAAATACAGGAACAAATTATTCTCAAGATTATTCTACTGGATGCTTTCCTTCATCTTTAGAGGAGCTCGATGCTGGTTCCATGCCTGCTGGAGGATCATCCAATGTGTTTGGAGAGTTGATAATGTTAAAATCATGAAATATTCTCCTATTACTGATGCTCGGAGTATTCAACAAATGAGGAGGCCAAACTATTTCCAGCTCATCATGTGGACCATAACAACCTAAGTATTTGGAGATCAGGCATTGATAATGGTTTTTACAGGGATCCAACTAACATCCAGTTTAAAGGGAGGGTCTTAACACTCCAAAAACCCCGAATCATCCCAATACCATAGTTTGATGTCCTGGTCAACCTTTATAACTGTTAGGAAAATTGTCCAGCCCCATTTATAGCCTTCACATTGAGCCTGACTAAAATGATCATCAAATCGTCCAAGGGATTCATTATACCCTTCCATCCAAACTTATCTATGTTGCTTGTGAAACTGGATGGTTAATTTTTTAACCTGGTGTTATAATTTCTTCAATATTCCATCCTTAATATGTAACTGAGAAGACTGGGGGGAAATTTTCTCGTCCTTAGTTTGGATCTTTTGAGATATCTAAGCAATGGCTAAATTTTTTGGCCATTATTTATATAGCCTGATTTACAAGTGTCTGTTGAGTCCTTCCCTCATCAGTCATAGCTCAGCCAGTTATGGATCTTGATCGGGAGGAGGAAGCAAGTTTATATCTTTTTTAAAGCCTCAAGTTCCTCCCCCACACTAGCATTTTCAATTTCTAAAAATGAAACTCCTTCATTAGCAACAACAGTTATAGAAGGAACCTTCAAAAAATTTAGTTCATCCCTCAAACTGTTGTTTTTTTCCTCCAGTAGCTTGGCAATGGCTCTAGCTTCATCAACTCCACACTTAAGTAGGAATTCTTTCTTCTTAATGATAGAAATTTGTTTCTTTAACTTCTCCTCAAATCCCTGAGCTCCACTTAAGGCCTTGTACTTAGCCTCATAATTAGCTTAAAGGAGAGCCTTAGATTCATTATGCTCTTCTTGGAGTCCTTCAATCATCTCAAATTAAGACACGTTATTGGCCACATCCCAATAAAGAAGAAACTTGAGATAAATATATGCATCTTTAGCTTGATCAGTGGCATCAGTCCCAAACAAGTATGATAATTCTTCCTCGGTTAAACTCATAAGATCAACCTTAAAAAAACTGTTGCAGCGCTTGAATAGATCTGAATCATTAGAAGAGAGTTGTTCCATCTTGTCCATGAACTAAAAAAATAAATAGATATTCACTCAACAATAATTAAAGGAATATATAACAACAATCAAGAAAGAATGAACAATCAATAAACGACAGACAGTATGAAGAAGAAAAAAGTCCTTTTATTGATACGAGGGAAAATAAGTACTCCAAATAACAAATGATAGAAAGGAAAAAATACAGAGGACAACTGTAGAGAAAATCTATGCCTTCTCAATATGAGATTTAAATCTAGCTTGGTCGGTAGAAGGGATGGCTGGAGCGACTTTCTCGGCGGATGGGATGACTGACTCAAAAACATTATTAGGTTGATCGGCAAAAGACTCAAGCACCAGAGATGACTACCAAAAACCAACATCATCTTCAACTTCATCATCCGTGTTTGGGGGAGAGCCAGGCTCATGCATTTGAAAGAGTTCAGAGTTTTTTACTGTTCCAACCTCCTTCAGAGCAGCCGACCAACCATCCTTAAAATATTTCTTCTTTTCATACTCAATATGAGTAGAGGCAGCAATGATAGACTTATTCCATCCTTTATTGAAGGATTTTTCTCTATCCTTCTTCCTCTTGTCCTTCTCAGCAGTTAGACTCTTTGTCAGCTTAGTCACCTACTTCTGAGCTTTAACAAACTCACCCCCACCCTTCTGTCGAGCTTCCTCAGTATCGTTTAATTTATTCTCCCAAGTATTCTTTTCAATTGTCAATGCTTATTGGGAGTCAATCAAAGACTTCTTGAGACCAGCAAAAGCGTCCTCAACATTAGTTGAAGAAGAACGAAGAGCATCGCCCTTCCCCAATATCTGGTTGAAATCAACCAGGAACTGCAAAGAAGAGAGGAAAAACCAATACAAGAAGTCAAAGACAAAATAAAAGTATGAAAGATAAAAATAAGAATTCTCATAATGGCAAGGCTTTGAGCAGCCGTTCTAGAAATTTTAAGTTAGGGCATAGATGAAGAAGCACCCCTATGGTCCAGAAGAGTACCAAACTTAATTAATTGATTGGCCAAGTCAAGACCTATGGCTACAGAGGAGCCAACAATAGCTGGAGTAACACCGACCAAGCTTTGTTGGTAGGTATCAACAATTCCTTCAACCTGCTTAGCAGCAGGACCTATCCTCAATATTTTTAAGAGGGAATCATCTCCCGGGGCTTATTTCCAACATCATCTTTCTTTTTGACCCCACCATTCACAGGCTTTTGGGTGACAGCAGTAGCATCATCATCTCCAAGAAGGTTGGGAAAAATTCTTTTGCCCATGGCTACAAAAAAAGGAACGTATGATTCAGGAGAAGAAGAAAGCTCAACAACAAGTGAACCAGTACCTGTTGAAGTGGACACTGGGTCCTGGTCCAAGTCAAGCATAATCTTATTAGGAGCAACAGTAGAAGGTCAGGAAACAAAGGAGGTGACAGAACTCCAGTATTTCATCAAGTATGATGTCGACCTAGTGTGCTCTTCACCAATTTTTTGATGAAGTCCCTAGAGAAACTGAGATCGTCAAGCTTAATGTCACCCTCCTTAGGACACTTCCTATTCCTATCAACTCTAAGAAAACAAACAACCAATGTTAGTTAATATTTCAGCAAGTAATTCAAAAGCATAAATAGATAAAATATATTCAGTACAACTTATGCCAAAACCCTCTTGAGGGCATCTTCAAGAGGTACATATTGCCAATTTTTGGCAATAAATCCATGATCGAAGTAATCCCTATTGAAATCAGGCAGATTGACGACTAGTGCTTTATTAATAGACCTAGTTTACAAATAATATGTACTGTCACTAATGACCCATTTGTAACAGAACATAATATCAGGGATATCGATATGGGTCCCATGGATTTGGTCAAGCCTATGGACACCGTTAATTATTCTCCAGGTGTTGGGGGCTATTCTAGTAGGTACAATGTCAAAGTATTGACAGAATTCCAGACAAAATCTATTTAGGGGAAAAGTAAAGCCGCATTCAGTGATGAATAAAGAATGGATCTAGTGACTTTCAGACAAAGAAAAAACGTCTATAGGGGTTGGGGAACTCTAAGTCTACCAAATATGGTATAATTAATTCCTTTATAAACTCATCCAAAGAGACAACAACGTAAACCATGATTCAATATGAAGAAAAGAAGAAAGAGAAAGAATTCTTACAAAAACTTAAGAATTCAGCAAGAACTAAAAGACAGGAAGAACGATCGCACAAAAGCTTAAGAATTTGCAATAAAAACTTAGAAGGTTTGAGGTAAGAGATGATCGAGATTTTACCGCCTTTTATAGATTGCCCTGAAAACTGGAGAATTTAATGATTAAAGTGATATGACGATTGAAATTTTGGCAACTAAGCATAAAAATACATATTTTCCCCTCGACGATTCATTATAATTCTGGATATTTGCAAAAATGCCATCAGCAGTACACGCTATCAGCAACGTTAATAATTTTACAAGTGTGGGAAGTCGATAATTGACCAAGCATTAGAAATAAAGCCTGAGCTATGACCAAAACTAAATGATCCATACTGTCAAATAAGCATCAAGCATGGAACATTGGGGGCTTCTATTGATACAAAAAATTACGCACTTACGTGGACTAATAAAAAATAGACATGTGTCATCCACTTTAGAAATAATTCTAGTCAGTAAGGCATAACCGCCGACCAAGGCCTGGAATGCCGACCAACATCAAAGTTCCTAACCAACACCAGAAAGCCCGACCAATAGTAAGGAGGCAGGCCATCTTTATCAGCAAAATGCCAACGACCTGAAAAATTATGGACATGTGTACTAATGTAAATGCCTAATTTATAAAGGAATTCCATCCTTTAGTGTTCCATCTATGTGTCTCCCTACTAGGCTATAAATACATTGTATTCCCTTCATCAAGGGCAAGTGATTGAAAGGAGAATACGAGGCAATAATAATCACACCGGACGTTAGCTTTTCTCCATATTCCGAACTACTTTAAAACCGTTTTTGTCTCTTTTTTTTACTTAAAAATATTATTTTTGATTAAATAATTAGACCTAGTCTAGTTTTTATATCAATAGTTACCATCATCACGAAGGGGTCAAGATTCCCTTTGGTCTATTGTGATCGGTTGACTGAGATGGAGTAGTTCTTACTAATTCAGGTGAATTACATGATCAGGCACTGTGCCTAACTTTTCATTGTAGAAAGAGATTGAGCTGGCATTAGGTGCCACCCAATATTGTTTCGGATCAATACAATATCTTGTGTTCCACTTATGGTAGAGTTCTCAGGAATTGATGGGGACAAAGTTGTGTTGAGCATGGCTATTCACCCTAGATAGATGGGAAGCCTAATCAAGTGAATCAGATGTTAGAAGATATGATGTGGACATGTATTCGGGCTTTGCGAGTAATTAGGAGCAGTATTTATCATTAGTAGAGATGCCTATAATAACTCGTAGTAGTTTACTATTTCCATGGCGCCTTTTGAGGATTTGAATGGGAGACCTTGTCGTCCTTCCTTTAGTTGAATTGAGGTAGTGGATAACAAGATATGATGTGGACGTGTTTCGAGCTTTGTGAGTAATTAGGAGCAGTTTTATCATTGGTAGAGTTGCGTATAATAACTCGTAGTAGTTTACTATTTGCATGACGCCTTTTGAGGATTTGAATGGGAGACGTTATCGTCCTTCCTTTAGTTGAATTGAGGTAGTGGATAACAAGCTTCTTGGGTCGGGCATGATTCCAGATACATCAGCAAGGATTTAATTGATTCGGGGTTGTATAAGGATAAAAAAGGACAGGCTGAAGAGTTATGCTAACGTAAAGAAGAGATATTGGGGTTTGATATGGGTGACCAGGTGTTGTTACATGTATCTCCCATGAAGGGAAAGATGAGGTTTATGAAGAAGGGGAGTTGGTGCTAAAGTTTGTGGGGCCTTTCACCATTGCCGAGAGGGTGGGTCGGTTGTGTATACGTTCTTCATACTATAACATTTTCAGTGGGTTCATGATGTGTTTTGTGTGTCGTCATCAAAGAGGTATCTTAGGGATAACGTAGTATATCGGTGTATAATGTTAGAGGATACTTTTTGCCATTTTTGTCCGTAGTGAGTAGGACTTTGGTCAAGATGGTACCATAAGAGTGTGTACAGTGGGGACACCATAATGTCGACGTGAGTCAATTTGGGAGTGTGAGGATGAAATGCAGAAAAATTATCCGAAGAGATTTGTACCATGTTTTTCTAAATTTCGAGGACAAAATTCCATTGTTAGGTGGGAAGTATGTAACACCCCGTAGTTTCAAAGCATTTTAAATTAGACGTGTGCACGCAATTTTAATTGAACCGAGAAAGAAAGTGACTTAAATAATAATTAGCGAATAAAAGGATTAATATTTATTTATATTTATATTTACTTGTGTGATAATTAAATGAAAACATGTTAATTTATGTCGTAAGTGAGTTAAAGCGACAGGTTTATTGGTATCTCATTCGGGACATGTGAATAGAGTTGTGTCGGCCATGAGATATAAATTAATTTTAAATGATTTGGATAGTAATTTTGAGTGAGCCAATGGTTCGAAATTGGTTGAAAGAGTCCGAAATAGTTACTCGGGTGTTATAATTAAGTTTCGGGGGCTTTTTAGGCTAAATAGGAGCCATAAGAGGGTATTCAGGTCATTTTACTTATAAGGGCTGACTCAATTTCGGGATTCGAAGTGTTTTGGTTTATATCTAAGTAATGTGGATAGAAGGGGAAGCTATCCATCCACCTAAGAGGCTATGGTTTTGAGAGAAGAGAGAAAAAAGAAAAGGGAGAAAAATTAAGAGAAAAGGGATCCGGGGTGGTGATCAAGTTCATCCAGAATGGAGATCATTGTCAAGAGAGGAATACAAGAAGAAAATATCATACGCCCATCACTCTCAAGGCACGTAATCAACTTGCTTTAATGTTATTATGTTGTTTTAAATATTCATGCTAATTGGTGTAGGAAAATACAATTTTTGGGGTGGGAGTACCATGCAAAATTGGGTTTTGAAATAAGAAAATATTAGAAAATGAATTTAATTAGGAAAATATTATATATCTTATGTGATTCGAATGATAAAGATAGGTTCTTGAATGATTTAAAAGAGAAAAGATCGAATCTTTATACTAGGGTTCTAATAGCGCAGAATTCTTAATATAAATTATTGTTGGATGAATTAAATGTGTTTTCGGGATGATTTTCATGTAGATAATTGTTGTTGCATGGTTAGGGATAGATTAGAGTTCATATATGGGATATGTATGAAGGTTAGAACCACAATGGATGAAGGGAGAAGGAAAAATCCCATCAGAAGTTCAGTCTGGCAACTGAACAAACTGAACCGGTTTGCTAACCGAACTGGTTTGATCGAGCCAGTAAACCAGTTCGATTTTCCTGGATTGCCCCACTTGCCTCATGTGATTTTTTCGAACCCTTTCAGGATCGGACATGGGATTTAGGGTCTAAGGATGAAGTTGGGCTTCTAGAAATTCATAATGAAGGTAAGAAATGTCGTAGGCTAACCGGGGATGGATTCCGAGTGTTGATGCAAAAAACTAGACGAGGCTAATTAATTGATAATAGATAAATAGAAATAAGAGACAATAGATTTTTAAAGTGGTTCATCTTAAGGAAAGATCCTACATCCATTGTTGTGTATTGCCTTTGGATTATTCAATTCCTCTCTTTTCGTGTCTCCCTGTATGTAGGGTTTACAATTTATTTAAAGTCCCCAAGGGGTGTACAAGAAGTGGAATATCAAAAGATGGAATGTCTTTATATCGTAGACATTTACATTTGTACAATCATTAATATATACAACTATTGGTGTTTTCATGTCATGTTGGTCGGTATTCCAATAATTGGTTAGTATTCCAAAAATTGGTCGGCATTACTGGAGTTGGTCGGTATTCCATCCTTAATAAGTAGGATTAATCTCCCACTGTATAACACGTGTCAGTATCTGAATGGTTCATGTAGATAGATAATTGTTGGTATCAACACCGAGTATGAAATTATATGAACAATTATGTGAATGCAGTCGGGTGAAAATCTAAAAATTGGGTTAGGATTTCGAGAACGATTAGGATAGTTCTTGGGTTGGATAGCATGACTAGACATAAGTATAAAGTCAAAGAGTTAAGCAATAAGTAAGTGAATACTTAGCTAAGAATGAGATGGTGGTATAAACTTTGTGATGTGATAGGCTAGTGCTAAGAGAGATATTATGCACGTTGGGCAATTATATACATATATATATATAAATACGTTTTGAGTGTGACCAATATATATATGTCTATGTGTGAATGCCTTTATGTGAACATACCTAATCAAATATGCTATCATTGGAGGTTGCGCGTAGTGGCCAGTCTATCCTGGTATTAACCAACAGGTGTTAGATTGTTACCTAGGTCATAGTACTGTTACACGACCATTATCTGTGTGCGTTGATAACAGAGTTTTGAGTCCTACTTGGGTATTGTGGTATGGCTATGACCCATGGATGTATGTTTATGATCGCCTCCATTATGCGTTTACGATTTTGGGATCGGTGATGAGATTCCGACCCGATGGCACAGGGATGGTATAGGACGTATTTGGTTCCTGATCGCAAACTAGGGAATGCATCCGGGAAGCCATTTCAGGGATGCATTATATATACGTGTAAAAGAGTGTTATATGTATAAGTGTGCTAAAATGATTATGTGAATATTAAATTATAACTAGTGTAAAATTGCATTACTTGTATAGCGATATGAATATAATTGAGATATACTACGTTATAGCTTATGTGATAGTTATGTGATACACAAAGTAAAGTGATATACGAGTAGCATGATTGGGCTAGCAGATTGGATTATGTTAAGAATGGCTAGACTAGTTGGGGGTAGGATAACTAGGTAATTAAAATAAATGCGTTAGGTGCGCATTATAGATGAGGGGTGAGGATACTCTCAAGTGAGTGAGACACCAGATGAACATGAATAATTCTTACTGCATGCATTTAAATACTTGCAACTATTTTCAAAATGTTTTTGGCGCTAACCCATATCAAAAATATTTTCAAACCCTTTTTAGTGCTTAGCCACAGGGACGCTAGGGTTAGCTTTTCATCCCAGTCAGACAATGTTGCAACAGTTGTGGATATATGCAGGATTTCCTTAGACGCATCTTTTCATTCTATCTAGTTTGAATGTTATTCCAATATTTTTATTGGGCATGTCTCCCACAGTTGGAAAACTTTGTTATCAAACTTTGTTTATTGTATTTCATTTAGCATTTGTATAATTGTACTTGGTATTTACCGAGAGTTTATTCAGTTATTTATTTGTTTATGCTATCAGTACTCAATATATTTTGTTGTTATGGATGTTTATCTTATATGGTTGAATGGTTCAATGAAGCATGTTAATAAGTTTTGAAATTTTGACACTGGACTTAATAGGTTATTAATTTAATAAATTGGTTATCGACAGTGATGCTAAGAATGAAACCAAAGATGATTCTCATTTGATTTAGCGATGGCCTAATCAACCGGTATTATAATAGGTATGGTGTCACAATAAATATTTACAACATCCCCAGAGTAGGACCTCATGGATGCATACCTTGTCTGCTATCTGGCTCCAGGCATACCACGTATCACAACTGGGCCCCTGGGTCGAAATCTCACCACCGAACCCAAAACTTAAACACAACCAATGGAGGTGGTCATAAACATATGTCCCACATCGCTAATAATCGGTCTCCAGACCAATACCTATGCTCACTTATAGATTGTGGCAATGCAACAGTAATATGTCCTGGGGAAACAACCCAACGCCTACTCGTTAATGCCAGGGTGAGCTTCCCACTATGCGCAACCTCCTAATGATAGACTGCCGAGTAGGTATATATCAAACAGATAAACAACAATCACACACATATTCACTATATATATATATATATATATATATATATATATATATATATATATATATATATATATATAGAGAGAGAGAGAGAGAGAGAGAGAGAGAGAGAGAACTGACCACGTACGGGAAACCCCATAGCGTACTAGTCTACCAATCCCAAAATCCTAACTGACTTCCCAATTTACGATTTATCATTAGTAAGTGTTCACTCACTCGTAATCGATTCGTCTCACTTGAATTCAACTAATAGTTGGCCTAAAACATATCGACGCTCTCACAATATTCCAAGGTAATCCCAACCCATTCCGAAAACCTATACACCTATTTATCCAACATTAACAATTCAAAAATAATGCAATAAAAAATCGAGACTTGCCAACAAATCAAACTGATTAGCTTGGTAGACCAAACCAGGCTGGTCAAGCGAACCGATTTTCTCTCCCAGTGAACCTATTCGGTTTGCTGGGCTACCCTTCATCTTCAACTTTGGGTTTACTTTCCAAGTCCATCAATAGAGGTCCCAAGCCTCCCAAAATAACTAATTATGATCCCACACACACACACACACACACACACACACACACACACACAGATATATATATATATATATATATATATATATATATATATATATATATATATATATATATATATATATATATATATAAATCCCATAAGTATTTTAAACATGATCTAAGCCCGAATAAAAAATTTATTCAACCAAAGATTCTTATTTATTGATTCGATTCAGACGTTCTAAAATCAATCAAGTGTTTAACTCATCATTCCAAAACACCCATCAAAGTTCATCTTTTCATTGAATAATCACAAATTTAATCACTAAATTCGTTCATATTAGCCCCCATTCAAATTAATATTGTTAAATCACATATTAATACTCTTAGTTGTCTCCATGATTCATTCTCAATTTCATATTTAATCTTTGTTAACTATGAACATAATTAACTACAATATGAAAAATTTTAAGCAAGTAAACAGTTGCCTTGATGGGTGATTATCTGAAGCTTGACACGTTTTTGTTGATTTGATTCTAGATAGGGCTTCACTCTTTTCCAAGCCTTCCTCCTCTTCTTTTCTCTTCTCTCTTGTTGTACCCCTTAATACCACTAAATATAGGTTAATGGCAGTTGGTATCCACCCCACTAACCCACTAGTAATCCATTTAAAAACCCTAATTTCGTATTTTTGTTAATTTTTAAGGGTAAAAAGATGATTATGCCCTTATATGAGCCATTCTATGTCTAACAAACCCCTGGAACCCAACTATAACCCCCAGGTACCTATTCTGGACTATTTTGACCAATTTCGGATCACTGGAGCACTCAAAAAGGCCATTTGAGTTACCAAACTAAGAATTTTCAACCATTACATTAACTGGGCTCGACACGTGTGTAAAGTACATGTTGCCCTTAAACCATTTAATCCATCATATTCACTCTCTAAATGACATGATATAATAATTCGTCATATTTACTCTCTAAATGACATAATATAATAATTTCCATATCCTTATTTACGTATTACTTGCAAGTAAATAATTTTAATCATAAATATTAATACCAAAACTCACTAATTAATATTTATCGAAACCAATTAAAATTTTCAATTGAAGAAATAATTTAATGCGCACGTGGAATAAAATGCTCTCAAAAGTATGGGGTATGACATTCTCCCCTCTAAAAATGGAATTTCATCACCAAAATTAAAACGTAACTGATAGGAAAAGCTCTGGATACTTTTTTCGCATGTCATCCTCCCTCTCCCAAGTCGACTCGTCCGCATTACGATGCCCCCATTCCACACGAACTAATAGTACTACCTTTGATCAAGGTTTTCGCTCGCTACGATCTAAAAGGGAAATCAATCTCTCCTTATAAGTAATGACCAGCTGCAAGTCTATCTCCTCTAATACGATATGATGGTATTCCAACTCATCCCTAAGATACCTCGTCAATGATGACACATGAAATACACTATGAATACGTAACAAATTCTCTTGGAAGGCAAGTCTATATGCAATTGTACCTACCCTCTCATTGGTGGACAAAGGCCCCACATATCTTGGTACCAGGTTCAATATATTTTTGAACCGCATCACTCTCTTTATGGGAAATACTCGTAAACACGTAATCACCCACGTCAAACTCCAAGTCCTTTCGGTTCTCATTAGCATAACTCTTTGATAGTCCTAAGCTAATCGAATACGACTCCTGATTAACTCAATCTTCATCAAAGTATCCTGAATCACATTGGGCCTGAGAAGTTTGTTGTACCCCATCTCTAACTAACATGAGGGAGAACGACATGGTCTGCCTTATAAGGCCTTGAAAGGTGCCATGAAAATAGTGAATTAGTATGAGTTTTTGTATACAAAGTCCACCATTGGTAGGTACTTCTCCCAGCTACCCTTAAAATCCAAAATACACATCCTAACCATATCCTCTAGCATCTGATTCACCTTCCCCATCTGCCCTATGTCATTGTAAAATGTGATTTCATCCCCAATGCCTCCTGAAAGATTTATTAGAAATGGACACAAATATCTTGTCTTGATTAGAAATAATGTTGAGCGATACTCTATGCAGTCTCAATATCTCTGTAATGAATAGTTGAGCATACTGCCCTATTATATTATCGACCGGAATAGGTAAAAAATTAGTTACCTTAGTCAAATGGTCCATAATAAGCCAAATGGAATCATGACCCCTCTGTGACATCAGCAACCCCATGATGAAATCCATTGATATCCTCTCCAACTTCCATACTGAAATTTGTAATGGTTATAAAACCTTAGTTGGTCTCTGATGATTAACCTTCACCATCTATCAAGTGGTGCACTTGGAGATTAACTCTGTGATGTCTCACTTCATATCGTCCCACTAATATTCTAGTACATCTTATACCCTCCTAGATGAATCAAGAATCGTGACTTGTTAGACTCCTCCATAACCGTGTGTCGTAGGTCCTCATCATCCAGGATAATCAACCTCCCATTAAAGCGTAAGTCACCCTCAGAACTGACTAAGTATGACTTTTCTTCGTCTGCCAAGAACTGTCACACCTTCTCCTGAAATGAAGGATCTCCTACTTGTTCCTTCATAACCCTAAAAATGATCTCGAGTGTGATGGTCACCACTTCTATATAAGTCCCATTTTGCTTTCAAAACTGTCGCCAACTGCCCCATAGGCTTATGGATCAACGCATCTGCCACCACGTTAGCCTTTTTCATATGGTATTGAATGTCGAACTAGTAGTCTTTCAAAAATTCAAGCCTCCAGTGATACCTCATATTCATCTCCTTTTGCTTGAAAAGATACTATAGTGACTTATGGTTTGTGAACAAACGGAATGTCTCCCCTAATAAATAATTGATCCAAATCCTTACGGCAAAAACAATTGTTGTTAACTCCAAGCCCTGCGTGGGATAGTTTTTTCATGGGGCTTAAGCATGCGAGACACAAAAGTTATAGCATGCTCCTCCAGTAGTAGAACTCCCCCGAGTCCCTATAAAGGCGCATCAGTAAAAATAAGTACTCTACTCCTATCCTAGGCAATACGAGCACTGGTGCTGAAGTTAAATTAGCCTTTATCTCATCAAAATCTAATTGGGAGTAATAATCTCACAAAAAAGGTACGCCCTTATAAGTCAAATTCATCAAGGGACCCACAATCTTCTAAAACCTTTTGATAAATCGACAGTAGAAACTCGTTAATGATAATAAACGACGAACCTCTGTCAGTGTCGTGGGTTGCACCCACTCCCTCACCACACACACTTTACTTGGATCCATCAAAATTCCCCTAAAAAAGACTATATAACCTAAGAACTATAATTTTGATAACCATAATCCACACTTTTTGAACTTGGCATACAACTGATTCTAATACCCCGCACTTTTAAGAAATTTTAATTTACATAAATGGGTATAATTTGGATATTTTAGGAATTTCTCTCAGAAATAATTTTTGGAGTTTACGAGGGTTAGATGGTTTTCGATGTGTGTTATATTTACTTTTGGGATTAAGTGAATGAGTCGGAGTATTTTAATTATATGTCGCAGTTAGGGAAAGCGACAAAGGATAATATTTTAATTGGAAAACACGTATTAAGATGTGTTGGGTTTAACCAGTGAATTGTAGTTAAGTACCTCGGATGGAGATTTCGAGTGCGCGATTGGTTTCAGAACGACTGAGATAGTCAGAATAGAGTATCCGGGAGTAGTGTATGGATGCCGAAAATTTTTGGACCAGTAGGGACTCGTAATTGAGTAAACGAGTCATTTTTGGGATTATAAGGGATAACACCTTATTTCTCCCTATATAAGTCACGAGAGAGGGAAAGAAAATAAAGAAAGGATAAGAGAGGAAAGGAAGAGAGAAAAGAGGAAGAAAAGGGAAATTTCGGCTAAACTCCGCGGGATTCGACTCGAGGTCATCGAATTTTATCCACGAGGCAAGTGTTTACTTGCTTTATTTAGTTTAGTGTGTAAATTTCATATTGTAGTTGGTAGAGACAGACAATAAAGATTTTTGGGATGGGTTTTCGTGAATAAAAACTGGTTTTTCGAAAGTTTAACGAATAACCCCGAATTATATCTAATTTGAGAAACTTAGAAATTAACAGAAAATAATTGTTGGATATGGGTTCTAGGATGATTAGAACCCTTTTTATGTTGTTGATTGTGTTAGAAAGAGGTTTGGAGAGTGTATAAAATCTTGGGTAATCTTTAATGGACAAAATAGCTTCTCGGAGAAGAAGTTGTCCGGATCGATCGATCGATGGCTAAGGGTCGATCGATTGACCCTTCATGATTTTTGGCGATTTCGGCTAGTGTTGTTTAAATGGGATGAATTCCAAACATAATTGTTTCTAGCTTATTTAATTCAGGAAATAAATATTCAATTAGGGAATTAATATCTAGCCATTTGAGGGAATTTATGGGGCTAGGAGGGTGTTATAATCGTGTGGCACTAAAAGTATAATTTTCGAGGAAAATAAATAAATTGAATAATTAGATAATTGGGGTTACCAAAAAGAGAGTGGGGACTTCTAAATTATTTTTGGAGTGAGATTTATATCTTGGGTTAAGTGAGTAAAATCCATGACTTATTTATTTACGGATGTTCGGGACGAGTAACACCCGAGGGAGTATTTTAGCGAGCAATTATATATAGATAATTGTGCGCTTAGAAAATGTAATTATATGCTGACTAATTGAGAAAATCCTATGAGGCGACTAGGATGAAATTTGGGATATAGGTTAAAGAGGATTTAGCGGTCACCCGATACACCTATTGATGACGGTTATTACAGGTGGTGTGATACTTATGGAATTCAGATAAGTTGAGAGTATACTTATCTAGTTAGTACAAATTTGTATGTTCGGGTTTATATATAGATCCTTAAAATCGATTAAGGTACGAGTTATATATCAAGTGAGAGAATACTTTTGGGTTTAGTATCGTAAGTGTGTGAATATTTAAATACTATTACGAATGGGAACATTCGAGATTATTGTCTATCGCTATGAGAGTTTGGCAATTATAGCCATATATATATATATATTGGGAAGTGATATTATAAATATATATATACGAAAGTTGTTAAAGTATATATATATATATATATATATATATATATATATATATATATATATATATATATATATATATATATATATATATATATATATATATATATATATGTATATATGTGTGTGTGTGTGTGTGTGAATGGTATATTTATGTGAAGCATACCCTCTCTAATGCTATCATGGGAAGTTGTACAATGTGGGTGAGGCCCCTGGCTTGAGGAGCAGGGAGGGTATAGTCCCCACGTCATGGCGTCCAGTTTATATTGTGTGATTTTTATTAGGGGTGAGACACGGTAGGTATGTTTCATCTCATTTTCGGGGAGGAACTATTACCGCTTCCCAAACGTTGTGTTTTAGTTTTTACCAAGTCGGTGTGAGTATCCGACAGCTGGTACCCAGGATGGTATATGAGTAATTCCTTGGAATATAATAGCATTGAGAGACTGCATCCTCGAGTTATAGCTTGGTAGGACGGTTATTATACTTGTTGTGTATAGTATATTGCTTGTATATGAAAGTGAGATATCATATAAAGTAAGCATATATAAGGATGGAAAGAATGATAATGTGTATTCCCCTTCCAGTAGATTTATATTTGGACTTATATGAATTTGAATCATGGGTTCTAATGAGAACTATATATATATATATACACACATTATGTACTGAGGGCCAAATGGATCTCGACGATCAACATTGATAGGTAGTAGTGTATCAGGGGGGTTCCTTGTTTGGATTTCGCTCCGCGAGACGCCCCACGTATGAACGTAGTGTAGTGTTGGGAATGGGGAGAAGTTTAGCCCTTAGTACTTGGGTTTATAGGGATCTTTTTAGAGATTGGGTGAAACAAATTAGTTAGGCAAGGTAGCTTAATTCGATTGTTTAAAGGATATGCGATAGGTGTTCACTATTAGAAGAGGGGTGAGGGGTATCTCATGGGAGTGTGATACCAATTTAAATATGAGAGAAATCATATTTTAAAAATAAATCATTTATGCACTAGCAAAATCTTTTCACAACTCAGACTTTGACCCGTTTATCTATTTTTCACTCTTTTTCTATATGTATGTATATATATACAGGTGTCCATACACAGGGATGCTTGGATGATGATTCCTTCGAGTCAGACGCTTGCTACAACAACTGTGGATGCATACAGGTTTACTGTAGACGCTTCTATCCTTGTAATCTAGATAGGAGGTACAGTAAAAACTCTCGGGCCGAAAGCCCAATTGTATTAAAGTATTCTTTTACCGCACATTGATTTACGGCTATTCAATTTGGTTGTACTATGTTAAACCGAGTGTTCGGTTATTTTATTTCATTTTCAGTTTCATATATAAACTGTGTGGATGTTTTATTTTAATGGTTTGTTTAAAAAGATTAGTTAAATAAAATTTTGACGCAGCCTAATAGGTTAATAGTAATTAAATGGGTTTTCGATAGTGATGCTAAGAATGAACCATATGAGACTACTATTTTAGTTTGGTATAGGATTGATCGCTCGATATTTTATTAGGCGGGGTGTCACACTGATGATCCCGTAAATTCTAAAGAACCATTCGTAAATGCTCTACGTGCTCGCCCTCTGTCTAAGAATAAACCAGGATGTATCCCAAACGTCATAACCCTGAACTTGTAAAACTCGTATCTCATAAAAAAATGAGGTCTTAGGGTAATTTTTCTCCACGATTTGTAACTGATGGCATCCTGACCTCAAACCAATCTTCGAGAAAAAGGATTCTCCTCTTAACTAATCGAATAACTCATCGATATTTGATAATGGATACTTATTACAAATTGTGACTATTTTTTAACTCCCGATAGTCAATACACAACCTTAACGACTTGTCTTTCTTCTTAACAAATAGTATTGGAGCACCCTACGGTGAGGTACTCTTATGGATAAATCCCTGCCCTAAAAGAGGATAAATTTGGTCTCTCAATTCTCGTATCTCTAATGGAGCTATACGGTACATATCACATTATATCGGTCTAGTCCCTAGCTCTAAGTCTATCACAAACTCAATTTCTAGACTCGACAGTAACTCCTATATCTCCAGAAATACATTAATAATGTCCCTAACTACAGGCATCAAATCTAATGAGACGATGGTACCCTCTAAATTCTCCTCTTCGATGTAAAATGAATGAGTTCTTGACCCTCCCTTGGGATGAAGCATCACCCCAAGAAACATATGCTGCCCAAAATAGCGAACACAATAATCCTACTATAATTTCCACCTCAGATTCACTATTGGGCTCAGTAATGTCCACATGGTAAGTGGTGGTCTTCTTCTTTATTTTTTATGGATCCTCTTTCTCAGAAGAGGATTAATAGCATTCTCGAGTTACTTTTTGATCACCCCTCACCACACCTACTCTAAAGTTGGGAGGGAACTTCAAACATTGATGGACCATTAAGGGAACTGCTTCAAACTTCTTTAATCCCACTATGTCCATGATGACATTATAGGTCGATTGTACGTTCTTATCCATCACAAAGAAATGAACTTTATCGATCCGACTTGCTGGCCAAGTGCCGAGCAAAACCTCTAGCTTGATTGTTCCCAAAGGATAAACTCTTTCACCAGAAAAACTGATCAAAGGCCTTCGGTACATATCTGGTTGAGTGAGCTTCAAATCTTGCTTTTGAAAATAGGAATAAAACATGATATCTGTTGATCTACCATTGTTAATCAACACCCTAGAAATGATTATGTCCTGGTATATGAATTTGACAACCAGGGGGTCATCTTGGGGGTAGAGAACTCATAGCAAGTCATTTTTGGAAAACCTAATTACAACATTTCCTTATTCACCTTCCTTGGCCTATACTCTTCAGCTAAATTCATCCTATCAATGAAAGATCAAGCTAAATCCTCATTGAGGTAAGATTTTCTCTTAGTAGTGTGATCTCTACCTCCATCATCTCCTCCTGTAATCATCGGGAAATCGAAGGTACAAAAATGAAGTGTAAATACCTCACGCTCGGGTTTGGGAAGTCGGTATCATCTTATGATTTTTTTAATTTCTTCCACGTGCTTGCATGGAGAATTTGACCTATGCCGAGCTCCTCTGTTATCCTGTCGATCAATAAACTTGCCCAGTTTTCCTCATCAGATGAGGGTTTCAATCTCATTTTGCAGAGTAATAGAACGATCTGTAGTATGACCATGATCCTTATGAAATTCATAATATTTTGATTTGTCCCTCTTCCCAGCAGGTGCTCTTAACTTCTCGGGCCAACGTACCTCCTTGCTATGTTAATTTCCTCCAAACTATGGTGAATGCCATCATTAATGGATTGTAAGTGTTGTATTTCCTGATCCTATCATCGATCTTCTTTTTCCTTGAATCCTTCTGCTCCTTGTGTTCCTTCTGCTCCTTCTTTTTGATTTTTCCCTCAAACTTCATTCTCGAGCCTTATTTCGCTCCCATAGCTTCCTCGTCGTTCATTATCTTGGTTGCTTTGTCCATTAATTTAGTCATAGTCTTGGGAGGACCTTTGGCAAGTGTGTAGTAAATCTTCTCGGGAAACAATCCACTCAAGAGAACTTCTCATTGTTAAAGCGAGTGATGTAATCCCTAGTGCTTTTTCCTACCCACTGCCTCACATTTAGTAGGGGAGCTATTCTTTTTACAGACTTGGCTTTAAAGAAGAAGTTGCCATTAAATAGTTTGGCAAGGTGGTTGAAACAAGAAATTTATCCTTGAGGAAAGATGTTGTACCAAATCTGAGCAGGACCTATGATCGTACTTGAGAATGCGCTATATCTCATTTCATCAGGAACATCATAAATATTAGCTACTGCTTCCATTTTCCCAACATACTTAAGAGTAACCACGAGAGCTTTGAACTTAGAAGGAGTAGGAAAATCCACTATAGCTTGGAAAAATGGAGACCCTTTCGTAAAGCTTCGTTACAAAGGGTTCTTTGCCTTTATAATATCTCCCATCCTATCTTCCAATCATTGAATAGATCCCCTTCCATGAATTATTTCCATTATCAGATTTATGAGTGATAGCTAAGTTATTATGACTAAATGTTTGGGTTGAACTCCCCTCATGTGAGGTATGTATGACACCCCGACTAATTAAATACCGGGTAGCTACTCCTTTATTCAAATTAATACAAAATGTCAAGTTGGTTCAGTTCATAGCATCACTGTCGAAAAACGATTTAATAATTACTAGCTACCTAATATTTAAAAAGTGAGTTGTCAATTTTAATTAAATACGATTAACATACAATCCATTTAGATTATGAAATACAATACCACAACCATAACACAGTCACAATAGAATAATGATGAAATGACAATGAATCTGGAGGAATACTCCTCTAATAATCCAAATACTGAATACAACCAAATACAAAGTCTGAGTCATAAATTAAATACATTAAACACTGAAATGAAACTGAATAGATAAGATGTCTCTAGAAAAATGGTGCGACATGCCCGATAGATGAGTAAATTTGAAGTAGAGTCAAGATAGAAAGTGGAGACGTCTATTATCGAGGTCCTGTCACTTCCAGAACAGCTACAGCACGTCACCGGAATGGAACTCCTACGCTTGGTGTCCTTGTGGCTGGGCACCTGAAAGGTTTTACAAGAAAATATATTTGAAAGCAAACGGGTCAGAGCCTGATTATGAAAACAGTTTAAAATACAACAAGTGTTTATTATCATTAAACAGTGAATATAAAATACATGATAGTGTGTGCACTCACATGAGTTCCTCACCTCTCAACTAGTTGTGCACATCTATCGTACCCGTACCCGTTCTAGTTATTCTACTATTAAACTAGTCCAATTCAATATCTGATTTTTACTATACTAATCATGGTTTAATTCCCGATGTCTTAATATAAACTGAGAGTTTTACGTTCATTCCTCCGAATTAGTTACAATAATTACTAAGTGTTTTCCCATTTTTAACTCTACAAAGATATTACATTAATTCACACTTGTACTTATATAAACAGTTCATTTCAATAATTCAGTATATCAATCTCATCATAATATACACTAATGGCACCCCTAGACTAAGCTGCGGTGCACACATACTCTGCTATCAAATCCCGGTACATCACGTACATAAGGATCACATATTCCGAGTCTCTTAGGAACCGTTTTGACAAGTAATAAACCCATATAATGGAGGCGAACATAGTTCACATCACATGGGTCACGCACATACCTACGCTCCCATGATCAACAGACTTATTAACTCTTTAATAAGTCATTCTCTGACCTATGTCCTCGAGGTACCAATCTAAATCCCCCCGTAGGCACACAAAGATTAGATGGCCCTGATCGAACGTCGACCTCCCGTGATAGCAAGTATGGTAGGTATGTTATACATAGATAACCACATATACTAAGCATTCACACATCTTATATATCTTGTAATATTAATATAGGTATATTTACATTCCTATACCGTCATTAAATGTTGCACGTTTACAAATCCCCGAATAATATACATTAAAAGTTGTCATCCCTTCTCACGTCATAATATTAGGTACTTATTTCCTAACCCATAAATGTCATCTGGTTTACTACAAAATCCTAAGTTTTACTCCTCAACGTACTCAAATCTCACAACTATATCCACTAGTCAACAAGGGAAGGTTAACACTCATTTAAATAAGTCTACTCGAAGTTCCAAATAAAATCAGGCCTAGAAAGGCCATTCTGTCAACTCGTTAGAAATCTCGTTCGAACGAGGTTGTTCAAACGAGGGTCATTCGAACGAAGTCTTCGAACGAACTCGTTAGAAGGGATACTATCATCTCATTAGAAGCTCGTTCGAACAAGGTCGTTCGAATGACCTGGGTAAGTCTTCTAACGAGATGGCAGAAAACGCCTAGAAATTTCCCAACTCGTTTTTCTTCATTTTTCTCTTCTCTAAATCCATCCTAAGATCAACCAAATTACATTTTAATGTTTGTAAACTATTTTAAGTCATCCTAGGTCACTCCTTAACATATATTTGGGGTCAAATCTTACTAATCAATATGTCAAAATCATAAATCCCCAATTCTTGTCCCAAACCCTATGAACATGAACTCATAATTTAATTGGCTACCAAGACTCTTATAAATCCATTTTTAAATCATCCAAAGTTACATTTTTGCGTATTTAATTCGTCCATAATCATTCTACATGCAAATCCCTACCCAAAATCACGAGTTTCACAATAATTCCATTGAGTGTTTTTCATCAAAACTTCCAAGACATAAACAATTTCTAGACTAAACATGGAGGAAATATTCATTGCAATTAAGGACATCAAATCACTTGCCTTAAATCCGATGTTCTGATTCGTTGGTGATGATGAAGGTTGGTTCTTTCTTCTTTTCGGTCACAAATTCCTTTCAAAATGATGGTGGTGAGATGGTTTGGCTTAGATTCTCCTTTAACCTCTATTATAACTTCTCTAAAAAACTTTCGTAGCCCACTCTCTCACTTTTGGCTGATAATGGCCTTAGTGGCCTCTTTAAAATTATAAAAATAAACTCTAAAATTCGTGGGTTTTAATTCCTCAATTTTTTAAATTACCAAAATACCCTTCTAGATTGTCGGTTTGGCCTAAAAATGCCCCGGGACCCAACCTAAACCCCGGGCTATTATTTTCTGACTATTTTGACCCTTCCAGACATGTTGGCACACTCAAAATGACCACTTGGTTGATAAAAATATAATTTACTTTTAATTTAAATAAATTTAGTCCTGACGCGACCGACACGCGCATCCCAACTAAATTTCCCAAATTGTCGTATTTCTATCTCGCGAGAATTTTAATATCTTTGATACTCATATATTACCATATATACTTAGAAATATTCAATTTTAACATCATACTCAAATACTAACTCACGTCTCGCTAGTATTTACATCCGGATTAATTTCCAGTTAATTCTCATTTAGTTTAATTAATCCCTTAAATAAAAATCAATAAAATTACGGGGTATTACAGTGTGCTCGACATAGATATATCGTCAGGCATCTGATCTGGATTGGGCTAATCCCTCACTTTGATCGGCTAGTCATTGAATATTCCTCGATAATACCCTAGGAACATTTCTATTCCTTCTGGGTCCCAGACGATCAATGGGAGATGCTCTGCTCAGTCTTTCTAACACACTTAATCTTTCAGGAGTAAAGGATTTCTCATCATAAGGTTCTGAAGTTCTAAGAGAAGATCTTACTCCTGGGTGGTAGGACGTATCTCTGGTAGTCCTGGATTGACTGTGCCTGCTAGTTCTTAGAGGTGGTGGTGGCATATTTCAATTCATCTGACTAAAAAAGATGGGAGATCCATCTTGTAATGTCTGGTCCAATTGCCTAATAGTATCCTGTATAGTCTCTTATCCTTTGGCAAGACTAGCCAATATTATAGTCAGATCATTATTTATTAGAGTAACATATCGAATAGGTGGATTTCCATCATTTCTGGCACTGGATTTAGAAATGTCAGTCATTTGCGAAAGGCTGGTGAATGAATGGGTGAAAATGTTTAGCAATACGTCCCATAGATGGTGCCAATATGTTGATGTAAAAAACTAGTCTAGGTTTAATTATTTAATCACAGATAATATTTGTAAGTAAAAGAAAGAGACAAAAAGGTTTTTAAAGTGGTTCGGCTTATGGAGACTTGTGTTCTCCTTTCAATCACTTGCCCTTGATGAAGGGATTACAATGTATTTATAGCCCAGTAGGGAGACAAATATATGGAATGTTAAATGATGGAATGCCTTTATAAATTAGGCATTTACATCAGTGCATAATGTCCATAATGTTTCTGGCTATTAGAGTTTTACTGATAAAGTTGGTCGGCCTCCCTATTGTTGGTGAGGCTTCCTGGTGTTGGTTGGGCTTGCTAGTGTTGGTCGGCATTCCAGGCCTTGGTCGGTGGTTATGACTTGCTGATTAGGATTATTGCCGTAGTGGATGACACATGTCTATTTCTGATTGATCCACGTAAGTGCGTAATTTTTGGTATTAACAGTAACCTAAAAATGAAATTCATCAGTATACACTCCCATTCCCTCACTGAAATCTCCAATTATTATGGAACTTTGGTTGAGCACCTAGGATTAATCTTCTCCATCTTACGAGTGATGAACCAGGAGATAACTTTGTTATGTCTCTCTCCACACCTACCCACACATACTGTATCCAATATTATATAGTACATCTTTATTCGCCTCCCGAGGTTCACTAAAAATCGTAACCCATACGTCTACTACATAACCACATGGTTTGTAGTTCCTCCTTATTAAGGACAATCAAACTACTATTGATTCACAAGCCACCCTCAACATTGACTGAGTATGACTCCACTCTACCTTCCAAAATTGTTGGACCCACCCTTGACAAGAAGGATCCCTTGTCTGTGTCTTCACAGCCCCTTAACCTATCTCAAGTGTGATGGTTCTCCATGCTATAAATACCCGGACTATCTTCTTCTCTTAACGAAGTTCAGTCCACCTCACCATTCTAAATCTGTTGCTAACTATCCTATAGGCATATGTCTCAAATCCTTTACCTCGACGTTATATTTTCTTTGATGATAATGAATATCGAACTGACCAGGGCTCCCACACACCCTACACTACATGCATACTCACACAGATACCACTGATGCAACCTCCCTACATCAAAATCAACCCCGTATACTTTGCATGACTATTTAGTAATGGTAGACTCGATTTGTCTACTAATTGCGACACAATTCTTCTTGAGATTTCCCCACTTATCAACTAGTGGTGCAAACATTCCCTAATGCTCTCTTCATAACACTATTTAGCCTCGCTCGCCTAAATCATATAATAGTTCTATGCTCGAAGCGTTATGTATTCACACACTAGTGACAAACATACTAAACCATTGCCCTAGAGTACAAACATCTCCCAACTCCCAATGCTTACTAAGGTTCATGCGGGGAACATCTTGCTAGCAAAATCCAAACAAAGAACCCCCTCATTAGACTATTACTTAGCTTTGTTGGTTATCGATATCCGTAGGCCTAAGACACATTATCGGGACACACAAAAATCCTGCCCCAAAAGTCACTAAATTTGATTCTCAATCTCCCACATCTCTAAAGGAGTTATACAATACGATGCTCGTACTATCATTAAGTCCCCCAAAACTAAGTCAATAACAAACTCAATCTCCCATCTCGGTGGTAACCCCGGTATGCCCTGAATCGCATTAGTAAAGTCTCTAAACACAAGGGTTGAAGATAACAAGAAAACTTCACTCTCCAAAGTCTCCTCCCAAAATAATATAAATTCGAGCTCGACCCTCACTTAGGATGAGGCATCATAAAAAAAACATCCTATCCTAGAATGGCGAACACGATAGCCTTACTATACTAGTCCACCATCATTCTCTATGCCGCTATCCAATCCATACCCAAGATAAAATCACACTCATATCTATCTAAAATGAGAAGATCCATTAGAACATAAAATCCCATTGTCCACACCCACTCCCCTGTAAATGGAATGAAAGAGAGCCCCACTACTAAACAGTAAATACACACTCGTAATAATAACTAACGCTACATCCACTAAACCCGTCTGTCATGCAAAGCTAGTGCTATCACAAGGGTATGATGCACTCATGTCACACAAAAATTGTCATATGTGTCCATGTATAGAAAGAATACCCCCAATTGCTAATGTCACTGGTTATTCAACTGGTCCACGGACTTGATACACACGCCCAAATTGTCCTTGCCCCTTCCCTTACAGACACTAAAATGCTAAAATTATCGATGGGGATGGAAGATGTTGCAACTATTGCCCCTACTGGGCACCCTTCTCTTGATCCCTAGCCCTGCTCGGATATTCATACCATATATGGATCTTCTCCCCCCACATTAGCACATCCCTATAAAATATGTATGCATCTGGCCCTACTAACCCTGACGAGCATGACCTTGTCTCTGGCCCTTCTATCTAGACTCTTCAGCCCTGTTCACTCCTTTTTGATGGAAGGGATGATCTTGGTGGTGTAAAAGTGTGGAATTAATGACATCCACATAAGTCTTCAGTTCTGGATTTCCCAACAAATGTTGTCGAATCGTATAAGTGAGTCCATTAGTAAACTTAAGGACCCTTTTCTCCTTGGTGTTCACCTCGTTCGACCTAAAGTTCTCTAGTCGCATGAACTCTTCCTCAAATTCGTCCATTATCTAGCGCTCTTGTGAAATATCTATGAACCTACTCCTCATTTTCATATAGACTGTCGACGAAAAGAATTTTTGGTCAAGCCACACCCAAAACTCCTCGATCGTCATAGTGTCCCTCTCCTCAGAGGTGGTGACAAATTCTCACGACTGCAATACTACTCCCACAAGTTGAAAGGTAGTTAAAATCTACTTTTGAGTGTTGTTGCACTCCACCATATGATAGTTACTCTGGATGTCTTCCATTGGATAGTTATAACCACATCCGTACTCCCCTGGAACTCTGGCGGATGGCCCCTCTGGAAGGCCTCTTTGTGGATGCTATGGTTGCACTTGGGGACAATGTTGTGTTAAGGAAGTTATCGTGACATTAAACACCTGTACAACAATGGTTGAAACCTTTGTTGCGGTCACTGTCCCCTGAGTGTCTTGCGGCTCTAGTTGAGCCTCTCCTCCTGTGGCCCTCCTTGTGGCTCTAGATGGTCATCCTCTTTTGTTGTTTGGCATTTGAAACCAAACCGAATTTTAATAAGATTCCCTTCCACTATATACAATAGTAGAAGAATGTAAAAGCGCGATATGAATCAATAGATCTAAGAATAGGCCCTACATCAAAGAAAATGCAACGCTGAATACGTAGTAAGTCTGCACAGATCCTAAGGAAACTAGAACATGATGCTCTGATACCATTTATGACACCCTGGTTATTTTAATACTGATTGTACAGGCCATTTTTAAATCAAATGGGAATCATATCTGTTTTCATTCTTAGCATCACTGTCAAAAACAAATTTCTTAAACTATTAACCTATTAAGTCTGGTGTCAAAATTTTAAAACTTATTAGCATGCTTCATTAAACCATTAAACCATGTAAGATAGACATCCATAACAACAGAATCTAATGAGTAATGATAGCATAAATAAATAAATAACTAAATAAACTCTCCATAAATCCCAAGGACAATAATCCAAATGCTAAATGAAATAATGTGAACAAAGTCAGATAATAAAACTGTCCAACTTTGGGTGACATGCCCAAAAGAAATATTGTAACAATAACCCAACATAATACAATGGAAAGATGCATCTAAGAAAATTTTGTATGCATCCATAGTTACTTCACCATTGTCTGACTTGAACGAAAAGCTAACCCCGATGTCCATGTAGCTGAGCAACTAAAAGAATTTTTAAAAATATTTTCGATACGGGTCAGTGCCCATAACATTTTAGAAACAATTGCAAGTATTCAAATGCATTTATAAATACGCATAAATAATTATTCATGCTCATTTGAAGTTGCACTCACATGTAATTATCTTCACCCCTTTTCTATAATGCACACCTAATGCATTTATTTTAATTACCTAGTTATCCTACCTCGCCTAACTAGTATGTCCATTCTTAACATAATCTAATCCGCTATACCTCAATCGTGATACTTGTATATCACTTTATTTTATTTATCACGTAGCTATCACATAAGAAATAACGTAGTATTGCTCAATTAAATTTATACCGCTATACAAGATATGTAACTACACAGTAGTTACAATTTAGTGTTCACATAACCATTTAAGTAGACATTTACATATAACACTCTCTTATACATATATACATAACATCCTCGAGCTGGCTATAATACCCCGTATTTTTGCGTATTTAGAATTTAATTAATTGAGTAATTAAATTGGAAAATACGTTTAATTTAAATTACGTGAGTAGAGTAATTTAATATTAGTTTATATTTAAATTATGCGATTAGAGTAACTTAATGAGATTTAATATTTAAATTACGTGAGTGAAATAATTTACTGAGATGAAATTTTAGTTATGATTATTAACTGATTGCATAATAATCGTGGTATTCAAATATTAATCGAGAGATAGAGACTGATTAATATATGATTTAAATTTACTAAGAGTGAATAGTGAATATTGACAGTTAAATATGATATACGTCGTAACGAGGGATATGGGCGTATTTTATGTTATCTCACTGAGAGTCGCGCATTAGACTATGGTGAGGTGGGAAATGAGATATATATTTTAGGTGGTTTGAATGATAATTTAGAGGTCATGGATGAGCTCGGAAGGGGAGAATTAGTCAAAATAGTATACCCGGGGATGTTAATTGAGTCACGGGTCGATTTTGGACCAAACCGGCACCTTTGGAGGCAATATGGTCATTTAAAAAAATAGAGGTTAAATGACCTACGAAAATTAGAGCCTTATATCTGATGATTATAAATGGGGGGGCTAGTATTCTTAACATAAAAAGCTTACAGAGGCCATTAGATGGAAGATAAGAACCATTCCTAAAAGCTGAAGGAGGATTCTTGAATGTCTGAAAGAGTTCTTGCATGCAAAGCACCTAAGGAGTGAATATTTGAAGAGGGAAACATCAAATCATCATCCTCACCCACGAAATCCAACCCTACAGTGAATAAGACAAGTGTTTATTTCAATTAATTGAAGTTATAATACCCATGTAATTTGGGTTTCAATCATATGATGATATTAATGAATTCTTGAGAATAAAACTTTAATTAAATGCACGTTGTGTAGGAAATTGCATGTCGAATGATTTGAAATCTCTACAGATATTGATATTGGAAGATATGGATTATAGTCCACGAAATAAATTTGGGTATTGATAAACAATCATGGATGAATATGAAAACTTAGGGTTTTAGAGGATAGAAAGAATAAATCCCTTCTTGCATGATTATTGCAATGTTTTGAGAAAATAATTGTGTTAGAATCTGTCCTAATGCATGTAGAAATGGTTAGGAATGTTTAGTTGAAACCTTGGTGTAGAGTAATGGAGGTTGGTACAATATTATACATGAAAATGCATGAACGAACGAGGCTGGTGAATTGCAAAAAAGGGGATCGATCCTGTTTAAAAAAAGGATCGATTCGATAAAAAAAAGGGTTCAATCTGATTTTAAAAAAAGGGTCAATCCGGTATTTGGTCAGGTTCCCAGAAAATCCATTTCCCCCCTTTTTGACTTAGTTATTCTAATCGATTATCGTGTAAACTTTTAGAACGCTACTAAGGATTTTGGGGGAATTATTAATACTACGGTAGGGATGATTAAGATTTGTAGATTTGTCTTAGCAAGGGAAGTAAGACGAAAATCAATTGGGATAAATTTGTGTCGTAAATTATCGACTAGTGAAATAATAATTTACGGGAACTTCGGATGGATGATAAGTATACCAGTAGAGTAAGCTAGGCTTAGCTACTGAAAATACAAAGGGGTTAACTAGGTCCCTTAGAGTTTCTAGAATACTCGAGAATATGCGATAACGAGAGAAATCATAAAATAAACTGTACGATGAGTATTAGATAAATATACTACATACTAATGTGAACGATTAGGTTGTGTTAATACCTACAAATTATGTACTTAGGTTGTGTGAAATACCTACAATACTTAAATAGTATTGGAGTCGATGATTAGACCGTGCCAATACTTTTATATAACATTTACCATTGGAGTCGACAATTAGACCGGGCCAATGTAAATGAAAGGAGAATTGGAGTCGATGATTAGACCAGGCCAATAATCCGTATAGTGTATATTGTGAGTGAAATATACACTATATTAATAATCTACTTGAGTGAGATAGTAGATATTTAGATGACGTGCATACATCTAAAAATATAAATTGGGAGAATTGGAGTCGATGATTAGATTGGGATAATGATCCTTATAGTTTATATTGCATGTGAAATATATACTATATGAACAATCTACTAGGGCGAAGTAGTAGATAGTTAGATGACGTTTATACATCTAAAAATTAAATTAAGTGGAGAAAACTTAATTGGAAAGCTATAATATTAGATAGTGAACATGTAATGAATAAGATTAAGTGGTCAGACTTAACTTTCAAAATAAGGAACTAATATATGTGAAATGTTACACAGGAATTAAATCACATATGGGGAGTGATAATAAAATTTGTACTGTATGGGCGGTACGGGAACTTAGACATGTAGGTAAGTTTAGGTGACTAAAATAGTCTAAATAGCTTGGGTAGTGTAGCTAAATAGGCTAGTATGGAACGTTAGGCTTGCACTATAGATAATAGGTGAGGAAACTCAAGGGAGTGTGCGTAAACCTAACATGTGTAATCAATAACTAATCTTTACTGCGATAAATTACATGCTAAATATTTTCAAAACGTTTTGAGTACAAATTCTTGCTATGTAAAATATTTTTAAAAACCTTTTAGGTGTCCAGCCACAAGGACGCCAAGCACGACTTCATTCCAGGGACTTCGTAGCTGCAGCATATGTGGATGTTACAGGGCTTTGATTATACGCCTCTTTCACTTTCTGATCTAGTGTAGGATTTCAAATTTTAGTACGAACATGTTGTCCCTCAGTAATTTCATTTTTGTAGTTTGTTATTGGTTTGTTTTTGGCCGATGGGTTATTCAGCAAGACTTTGTTTGATCTTTGTTGTTACATTCATACTCTTATGTTGGTATTTGATTTATATATTGTTCCGCATGTTGTTGTATATTTAATTGAAGTTAAAATTTGGCAACCGTATAAACTTTTCACTTGGGTGGTTAGTAGTTAAATTTTTTTTGATAGTGATGCTAAGAATGAACCAGATGAGAAACTTGTTATTATTTAATAAAGGACTGATCACCCAATGTTTAATTAGGTGGGGGTGTCACACTGGCCTCCCGAATACATTCCTTAGTACGCTATCAAGCACCAAGTACGTCCCATACCATCCTTGGGCACCGAGTTGGAATCTCACCACCGATATCAAAATCATAAACACATAACGGAGGCGATTGTAAGCATACATCCATGGGTTATAATCATACCACATTACCCCAACCAGACTCAAAACTCAACTATCCTCACATACGGATAGTGGTCGTACAACAATACTAAGACTTGGGGAATAATCCAACACCTGTTGGTTAATGCAAGGTGGATTTCACATCAAGTCTGAATTGATTCAGGTCTCTAATCGAATCGATTCGTTTTGATCCAGAATAAAGGAAATGTTATGCGACGTTTCCCCTATTTCATTATAATTACAGGTTTGCCATTTTTTAAAGACTTGGGTATTTTAGCTTTGTTTTGCCTCTTGCAAGATGACCAGATTTTATATTCAGAAAGTTTCTAAGTTTAGAAACTCTCTTATCTCTCCTAGGTAAAAGACATTTGTGGTTTTCTCTCTCTTATTAATCATTGAATACATAAATACAGTTGGGTCTATTGCATTACTTGTTCACCTACTTCATCTTTGTTTAATCTAGTTGCTCTGATACAACTTGGTATAGGATCTTGTGTTGCATGTTTATGTTCATGTAACTCTTGTATATTTGTTTTTAGTGGATTTTTTTGGGTTGTGGTATAGAGGTCACCGTGGATGTTCCCTCAGATTTGAGGTTTTACCACATTAAAAATCATTGTGTCAACTTATGGCTTTTCGTTCTTAATTTCTTGCATGGTTTAGTTTCGATGCAAAGAATTAGTATAAGTTTTTAATTTAAAACCTAAGGTAATCAGGATACCAAGTCTAACATCCAACTTAATCTGTTTTATACACATCTTGTGTTTAATATTTAAAAAAGGAGTTTCCTAAATGAATTTGGTTTCAAAGTTTATTTAATCTTTAAATTTTTGTTAGTAACTTAGTGAATGATATTCAAGTGGTATCAGAGTGGGATTATCAAAATATTTTTAATCCTGAAACTCCAAAAATTGCTTTCTAAACTATTTTTTCAAAAAAAATGGATGGGATATTTGAGAAGCTAGGTAACCTATCCCGTCCACCCCTCTTTGATGGACACAATTTTCCTTACTAGAAACTAAGGATGATTTACATTCATCCAAGGAACTTTTGGTGATGACATGTGGGACATGAATGGAAATAGATACCAACTTCCAACTAAGCCTTTGTTTGAAATTGACACTATAAGAGTTAAGAAAAATCTTAGTGATTTTGACAAAGAGGAAAAAATATGTCACTTGAGAATAATAAGGGGGAAATTGCATCTTTATGTCCATAAATGAGAATGAATTTTAACCTATATCTATTTTCTCCACTTCAAAGGAAGCCTGGGACACACTCGTCACTGCCCATGAAGGTGATGAACGTGTTAACGTCGAAAAAACTCAGATGTTAGTCTAGCAATATTAATACAATGCTCTTATTATGTATGAGTGTAGGCCCCTTATTTTAAAACCAGACTTTGCTTTAAGGACGATGAAACACTTTTTCTTTTTGAAAAACTCTTTTACAAATTTTATGTGCACCAATTTTAACTTAACCAAATTTTATCTTTATTATTCCTAAACATGCATCTACTGATTAAAGAAAATAAAGTAAGGAAAAGAATGCTCACAACGCCAGATGTACGAGGAAACCATAACGGGAAAAAACCTCGGTCAACCCAAGCCAGACAATCACTATGAATGTGGATTTATAAGGAACAGGCACAAGTCTTACTCAATCACTCAATCCCCCATGAGACTTGACGCTCTTCTAATCTTTAACCACACCTATCATAATGACCGCATATAAAATACTTCTTTCACGATGCTCATCCACAACACACGCCTCCACGTATGTCTCGGTGGCCATCGATATGGCTTATAACGTCTACGATGTTAAATATGGCTCTTCCACTTCTCCACCACAAAACCTAAAAAAGTTCTATTTAGAACAAACTCTTCTTGGTGCAACCAAAGATCACAAGAGCATATTGTAATTTAAACTCAAATCTTTGAAATTCTAATGATGTGCTTAGACTGGACAAACCTTAGAAATTTTTTTTGTAGAAACATACTGTTACGAAAGTTAATTCTGAACTGCACACACACAAAAATCTGATAGGAAACACGTCTTAAATAATTTTCTTAAGTTGATGGCTCGCTCAATCAACTTTGTCCTATCACTCGAACGAGATGGACATCTCGCTCGAATGACTGGTCAGGTCGTTTTAACGATGCGCAAAATAGATTCATAATTAAACGCTGCTCTAATTCTTCCTTATTGAAATAAAATGAAATGTAAACATTTTGAAACTCTTTTAGAAACACTTATTTATTAAAATAACATCCTTAAACATTTTAAAATAAATTTTGAGTCCCATTGAAATTTTGCATTCATACCTGAGTGATCTCGGAATGCAATTAAACTTTAAGACGAAATATGCACCATAAATAAGCATAATAAATTCCTTGAACCTATACCGCGACATCTTCAATAAACTTTAATACAACTCAGTCTTTGTGGAATCGTGACAATAAAAATACGACTCAATTGGAAATTTTGTCATTACAAATTTCTCGCTTTGACTATTCCGGAAGAAAACCAACAGTGAAATGCCTAAGCCGGGACAACAAGTCGTATGATGCCTAAATCCCATCCCATAAACCTAAAATCAAAAATTACAGGACAAGACTAGTAAATGATGGTCCGACGAGCATGAACTGTCTAAATGTGATGTAGTCTTGAAATCTCAAATCTCTTAAGCATACCTACACACATGAAACAGGCAAATATCCAGTGATGTATGGAGGAACAAATGATATAAATCAATATATAAAATTGTATCCAAACCGTTTTTTGTGTGATAAAAACATAATATCAAATTGATAACAACTTCTAAAATAACATATTAACTTATACCGATGCAAAAGTAATATGATACCAATTTGTGTAAACCAATCAATATAATTATGAAAGAATATGATCACAAATATGATATCAATAAGTAATGCAACAAAAGTTTCTTCCTATCAAACAAACTCTCCCCCTCCATTGCATACATCTCTCCCCCTTTTTATCTCAAATAGATAACCCAATGAGAAGGTAAACATATCTAGCGTACGATAATCAATTAAGTATATCTAGATATCAATGAAACAACCAACTATTAAATATCAATAATATCAATTTTGTAACTAGTAAATAGTAATCACACAATAGGCATCAGTAACCTAAGCAGGTGTGAGTAAAGCCTCATAATGAAATGAAAGATATAATCAATATGAATCTGCATATAATAAATTGTCCATAAGCAACCCAGCAGTACAAAAAATATGTCAATATGAACCAGGGTACTGAAACATAAGAAAAAATTCTAGCCTGTCGCTCGAACGAGACAACACTATCGCTCGAACGATAGAGGCTTCTTGCGAGATGACTTCGCGTGACATCTGTTTCTCGCTCGAACGAGAAACTAAAATTCTCACATCCAGCTCTAATTGGAAATGGCAAAAAACTGCTAAACAGTAGTAAAAACAACAAGAACAATATGAGTTACATGCTACCATAGTATCGAGGTGCTCAAACATGAACATGAGATGTATGGGCATTAACTACAACAAATGAGTCACAATTCCAACACATCGAAATGATCAAAAAGATCTAATTGATAGAAACAAATCATCAAACTTTATCTTAGCCATATGTGACATTTAAAGTGTGAGCATAATGAACTAAATAAACATCATGCACACAAATCGGAAATTTTGACGATTCTACAAACAGTAGCGTCATGATACGATTTTTCAACGTTAGGATTCGTGGTGCAAATCCATTTAATTTATCCATCTAAAATCCCTCAAATATATACCATATTTTTTTCTTTTGGAATGAACATAAACTAATTTGGCCCATTTTGGCATATGATTCTTTTTATTGCCTTTAATTTTTTGGGGCTCTTTTAAACGGTGACTATCACGACGAGTCAATTTTACACTCTCGCAGCCCATTCCCGTGAACACTCATCATTTTTTCAATTTCAATCCTCATGGTATACGGTTCTTACATGAACACCTCCTCCTTAAGTCTACTTACTCATTCATAACAAAATTGAGATAAGAACGTCTCACCAAACTCAAATATGGAAGAGTATTCAAACATCCATATAAACTCGTGCATGTGTGCAATTATGGCATATAAACAAAGTCGAATAAAAATGCATATCAACTTCTAAACAAACCCATAATACAATGGTTAAGATCATTCTAAGCATTAATAATTATGACCAAATGTCCTAGCCAGATGGACAACGAAAGGAAGGGGGTCTAAGCACACTAATATGCCACATCAAACATGCAAACTCATGACATGAAAAAAAATAGAAAATCTTTTCGTGTTTTTTCTTTTTGAAAAATATTTTTTGACCCAAATATAAAATATTTTTTGTATTTTTCAAAAAGTTTTATCAAAAATTAAATCTTTTTGTATTTTTCAAATAAGACTCAATAAATGAAAAATATAACACAAAATGATACACATGTCATAACACTAGCAAGATATAAATCATAATTCAAATACTAGTGTATGTAAAAACATGGACATGCAATAAAACATAAGAAATAGAAAGAGAAGAATCAAGAGCAACATGAGAACCATGAAGTTTTTGTCCTAAAGACTCTAAGTCCGATTTCCTACCCATGTAGGTTTGACATGACGCATGGGGTTTTTAGGAACCGACAAGAATTTATTCCTAAACTTCCTAGGAGAATTCCTAAGGTCATAGCAAAAACGTCTAAGGTGAACGTTTCTACCACAATGTGAACAAGTGTAAACATGGCGGGAATGATTACCAAAATATCGACCTCCCCTTACGTTCCTAGTGGGATCTTTCACACGGTTGGTATTGGCTTTGGGAATGGAAAAAACTCTATCATCGTAGCCTAAACCAAACCTATCACTTTTGACTTGGATGATTCCTAACATCCTATCCAACTTCTCTGACCTGTAACACCCTGTGTTTTTATTATTTAATTAATTGGAATATTTGAGAAAAATAAAATTTTGGATTTAATAATTTTTTATTGGTTAAACATGTTGGTTATGATTTTAGAAGAATAAAACTTCCAGCGGAATTAAAATCGGAGTTAAAACGGATTTTATATGAATTTTTAAAATATTTGTCCCTTATAATTTTTAAGGCGAACTGTTAGATTTCCAGGGCGATCAATTGATCGACTCCCTGGGTCGATCGATCGACCCCAACAGAAATCGTGCGCTGTAAGTTGTTTTTAATTAGAGTTTGTTTAGGATTAGGACTCCTAATCACTATATAACCTTGTTAATCTGTAGGGGACTTCTCATAATCATTTTTTCTCAATTTTTTCACCAGAGAACACTTCCAAATATTTTTACGCTCACTCATAATCATTAACCATCTTCATAATCAAGTTTTTATCACACGTTTTGGGAGGCTTAATTGGGGGTTAATCAAGATTGATTGAAGAACACTTCTTTGCTAATTTTTCGAGAGGAATCCATATTTCTAATCAGGTTTTCAACACTGTCTTCACAGGCATGAATACTCTATTATTTTCCTTTACTATTATGCGTTTTAAGTGTCGCCTAAACACTTAATTACATGTTTTATTAGAAATAATTAGTAACTTAATTAGAGAAAGTGGACACTAACTATGGGGCTGTTTTTATAAAATATTTTAATCTGAATAATATTCATAACCCTTTTGGTACGTAGGATTCATGGGTGATTTTGGGTTTTATTGGTGTAGGTTACATGTAAAAAAAACCTAGTTTTGGGAAAATAAATAAAGTTAGGGGCGTATAACACATGTAATACATGTAGAGATAATGCAATTTAGTTTTTGATGTATATATGATGAAAACTTGGTATAGTTAATTTAAAATAATTAAATGAGATGATTTCGGTATTTTGACGTTGTGATAATTAAATTGAGATTTAATTGAATTGTACTATCATGCGTAGTTTTATACGTTGATTAATTATGCTTGTTGATGTGACTTGTTGGTATTACTATATTGCCTTTGTGACGACGGGTTGTTGGATAATTTTTCTCTCCCTATATATTAGGATGCCTTATAGGTATGGGACTAGTGGGTAGGCCTTTTGATGATTTACGCCTTCTAGGTATAGGACTAGTGAGGGTAGATTATCGTGACTTTATTTTATCAGGGGTGGGCTGATTTTTGATACTTTATCGTTGTTACACTAGCCTAGGCATGAGACTAGGCCGAGGTTTAAGTTAGAAATTCATACTATACATAGGGTGGGACAGATTGATAACTTGGGGATCCTTAGTTATGGTACTAAGGGGTATTTTGAGGATCTTACATCGATTAAAAGGGTGGGGTGATTATAAATTGAGAAATTAAGAATTAATGCCTAAGATAAAAACAGGATTTAAAATTTTTGGCGACATAATGTGTTGGGGCCGACAGTTTAAACGGGTTAGAGGGCGATTTATGTCGTGTCGTGTGTGGAACCTTGTCATGTGTCAGGGCCGACAGTTTAAAAGGGTCAGAGGGAGATTGACAAGGGGAAGGGTGACACTATAATAGAAAAGTGAGAGCAATAATAAAAGTTGGTTAATTTAATAAATTAACATCGTGGGACTTGGGAATTTAAAATCATATTGGCGGGCCTTTTAAATGGGGATCTCTATAGGTAGTTAGTAATGTATATTTATCGCGTTTGACTTAAAATATTGTATTGTGATATTTATTGCGTATAATGCTACTGTCCGGATTCAAGGATCCTATTTGAGGGGAGTAGTGTGTATTCTTTCTTGGGGCTTTGGCTCTAACCCATGCATTGACTAACCTTTTCAGGATAAGTTTTGGAGGATCTACATAGGATTATCGAAGTTGTTATTTAGAGGTGCATCTGGAGTTATTTCTTTTTATGGCATAGTTTAGTTAGACTTTACTTTTCAGTCGTATTTAATTATGAGACTTCATTTGGGTTTTATTAGGCCATTCAGTTCCAAAGTAGTTTAGAGGATTTCATTTGGATTATTCAGATATTTATTAAAAATGATTTTATTTAATCATTTTTGGAGATTGGATTTATTCGGAGTTAGCATGTGATGGATCTTTTATCGCGTAGTTGTTTATGATCATTTGCGATTGATTCAATTATTTATCTTATGGGCTGATTTATTTATGTCTCATATCTGTCTCATTCTAAGAATGGTATTTATTTAGTTCACGCCCGTCTTAGTTCGGCGGTGGTGGCTGGCCACCCTGTCTGTTGGATTTTGCGGGGTGTGACAGATGGTATCAGAGAATGGTCTTAGGTCTCGTAGGTTAAAAGTCCATTTTAGTTTCCACATTGCTTGTATTTCGTTCCATTTTGATGATTTGTACTCTTAGTAATTCCGAGTTTGATGTTGTTTTGTTCCTATCTTTTTAGATGGCGAACACAAGGAGAGCTGGTAGTAGGAAGGGGGAGTCTGTTTCTGGTCCCTTGACTCAGGATAGGTGGCATCAGATTGTTCTAGAGGCCGAGGAGTTAGCGGCTATCATTTGTGACACCACGATGACCGGTTTGGAGATGGGAAGACAAAAAGAGGTGACTCTATAGGCACAACAGTGGGGTACACCCGTCTCATCTTAGGATAGGGTGAGAACGAGTTTCTTTATGGGCAATCCTACCACGTTTGGAGGGGGATCTGACGCAACGGTTGCTCACTAGTGAAGGAGAGATATGGAGAGGAATTTGAGGTTGGTGGACTGCACAAATGTGCAGAAGCAGATGTTAGCAACATTTAATCTAACATGGGATGCACTGTAATGGTGGGAGAGTGCCACCACATCATAGGAGAGGGATCAGTTGGGTTACGCAGAGTTTCTGATAAATTTTAACAATAAGTACTTTCCTTATGCGATTAGGAACACAAAAAAGAGAGAGTTTATGGACTTAGAGCAAGGTTCAAAGTCGATTGTCGAGTAGGAACAGGAGTTCACCAATTTATCTATGTTTGTACCAGAAGAGGTTAGCACTGAGATTAAGAAGATGGAGTGTTTCATTAAGGGATTGTCTTGGCCAATTAGGCAGATGGTGTTGGGAAATTCGACGTACACTACCTATGCTCAGGTGGTGGATGTCACAAAGTTACTATGGAAAGAGAAGACCAATTATAAAAAGAAGTTGGGAAAAAGACAAGAGTTTGATGGACAAGGAGGTGAGAATAAGGGTCGCAATGATCAAGCATGTAAGAGGTAGAGGACCAATCATGAACAACAAGGTCAATAAGAGGAGAAAGCCAATATGAGGCGTTCTGAAACTTTTAGGGGTGAATGCTTTGTATGTGGAAAAGTAGGACATCCAGCGGTAAAGTTTTACAAGAGAGCGGGCCAACAAAACCAAGGAGAACCAACCCAACAAGGTCAAGTTATGCAAGGACAACAAGGTCAAGGAGTTCAGGGGCAACGAGGATTGAGGCCTCCAGTCTTAGGAGCAGTTAGCATTTAGAGAGAGCCAACAACACCAACAGTGTCAGGTGAAGAGCGGGTGGTCAGTGCACCAACCAATCTCAGTTATGGGAGGTGCTATGTATCTCAGGTTCAGTCAGAGCATGATAGGTTGCGTGGCTAGTGGTGTATAGCGGTACGTAATACCATCTTATATATATATATATATATATATATATATATATATATATATATATATTATTTTTGTTAAGGATTGCGTTCTAGTAGATTAGGTGTATGTGCGCCTAATTGTGTTATTTTACGGGGTAGGCATATGTGAGCCTTATTTCCTTTTGCGAGATTTACGCGTTGATGTGTATGCTTCGTCTAATTTCGAGGAAAAAATTCTTTGCTAGTGGGGAAGTATGTAACACCTAGTGTTTTTATTATTTAATTTTATTAATTAATTGGAATATTAGAGAAAAATAAATTTTTGGATTTAATAATTTTTTATTGGTTAAATATGTTGGTTATGATTTAAGAAGAATAAAACTTCAAGAGAAATTAAAGTCGGAGTTAAAACGGATTTTATATTAATTTTTAAAATATTTGTCCCTTATAATTTTTAAGGCAAAGTATCAGATTTCCTGGGTGATCGATCGATCGACGCCAGGGGTCGATCGATCGATCCCAACAGAAATCGTGCGCTGCAAGTTATTTTTAATTAGAGTTTGTTTAGGATTAGGACTCCTAATCACCATATAACCTTGTTAATCCGTAGGAGACTTCTCATAATCACTTTTCTCAAGTTTTTCACCAGAGAACACTTCCAAATATTTGTACTCTCACTCATAATCATCAACCTTCTTCATAATCAAGTTTTTGTCACAAGTTTTGGCAGGATTAATTGGGGCTTAATCAAGATTGATTGAAGAAAACAACTTTTCTAATTTTTCGAATGGAATCCAGATTTGTAATCAGATTTTCAACACGATCTTCAGAGGAATGAATAATCTATTCTTTCCCTTTAGTATTATGCATTTTAAGTGTCGCCTAAACACTTAATTATATGTTTTCTTAAAAATAATTAGTAACTTAATTAGAGCAAGTGGACACTAACTATGGGACTATTTTTATAAAATCTTTTAATCTGAATAATATTCATAACCCGTTGGATACGTAGGATTCATGAGTGATTTTGGGTTTTATTAGTGTAGGTTACATGTAGAAAAACCCCAGTTTTGGGGAAAAAAATAAAGTTAGGGGCGTATAACACATGTAATACATGTAGAGATAATGAAATTTAGTTTTTGATCAATATATAATGAAAACTTGGTATATTTAATTTAAAATAATTAAATGAGATGATTTGGGTATTTTGACGTTGTGATAATTAAATTAAGATTTGTTTGAATTGGACTATCACACGTAGTTTTATACGTTGATTGATTATGCTTGTTTGTGTGACTTGTTGGTATTATTATATTGCCTCTGTGATGACGGGTTGTTGGATAATTTTGCTCTCCCTATATTTTAGGATGCCTTCTAGGTATGGGACTAGTGGGTAGGCCTTTTGATGATTTACGCCTTCTAGGTATGGGACTAGTGAGGGTAGATTATTGTGACTTTATTTTGTTAGGTGTGGACTAATTTTTGATACTTTATCGTCATTATGCTAGCCTAGGCATGAGACTAGGTCGAGGTTTGGGTTAGAAATTCATGCTATACATAGGGCGGGATGGATTGATAACTTGGGGACCCTTAGTTATGGTACTACAGGGTATTTTGAGGATCTCACATCGATTAAAAGGGTGGGGTGATTATAAATTGAGAAATTGAGAATTAATGCCAAAGCTAAAAACGAACATTAAAATTTGTGGCTACATAATATGTCGGGACCGACAGTTTAAATGGGTTAGAGGGAGATTTATGTGGTGTCGTGTGTGGAACCTTGTCATGAGTCGGGGCCGACAGTTTAAATGGGGCAGAGGGCGATTGACAAGGGGAAGTGTGACACTTTTATAAAAAAGTGAGAACAATAATAAAAGTTGGTTAATTTAATAAATTAACATTGTGGGACTTGGGAATTTAAAATCATATTGGCGGGCCTTTTAAATGGGGATCTCTACGGGTAGTTAGTAATGTATATTTATCGCGTTTAACTTAAAATATTGCATTGTGATATTTATTGCGTATAATGCTACTGTCTGGATTCAAGGATCCTATTTGAGGGGAGGAGTGTGTATTCTTGCTCGGGGCTTTGGCTCTGACCCATGCGTTGACTAACCTTTTCAGTATAAGTTTTGGAGGAGCTTCATTGGATTATCGGAGTTATCTTTTGGAGGTGCAGCTCGAGTTATTTATTTTTATAACATAGTTTAGTTAAAATTTTCTTTTCAGTCGTATTTAATTACGAGACTTCATTTGGGTTTTATTGGGCCATTCGGTTCCAAAGTTGCTTAGAGGAAATCTGTTGGATTATTTAGATCTTTATTATTCGGATTTTATTTAATCATTTTTAGAGATTGGATTTATTCAGAGTTAGCATGTGATGGATCTTTTGTCGCATAGTTGTTTATGATCATTTGAGATTCATTAAATTATTTATCTTATGGGCTGATTTATTTATGTCTCATATGTCTCATTCTAATAATGGCATTTATTTAGTTCACGCCCGACTTAGTTCGGCGGCTGTGGCTAGTCACCCAGTCTTTCGGTTTTGCGGGGTGTGACACGACCTAGATTCCAAGTCAAACTTAACCTTACTCAACTCTTTCAACTTCTCCTCTCACTCACAAATCCTAGACTCAAGAACACACCTAGACTCATCAAATGATATAACTTCTTTTTTTAAAGCCTCCATCAAACAACGAAGGGTATCTCTCTCTTTCTCAACGTACTCTATCTCCCCCCTAAGCTTTTTCTCCCTTGCCCTAAGATCCTCAATCAAAACATCATTATTTTCTACGGCACTCTCATTCAACCTAGCTTGCAATTTATAGTTTTCCCTTTCCACTTTTACTGCCTCGGCATACAACTCATTAAACGTAACTTGCAACTCTTTCACACCTCCTCTTCCTAACTAGATTATCCCTCGCTCACTTGGGGTTCAATTACATCGAAAGTGTCATGCACATGAGTATCTTCATTGCTCACAAGACATGTCAAGAAAGAAACAAACTTGCTCTCATTGGTGGAAATCTATCCCTCTTACGGATCACTATCACTTAAGGAGGTACTCTAAACTATCGAGTTTTTCCCTCTTTCTTAATTCTATTGGGACACTCGACAACCTTGTGACCATACCCCTCACACCTAAAACACCTATTCGACTCAACCCTATTAAATTTCTCACTTTTGTCTTTAGGCGTGGAATCTACCTTATTGTTCTTAAATTTCTCAAAATTTTTGGCATCTCTCGATTGCTTTTGAAATTTAAGAAACTTTTTGAAGTTCTTTCCCAACAAGGCAAGATTCTCAAAATGGATATCAGAATCATCATCCGAAACTTTAGTTTCCTCCTTCCGGGCTTCCAAAGCAATGCCATTTTCTTTCTTTGGCACTTGCTTGGAGGTAAACATATCGAGTTCATAGGTTTGTAGGTCACCTATAATCTCTTCAAGTTTCGACGACTCATGCATACCTAGGGAGTTTAAAAGTCACTTTTGCATCAAAACCTACACGAAAAAGATCTCAAAATTTTCTTTATCACACGATTGTTGAGAATCTTCTCTTTTAAGTTAAATGACGAGGTTATAATATTAGATAACCTAGCGTAGAATGCATCAAACGACTCACTCTCTAACATCTTGATCATCTCAAACTATGTATTGAGGTTTTGTAGCTTAGACTCCCTAACCGTGCTTGTGCCCTCGTGAGTAAGTGCAAGTGTATCCCAAGGCTCTTTTGACATTTCACAAGTCATGATTCTATTATACTCTTCTGGTGTGACATGTTAGGAAATTACGTGCAGAACTTTAGAGTTATAAAGTGCAAGACTATATTCAGCCTCCGTCCTTGACTCAACGGGTTTCAAACTAGTGACCTCACCCTCTCGTCTGACTGGTGGTGACCAATCCTTTTTAACCGATAACAACACACACTCATCAATGAATTTTAAAGAACTTATCATCCTAAGCTTCCAATAAGCATAGTTTGTGCCATACAAAATAGGAGCACGAAAACTTTCAAAAACACCAAAATTCATCCTTAATAGAAAAAAGAGGTCAATACAATAAAAATATGTTTCTATCTCTGATACCAATTTTTAGGCCCCTTATTTTCAAAACAGACTTTGCTTTAAGGATGATGAAACACTTTTTCTTTTTGAAAATCTCTTTTGCAAATTTTATGTGCACCAATTTTAACTTAACCAAAATTTATCTTAATTAATCCTAAACATGTATTTATTGATTAACTGAAGTTAACAATGTCGAATGCATGAGGAGACCACAATCGAAAAAAACCTCGGACGGCCTAATCAAGACAATCACCATGAATAGGTATTTATAAGGAACACACACAAGTCTTACTCAACGACTCAATTCCCCACAAGACTTGACGCTCTTATGATCTTCAACAACTCCTCCCACAGTGCCCACACATAAATTCTTTCTTCTACGATGCTCGTCTATCACACACGCCTCCACGTATGTCTCAATGGCCACCGATATGGCTTGTAACATTTACGATGTTGAACACGCTTCTTCTGCTTCTCCACCGCAAACCCAACAATGTTCTATATAGAAAAAACTCTTCTTGTTTCAACCAAAGATCCCAATAACATATAGTAATAAAACTTGGATCTTTGAAACTCTATGGATGTGTTTTGAATTGGAAAACCTTAGAAAAGTATTGTGCAGAAATGTACTATTACAAAAAGTTAATTCTGTAATGTATGTGACACCCCGACTAATTAAATACCGGGTAGCTACTCCTTTATTGAATTAATACAAAATGCCATGTTGGTTCTGCTCATAGCATCACTGTCGAAAAACGTTTTAATAATTACTAGCCACCTAATATTTAAAAAGTGAGTTGCCAATTTTAATTAAATCTGATTAACATGCAATAAGTAGATCATGAAATGCTAACATAACCACCACAACATATTGACAATAGAATAACCAGAAAATAGTAATGAGTCTGGAGGAATAATCCTCACAATAATCTGAATACGGAAATAAACAAATACCAATTCTGCATCACTAAATTAATTACAACCCGAAATCTGAAATAACTGAATAGGTAGAATGTCTCTAAAAGAGATGGGGTGACATGCCCCACAAATGAGAAAATCTGATAATATAGAGTCAAGATCGAAAGTGGAGGCGTCTACTGTCAAGTCCCTGTAACTTCCACAGCAGCGACACTTCATCACCGGAATAGAAATCCTATTCATGGTGTCCTTGTGGCTGGGCACCTAAAAGTTTTTTACAACAAAATATATTTGGAAGCAAACGGGTCAGACCCCGATTGTGAAAATAGTTTAAAATATAGCAAGTGTTTTAATGACATTAAAAGAATGAATGCAAAATAAATGTTAGGACGTGCTTTCACATGAAATACTCACATCTCGACTATCTGTGCACTCCTAAAGTACCCGTACCTATTCTAGTTATTCCCATATCTAACTAGTCCAAAATAAAATCTAACATTACTATACAATTCATGCTTTAATTTCCGACATATTCATTTAAACAGAGATCTGTACATTTATTCTAGGTTTCCCATATTAGAAATACTACTTACTAGAGGATTTCCACTTGTACCTTTACAAAAACGTTACTATTATTTATATTCGCATTCATACATGACAGTGCATTTCAATTAACCGTATATTATTCTCATTATAAATATACAATATTAGCACCCCGAGGCTAATCTGGGTGCACACATACTCTGCTATCCAATCCCGGTACATCACGTACATAGGGACCACGCATTCCGAATCTCTCAGGAATCGTTCTCAATTAACAACAATCATAAATAATGGAGGTGAACATATTTCACATCACATGGGTCACGCACATACCTACACTCCCATGATCAGGAGACTTATTAACTTCTCAATAAGTCCTTCTCTGACCTATGTTCTCGAGGTACCAAGCCAAATCCCCCCGTAGGCACACAAAGATTAGCTGGCCCTGATCGAACGCCAACCTCCCATGATAGCAAGTATGATAGGTATGTTATACACAGAAACCACATATGCTAAGCATTCACACTTCTTAAATATCTCAGTATATTAATAGAGGTATACTTCACGTTCTTATCCCATCATTTACTGTTATACGTTTATAAGTTCCCGTTTTAAATGCATTAGAGTTATCAACTCTTCTCACGTCGTAATTAGGTACTCGCTTCCAAATCCACAATCGTCATCCGATTTACTATAGATTCTAAGTTCTACTCCTTGACGTACCCCAATTCTCACAATCATACACACTAGTCAATAAGGGAAGGTTAATTCTCCATTAATTAAGTCTACGGGACATTTGAAATAAAATCGGGCCTAAACGACCATTATGTCATCTTGTTAGAAGTGTCGTTCGAACGAGTGTCGTTCGAACAAAAGGATTCGAACGAACTACCAACTCGTTAGAAGGGGGTACTTTCATCTCGTTATAAACTCATTCGAACGAGGTCGTTCGAACGAGATGGCAGAACACGCCCAGAAATCTGTAAATTCATTTTTCTTCAAAATTCTCTTCTCTAAATCCCTACTAAGATCATCCTAATTAATTTTTAATGTTTTTAAACTACTCTAAGTCCTCCTAGGTCATTCTTTAACATATATTTTGGGTCAATGCTTCCTAAATTAACATGTAATCATAATAATTTCCAAACTTTGTCCCAAACCCTAAAAAAATAAACCTAGAATTTTAATGTCTACAATTACTCCTTATAAATCCATTTTTAAATTATCAAAAGATATATTTTGGATCTGGAATTCATCCATAACCATTTTACATGAAATCCCTATCTAAGATTATGAATTCTATCTCCAATTTAATGGGTTTTCATCAAACTTTCAATACAAGACCTATATTCAATTCTAAGCATGGAGGAAACATTCACTTGAAATTATGTAATTAAACCACTTGCCTTAGATGTTATGATTTGATGTTGAAGGATGCAGGTTGATTCTCATCTTTCTCTCTACAGATTTCTCCCAAAGATGGTGATGGTGGCTAGGGGTTTCTTTTAGAACCTCTTTGGACTCTCCCTTTAACTCCCGTAGCCCACTACTTGATAAATGCTGATAATGGACTTAATGGGTTCATTACTAATATAAAATTAACTCCTAAAATTCGTGGGTTTTAATTCCCCTATTTTTAAAATTACCAAACTACCCTTCTGGGTTGCCGGTATGGCCTAAAAATGCCCCGGGACCCAAACAAAACCCCTGGCTAGTGTTTTCTGACTATTTCGACCCTTATGGGCACGTAAGTGCACTCAAAATGACCATTCGGTTGATAAAAATATAATTCACTTTTCAATTCAAATAATTACATTCCTGACACGACTGACACGTGCGTCCCAATTAAATTTCCAAATTGTCGTATTTTTGTCTCGTGAAAATTTAAATATTTCAATACTCATGACATTTTTAATTTTAACATCATAATCAAATACCAACTCACATCTTGCTAGTATTTATATCCAAATTAATTCCCAATTAATTCTCATTTATTTCAAATAATCCCTTAAATAAAAATTAATAAAATTACGGGGTATTACATACTTCCCCCTAATAACAGAATTTCGTCCCGAAATTCGAAACTAAAGAGTAACCGATAAAAAACAACTCTAGATAACGCTCGTGCATCTCATCCTCATGCTCCCACGTGGACTCCTAGGCATTATGATGCCGCCACTGAACACATACAAATGGTACTATCTTCGACCTCAGTTTTCGCTCTCTTTGGTCCAAAATAGTAATCGGCCCCTCCTCGTAGGAACTATCGGGCTGAAGATCGATGTCCTCTAAAGCAATGTGAGTATGGGCAAAATCGCCCCTAAGATATTTCCTTAGTGAGAAAATATGGAACACATCATGAATCCTATGCAAGTGCTTCGGTAACCCAAGTCTATACGCAACTGGCCCAATACGCTCGATGATTGGAAATGGCCCCACATATCTTGGTGCTAGTTTCCCCTTCTTCCCAAAACGCATAATCCCCTTCATAGGAGATACTATGAGTAACACCTAGTCCCGCACTTTTAATTCTATGAAGAACCTCTTGACATCAGCATAGCTCTTATGCGGGTCCTGAGCTACCCGAATGCAATATCGTATTATCTCTATCCTTGGCGAAGTATCCTGAATCACTTCCGACCCAAGGAGTTTATTGTCCCCCACCTCTAACCAATATTCTGGGGAACTACAAGGTCTACCATACAACGCCTCAAATGGATCCATTCCAATGTTGAACTGATAGGAGTTATTATAAGAAAACTCCATCAGTGGAAGGTACTGCTCCCAACCACCCCCAAAGTCTAGGATGCACATACGCAACATGTCTTCCAACATCTAATTTATCCTCTCTGTTTGCCCATCAGTCTGCGGGTGATAAGCTGTACTCAATCGCAACTCCGTACCTATGGCCTCCTAGAAACTCTCCCAAAATCGTGAAACAAATATCTTGTCTCGGTCAGACACGATATTTAGAGGCACATCGTGAAGTCTCACTATTTCTGTAATGAAAAGCTGGGCATACTGTCCCGTAGTGTAGTCGGTCCTCACGGGCAGAAAATGAGCAACTTTGGTCAACCTATCCATAATTACCCATATGGAGTCGTGACCCCTCTCTGACGTAGGTAACCCCGTGATAAAGTCCATGGATATCCTCTCCCATATCCACGTCGGAACCTCTAACGGCTGTAAAAGTCCTTTCGATTTCTAATGGTCCACCTTTACTAGCTGACAAGTGGCACATTTAGAAATGAACACGACGATATCTCTCTTCATCTCTCTCCACCAATACTTTCGTCTTATGTCTTGGTACATCTTATTCCCACCAGGGTGTACCGCGAACCGTGAGCCGTGCGACTCTGCCATTACCTCGTGTCGCAAGTCTTCCCCTTCCGGAACAACCAGTCTCCCATTGAAGCGTAATCCCCATTTGAACTAACGGTATAGGACTCGACTCCCTCTTCTAGTAATCGAACTATCTGCTCCTGACAAAACGAGTAATTTTTCGTGGACTTTATCACTCTCGTAACAATCTGAGGTGTAACAATCATCACAGACATGAATGATCGGGCCACTGTATCCTAGTGTCCTAGCTCCTTCAACTTAACTTTCCACACTTCGGCCACTTCATCTACTGTTCTACGGCTCAACGCGTCTGCTACCACGTTAGCCTTTCCCGAGTGATATTGGATATTAAAACGATAATCCTTCGCAAACTCAAGCCACCTATGTTGATGCATATTCAGTTCCTTTTGCGTGAAGAGGTATTGTAGAGACTTGTGGTCTGTGAACAACAAAAATTTCTCCCCCAGGAGATAGTGTCTCCAAATTCGAAGAGAAAATACGACTGCCGATAACTCCAAGTCATGCGTGGGGTAATTCCTCTCGTGAGGCTTAAGCTTATGGGAAGCATAAGCTACGGCCTGAATCTCCTATTGCAACACACCTCCAAGTCCTAGTAGGGACGCATCGGTGTAGACTAAATACTCAACCCCCGTCTTGGGAAATGCTAACACAAGTGCTAAGGTCAACTTGTCCTTTAGCTCATCGAATGCCAACTAACAGGCATCGCTCCAGATGAATGGCAGACCCTTGCGAGTCAGTTGTGTCAATGGACCCGCTATCTTTGAGAAACCCCGAATAAACCTCCTGTAGTATCCTACTAGGCCCAAGAAACAACGGATCTCAGTCGGTGTCATGGTCTGTCCCCACTCCCTCACCGCGGATACCTTCCTCGGATCAACAGATATCCCCTGGTCTGAAATGATATGTCCTAAAAACTGAACCTCCTTCAGCCAAAACCCACACTTCTCATACTTTGCATATATCTCGTTCTGACGTAGCGTCTACAAAACCTGCCTCAAATGCTCGGTGTGATCCTCTTCTATCTGGGAGTAAACCAGGATATCATCAATAAAGACGATGACGAACTGGTCTAAGAACTCTCTGAACACCCTATTCATCAAATCCATAAACACGACTGGAGCGTTGGTCAAGCCAAAAGGCATGACCCGAAACTCGTAGGAACCATATCTCATCAAGATTTCAGTCTTCGAGACGTCCTGTTACTTGATACGCAACTGATGGTATCCCAATCAGAAATCAATCTTTGAGAAGAAGGAAGCTCCTCTCAGCTAGTCGAATAAGTCATCGATTTGGGGCAACGAATACTTATTTCGTATCGTGACTTTATTCAACTCCCGGTAATCTACACACAACCTCAACGATCCATCCCTCTTCTTTACGAATAACATAGGGGCACCCCACGACGAAGTAATCCTTTGGATAAACCACTGACCCAACAACTGATCTATCTGATACCGTAGCTCTCTCATCTCTGCTGGAGCCATACGGTAAGGTGCACGGGCAGTTGGCCGAGTGCTCGGCATCAAATTAATCACAAAATCTATCTCTGTACTCGGAGGTAGTCCAGGTATATCCCAAAATAAATCAGCAAACTCCCTAATAACTGGAATCGAATCGAGTGGTATCACCACTTCCTTAGAGGTCTCTTCCTCTATATAGTACAAGTGAGTGGATGATCCTCCCTCAGGGCGAGGCATCGCCACTAAAAACATCTCCTCCCCAGGAATGGAAAATATAATACTCCTACTAAAACAATCAATCATGGCTCGGTACGCAACTAGCCAATCCATACCAACAATCGTATCATACTCGGTCATCTCTAATACTAACATATCAGCGGGTAAAGTAAACCTCCCGATCTCTATACCCACACCTCTACAAATAAGGGAAATCACAGAACCCCTACTCAACAGTGAATCTACATAAGTAATCGTGCTCTCCGCAGTGTCTAACAACCCAATACTGCGTGAAAATCTCGTGGCAATGAAACAGTGTGTGGCCCACGTATCAAATAAAATACTCCCCGTAGTCCCCAGAATAGAGAACATACCCTTAATAGCAGGTGGATCCTATGGAATTGTGACATGCTGGAGCTGATACACTCTCCCATACTGAAGTTGTCCCTGCTGGACTGGGACCGCTGGAATGGGTGGTAATGCTACCATCTGTGACGGTGCTGGGAGGGTGGCGGGAAACATAGTCCTTTGTGGCTCGTGTCGATCACCCTGCTGCTGTTGTTGTGGGGCCCTACCCCAATCAGGACAATCCTGGCTTTTGTGGCCAATCTTGCCACAAACGAAGCACTTCCTTGGGAAGTTTCCCCCTCGTTGTCCCTACTACCCACGGCCCTGATGGCCATTACCATTCCTACCCTGACCATGCTGGCCCTGCTAAAACTGCTGCTGCTGACCATTCTGGCCCTGATGGCCATGACGAAAACCTCCCTGTCCATTTTTGAAACCCCCAGATCTGAACCTCTTAAAATCCCCCTGCTGGGAACCCTGATCTCCCTGCCTATGCTGAACCTGAGTAGATTGTGCCCCGCTGGCACCATTTCCCCCGGTCCTGCCTTAATAGATGGACTATCCTAATCTCTTACTCTCAGACATGTGAAAGCGGTGATCTTGGCAGTGAAGTAGTGACGCATTAACCACATCAGAATAAGTGGCCAACGAGAGGTTTCCCAACAAATGCTGACGGATCCTCCAAGTCAATCCATCCATGAACTTCTGAATCTTCTTCTCCTCTGTTGGAATCTCATCAGGAACGATGTTCAAGAGATTTGTGATCTCATCATCATACTCGGCTATGGTCTTTCCCTCCTGTTTGAGGTTCATCAACTCCCCCCTCATTTCAGTGTGAACAGCTAATGGAAAATATTTGCGGTCGAACTGCACCTAGAACTCCTAAATAGAAAGGGCTTCCCTCTCCTCCACGAGGGTAATGGACTCCCACCACTGCAATGATGATCCTACTAGCTTAATAGTAGCCAGTATCTGCTTCTGAACATCCGTGCACTCATACATCCTTAAGTGCCTTTGAATGTCCTTCCTCTACTAACTCGACACAACAACGTCGGAGCTACCTGCAAACTCCGGAGGGTGTGCTTTCTGTAAAGCATCACCAAAGCGATCCCAAGCAGACAGGAATGCATGAGCCTGAACTGGCGTTACTAACGGTGCCTGGGGTGGTACCTGATGTATAACGGCTAGGGCGGCATTTACCGCTTGGGCTACAATAGCTGCAACCTCTGCGACATTCACGGTGCTTTAAACTGGTGCAGGTTGTGGCTCGAGCTGTGCATCCCTAAGAACTCGCTCCGCACATCGTGGATGCATCTGAAATGAGAGTAAAGTCTTATAAGTTCACAGTTATTATCTCAAAATAGCTGAAGAGCAAAACATACACAAAAGAATACAACAATCCTAAAATATAGGGCTCTACATCAAAGAAAGCTCAACGAAAACATAACAAGCTGTATAGATCCTAAGGACACTAGAACCTGATGCTCTGATACCACCTGTGACACCCCGACTAATCAAATACCGGGTAGCTACTCCTTTATTAAATTAATACAAAATGCGAAGTTGGTTCAGCTCATAGCATCACTGTCGAAAAACGTTTTAACAATTACTAGCCACCTAATATTTAAAAAGTGAGTTGCCAATTTTAATTAAATCTGATTAACATGCAATAAGTAGATCATGAAATGGTAACATAACCACCACAACATAATGACAATAGAATAACCAGAAAATAGTAAAGAGTCTGGAGGAATACTCCTCATAACAATCCGAATATGGAAATAAACAAATACCAAGTCTGCATCACTAAATTAATTACAACCCGAAATCTGAAATAACTGAATAGGTAGAATGTCTCTAAAAGAGATGGGGCGACATGCCCAACAAATGAGAAAATATGATAATATAGAGTCAAGATCGGAAGTGGAGGCGTCTACTGTAAGGTCCTGTAACTTCCACAACAGCGACAGTTCGTCACTGGAATAGAACTCCTATGCATGGTGTCCTTGTGGCTGGGCACCTGAAAGGTTTTTACAAGAAAATATATTTGGAAACAAACAGGTCAGATCCCGATTGTGAAAACAGTTTAAAATATAGCAAGTGTTTTAATGGCAATAAAACAATGAATGTAAAATACATGTTAGGACGCGCTCTCACATGAAATACTCACCTCTCGACTATCGGTGCACTCCTAAAGTACCCGTACCTATTCTAGTTATTCCCACATCTAACTAGTCCAAAATAAAATCTAACATTACTATACGATTCACGCTTTAATTTCTGACATCTTCATTTAAACAGAGATCTGTACATTTATTCTAGGTTTCCCATATTAGCAATACTACTTACAAGAGGATTTCCACTTGTATCTTTACAAAAATGTTACTATTATTTATATTCGCATTCATACATGATAGTGCATTTCAATTAATCGTATATTATTCTCATTATAAATATACAATATTAGCAGCCCAAGGTTAAGCTGCTGTGCACACATACTCTGCTATCCAATCCCAGTACATCACGTACATAGGGACCACACATTCCGAATCTCTCAGGAATCGTTCTCAACTAACAACAATCACAAATAATGGAGGCAAACATATTTCACATCACATGGGTCACGCACATACCTATGCTCCCATGATCAGGAGACTTATTAACTTCTCAATAAGTCCTTCTATGACCTATGTTCTCGAGGTACCAAGCCAAATCCCCCCGTAGGCACACAAAGATTAGCTGGCCCTGATCGAACGCCAACCTCCCATGATAGCAAGTATGATAGGTATGTTATACACAGAAATCACATATACTAAGCATTCACACTTCTTTATCTCAGTATATTAATAGAGGTATACTTCACGTTCTTATCCCATCATTTACTTTTATACGTTTATAAGTTCCCGTTTTAAATGCATTAGAGTTATCAACTCTTCTCACGTCGTAATTAGGTACTCGTTTCCAAATCCACAATCGTCATCCGATTTACTATAAATTCTAAGTTCTACTCCTCGACGTACCCCAATTCTCACAATCATACCCACTAGTCAATAAGGGAAGGTTAATTCTCCATTAATTAAGTTTAAGGGACATTTGAAATAAAATCGGGCCTAAAAGGCCATCCTGTCAACTTGTTAGAAGTCTCGTTCGAACGAGGTCGTTCGAACGAGTGTCGTTCTAATGAAAGGCTTCGAATGAACTACCAACTCGTTAGAAGGGGGTACTATCATCTCATTAGAAACTCGTTCGAACGAGGTCGTTCGAACGACCTGGGCATGTCTTCTAACGAGATGGCAGAACACACCCACAAATCTGCAAATTCATTTTTCTTCAAAATTCTCTTCTCTAAATCCCTACTAAGATCATCCCAATTAAGTTTTAACATTTTTAAACTACTCTAAGTCCTCCTAGGTCACTCTTTAACATATATTTGGGGTCAATGCTTCCTAAATTAACATGTAATCATCATAATTTCCAAACCTTGTCCCAAACCCTATAAATATAAACCCAGAATTTTAATGTCTACGATTACTCCTTATAAATCCTTTTTTAAATCATCAAAAGATATATTTTGGATCTGGAATTCATCCATAACCATTCTACATGGAATCCCTATCTAAGATTATGAATTCTATCTCCAATTTCATGGGTTTTCATCAAACTTTCAATACAAGACCTATATTCAATTCTAAGCATGGAGGAAACATTCGTTTGAAATTATATAATTAAACCACTTGCCTTAGATGTTCTGATTTGATGTTGAAGGATGAAGGTTGATTCTCCTTTTTCTCTCTACAGATTTCTCCCAAAGATGGTGATGGTGATGGTGGCTAGGGGTTTCTTTTGGAACCTGTTAGGACTCTTCCTTTAACTCCTATAGCCCACTACTTGATAAATGCTGACAATGGACTTAATGGGTTAATTACTAATATAAAATTAACTTCTAAAATTCGTGGGTTTTAATTCCCCTATTTGTAAAATTACCAAACTACCCTTCTGGGTTGCCGGTATGGCCCAAAAATGCCCCGGGACCCAAACTAAAGCCCCGACTAGTGTTTTCTGACTATTTCGACCCTTCCAGACACGTTGGCGCACTCAAAATGACCATTCGGTTGATAAAAGTATAATTCACTTTTTAATTCAAATAATTACATTCCTGACGCGACTGACACGCGCGTCCTAATTAAATTTCCAAATTGTCGTATTTTTGTCTCGTGATAATTTAAATATTTTCAATACTCGTGACATTTTTAATTTTAACATCATAATCAAATACCAACTCACATCTTGCTTGCATTTATATCCGGATTAATTCCTAATTAATTCTCATTTAATTCAATTAATCCCTTAAATAAAAATTAATAAAATTACGGGGTATTACACTGCACACACACTAAAATCTTATTGGAAACACACCTGAAATAATTTCCTTAAGTTGGCGGCTCGCTCAATCAACTTAGTCCTGTCACTCAAATGAGATGGACATCTCGCTCGAATGACTGGTCAGGTCATTTGAAGGACGCGTGAATTAGAGTCCTAATTAAACACTGATCTAATCCGTCCTTATCAGAATAAAACGAAGTGTAAACATTTTCAAACTCTTTTAAAGACATTTCTTTCATAAAATAATATCCTTCAACATTTTAAAATAAATTCCGAGTTCCATTAAAATTATGCATTCATACCTGAGTGATCTCGGAATGCAATTAAACTTGAAGATGAAATATGCTCCACAAACCGGCATGATATATTCCATGAAGCTTTGCCGCACCATCTTCAATAAACTTCAATACTTAATAGTCTGTGTGGGATCATGACAATAAAACTACAACCTATGACTCAAACATGTTTTGTTTTAGGAATAAGTCAAATAAACATACAACACACTCAATTGAAATTTTTTTCCTTACAATTAGAATAACTCATTTGATGATTTTATATAAATTAACTGATATTGTCACAAAGTTGCTTGCAAATGGGATAACATAGGATAGAAAGGAGATAGTGCTTAAAATATTAAGATCCGTGCCGGCCAAATTTAAAAATAAATGAGATGACATATAAGAGATCGATAACCCAAATTTAACTCTAGAATTACTCAGTAGTAAACTAAGAATAGTAGAGATGGAGTTGGAATATAAAAAGAAAATGAACTCATTGAACAAATGATCCTATGGATCCAATGTAGTTTTCTCATCTCAAGTGAGTGTCGCTAAAGTTAACCCACTGTACTTTAACCTTTACTTTAGTCAGAATTGTAATTTGGATAACCAGATTGCTCTTATGGGAAAATAGTTTAAGAAAATCATCAAGTTTAGAAACTCTATGGCTTATAAACAAGGCATACCTAGTTATCAAAATCATCAAAATCACAAACCTCATGACAGAAATAATGACAAATAGACCAATGACAACAATAGGCCTAAGATTGATAATCGCCACATCAAATGTCATCGTTGTGGGAAAATGGGAATTTTGTTGCTAAGTGTAGAGTTAAATTAAATAATAACAATGTTAAGGCTAATATGTGCAAAACCTGGGATGACTAAAGTGATTTTGATGAAGATGAAATTGAGTCAACCAATATTGATGAATCAAGCATGTCCTTTTATACCAAGATCATATATTTAGATGATAATGCATGTTTATCTGTTGATGTTGTATTATTCCTGTTGATGTTGATATGATTCCCGCTAGTGATATTACTATATCTACTCCTGTTCAAAATAATGTAGATAATCCTAGCTTATGGGTGAGGCAAAGTGAAAACATTATTGATGAATTGAACATGTGTGTGAGTTCCACTGCACAAAATGAATCGATAGGGGACATTGCAAACATTTCACTTAGCTAGTTCGATGATGACCTACCTGATATTCAAGAGTGGTATACTAAAACTCTCAAAAAGAGTGCCAAACTAGATAAGATGGTAATGAAATTAACTGAATGTGTTGAACAACTTAGTAAAACTATTAGGAAGAACACAAAAGATTACACTTCGTAATGCATTACTCATGAGACAAAGACAAAAGAGTTTTCTTCAAAATTAAAACACCTATCTGGGAATTTTTTTTATCTTAGAGTAAATGTATAAGGATGCTTTAATTAAATTAGAAGAATCCAAACAAAAGGTTTCAAATGTCTCTAAAAAATGTTTGCATTTTGAAACACGAGCTAAAACCTATGAAGAAATAGTTATAGGAAGTAAAATGGATTCTGAAGACAAATATGGCCTAGGTTTTGAAGAAAAGTTTTTGACCAGCAAAATAACTGTCCCCTGAAAATGTTAATTTTGTAAAATAAGGCTAGACTATTGAAAAACCTCATTAATGAATTTTTCCTGTTAATGGACCTAAAGCAATGCAGAATAAGTATAATCAATAGCAAAAACCTAATGGAAAATCTAAGTATGTCTGTCCACATGCAAGAGACCTCGGACAAAACACTAAGACTTATGCCAATTGGATTAGTGTGTCTTACAAGACCAAACTTATCTTTAAGGACTTAAGTGATAGATTCAAGCCTACTTTGAATAAGTATTGCGCATATTGCGATGCCTATGGGCACCCTATTACCGAGTGTTTTAAAAAAAGGTTGTGTACACATACCTATCAAAACTTTAACTATTCGAGAAGGAGTAAGGATACATTTATTCTCCCAAAGCAAACCACACACAGATCTAACTATAAGAATATGACACCCCGCCTAATTAAATACTAGGTGATCAGTCCTTTATTAAATTATAATCAAGGTGAACGGTTGGTTCATTCTTAGCATCACTGTCGAAAATAACTTTTCCAATTTAAACACCCTAAATAATTAAGCTAAGTGTCAAAACCATTTTAGACATTACTTTCCATGTTTTATTTAAACCAATAATTTAAAAATTTACATAATTCATAATTTAAGGATTAACCAACAAATATAATGGAACAAACAATCCAATTAATTAAACATCCAACTAAGTAATTCAAACATTAAAACTTAAAGGAAAAACATCCTGATAGTAATGAACCCCAAAGTACAAATACTGGAAATAAATAAATCATAATATCTGATAAGCAACTGAATAATGGAAAAGGGCGACACATGCCCAACTGAATAAATAGTTCTAGAAGTGGAATCAACAAATGCGATCGTCTAAACAAAAGGCCTGCAACTCCCACCTAAGCTGCAGTGCTTTCCTTCCAAAGGATCCTATGCAAGACGCCCCTGTGGCTGGGCACCTGTAATATATACAAGAGAGAAAAGAGAATGGAAATGGGTCAGAGCCCGATTGTAAAAAAGATTTAAAATTTGTTTAACAATTATTTAAAATGTTTACTGGTCAATGCAACAACATATTAGTGCGGCACTCCCTTGAAAATTTCTCACCTCTCTTCTAATGTGCACGGCTATCGCCCTAGCCTTCCCAATGGTTTAACATATCTCGTCTTAGGTTGCTCGTAAGATTTAAACTGCCAAATTCAATTGTTTAAGAGGTTAATTTTATTTAACAACAAAGTTCTCATTTAAACCTTATTTACTAATAAAGTTTCTCAGTAACATATTATACTTTTCAAACACTTATTTCCAATTTGAAATAATTATTCCTTTCTTACTTACCATAGACACGGTAGGTAGTTCCCAAATTCCAGATTTAAATATATATATATATATATATATATATATATATATATATATATATATATATATATATATATATATATATATATATATATATATATTAAATACTCATATAATATATATATTCTAACAGCACCCCACATAATAATTATGGTGCGGGCATACTCTACTATCCAGTCCCCGTATCACTCGTACTAAGGGAAATACATGTTCGGATTCACTCTCGAACTGTATTGAAACAAAACACAAACAATATTGAGGCGAAGAATAGTTTCCAAGTCTTTAAGAGGTCAGCACATGCCCTCACGTCTTTTAGGACCGTCTGACTATCGATCCGATAGCCTGTACCAAAGAACTTCTATCTTCTAGGGTACGAGTCAATATCCATCATAAAGGTCCCATCGAGATAATACTGTCCCAGCGCAGTAACCTCAGGGATAGGAAGTAGCGCGGCATGATTTTTACACGTATATAGTATATGCATAAACATAGTCATATAAATATACTACTATTACCATATCAAGTTTAGGTACATACTAACGACCCATAATTATGATAATTGTCCTTATTACTCATTATTTAGTTATCACGTATAACATTTGCCTCTTATCTTAATTTGTGGGATTATCCCATTTTATCAAGTGACACTCGTGGATTTCTATACTCCCAAGTGTAATTTTAGTAGGTACTCATTTATTTTTCAACGTAACTACATTACGCCTCTCCCCATTTAATACATAGTTCCAACGTCCCTTATATGTAAACATCCCCGTAAAAAAATGTAAATCTTGTCTTACATTAAAGGTTTCATATTTTTAATAAGTCCTACAGGTCTTCTTTATCTCCCAAAATATTTTAAGAAGGATGTCCAAAGGTTATTGCTCATTTAAATTGAAATAAACTATTTAGAAGGGGAACTATGTGATAAGCACCCAAAAGTGTCTATTTTATACCCCGAATAGATACATTTTAGTCGCTCGTTTTAATTAAAATTGGCCTTATGTTCGTATTTTATCATTTTTCAGGTCAATACGCAGTTGCAGTACAAATAATGCTAAATCAGTACAAATGCGACGCAGAAGCAGTCAAAAGTGTACATCGAAGAAATCAAAGAGACCGCGAAGTCAGAGTCCTCATTGAGCTTGCCCCGATGTGACTGAATACCCTGAACTAGTCCCGTAACCCCAAACTTAAGCCTACACCGAGCCCAGACCAATCCCCGAGCCCCGTGTGTGTTGAGTTTGTACCTTTATTATTTTTCTAGATTTTTATTTTTAGTCATTTTATTTTTAGGATTTATTTAAAATTTTCTATGATTTATTTTGTATTTTTCTATTTCTTTATTTTGATTTTTATTTTTAGTATTTAATTTTTAATCTTTATTTTGTTTTATTTTATTAGGATTACATTTTTTTAGGTTAATAGAGTTTTATTTTATTTTAGTTGAGATGTTAGTTTTTTTTTAGTTTTATTAGATTTTTTTTAGGTCTTTAGTTTTTATTTTAATTTTTTAGTTTTTATTTTATTTTATTTCTTTTGTTTTATTTTATACATTAGAATTTTTATTTTATTTTCATTTTAGTTTTTATAGATTTTATATTTTTAGGATTTTAGTTATTTTAATTTTTAATTTTTTTAGGGGTACAAACTTAAATACACACATACACTCATCTACACCCACATATGCCACCTCACACCCACCTTATTCCCATATACCCTACCTCACCCAATAACCATCCCCACTACCATCTTCTTCCATCCACCAACCTACTCTCTCTCCTACCTCCATTAAAACCTCCATTAAACCAAACAAAAACCCATCTCAAGATCCAACCTCAACCCAAAGGGATCGAACCCACAAACCGAAACTCCCCTTAACCCCTACGGATCTCCAACCCATTTGAACCAAACCGCCGACGCCGACGGTGACCACACCCATCGCCGCTACGATCCCCATCTCAACTAAGACCCGCGGCCCTGCTAACTCCCTCCGGTGTCATCACCCCCTCAACCCAGCGTCCCAGCTCCAATCCGACGGAAACCCGAACCCCGATGGCCTGAACCAAAATCTGGGCCGAATCCGGCCCAGACTCGTGAACCTGTTTTCCCCAATCCGAGACCCGCTCCCAAGTCCCATCAAAACCCCAACAAATTCGGAACTTTCTCCATTTAAAATCCATAACAAATCTTGACTTGCCACATCCAAATCCCAAAGAAATCTCTCAAGGCAAAGCATCGTGGGTACGGTTTTAAAAGAAAGGGGAACTCTCATTTAAAAAAAAAAGAGAAGATTCTCAGCAAAGGAAAAAAGGAGAGTAACGCAGAGAGAGAAAACCATACTGTATATTATGTACAGTTAGGTCTATAAAAAAATTCCAAAAAAATTAGTTTAGTGTTAGAATAATTTTTAGGTTTGTTTTTTTATTGTTTTTGGTGTAATCAAGTGCTGGATTAGTGAAAGATTGAGACGCATTTTATGAACGCGATTCGACAAGGAGACTTGCGTATTGTATTCTATTTCTCTATTCACTTATGTCATCTTTTGATATGTTATTGAATGTTGTTTATACATACAAGAGAATGTTTGGTTAAACACCCCATTCAAGGGGTGGGATGCACTGCGAATGATGTTACTTTAATTAGTTGATTCATTAATTTTATATTTCTAGGTAAATTAATCTTTAACTGTCACCAATTAATTTATGTAACGAGAGTTAGTAAATTAATTGAACAAATTAATATTTGAATTTAGGAATCGAACTAGAGATAGGTTTTTCCTATATTTGAACATTAATTCGGTGTTGAAATTTAAGGGTTGAAATTATTTTCGTTAAATTGATCCTAGCGGGTAATTTTCTGAAAATAATGTAGTCTTAATTTTTCATCGTGTGACAATTTAAAATTAATTTTCTGAAAAATATTTTATTAAATTTATAATTTTAACGAGAGTTTGATTATCGATTTAATATTATCTCGATATATTTCAAAATTAATAAATTGAGAAATTAAAATAATTGAAAATGCAGTGTAATCCCATCACTTGACCTTCTCACATATTTCACACTTGGTTGCACATTTTTATTCATTCTTTAGTCCTTTTATAATTTTTAGCATTTGTTAGTAAATTTTTCCCTTGAAATTTGTTTAAAAAAAAATTTTATTTTCTTAAAAAAAAAAAATTGGAATTGCACGTTTTCACATTAATTGTTTCACCTTGAAAGTTGGATTGATACCCGTACTTACCGCAATACGAGTTATTTTTAGACAAGTTTTGTAGGTACTCAAGGAAATTTTGAGAGTAGCTTTTGCACGACAACGATACATACGCAAAAAGCTTCTTATCAAATGGCGCCGTTGCCGCTTTCTTGGCCTGGAGACATGCTTGAAGACTTGTAATTTTATTTATCGTTTTTTTATTGTAGTTATTCCTCCTTCCTCCTCCTTAGACTGGTTGTATAGGATTTTTAAAGCTTGGTATTTATTTTGGTGCATTTTGACACTGATTTTGTTTGTAATAATTATTCATATAAAAAAGGCGAAAAGGGAAACCGGACAAGGTAGAGAGAGGGCGTCCAAGGCGAGGATTTTTGAATCCTCTCTACTTTGGGTCGGTAGGACTCCCGGGGACGACTGAGATAGGCGAGATCTCCCCCCGGTTGACTCAACTCGGTCTTCACCCCATGTGTGTAAAAACCGTGGGAGGTACATTTCTTTATCCCTCGCGAATCTCCTGTCAGCGAGCCAATTTTTGTGTGCTAGTTCTCCTATGTGCTTTTTATTTTTGTCTCGTACTTAAATTGGTTGGTTTGATGAATTAATTTACCTAAGACCTAGACCCAGTCATTGAAACGAGAAGGGATTTCGTCACCCGACTCACTCGCTTATCCATTGTGTGCTACCCTAGCTGTCATTAAATTTAAAATCAATCAATTAGCTAGCCCCGTAGGAACACATTTTTGCAACAGGCGATCACAAAGATAAATTCTGTGCATTTTGTCTCCCGCGGACTTAATTAAAATTTGACTACCCATTTCACTAATTTTGAAGATAATAATTGGCTATGTGCTCGTTAGGATTTTTCTTGACTCGTGTGTGTCCAATTCGATTCTTTCGGTAGTCAGTTTTAGTTAGTTCGCCCATATCAAGAGTCCATTTTCTCCCTTTTTGGAAAATAATCCCAAAAATATTTTCTTTTCTTTATAAAAATATTTTCAAAAATCCCAAAAAGATTTTCTTTTTTTTCTTTCTTATTTAAAATACCCAAAAGATTTTCCTTTTCTTATTTTCAAAAATCACAAAAAGATTTTCTTTTCTTTTGAAAAATATTTAAAAACAAAAAAATATTCCTCTTGTCATGGCCGAAGAACGTCATTTACGGGAATACTTTGTCCATTTCACATTCTCTCGAAGTTTGTTTGATGATAAGCCCGTATCGAACCTTCCTTCATTAAGTAATGACTTTCCCTCTCAAACGCCCACCGTTGATACTCGTGTGTCGTCCACGCACACATCTCATCTTCCACCGCCTCCGGTGACGAGTGTCAACCCATCACATGCTTCGTCGTGCACACACTGCTTCCTTAGCGATCACATGTCCCATGAGTGTCCATTTATATTCTCTCCATCTGAATCCACCTTGGAACATGTGCGTCCCTATGACACTGTTTTGGAACAACCCTCGCCGTATTGTCACGACATATCTAATGTCGAGGGATATGAGTACCCAAGCTATTCACGGAGGCCTGATAATCCTTCCATGCAATATGAATCCCAACGCCATGTTGTGGATCCTTACGGTTTCCAACAGTCGTCCTCACCACCTCGTGCACCTCTTATCTATCAGTCCACTTACTATGCTCCTCATGTTGATCACACTTTTGTCCCTCACGGAGATGCTTCTCCCGTGAATGCTACACTTGACCTTGATCCACACACTTCATATGAGTATTCTCCACATCCTAGTGTTTCTAGCGAGTTATGTCCACCTCACCCACCACTGCCACCCGCCACCACTTCAACACCACCTTGCACATCCGTTCTCGAAAGTCTTTTGCACAAGTTCGCGCACACTCTTCAATCTCAAACTGAATCACTTCAAAGGCTTAAACAACGATTATATGATTTTGAGTGTGCGAACGAAGCGGATTCCACCCTAAGTCGACCCTTTATTCCACCTACGTGGGATGAGAATGTGTCGTCTTGTGCTATGAATTTTGAGTGTGACCAACTCTATCATCCAGAGAATCTCGACATTAAGACCACCCAGTGGTCCGAGCCCCAAGTTGACAAATGTGTTGACATATCCACTATTTGTGAGACTGACCCCACACCACCTTATCCTTTCAAACCCACCATTGAGTTTCACCTTTCCCCTTCCACTAAATCCATACTTATGCCCAAGTCTACACCTTTTGACCCTTTTATGTGTGTTCCCGAGGAACCCATTATTTCTAGGTTAGCTCCGGCTACGAGTGCTCACCATTTTTCCGAGATAGTTCCTACCTATATGGATATGGATCCTGTTCCACAATTCTTGGCTCACCTTGAGCCCATTATTTCTAATGATTCCTCTATCTTAGATCTCGGTGCCTCATCTTACCCACCCACCACATTCACTGACGCTATTCTTGTGGAGACGATGACCACTCCATCTCTAGCTACCACACTTCCTCCTCCGAGTGCTATTGAGGATCACTCCACGCCTCATGAGAAGTGTGTATCTCCTACTCGTGAGTTAGATCATCTTCCCCCACCATTTGTTCCGCCCGATCCACCCACTGTCCCTACCACCCCACCACTTGATTTGGACCTTGCTATTATGCGTTCCCTTTTCACATCTAAGCATTTAGGTCCTCACCTCTCCCCATCCTCCACCCTAGTGCTCCACTATTCCATTTGCGCACTTTTCATTGACCCCACCATCCATGTGAGTATTCTTGATACTCTTCACTTCCGTGACACCGAGATTGTTATTCTATGCACACCACTTCCTTATGGTGTTGATTTTTTCCATCTACCTCTCCCTGGTGTGTCACGACACGACCATTATCACTGTCCATTTATAGAAAGGTCGTGCACTTTCTCTGAGGCCCGCCCCATCACTATTGCCAAACCATTTTGCCTCCCCTACCAACTTGAGCACCATTCCTATAGGGCCCTTGTTACCCTCACCTTTCGGCTCAATAAGGCCCGAGATCGGTGCCTCTTCCCCCTCTCCCTTACCCTTCACCTTACCCTCCTACCCACCCACCCATGGTCCACCGATGCTTTGCATCGAGTGATGCACTTTGCTATACAAGTGCATTGACCTATTTTCTCCCATATCTAACAAGACTGATTGTTCAGTCTTGTTTGGGGGTGATTCTCATCACCCAATTTTTCTGCCACCCCGTGATTTCATAGATTTTATCTTTAGGGTGAGATTAGTTCGGTCTGGCTGAAGACGATAAACTTAGCGCTACTGGGAGGCAGCCCGTTGTTCATTGTTTCTGAGTATGAGTCATATCCTGTTTGAGGGTGGTGTTTCACACCGCCCAATGATTTTCACATGCTTTATAGACTTGTACGTTTTTGTATCGCATCTGTTCTTCAGGTTTCATCTATGCTCCAGAGTGCGGTACATTTCACTAGTGGTTCATTATGGTACTATCTTTCCTCCCTTGTTCTTTTCATTTTTATATATGGTTTTAAACATCGAGGACGATGTTCTCTTTTGTTTGGGGGTGGGAAATTTATCAAAATCGTACCTCTTTTGAAAATTTTCAGAAACAAGTGATTTTAAAAATTTTGTGCAGTTAAATTTAAATTTTTATGATATGATTTGTCTATCAGCCCTCTTTTAGAAATCTCGGAATACCTGTGTTTAACTCAAAAATTGCGCTTTTAAACCTTAAATTAATTAATACCTCTGAAAAACGTACTTGCACTATGAATTCCTAAACTCGGCACTTTTACACTATCACGTTTACAATCAAAAGTTTAAGAGTAACTATATTCTCAAGAGAGACTTAAAATATCACTAGTGGCGACTTAAACCCGTGAGATTTGAGCTTTTCACCTTTTTGAGGGTTTTTACGTATCTCAAAGTCACAAGTTGACTCAACTTTCTTTGGGTACCACACTTAGTCGTTGCATGGTCTCATTATTTTTCACTTTTAGCTTAATCACTGAGAATGACATTACTTTCGAGTTGTAAGAAACATGTGTCTTGTAGTTTGTCCCGAGCACTAAACCGATTTTGCCATACACTTACCATTTTTCCTTCACATCATCATTTACCCATTATCATTTTCCATATTAACCTTATCCATATGTCATTTCCCATCACTACCATAATTTTTTAGAAAAGAGTGTTTGAAATTTTTCATGTAAATTGTCTTCATTTGTGCTATGAAAAGAAAAAACGCATCGCAAAAAAAAAAGAAAAAAAAGCGAAGAATGAAAAAAAAATAAAAAAGAGGAAAAAGGAAGATGCGATCATAAGTTCAAGTGATGAAGACAATAGTCAATTAATATGTGTCACACTCTTCTCAAAACACCCCATCATTCATCTTCTTCATTTCATTATCCCTACATACCTTTCATAGACCCCATTTTTCACCCTTGGAAAAGTGTTCGGGCAAACGAGAAGATTATATGGTGAATAACTCGACATTCTCGACATAGTGGTTAGCATTCCTTCATGAGATCATATTTCTTTCATATATCCTTCCTTTCTTATAAAGTGTGTGAGACGTTTGAACTTGTTTACATTTACTCACATCCTCACACACTAGAGAGATACACTTACCCAATTCTCAGAGAGTTCTATTCAGAGAGATATATCCAGTGAGAATTGAAGTCAAAGCGTCGATCCCTAAAAGGCGATCTTAGAATTACTCTAATGATACTTAAGATTATTTCACACTACACACGCTGAGTTTTAGGAAGGATTACGCTTTTGGTATTAAATAATTTCATATCTTATTTTGATAGTTGAATATGGTGTTCCTTGATGTTCTTTTTAAGTTGGGTTGTATAGCATTTCATCATCTACTCAGATACTGCATTTAAATAAGTTTTTGAATTTTGTGGGTATATTCACTGCAAACCCTCACGAGACACCACTCGTCCTGTAGGGCAACCTGCAGGTTTAACGGCTTGTTGCACATGCTAAGTGCAATCGACAGTGCCTGCGAAAGTGGCACACTTTTGGTTACTTATCTCTGTTTTCTCTCTAATTTTTTCTCGAGGACTAACAATGTTCTGTTTGGGGGTGGTGTGATAAGCACCCAAACGTGTCTATTTTATACCCCGAATAGATACATTTTAGTCGCTCGTTTTAATTAAAATTGACCTTATGTTCGTATTTTATCATTTTTCAGGTCAATACGCAGTTGCGGTACAAATAATGCTAAATCAGTACAAATGCGACGCATAAGCAGTCAAAAGTGTACATCAAAGAAATCAAAGAGACCGCGAAGTCAGAGTCCTCATTGAGCTTGCCCCGATGTGACTGAATACCCTGAACTAGTCCCGTAACCCCAAACTTAAGCCTACACCGAGCCCAGACCATTCCCCGAGCCCCGTGTGTGTTGAGTTTGTACCTTTATTATTTTTCTAGATTTTTATTTTTAGTCATTTTATTTTTAGGATTTATTTAAAATTTTCTATGATTTATTTTGTATTTTTCTATTTCTTTATTTTGATTTTGATTTTGATTTTGATTTTGATTTTAATTTTTTAATTTTTAATCTTTATTTTGTTTTATTTTATTAGGATTACATTTGTTTAGGTTTAATAGAGTTTTATTTTATTTTAGTTTAGATGTTAGTTTTTTTTTTAGTTTTATTAGATTTTTTTTAGGTCTTTAGTTTTTATTTTAATTTTTTAGTTTTTATTTTATTTTATTTCTTTTGTTTTATTTTATAGATTAGAATCTTTATTTTATTTTCATTTTAGTTTTTATAGATTTTATATTTTTAGGATTTTAGTTATTTTAATTTTTAATTTTTTTAGGGGTACAAACTTAAATACACACATACACTCATCTACACCCACATATGCCACCTCACACCCACCTTATTCCCATATACCCTACCTCACCCAATAACCATCCCCACTACCATCTTCTTCCATCCACCAACCGACTCTCTCTCCTACCTCCATTAAAACCTCCATTAAACCAAACAAAAACCCATCTCAAGATCCAACCTCAACCCAAAGGGATCGAACCCACAAACCGAAACTCCCCTTAACCCCTACGGATCTCCAACCCATTTGAACCAAACCGCCGACGCCGACGGTGACCACACCCATCGCCGCTGCGATCCCCATCACAACTAAGACCCGCGGCACTGTTAACTCCCTCCGGTGTCATCACCCCCTCAACCCAGCGTCCCAGCTCCAATCCGGCGGAAACCCGAACCCCGATGGCCTGAACCAAAATCTGGGCCGAATCCGGCCCAGACTCGCGAACCCGTTTTCCCCAATCCAAGACCCGCTCCCAAGTCCCATCAAAACCCCAACAAATTCGGAACTTTCTCCATTTAAAATCCATAACAAATCTTGACTTGCCACATCCAAATCCCAAAGAAATCTCTCAAGGAAAAGCATCGTGGGTACGGTTTTAAAAGAAAGGGGAACTCTCATTTAAAAAAAAAGAGAAGATTCTCAGCAAAGGAAAAAAGGAGAGTAACGCAGAGAGAGAAAACCATACTGTTTATTATGTACAGTTAGGTCTATAAAAAAATTCCAAAAAAATTAGTTTAGTGTTAGAATAATTTTTAGGTTTGTTTTTTTATTGTTTTTGGTGTAATCAAGTGCTGGATTAGTGAGAAGATTGAGACGCATTTTATGAACGCGATTCGACAAGGAGACTTGCGTATTGTATTCTATTTCTCTATTCACTTATGTCATCTTTTGATATGTTATTGAATGTTGCTTATGCATACATGAGAATGTTTGGCTAAACACCCCGTTCAAGGGGTGGGATGCACTGCGAATGATGTTACTTTAATTAGTTGATTCATTAATTTTATATTTCTAGGTAAATTAATCTTTAACTGTCACCAATTAATTTATGTAACGAGAGTTAGTAAATTAATTAAACAAATTAATATTTGAATTTAGGAATCGAACTAGAGATAGGTTTTTCTTATATTTGAACATTAATTCGGTGTTGAAATTTAAGGGTTGAAATTATTTTCGTTAAATTGATCCTAGCGGGTAATTTTCTGAAAATAATGTAGTCTTAATTTTTCATCGTGTGACAATTTAAAATTAATTTTCTGAAAAAGATTTTATTAAATTTATAATTTTAACGAGAGTTTGATTATCGATTTAATATTATCTCGAAATATTTCAAAATTAATAAATTGAGAAATTAAAATAATTGAAAATGCAGTGTAATCCCATCACTTGACCTTCTCACATATTTCACACTCCGTTGCACATTTTTATTCATTCTTTAGTCCTTTTATAATTTTTAGCATTTGTTAGTAAATTTTTCCCTTGAAATTTGTTTTTAAAAAAAAAAAAGTTTATTTTCTTAAAAAAAAAAAATTGGAATTGCACGTTTTCACATTAATTGTTTCACCTTGAAAGTTGGATTGATACCCGTACTTACCGCAATACGAGTTATTTTTATACAAGTTTTGTAGGTACTCAAGGAAATTTTGAGAGTAGCTTTTGCACGACAACGATACATACGCAAAAAGCTTCTTATCACTATGAGTCTGCCCGGAGGGGTCTATCGATCGATGGCAAGAGCTCGATCGATCGATGCGTTGATCGATCGATGCTCCTGGTTCGGTCGATCAATCAAACAGGTATGGCGAATCTGCAGAATACCAGTTACGGGTTCTATCATCCAACATCATCAAAATCCGAATTTTTAACTCCCAAGAATTTATACCACAAACATTCTAAAACCATATTAGCAATATCCTACGTAAAGCATGCGAGTTTTCATCAAGATTCATGGATTAAAAGGGCCAAAACTTATATAATTCTCATGAACCCTAGAAATTTCTTTAAGTAAGTTCTTCTTATTTTTTTCCCAGAATTTCTACTTCTAAACCAATATGAATTCGTGGTTCAACCTCTACATGTGAAAGGGATTTCCAGATTATTGTTTATATCAATACAGCATGTGATTTCTAATCACCAACATGGGTTTTCTTTCATAAAAACTCATCCTAATCAACCCTAGACTAATATGAATGAAGCATTAATGAAATTAAGCAAGATAAATACTTGCATGGGAATTTTTCTTTCTGATTTGTGGATGAAATCGGTGTGGTGGTGATCCTCATTACGTGATCTATCGTTTGGCGGCGACGGCGGCGCAAACGGAGGAGTTCTTGGCCTAGAACTCTTGGGCATGCTCTCTCTTTCCTTCTCCAATGGCTGTCACTTGTTTCTGGTTGTGTTAACCTTAGAAGACAAACCTAAGCATTTGATATAACCTTACAATTTTCGTGGGTTTTCAGGCTTAAAAATGTAAAATGTCCAAAACGTCCTCCCAGGGTGTTAATTAGGCCTAAAAACGCCCCGAGACCCAAACTAAACCCCCGGGTACATTATTTTGACTATCTAGACCCTTCCGGACACTTTGGCGCACTCGAAATGACCATACGGGTGAATTATAATTTATTCACTTTTATTAATCAACCTTTAGTCCTGACATGACACGAGCGCGTCCTGACTTAAATTTCCAAAATTGTCATTTTATTCACTCGTGACATTTAATAGAACCAATATTATATATTTCTTTTCTCATTAGTAATATTAAAAAAGTTTCCAATGATTACTAACTCTCGTCACGTTAGTAATTACAAAAATAATTAATTTCCTGATTTATATTAAATTAATAACCCACATTAAATTTATTAAATCCCCAAATTTAGAAAGCATAAAAATACGGGGTACAACATACTTTCCCCCTAATAACGGAATTTGTCCCGAAATTCAGAAAATAAGGCCTACCTAGTAGAACAATTCTGGATACATTTTCAGTATGCGGACTATCTACATAGTAAGGCGCTTAATCACTATAGCCCCCGCCTCACAGCAATATTGATTAACAATCTCATTGGAGACACTTCACATGGTGCTCCTAACCGAAAACATTCGCATAGGTCACGCCTATAAATTTTCCATTATCTCACTATCATTGGGAGGCCGCACCTTACTACATGACAACCACTCGGTTTTATTTATATACAAAACTCCCATTCTGAGAAAAACCATACGAACATTTGACCACTCTTGTTTGCCTAAAACAATCATGGAATTCCACCATAGTTATCGGATTATTCTCGACCGATTCAAATTTCTGATTATCCACTCACCTCTAAACATACGGAGGGAGAATAGTCGAGGTTCTTCCTCACCAAAACCTTAATAAGTACCTCGTACGCAACAAACAGGTACTAGTGCTTCTTTAATCATCGTGCGCCCATTCCCTGGATAAGGGTGATACATCCTATTCGAAACGAAACCTTATCTCCGTTGGTTCATGAAATCCCATATCAAAGGTTGGATTTACCAATCTCATCCCGATTAAGAAATTAATACATTCGGACCATGTATTGGCGCGGTCCTTCCTTTTAAAGGAAATCTGGGGCACACTAGTTAATATTATCAACTACCCCAAAGGAATATCAATCACTTCCTTCTTGGGAGACTTAATTCACATGTTCGTATGAACCCTTGATCTTGTTTTGAGGATGGTAACCCATCCAAGAACATTATCGACTTTACCGACCTCTTCCAATTATAGGAATTGTAGATAAACAAAAAAAATTCTGGTTTATTCTCCTCTTCCAACTGAACCCTATTTATGGGCGGTGCATGTAGAGACTACTCACTACGTCCCTCTAAACATCAAATTTTCCTTGAAATCTCTCACATTAAGTGACACGTAATACTCCCCTTCCTTCCTTGGTGTATGCCGAAAGTTCCGACCCGTGCCCTTTTCTTCACGATGTGCAACTTCTGGATCTTTTATACCATACTACCATCCTTACTCTTTGTATGTGAAAGTCACTCTCACACTTGACTAATAACAACTCCGCTTTGACTATCCTTCATAATAATTAAATTCTACTCTATTCAAGGAATACCCCTTCTTAAATGGCTTCCCATCAAAATTTGGGTGTGCTATTTTAATTGTACACTTATGTGTGGATTATCGCCCTCATGTGACGTTTAATCCACTCTACTACTTTTACTTCGTCATGTTAGTCCCAGACACATATGTTCCACATGTATATTATCACGTCCTTTTAACTCGGACGGTTTTAACATCAGCTAACCAAGATGCCCACATTTTGTAACAACCCGACAGCCCTGGGAGAGCAAACGGCGCGCTACTCATGTGTAGGACTAACTAAATCCAACAAATATAAGTAATAGGGAATTCAAATTCCATGACAACAAAAGAGGAACAACAAATCTCAACCTTCTTCAGATAGGTACAACAATTTCCCAATTAGGTGCAACAACCAAAATAAATCACTAACGCTCTATTCATCAAAATAAATACAAGTCATCTCTTTTGTGTAATAACAAAAAATTCTTTCCAGATAAGCCATGCTAAAAATCATCCCAACTCTTTATTTACCTTGTGTTCTGAATGCAATTACCACACTTGGGTACTCTTAATCACCCTAGAAATTGAAATTTTTTAATCCTCCTTATCATCATTCCACCCCTCAACTCGTGGGTATAACTTTCAATGCTTTCTTACCACATAACCCGCTCCACTGGCCTTAAATCATGATTCAACTTCTAACTTATAGATATAATTACCTACCCTTAGTACGACCGAGGTACCGAACTCACGGACTAATGACCAAACATCTCCCTAATTCTAACCTTACGCTAAGTTTCATGCGTGGGATGTCTCGCAAAGAAAAATCCAAATAAGGAACCCCCCAATACACTATTGCCTAGCATTGTCTGTTATCAAAATACGTTAGGTCCTCTGTCCATAGCATATACTCCTTTATTTCATCTCTTGATAGAAAAGTTATATTTCCTCCCGTAATTATACTTAATAAAGATCATTTCATCAATTTCACTATCGTTCAGTATTGGTTGGTGGAAATTTTATTCCATAAACCTTGAACATATACAATCGGAATTCTCGAAATCCCTTTCTGTAATAATAGGGGTATAACTCTCAACTCCCACATCTCTAGAGGATAGGTATAACAATGCACTCTTCCTATCACCAAGTTCTGAGTGCTAAACACAATACTGGGTTAAATCTTTTCGCTCAACGATAAACCCGATACATACTAAATCATAATGACAAAGTCCATTCATGCATCGGTATCGAATATCTTGAGCCCACTATCCCCTCCGAAGTCTCTAGGATAGATAATATAAGTGCGAATTCGACCTTCTTGCAGGTGAAGTCTTGCCAGAACAAAACATGTTGCACTAATGCAACCACTCCGATAGCCTTGCAATGATTGCCCACTATCGTACTAACCATTTCTATAACGTTGTAACAAAGATAATATCATACTCGCATATCGCATCACTACAACGAGTAACCTCAATAAAGTACGTAACACTGTTAATATACTCATTCATCCTCCACGGATAGCACTAAAGAAAAATCTCGCTACACTAGGGAAAAATATACACATAATAATAACGTTTATAATTATACTCAGTAAACTCGTCTCACATGCTAATCTAGCAATGAACAAAATATAGTGACTCGTTCGTGTCACATAAACACGTCTCATCCTCTAAGGATAAAACTTATACTTCTACCTTGCCAATCGTCTTGACTGTACAAATGGTCTCCGAACATAACACGTCTGCCCAAACTAAATCAAAACTACTTTAATCGTTGTCTTATACTAGGCACCGTATTCTTGTCCCTTTACTCACTTCGGAAACTATTATCGCGTGAGATTTCACTCCCCACAAAATACCTCAACACATAATCCACTTATCACCTGTCCTACTAACCATGTTAGGATTTTCCTTCTCTCGGACTTTAGTAGACTCGATTCTTGTAGGCTGCCCCAGTTATTTCCTTGGCCTTATAGGCCCTAAAGAATATGTCACTGTCTATAATAGTCCTCACTATATTTACCATCACCTGGTAAGAATTCAACTATCCGAATCATTTAAATGGCCCCCCTGATGTGTATCCACACCCCTTTGTGGTGCTACACTACCATCGTTGTATTCAGTCTTATTCTCGACTAAATTCTTCGTTTCTTTTAGCTTCCCATACAAAGGAGCATTATCATCTTTATTGACAAAATATGACATTGTCAACCTCTGATTCGACCGTCCATCAGAATTTCTTCTTTGAGTGTTATCAACTACTATTACGAGTCGATCTCCCACTTGGAGTCATTTCCTCCACTTGTATCTACATCTTCCGATACAAAATTCGCCAACGGTTAAGATTCATATTCACAAATGGACCTCTGTCACGTCCTCTTGTGACGAGTTCAGGACAACGTTCACTTCTAATCCTGAACATCCGATGAAGGAACATATGGTCAACACTGTACCTAAGGTTCTCCTATAGACATAACATTCCTTTTCTAAAATTGGTGGTTGACTCCCATCATTACAACTTCGTTCCGACAACCAATAAAATTTTCTCTAAATTTTCACTTTTAGTTAGCCACACTCCGTCCCATATCTAAACCTTTTATTACTTTACCTCCTTTAGTAAACACATAATTTTTGCATTTCTAAAATTCCCACTGACAGTTCTCTACACGTTTTGTAATACGTTGGGTGAGTTTATCCTTGCACCTCATTAGACTATAACAGCATTTGGAAATCATGGCTGTACCTTAGTCATCTTTCTAGTCTTGGCTTCTCGTGCCATAATGGAGGTGACCTCGACTACGGTCATCATCCTCGAATATATTTTTCAACCTCGACTGAGCCCTGCCTCCAAATGTCCGCCTAACGGTCCTCTTCTGACATCCGTCATCGCTCGACAAACGTACACATCCAAACGAAATTAGAATTCACTAATGTATATACGTTATAGCAGGAGAACAAAATCTCATCAAAGAAATCGACAATTTTAAACATAGGGCTCTATATCAAACAAAGCAACGCTGAAAGCATAATAAGTCGCACAGATCCTAAAGGACACTAGAACCTGATGCTCAGATACCACTTGTGACACCCTGCCTAATTAAATACCGGGTGATCAGTCCTTTATTAAATTATAATCAAGGTGAACGATCGGTTCATTCTTAGCATCACTGTCGAAAATAACTTTTCCAATTTAAACACCCTAAATAATTAAGCTAAGTGTCAAAACCATTTTAGACATTACTTTCCAAGTTTTATTTAAACCAATAATTTAAAACTTTACATAATTCATAATTAAATGATCAACTAACAAATATACTGGAACAAACAATCCAATTAATTAAACATCCAACTAAGTAATTCCAACATTAAAACTTAAAGGAAAAACATCCTGACAGTAATAAACCCAAAAGTATAAATACTGGAAATAAATAAATCACAATATCCGATAAGAACCTGAATAATGGAAAAGGGCGACACATGCCCAACTGAATAAATAGTGGTAGAAGTGGAATCAACAAATGAGGTCGTCTAAACAAAAGGCCTGCAACTCCCACCTAAGCTGCAGCGCGTTCCTTCCAAGGAATCTATGCAAGACGCCCCTGTGGCTGGGCACCTGTAATATATACATATATATACAAGAGAGAAAAGAGAATGGAAATGGGTCAGAGCCCGATTGTAAAATTGATTTAAAATTTGTTTAGCAAGTATTTAAAATGTTTACTGGCCAATGCAACAACATATTAGTGCGGCACTCCCTCGAGAATTTCTCACCTCTCTTATAATGTGCACGCCTATCGCACTAACATTCCCAACGGTTTAACATATCTTATCTTAGGTTTCTCGTAAGATTTAAACTGACAAATTCAATTGTTTAAGAGGTTAATTTCATTTAACAACAAAGTTCTCATTTAAACCTTATTTACTAATAAAGTTTCTCAGTAACATATTATACTTTTCAAACACTTATTTCCAATTTGAAATAATTATTCTTTTCTTACTTACCGTAGACACAATAGGTAGTTCCCAAATTCCAGATTTAAATATATATATATATATATATATATTCTAACAGCACCCCACATAATAATTATGGTGGGGGCATACTCTGCTATCCAGTCCCCATATCACTCGTACTAAGGGAAATACAAGTTCGGACTCACTCTCGAACTGTATTGAAACAAAACACAAACAATATTGAGGCGAAGCATAGTTTCCAAGTCTCTAGGAGGTCAGCACATGCCCTCACATCTCTTAGGACCGTCTGACTATCGATCCGATAGCCTGTACCAAAGGATTTATATCTTCTAGGGTACGAGTCATTATCCCCCATAAAGGTCCCATCGAGATAAGACTGTCCCAGCGCAGTAACCTCAGGCCTAGCAAGTAGTGCGGGCATGGTTTTTACACGTATATAGTATATGCATAAACACAGTCATATAAATATACTACTTTTACCATATCAAGTTTAGGTACATACTCACGACCCATAATTAAGATATTTGTCCTTATTACTCGTTATTTAGTTATCACGTATAACATTTGCCTCTTATCTTAATTTGTGGGATTATCCCAACTTATCAAGTGACACTCATGGATTTCTATACTCCCAAGTGTAATTTCAGTAGGTACTCATTTATTTTCCAACGTAACTACCTTACGCATCTCCCCCTTTAACACATTGTTCCAACGTCCCTTATATGTAAACATCCCCGTAAAAAATGTAAATCTCGTCTTACATTAAAGTTTTCATATTTTTAATAATTCCTACTGGTCTTCTTTATCTCCCAAAATATTTTAATAAGGATGTCCAAAGGTTATTACTTATTTAAATTGAATTCAAATATTTAGTAGGGGAACAATGAGTCTGCCAGGAGGGGTCGATCGATCGATGGCAGGAGCTCGATCGATCGATGCGTCGATCGATCGATGCTCCTGGTTTGATCGATCTATTAAACAGGTATGGCGAATCTGCAGAATACCAGTTACGAGTTCTATCATCCAACATCATCAAAATCAAAATATTTGACTCCCAAACTCCCAGAAATTTATAACACAAACATTCTAAACCCAGATTAGCAATATCCTACGTAAAGCGTGCGAGTTTTCATCAAGATTCATGGATTAAAAGGGCCGAAACTTATATAATTCTCATGAACCCCAGAAATTTCTTTAACTAAGTTCTTCTTATTCTTTTCCCAGAATTTCAACTTCTAAACCAATATAAATTCGTGGTTCAACCTCTACATGTGAAAGGAATTTCCAGATTATTGTTTCTATCACTATAACATGCGTTTTCTAATCACCAACATGGATTTTCTTTCATAAAAATTCATCCTAATCAACCCTAGACTAATATGAATGAAGCATTAACGAAATTAAGAAACATAAATACTTTCCTGGGCATTTTTGTTTCTGATTTGTGGATGAAATCGGCGTGGTGGTGATTCTCGTTACGCGATCTATCGTTTGGCGGCAATGGCGGCGCAAACGGAGGAGTTCTTGGCCTAGAACTCGTGGGCAAGCTCTCTCTTTCCTTATCCAATGGCCATCACTTGTTTTTGGTTGTGTTTACCCTAGAAGACAACCCTAAGAATCTGATATAACCTTACAATTTTCGTGGGTTTTCAGGCTTAAAAATGTAAAATGTCCAAAACCCCCTCCTGGGGTGTTAATTAGGCCTAAAAACGCCCCGAGACCCAAACTAAACCCCCAGGTACATTATTTTGACTATCTCGACCCTTCCGTACATTTTGGCGCACTCGAAATGACCATACCGGTGACTTATAATTTATTCACTTTTATTAATCAACCTTTAGTCCCGACACGACACGAGCGCGTCCCGACTTAAATTTCCAAAATTGTCATTTTATTCACTCGTGACATTTAATTGAAAAATATTATATATTACTTTGCTCATTAGTAATATTCAACAAGTTTCTAATGATTACTAATTGTCGTCACGTTAGTAATTACAAAAATAATTAATTTCTGGATTTATATTAAATTAATAACCCACATTAAATTTAATAAATCCCCAAATTTAGAAAGCATAAAAATACGGGGTATTACAAAGAAAATGAGGGAACCTAAAACTAAAAAGAAACCATTTAGAAAGACCCGTAAGACATTTTTAAATCAATGTATAAGAAAAAATTTAAAACCAGGATTAGAAAAGATGACATGTTACCCCAACTCAAGTGTAATATGGTGATAACTACTTTTAAGGCCCAATGCAACTCAGCTGGTTGGTACTTGAATTTTGGGTGTTCCAAACACATGACTAGGGACGAAACAAAATTGATAAATAAGAAAGACTTCCTTGGAGGTAGTGTTCTATTTGGCAATGACATTTCATTCCTAGATCATTGGTAAGGGAACACTGTGTGAAGAAGGGCTCCCTGCTCTAAATGATGACTTAATAGTTAAGGGTCTTAAGACTAACCTACTAAGTATATCATAATTTATGATTCTGATCATACGGATACCTTCTTTAAAGTAAACAAAAAAGTTTTGAATCAAGAGGGTAATTGTATCCTTTCAAGAAATAGAACCGCAGATAATTGTTACAGAGTGATTCCAAAGACTGAATCTTATAATGTTGCCAGATTAAAGGATTTTTATTTATGGCACAATATATTGGGACACACAAATTTTGATAACATTTGTAGGCTAATATCCCAAGAAATAGTTAGAGGCTTGCCCAAAATAAAAAATACTTTTAACACTAGTTATGATCCCTGCTAAGTGGGGGAGATGAGTAAATCTACTCATAAGAAGGTTAAAGATATTTTAACCTCGAAACCTCTTGAAATAATCCACATGCACCTTATGGGTACCACCCATGAGCACGTCCACGAAAATATCTAAAGAAGAAAATGGGAAAGATGTTGACCCGACTTTATATAGAAGCATAATAGGAAGTTTATTACACCTCACTGGATCTAGACTAGAGATCTAGTGGTTATCCAACCAAGTGGCTATCCAACCTAGTGGTTATCCCCAAGAGAAACAAAAAGTGGAGAGTCTGTACTGATTTCATCGATCTCAACAAAGCATGCCCTCTATACAGCTTCCTGCTCCCAAAGATCGATCAACTGGTGTATGCCATGGAAGCACATGAGAGGATGATCTTCCTGGATGCATACTCTGGATACCACCAGATCCCTCTACATGAGACGGATCAAGATAAAACAACATTTATAACCAAAGTTGGGTTATATTTCTATAAGCTTATGCCCTTTGGGATAAAAAATGCAGGAGCAACATACCAGTAGCTGGTCACCAAGATGTTTAAAGACCAAATTAGAATCACTATGGAAGTCTACATCGATGATATGCTCATCAAAAGCAATCTCAAAGATGACCACCTCTCTGATCTATCAATGACCTTTAAATTCCCTAGGAAGTAATGAATGAATCTTAACGCGAGTAAGTGTTCCTTCGGTGTCCAGTTAGGAAAATTCCTTGGATACTTGGTCTGCAAGAGAGGTATTGAAGCCAACATAGACCATATTGATGCTATCAATATGGTACATCCCCTCGAACAATAAGAAACGTGCAGAAGCTCACAGGAATGCTCGCCACCCTAAATCGATTCATCTCAAAGTCATCCGAAAGGTGCCAACCGTTCTTCCAGTTGTTGAAGAAAAGCAAGGATGTGTAATGGAATGAGGATTGCTCGAGGGTATTGGAAGGGATCAAAGCTTACCTCAGTAAATGACATTTCTCATAATTCCTCAGGAGGATTATTATCTATACCTTTACCTTGTCGTATCAAGTAATGTTGTAAGTTCTGAATTGGTATATGAAAAAAAGGGATCCAACACCCAGTCTAGTATGCGAGCAAGACCCTTTTGGATGCCGAACAACGATACCTACCACTAGAAAAGCTCTCCTTCTCACTAGTGGTAGACTCAAGAAAATTAAAAAACTATTTGGAAGCCCACTCCTTCATCGTACTTACATCCTACCCCCTTAAAGAAGTCCTGAGGAAAGTAGACCTTTCAGGTAGACTGTCAAAGTGGTCGGTCGAGCTCAGGAGATTTGACATTCAGTTCCATCCAATGACTGCCATCAAAGGGTAGGTCCACACCGATTTTATCACCGAGTTAATAGGAGAACAACCTTGCGACCAACCTTGAACTAATCATCAGAATGAAGTTCCCCCAGATTCAGGCGTATGGAGACTATACGTTGACGGAGCCTCCAATTCCAAAGGGGCAGTTGTAGGCATAATTCTGGTTACCCTCGAAGATGCAATACTCGAACAAGGAATCAGGCTTGGATTTAAAGCCTCTAACAACGAAGCAGAGTATGAGGTACTGATCACGAGCCTATAAAAGGAAGGCATGCTTGGAGCACAGTGACTCCAAGTTTTTGACGAATCGCAGTTGGTCTCCAACTAAATAAGTGGCGATTTCAACCCAAGATATGAGAGGATGGCATCCTATCTCGCCATTATAAAGGGATTGATGGACAACTTTGAGCACATAACCATCCAACAGCTTCCTAGAGGACAGAACAACTATGTTGATGCCCTAGTAGCCTTAAGATCAGTAATTGACTCCGACTTGAGGAGGACAATTCATATCAATTTCCTTACCCAGTCAAGTATCAACCAGATCAATGAACTGCCGAGTATAGAGCACGTTCTCCAGATAGAGACAACCCCCAGTTGGATGGATCCTGTAATAGATTATTTGAAAAATGGTGCACTATCAATAGATAAGAAGACTGCTCATCAAATATGAGTCAAAGCTGCTTGATTTCACTTATCTCCTGAGGGCAAGATATACAAGAGATCTTTCACTGGCCCTTACCTCCAGTGCGTTCATCCAAAGGACGTCGAGCAAGTCCTATATGAACTCCATGAGGGAATGTGTAGGAATCATATCGGCGGTAGGTCAATAGAATTACGAGCAATGAAATAAGGGTACTGGTGGTCGTAAGTGCAGAAATATGCTGGAATCTATGCTCGAGAGTGCGAAAAGTGCCAACTTCACGCACCTAAGGTTCTCCAGCCATCTAGAAACCTGAAGTCACTTACTAGCCCATGGTTGTTCGCCCAATGGTGTATGGACATCGTGGGCCCTCTAACAACCGCAATAGGTAATCGTAAGTACTTGTTGGTTGCAACAGATTACTTCACCAAGTGTAAAGAGGCAGATCCATTAGCAAACATTAGAGACACATACATGATAAGATTCATATGGAGGAACATCATCACTCACTTTGGGATGCCCAGGACTATCATCACTGATAACGAAACCCAGTTCGAGAGTGGCCTCTTCCAGGGTTTCTGCAATGACCATGGGATCAGGCACTACTTCATCTCTGTGGCATACCCTCAGAGAAACAGATAGGCTAAGGCTTCCAACAAAATGGTGATCGATGGATTAAAAAAGAGTTTAGAGCGGGCCAAGGGAGCAAGGGTAAATGAGCTACCCCACATCTTATGGGCTTACCGTACCACCCCAAGGTGAACAACTGGAGAGACACCATTCACACTTACGTACAGGGTGGAGGCCATTATCCCTTTAGAAGCTGGCCTCCCTACTAGGAGGTACACTATGATCGACCAAGGCCATAATGATGCAATATTTCTCATTAAACTTGACTTAGCCGAGGATCGAAGGGAGTTGGCTCTAGTGAAACTAGCAGCCTTCCAGCAACAACTAACAAAGCACTATAACAAAAAGGTCAATCTAAGAACATTCCAGGTTGGGGACTACATCCTTAGGAAAGTTCTTGGCAGCGAAGTAAAACCATCGGATGGAAAGCTAGGACCAAACTGGGAGGAGCCATTCAAGGTGATAAAAGAAGACCTACAAGGAGCCTACCACTTAAAAATGCTGGAGGGAAGGGAGATACCAAGAGCTTGGAATGCAACCAACTTGACGAAAATCTACTTCTAAATTTCATTTTTATTTTTTCAAACTTAATGTTAAAATGTCAATAATTTTTTGATTAATAAGATTTTTTTTGGTAGTAGCATTTTATGAAGTGTTGGTTTTCTCAACTACATTACAGCATATGCACCATTTCAAAGCTACAGGGCCCCCTCTTAACATGAAAAACTAAGATCGCAAGAAACTTATTGGCTAAAATAGCAAGGTCGATATGCAATGACGCTTCTTAGGCATTTATTAATTAACACAAATGACCCCCTAGCTTGCCCCTGGAAATATATGAAGCCCTACAGGGGACCCTTAGGCAATATGACCAACCTAAGTTGGTTGCCAACATTGTATGGCCCAAAAATCCTGCTCGGATAGATTATTCGATCCTAGGTGTATCCTCACCATTGCATTAGTTAGGCCTAAGGAAGTGTGACGACACGACCTAAAAGGTAAAGTAAGGAAAAATGGTACACTTAAAGCATACTGGACAAGGGGGATACTCACTTGACAACCAAATCTTCCCAAGTTATATCTAGTTGGCTAGAAGAGCCTAAGATAACTGAACAAGAGAATAATAAAGTAAAAAACAACATAACACTTATTTAGTCAGAAAATTGCCCAAAACATAAATGTTTGATTAAATTACTACATGTACAAAGAGTTACATATGCTAAGTGATTCAGATCCTAATGAGGACCAAGTCACTGAGCGAGATAGTTAGCTAATCGTGCTCTTCGACCATCATTTGGGTGAGGAGCGAATTCTTCCTCGACATCGTTTAAACTCGGCTCCAATAGCTATATTCGGATTGCATCTATTGTAATCCAGTGATCATCCCTTATAAATGGATTTGGCTCTAAAGACGAAGGAGTAATATCAAGTTTATAACAAAGGACGGACTTCTGAGGAACCTGTAATTCTCCAAGGTCACTATGACACCACCTAATGAAAGATAGCTCCTCAACATCTTTTAACCTTGTGGGAGCATCTGTCCAGCCGTGGTCATACCCATCTGCCCACACCTATTAAGGACCTTTCTTGAACAAGTGCCTCAATAGGGTGACGTCTCTTTGGAGACCAGCACCTATCACGTACGCCATGCGAACATCTCCTCACAGTTCGGTAATCTCTCTAGCTAAACCTATGCCATCAGGCCCAGCTCATCGCCTAGTCGATGAAGAAGAACCATATATAACTTTAGGGTCAATGCTCGACGCATTCTCCCTAAGGTTCTAGACTTCCAACCTTAAAGTATCATTCTCCTATTGCAGGATCTCTCTAACTTGATTGATCTCAAAGGCATCCAAAAGCTTAACCTTTAGAGCATCCATTTCTTCTTGAACAGAGGCGTCGACCTCCTCTATTTGCACAAGTCTGTCTTTTAGCTTGGCAATAAGATCTAACTGGTCTTTATAATCCTGGTTCCTCGATCTAAGAGACTTGTAGATTTTTACAAATCCACGGTGAAATTGATCGCTCACATCGGCACTATGAATTTGGACTAGGTGAGAGGTAGAAGGAATATATTCATCAAGGTGAACAAAATACAAGTCATAAAAGTAAAAAAAGTACATATATCAGCAGGTGCAGAAATAATAAAAATTCTTCTTCTCATTAAAATCAACCCAAGTCAGGTACAAGTACATTGACCACAGGAAAGAAAAATGAAAAAATAAGGTCCCCCTAAAGAGACTAGTTAGCAACCTCATTCTACTCTAGGGATGTTGTTTGCTTCCCTTTATCTGTAGTAATCCCACGTACACCACCCTCAGATGGAACGACCACCATTCCCTGATCAACAGGAGCATCAGTTGTAATAGCTGGAACACCTTCAATGGAAGAAGAAGGAGGCACACCCTCTATAACAGGTTTGGGCCAGGGTTATGTTCGTTAAAGAGAGGGGAATCAACATCCACATCAGAAGCGAGCAAGGCCATGTCCCAACCATTATTGAAGTTGAAACGATTGATGTAGCCAATCTGAGCCTCAACATCCTTGTATGCTGTAAGCCACCCAACATTGTAAGAGCTCTCCTTGACGGTGGCCGCCTAAGACTCCTGATTTTTTGTCTTCTAGACAAGCTCTTTATTCTCCTCAAACACCGCCATCTTGCTTGTGCTGACTAGATCATAGGACCTCCTAAGCTCCTCCATCTCTTTTGATGCTGCCTCTTTCCCTTTAATAGATTCAGCCAAGGCAAGATCAAAAGATTTTGGAAAAGCACTAGCAACTTTTAATCTGGCCTCTAGCTCATCATTCCTCCTGTCTAGCTCATCACAGCTGTGAAAGAGGACGGTGAAATTAGACACAAACTACAGAGAAGTGGGAAAACGTTAATGAAGAAGGAATGGAAAAGGAAATTATAGAGTAAGGAAGTAAAAGTATACTTACCAAGGGTATCCATTGACTTGATTTAGGGCTAATTGGTCGGTCCCTATGCTCGATGACCTCTGGCGGCCTGGTGGCAAAAATTCTCTCTCGAGCACCATCAGAGCTAGCTGAGGAGAAAGAGCGAGGGAAGCCCCCTCAACCAAAGTAAACACGGGAACCAAGGACTGCCTCCTTTTTTTCCTCGCTTCCTCTTTCCTCTCTCTCCTTCTTCTCCATTTCAAACCTATTCATCTTTCTTCTTATCTTCCGCTTTCTTTTTCTCTCTCTCTCTCTCTCTCTCTCTCTCTCTCACTAAAGCCTCCTCCTCCTTCTTCCTCTCCTTTTTATGAGCCACAGTTTGGGAGCCAGTGGAAGTATCCCCACTCCCAGACTTCTTTTTCTGCAGCCTTCAAGAAAGGGAAACATTGTCTTCATCATCATCTTGGATTAAATTCTTTCTAGGGAAGCCATAGTCTCCTCGTTGAAACTCTCTAAATTCTCTAAACTCTCCGAACTCTCCTCCGAGCTGGAAGTTCCCTCACTAGATCCTGCCTCACCACCACTAGAAGCACCGGACTCCGAACTTCTATTCTCCTCTTCGTCTAGGTCAATAGCTTGAGGAGTACCTTCTTCTTCCTCTTCCTCCTCTAAGACGTCAAGATGTGGAATAGAATCAATTGGGAGTGCGATGAAGCTAGAAGTTATATTCTTATATTCCAGTAAGAAGACAATAGATCTCAGATGCCCACCTTTTTTAATGGAATCTCGTATACTCTAAGCCTTGAGCAACTCAGCAGCATGAATCTCTCGAAGAGCAGTATCCTAATTCTTTGACTTTGCTGCAAGAGAAGAAGAAAATCATTAGAGAAATAACATTTTATAAAAGCAATGAAAGGACAAATAGATTGAGCACCAACCTATATATTCCTCTCCATAGGTAGGAATCTGAGGTCCCGTGTAGCTCGCACCTCCTCCTGAGGAGGGAACTGGCAGTTCGTAGCTATAAAATCCTCATTCCAATAATCTTTATGTGAATAAGGTAAGTTAACTACCAATACCCGATCTAGACTCCTCGCTTTCAAATAAAGAAGACCAAAGCTGGTACGAGAAAAGGAGTAGCAGAAACAAATTTCAACGAGGCCTAACTTGGTGTCGCGTAACTGATTTATCTTATGGACACCATTAATGATTTTCCAGATATTCGGAGAACACTGGGCCGGAACTATATCGAAATATTGAAAAAATGTAAAAAGGTATGATTTGGAGGAAAAGTTAAACCCCCTTGGGATAATTAGAGAACATTAATTTAATGACCGTCCTCAACATCGTGAACATTTTAAGGAACAGGGGCACACTCGATGTCTACAAAATTAGGAATATTGCAACATTTCCTAAATTCTGACAAGGATTTGTTGTCTATCCTTGCCATGGGAAAAGCATTAGCTACAGTAAAATGAAAACAATGAAATGAAATGTATAGAAAAGGGAGGACTGATAACATACAGGGAAAAAATGAATGGAGTTTGCAACAATGGAAACCACGAGCAAGTAAAAGCGGTCGAAGCAAGATACAACTTGGAAGAATACGAAGAACATATTTGAAAAATCTTGGGAATAAGAGAGTTTGGAAATAGAAAACATAGAAATGGCGAGATGAACCATTTTGAATTCCTCAATTTAAACTCCTAATGATAATGTACCGATACCAAGGGAGATTTGCCGCCTGAATTTCCTGTAAAGAGAAGCTTCGCACCCCAAGCTTGGTGTAGTTCACAATAGTGCCACTTGGAAGCAACCAAAATCAGTGTTTAAAATTTTTGAGCCCAATTTGTGACCCTAAAATTTTAGGGGCAATTGTGGGTACCCTATTTATCATTTAGTCCCATAAAAGTGGCCAAACAAAGACTAGCTAAGAATAAGATATATTCGGCCTTCAATTATTGATGCTTTAAGTAATAGTGATTAGAACTAAGAGTTTAACCCATTCTATCCCCAAAAATCTCGGAGGAAATATTCAAGGGATAGTGGGCTAGCGGGGCAGTTACTAGCGCCCCTCTCTCCCTCTTATGGAATATATATTGTACCCATCACTCGGGGCAAAGGGTATGAAGAAAAACCATTCTTGAGAGTTAGTTAATCTAACAGTAGACCTCTCAGTGGACGTAGACAATTCGTCGAACCACATATATCTTGTGTTGTGTGTGATTGTGATTGTGATTATTCTTATTCGTGTTCATTATTTTTCTGGTGATTTCATTTACTTATAATTTGTGTTGCGATTTATTGTCACCACAATATATATATATATATATATATATATATATATTGTGTGTGGTTTATTTGTGATTTTATAGATGTTGGGAATGCAAGACTTGAAGTTTGGTTGAATCCCAGTAAAGCTCTATTGACTGTCATAATTTTGGGGTAATTTTAGTAAATTCAACACTCTAGTTTTGATCATAAAATATCATGAAAGTTGAATCTCTTCAAAGCATCTACATGTGGCCTCCGACGGTGCACGGATCCGAGCTATAATGAAGAAGTTACAGAAGTTTCTTTCAAGGGAGGGAGTAATTATACCATACCTCATCATCCCTAATCTTGCAAATAGGTCCGAATCGATTTGGGTTTCAGACTAAATCGATTAAATTTGATCCAGTATGAAGGAAATATTATGAATCGATTTGCCCATGTTGCATTGTAATTACAAGTTTTCCATTTTATAAAGACTTCGGTATTTTAGCTTTTTTCTGCCTCTTGTAAGAGGATCAAATTTATTTTTAGAAAGTTTCTAAGTTTAAAAACTCTTTCTTCTCTCTCCTAGGTCAAAGGCATTTGAAGTTTTCTCCTTCTTGTTAAGCATTGATTACATAAATGTAGTTGGCCTTATTGCATTACTTGTTCACTTACTTCATCTTTGTTTGATCCAGTTGCTTTATCTTGAATTTATTGATCTCTCTTGTGTTGGTTGGTGTATAAATTGATGGGTTCTTCATTTATGATATTATTTTCATGATTTACTTAGTTTCTACCATGAGTGGTTAGTCTTATAGGTTGGGGATCGTGATCCCACCGTGGATGCTTGAGCTTCATAATTAGGGTTTGGTTTATAATTATTCTTATGGAACTTCGTGTGTTGGTATTGGAGTATCCTAGTTTCTTTACGTCCCTTATCTTGAAAGGGTAATGTTTGAAGCTTTACTACAACCGCAACCCATTTATTACCATAAATAATTAACCCCTAATACTCCATCGATGAGTTTAGTCTCTAATGGTTGATTATCGTCCTTAATTAGTTATGATCGATTAGAATCAATTTGAATCAAATCCCATCATCTAGTTAGAAAATCTAAGGTGGGATAATAAACCCCAATCCCTTTTATCTCTTATAGAACTAGACTTTCGAATCCCTAAGTCTATCCTGATTTCCCGATCTTAGTACGTATTCACTTACTTATTTCTCAACTCTCTAACTTATACTTTTCGCCAATCATGCTATTTTACCCAAAAACTAGCCTAATCATTCTTGAATTCCTAACCCGATTTCTCAATTTTCAATCGAGTGCGTTCACACACTTATTCACATAATTTCATACCCGAAATCCATCCCTAGTTTGCCTTCGATACTTTCTAACCTTCACTCTGAATTCTCAGAAGCCTAACTTCATCCCCGAACCCTAAATCCCATTCCCGATCCTCAAACGGTCCGAAAAACAAACACGAGGCTTGTGTGACAAGTTAAAAGAATCGAACCAAATCTCTAGCTAGACCGAACTCATTTGGTTAGCGAACCATTTCACTCCTCCTAACTAATCGGTTCAGATTGTTGGGCTGCTAGAACGAACTTCTAACGGGATTTTGCCTTCTCCCTTCATCCATGATGGATATAAACTTCATACAAACCCCATATATGAACTCTAATCTATCCCTAACCATGAAACAATCATTCTCTACATGAAAATCAGCCCAAAAACACATCTAATTCATCCGATAACATTTGATATCAAGAATCATGCACTATTAAAACCCCAGTTTCAATATCCAATCTTTCCTCTTTTAAACCATTCAATAACCTATCTTTATCATTCAAATCATATAAGATATATCATATTATCCTAAGTATATATATCTTTTATTAGTTTCTTATTTCAAAATCCAATTTTGCATGGTTCTCCCACTCTCAAAATTGTATTTTCCTACACCAATTAGCATGAATATTTGAAACTACATAATAACATTAAAGCAAGTCAAGTACTTGCCTTGAGATTGATTGATTTATGAGTTTTCTTCTTTCATTCCTTTCTTGACAATGATCTTCATCCAGGATGAACTTGATTTTCAGCCCGGATGCCTTTTCTCATCACTTTTCTCCCGTTTCTTCCTATCTTTTCTCTTTTCTCTCAAAACCTCAGCTTCTGGGGTGGATGGATGTCTTCCCCTTTTATCCACCATACTTAAATTTAAACCCAAACATTTCAAATACCAAAATTGAGTCAACCATCATATTCAAAATTACCCGAATACCTTTTTACAACTCCCGTTTAGCTTAAAAAGCCCCGAGAAACCAACTGTAACCCTCGAGTACCTATTTCAGACTATTCGACCCATTTCGGACCATTGGCACACTCAAATTTACTATCCGAGTTCTCTAACATTAATTTCTATCTCATGCTCGACACGACTCTATCTGCGTGTCCCGAATGAGATACCGATAAACTCGTCGCTTTAACTCCCTTATGACGTAATATAAATTAGCATGTTTTCATTTACTAATCACACAAGAAAATAAAAATACAGATAAATATTAATCCTTTTATTCTCTAATTAATATTTATTTCAGTCACTTTATTTCTCGATTCAATTAAAATTATGTGCACACATGTAATTTAAAATGCTTTCAAAATATGGGGTGTTTTATATATATATATGTGTGTGTGTGTGTGTGTGTATGTATGTATGTATGAGATAGTTGTGTGATTTCTAATTAAATTATGTGTGTACTTGTGTAATAATGGTGATGATATACCTAGTGAAGGTAATGCATATTAGCTAATAGTGGTTATTAACGGGACTCTCTATGTTATCGGTTATTGTCCTAGTTAGGATGTGTAGCGTGATTAGGATAATAAAATAAATGTGTTAGGTACGCACTGTAGATGAGAGATGAGGAAAAGTTTTAGACTGACAGTTAAATATGAATTTAATAAACTACACCTTTACAATTGAAGCAATTCAATACTTGCAAATATTTTCAAATGTTTTGGGCTTTCACCTGTTTGTCAAATATTTTCAAAAGCCTAGGTGCTTAGCTACATGGACCACAGGGTTAGTCACTCCATCATGCCATTGCATGCAGTAGCTGCGAATGCTGCGAGATTTGATTATAGCTACCTCGGTTCCTTTTATTTAAATAGGACTCAGTAGTTCAGTATTTCCATTTGGTTGTGTTTCCCCTAGATTGTTAGGACATCTCTTTTTTGAGATAGATACTTCTTGTTATTAGTCTATTAGTTGCTTATGTTTTATATTGGTGGGTACCGATGGTTTATTCGATTTTAGATTATCAACTGGTATTCTCCTTAAAATTTCGTTGTTGTTTTAGTTAATGTGTTTATGATGGTTGTTTTTAATTGAGGCAAAAAGTTTAATGGTTAAAATAAAACCGAACTTAATAGTTTACTAGTATATTTAAATAATTGTTACGACTATGATGCAAAGAATGAAATCATATTTGATTCCCATTTAATTTTAATAAAGGCCTGATCAATCATTATTAGAATAGGTAGGGTGCCACACATATTAGGTTAAATAGCGATATGACCTGTGGAACTGCCACAAATCCCCTAAAGAAATCCTCAAGGATTCAGTCAAGTACTCCAGAGGATAGAAATTTCTTATATATGGAGGGACAATCTACTCCCAGCCTAATTGACATAAAAGTCACCATGGAAGATAAAGGGAGGTTTGAGGAATACCCATAAGCAGAGTGCAACGGAAGTCATCCAATTAAAAGAGAGACCGCAATTCACCCTACCAAGGCATAGACTAGTGAAGGCAACTAGCTCCATTTTCCAAGATCAAGTGAGTTTAGTGATCCACAGATGGACCAAAATTCAAACAAGACTGGCAAAAGTAATGGGAAATACTTATCAGAGGATACTCGAGAGGCGCAACTAGATGAAGCCTCTCCGCCAGCTACATATAAAAAATTAATAGGATACCTCGTAAGAAGGTAGAGAAATTATCTTTCCAGTCGACAATACCGTTTAACATCTCTACCAATACAGTGGTTGTAGGGTTGTTGCAATAGCTTATCCATAACACTAGGGAAACAACTTGGGTGTCTACACTCAGATCACCCATTACCGGGATAATTTTAGCCGTCAAACCAGAGCCACCATGCCATCAAAACCATTATCCCTAAAATCCCTATGGCATATAGAGTCCAACACCACAAGGAGATTAATGGCTCCCCTATGCAATAGTTGCCAGGCAGCAGATGGAGAAATATAGAAGAATTCTTCCAGGACCACCCACGAAGAATGGGAAAACTCAGGCATACTATCTGGAACTTGGGGATCAAGACCCAATATGGTATAGTATTCTTCATATGTTGGAAACACCTCATCAAACCCAAAACGGGATATATGATCCTCGAGGTTCCATAATTACAAAACCTTCCCTCATCATCACATATCCTTGTCAAAACTACCAATCACCCTTTAGATCCTGAGAATTGGCCTTGAACCTTAGAATTAGGATGCAATCCCTGTATTTGTTGCATGCACTCTTTACGTCCTTGAAATCGATCTATGACCTCAAAATTAGGATGCGATTCTTGTATTAGTTATATACATTCTTTATGTCCTCAGAGCTAACCTTATCACTCACTAGGTCCTTACAATTACCTTATCACTCTTTAGGTCCTCAAAATTGACCTTATCACTCATTAGGTACTCAAAAATGACATTTACCCTCAGAATTAGGCTGCGACCCCCTATCGATCACATACACTCTTCAGGTCGTCAAAATTTACCCATCGCCTCATAATTAGGCTGCAATCCTCTTAATTGATCACATAGACTCTTTCTTAGTCTGTGGCCCTCCGAACTTATCGAATACACTCCTTAGGTACTCAAAATCAAATATGTGTCCTTAGCCTAACAAAAACGTACCCCCACCAGAGTTTTGACGCACAGGGGCTTGACACTAACAAAGCTTTATTAGGATGTCTATCTTTCGACGACCTTCGCGTATCCCAAGATCTCCAGTCTAAGGTCTTTATAAACACTCCATTCTTATAACCTCGTACATCTACACTCTTGATGCTTTATCCCTCTCGAAGTTTATGTTATTATGTATTCACACTTAAGCCACCTACCCCCGGTTCTTGCTAACTAGAGAGGTTAACCATTTGTGAGGTGACCAAAAAACCCTAGATCTTTTTCTTTCCAAGAGCTTGGGATACCATATGTTCACACTTAAGATACCTAACACTGCTTCCTAATAACCAGGAATGTTAACCAGACAGTGACTAAAAACCTCCCGAAGTTGGGGTTTACCATATATTCACACTTAATCTACCTACCCTCAGTTCCCATTAACCAGGATGGTTAACTAGTCACGAGATGATTAAAAACATCCTCGGATCTCTCTCCCTCCTGAATTTTGGGTTATCGCATGTTCACACTTAAGCTACATACCTTCGATTCCCAATAACTGGTAAGGTTAACTAGTCATGACATGACCAAAACCCCCCCCAGATATTTCTCCCTCCTGGAGTTTAAGTTACCGCATGTTAACACTTAATCTACCTACTCTTGATTTTCTCTAATTATTAAGGTTAACCAATTGTGCGCACTACAAGAATACTTAGCTTTAGTGACATTTTGTAAAAGTCGAAATAAACTCTAAAAATGTTGGGGGAAAAAATTCCAACGCTTGGACAAAGTTTTTAAGAAACTTTGGTGTATCTACAGTTGGGAAATAAGCGACATTTATTATAATCATCAGATATAAATTTCCTCACACTTCTTGCTACGTTTATTAGCCATCGACAATTGTCCCTACCTAGCGGTATAATTGTGACTTTTTTTAGAAAACTTCGGGTTTTGTCTCAGCGTTTCGCCAAAAGCGTAAAAAATATTAAATTAAGATATTAACACAAGATTTAATAATTTACTTGAAAACATCACAATGTTAACTATATTTTCCCATTCTATATTCCGAAATATTTTTGTAAAGCGTAAATACTTTAAGTGCTATATACGTCATTAATATTATAATTGATCCCTCAACGAAATTCTCAATAAACCAAAGAAAAACTATATAATATAATATCTAATCATCCCAAAATAAAATGAAGAAAATGTATCTTCAAACATCCCAAAGTTTCCTAATAATAAGCTAGAAATTTGTACCCAAATATTCCGAACAAAATATGAAACATATATTATCATAAAAAAATGCTAGAGTAATGTTCAAAGCAGTCAATATTATTTTTTTGTGGACATGGGCATGACATAACCACCTATAGAAAGAAAAAAATATTAAAAAATAAATAATTCAATGTAAAAGTGATGCACAAAAGAAAATGAAAGGTGGTCAGTGACTTACTTCCCAATTCAAACTTTTCAATTAGTTGGTATTTATTGCCTTCTTCATCCGCTCCTAAAACTTGAACACTTAAATAGTTGAAAGAGTGATAGTAATTATCTTTAATGTTTTCAAATAAAAAACGTATATAATAATAACGAAAATTTACAACTTGTACGAGAAAATTGAAAAATGGTGATGTGTATAGCTTTAAAATATATTTTCAAATATAAAAGAACCTAAAAAAATGCAATATGTTAGCAAATAATAATCCCATATAGCTTATGAAGTTTTCATCCTGACGCAAATAAAAATCGCAATCCACATAATCTAGGTCTGGTAACATTTTTCATACTTAAGTTAAAGAGTAATTTTCAAAAGGGATCCCTAAAGTTTTAACATTTTTTATGACAAATTGTTGTCAACGCATTATTATAAGATTTATAAAAATAGACTTAATATTTTGTAAATAGCTTTTGTTTGTTTGTTGGGTATATATTATGTTTTGTTTTTTCCATGCATTCGAATAAGTGAAGTGATAAAAGCACGTGGATGTTGATAGAGTAAATAGCTATGCAGTAGTAAAACATGTTTAACATGCTTATTATTTTCAAAAATATTCGACAGAGTTTCCTTTTTTTATTCATGAAAATCAACTTGTTTAAACATTTAAAATTAACTCAATAACAACAATAACCACCAAATTAATAACACATAAAAACCTTCCACCAATTTCAACATATATAACCTCATAAATTAGTTCCATCGAAACATGTTAAACGAATTGCCATTGGAATGACTATAACTATTATATACATAATGGATTTTATATGCATCAAATGATGATAATATTAATGCTCTTGCTTTAAAATTTGCCATGAAGAATTATAGAGGAAAAAATACTAACCCTGCAATAGTTACAAAGTTGAGTTCGTGATATGATTTGTTGTGGTGCCTTTATTGAGGATTGTGATCAACGTTGCGATTGAACCTCAGATGCTAACTATTTCAATTGTGGTGATTCTAAAGGATCAATATAGGCATTGATAGGAGCCTTGTATTTATAATATACAAAATATTAGATGTAATCCATAAATTTAAGAAATTGTACATATACATCCAATGATTAATAAAAGTTGACCTGTTTAGTGCCTAAAGAAACATCGTACGTGGATTGGATAAGATCACCCATAGAAGTATAGGAGACTCCATAAAATACCGTATATGATCTTCCATCCGTTCATTTATCCGAGAATCCATAGAAAATATATTTTCTTGCATCTGAGCTTCCAGTTTCTCTTTCATTTCAGCTTATTTCCTCTCATATTTTGCCTCTATCTCACATCATATCCTCTCATGTTTAGCCTCTATCTCACGTCGCATCCTCTTTATCTCTTGTTGATGTCATAACTCAATATCTCTCAACTTAGATGGGATTTCTTATATGATGGTCCAAATATCATACTCAGAGACACCGAGTCCAAATGTGTGCACACACCCGTGCCTTTTGGGTCCCATAACTTGCCCAAATATATCATCCCGTGCAACACCGATATCCACTGTCTCTAGATGTTGGGATTCTAGATCATCCATCTCTTGCTACAAAAATCAACCCCATTTCTTATACAAACTTCAAATTATATCATACATATGTAAGAATCCCTATATACATGATTTAAGTTTCCATATAAAATCCTTATATACACGATTTAGTTATATAAAAACTATTAATAAAGGGGCTATATATAGTTATCTAAAAAAAATCACAACATAAAAGATGCATACAATTGATGGAGTAGGTACTTCATTAACTGGACCCTTCCCTTTGGTTACATGTGTCTCCTTGTATACCATCCTACATGTTGGTTTGAATCCCATTGCTTTAGTCATCTACAAGTACAATATATTAAGTGTTAAAGCATAACATAACAAGACAATAATAACAATGAACTATTAAGTACAAATTTTTTACTGTGTGTCTAACTTGAGCATGAGTTTTTCTGCTAGATGTGTGCGGCATTTGCAAAAGTGCACGGATGGATTTGTTCTTCGCACTTTTGTCCTAAAATAATGGAAATATAGTTAATCATACAACAAATTTTGATTAAAATCTAATATTAATCTTTTTAATAAATTAATTCATTTAATGTTTTTCTTTATAGGCGACCTAAGCATAGTGTGTACACGTAATTCATTACTAGACTCAACAACCAGTATATACAAGTGCTTGAGCAGAGTTCCAGTTATACAAGAGCATTTTCCATTGATTTTCCTTGACTGGTTAGGGACAATTTGCCAAGCGTTCCTCATTAGTTATATACTTAGTATAACCTTGGATCTTTGTTGGGCCTTCCACTCCTTCTACTTTCTTTCGACGGATTGTATCATAAATTTTATCATTTCCTCTGTGGCATTTATATTCTCCTTCATTACATCAATGTGTTAAACAAATAAACTAGAAAATATATATTCATGTACACAAATTAGGAACCCTATCTTAATTTTACTAACATTATACCTTGATATGAATCCAAATCACGTTCTTCCCCTCTTCAGGTACTTGTCTCCAATCGAAGTAGGTCAATGCTTCTAGTGGGCCATTGCATGTTAGGACCCCTAAATTTGAAGCAAGTCTAGATGTGGGTTTTTCAATGGGTTGGCTAAGCTCATTCAACTCAATTTCTAAAATGCCACCATCTTTACCCCACACATTATACATTAAAGTGGGGCCTTGAAGTTGCCTTTGCTTCTCTAGATCCTCCTTTTGTACGGATCTCGGATCTAAGTGTTAAGTAGGATTGACTAAAAAATTCATCCATGAATTACTTAAATGTCACGAATAATACTTTTGCATCAATTATAAATATAAATAAGTCAACTAAAAACCATACATGTAACTTCTTCTTGTTGTTCGTTGCTGCCCGACAATGGAGGGATTGATTGTGTAATAGGTGGCCAACTCGATGGAGGTTCAGGCATGGTAGGGTTGGCTCCTACATGATCTTGTTGTTGCTCAGGGGTTGGCATAGCTCCTTTAATGTGTTGGGTTTGTGATCCATTGATCTTAATCATAATTCATGAAACAACATGAGAAAAACAGTTAATTAAATCTAATAACATTACTGTAACTTAATTTTAAAGATCCTTGCAATGTCAAATGAGTGGAGAAACAACGGTATAATACCCCAATTTACATAACAAAGGAGATTTAAAAATTATGGCATTTATAAAGGAAACTAATAGGTGAGTCAGGCTATGAAAAGAAGTTTTAGTTTATTATATCATTTTTTTTCGTATATGTGCAATGACAAGGGACGTTTCATCTTCTGTTTTTTCGCGTTCTGGATCTGTCAATTCATACTCAACAAACGCCGTTGATTTTCAAAGGCCCGTGAGGCACTCTAAAATGGACTAACCATTGTGTTCATACTTTCAACACCGTTGTGTTATCACAAATGTTCTTCTGAAGAGAGTTTATAAGCTGTGTTGAAAATTTATAAGTTGTGTTAATAGCTTATAAATCATAGCTATGTGTGGACATATCCACACATAGCTAACTTCATTGCCTTCATAACAACTCGGTATATAAATCCTCTCGACAAACACAAAAATATAATATTTATATTATTTCAGCATACAATTAGTGTCATATATATGTTTAGTTTACATACAAGTAATGTTAAAGTTTAGATAATAGAATGGAAATTCATATTATAGTTGAGTAACTTACCAAAAAAGGACCAAACTTGTTAGGCAGTTGGGCTTCGAAGGAAGGTATGCAAAATGGATTCTTCAAAATTATTACAACATGTACATTGAGATGCTAATTTAACAGTTGCATTGTGAAGTTCCAAATCAATTGGAATATATTTTGAAATGTGGCATCCAGATTTTGCAACAACTTAGTGTGCTTTTTAGTATGACGTGCAAGAAATAAACTAAATGTTAAGTCGTAGGTATAATTAGTTTTTGCCAATGTAACAAAATCGGTCTATTAAAGTGCGAGATTAAAACTCCCCAGAAATTGACTATGATAATAGGAATTTCTATTACCATAGTTTTCTATCCAGTAGTCATTTGTATAGTTTGAAATTCTAACACCATAACATGACAATTATTATTATCACAAATTAAGCTTTAGAGACCGTTCTTGAACATCATTACTGATACGTTTGTCGTTTGATGAATGTACTATTTCTCGATAATTAATGGGTGTGATATTATTAGGGAGGTTATTAGTATAAATCAGTTCTAAACCACCTTAACTAGATTTAAGGTGGTTTTCCCATTTTCCAAAATTATTAATTTTAACACGGTGAATAATGTGTTCGGGTAGTAAGACTTGAAAAACCATACCACTTCAGGAAGTAAGTTCTATATCACATTTTCATGCTTTAATATTAATAAAAACTAAGAAATTAATGAAGCTCAAATAATCAATAAATAGAGAGATCACGTAAAGATAACTTCAAGCTACAGAAGATGCAAGAAATAGTAACTAGGAGTGAATATAGTTGCACAGGGATAACTAGAGTTACATTGGCATTTTTATGATTTCCAAGACAAGTTTTTGGGCCTTTCAAATCATGTAAAACCAAACAGAAAGCCTCTTGAACATAAAACCATCTCAGAAATGAAAACAAGTTAGATATATTATGATGGCCACTACACTCGATAAATCCATTCATTCACCTTGTCTTGGATTTTGGGTCCACAAGGTACCTCGACGACATGAATTCCCCAACATGTTAAACGACTCCAGGAACATAAACCTCGCCATGTGAATTCCATGCCCCTTTTAACTTCATGTGCTTCGTCTACTCAATTAAACATATTGTTAAAGGAACTTTACCTCACGGACACTATCTTATTGATCCTCTTGTTAACTATCATCTCCACGGTGAAAATCCTCCTTAACACACTCCAGTATAGCCCATAAGGGACTAGTTCTAGTGACCCCAAGTGGTACTCGTGTGATCTCATGGTCTCAATAATGTTCCTGTCAACAAAAGAGACATCATGATTTTTGAAAAGTTCAACAACATCCTTGGCCGTTAGAACCACCATAGTGTTGATGGAACCTATTTTTAACCAAATAATGTGGCTACATTTTTATTTTAATTTATTGATGGTCAATAGTTTGTTATTTTTCATTATCTTCAATCTCAAGTAATTTACGTTGGTTTGAAAAGGGACATATGATTCGTTACACTTTGAATATTATTCCGACCATTGAAGTTGTACTTTTTTGTACTTCCCTTGGAAATATGCATAGGTTTTTGCCCTCATCATGGAGTGTCCCCTCCCTTTCTGCCTAAAATGTCCACTACAATTGAAATCTCGATAGCTCAGTGTACTACCCCTATTCCCACTGTCAAGCCTCATCTAGCGTTGGCACCATACGCACGTGATGTGTCCATTACAGATGCCTATAATCGACGGGCCAAAGCAGTCGGATGAATTTGGAAAAGAGAAAAATTTCTTAAACAAAAAATTAACATGAAAATTTTTTCCACTAAAATTATCGTAGAGGCAAAGAAATTTATTTCCCTCCATCCGTCATCTATATAACAGAGCAAAAATCATACTTGTGGGGGATATGCTTGAGGAAGGACCTAATAGATGGATCCAATATATACTAAGACCATCTGTAGTGGGATGTGTAAATGTATACAATTATATTTTTAGGTCTCACAGTGCGTAACAAATTGTGTAGATTTAGATGAGAGATAATGTAGAGGGGATGTAAATGTAGGTGGTCGATACACAATGTGCAAGTCGGACCCAACTATTCTGGGCGTTCAAATGATAGCCGCCCAGATTGGGCGTTAAACAGTTGGCCGCCCAGATTTTTGGGCGCAGATCTATTGTTGGGCTAACCCCTCTTTTGGAAAAAAAATTAATATCCAAATGGTTACTTTTTTAATAGCTAAAAAATTTATAACGGCTACTTTATTTCTATGTATATGTATTAGACTCCTCAAAAACTTTGAACACAACACAATTTTATATCTTTGAACATAAAAATTCCAATAATTTTTATGGATTCTTCTTCCCAAAGTACTCCGTCAAGTTCAAGCCGATTGCCAAATTTCAATGCACACGATGAGGTATTGCTTTGTATGGCATACATTAAATTTTCTATAGATGGTGCTATGGGGACTAACCAATCAGGTTCAACATTATGGGAAAAAATTACTAACGAATATAACTCAAGCGAGGTTATTATTTACAAACGGTCCGAGAATGCATTACAGGGAAACTTGTGGAAAATTAACGCAGATTATGTGTTGTATGCAGTGAAGTTTTCCAAAGCTTACGGTAGGGGTAAATAAAGCGGCACGTTGGAGGTTTCGTGGGTAATTACAATTAATTTCCGTTTATTTTTTATTTATAATTAAATCGATAATTTTGCAAAATTAATTCGAGAATATTTTTTTTCGATAGGTACAACGAGCTCGTGATAACTTTCTATTAAAAGCGGGTCATAAATTCAATTATGACCACTGCTACGAGGTGCTTAAGGATTTGACAAAGTATTCGATGTCGACCACTGGTTCATAATATTTTGATGAATAAGATAATGGAAACCCGCTTAATTTGAACGACAACGAAATAAGGGAATTCAATAATCCGTTGAAAAGATCGAAAGGACATAAAGCTGCGAAACTGAAAGGGAAGAAACGAGCAACAGTCAACAGTGTGACTTCGCAAACGTTCTTTTTAGAGAACTATGATGAATTCAACAAACTTTATGACAAACATTCTGCAGAATCCCAGTCAATCAAAAGAACTCTAAATGCAAAGATTGATGGTTTAATTTCAATTCACACCAAATAGTATGAAGCTCAACTCCAACGTGACGAAGATCACATTATTTGCATGGATACAAGTAATTTCACTCCCCAACAAAGATCCTTTCATGAGATGGGATTGGCTCAGATAATGCAGCGTCAGTCTCAAGCATTTCAGAAATTCTCACAATAAATTATTACATTTATATGGTTATTTACGTAATCCGAATTTATTAATTATTAGCTTTTGTACCAATGTTCATCAATGAATAGTTTTGCCTAAACATATTTTATTTAGCATGGAGAAAATTGTCTACATATATTAGGTAGGGTAAATGGATAATATTGAAATTACAATCATGATGATGATTTTGCATGACGATTCCAAACTTGTTCCATAAGGTCCTCATGTAACTAGTTATGGGCATCCTTGTTCCACATCTTTGCCTCCCGCACCTGGTACTAGTAATGGCGAGCGAGACTTTCCCTGCTTAAGCAGGGGTGGGTCACGTAAGGGCATGTCAGCTCGCCAAGTCCCGTCCTGCAACTCTTTCTTGACAATCATATTGTTTAATATAACACAAGCCTTCATAATTACAAGTAATTCCTTAAATTGCTAAAAATTAATTAGGTTTTTTATAAAGTGGAACTATTGTTGAAAGTTGCAAATTCCCATTCCACATCCTTTCAAACTCCTTCTTGGGCTCGTGTGAACACCTTCTATTTTTCAGTGACCAGTATCTTGAAACTCTTAACGATAGTTGCGATGGGCGAATAGATATCATCTTCAAGGTAGTACCCCGTTTCATACGTGTTTCCATTAATTTCAAAGTGCATAGGGGGATGATTTCCTTCTAGAAGTTCTTCAAACACATGAGATTTTGCAAGAACATTCAGATCATTACATGCACCAGGTAATCCAAATAATACATGCCAAATCTAAGTATCATAAGACGCCATTGCCTCTAAAATTATAGTGGAAGCATGGCAATGACCTTGATATTGTCCTTTCCATGCAGGTTGACAGTTTTTCCATTCCTAGTGCATGCAGTCAATGCTCCCAATCATCCTGGGGAACCCACATCGTTCATTCTCTGGCTGCATGCAGTCTATATCATCGGCTGTAGGTGTGCGACAATACTCCGGGAAAAACACTTTCACTACAACCCTATAGAAATGTTTTAAAGTTTGAATTGTTGTTATCTCGACTATTTTTAGATATTCGTCTTGTTAATTCCCGAATCCACCATATGCCAACATAAAAATTGCACAAAAATTCTTCTGGTGAGAGCTTAATCCCATTCGTCCAATGCAATATGGTTTCTGGATGAAATATGAATCATTTTTACAGACTCCTTCCAAAATACGATTGAAGCTATTGTTCTTCCTGAACCTACGCCTGAACATTTCTTCAAGATAAGTGGGGTTCTCCTGAAAATAGTCTTTCCATAAATTTTGATGAACCATCTCTCTATCTCGGTGAACCGTTCTTCGCTCATGTATTTTCCAACTACTGTGCAGTAAGGATGATCGATGTATTACATTCTGAAATTTATTATGTATCGCGACGGCTTCATCATCGGAGTCGAGATCATACGCTTAGGCAATCTGCCCTAATATCATCTCCTCAAGATCGTTGTTAGAAATTTTTGTTATAGACGTGGTAAATGCTTATATCTTAGGAGTAGTGGTTGTGATACTCAATAACTATCAAAGTGGTATATTTATAGTCCTCATATTTTACATGACGTGACGGTAAAATAAGTCCCGCCCAATAAGTCTACAGGACTAAAGTTGAAAAGATCCATGACCATAAATATCAGTCCTCATATTTTATATTATGTGACCAATCGTCCTTATTGGATGGTAAATCAAGTCCCGCCCAATAAGTCTACTGGACTAAAGCTGATAAGATCCACAATCTAAAAAATATCAGTCCTCATATTTTACATGACGTGACCAATTGTCCTAATTGGACGGTAAAACAAGTCCCGCCCAACAAGTCTACAGGACTAAAGCTGAAAAGATCCATGTCCTCAAAATATCAGTCCTTATATTTTACATGACGTGACCAATCATCCTTATTGGACTGTAAAACAAGTCACGCCCAACAACTCTACAGGACTAAAGCTAAAAAGATCCACAATCCAAAAAATATCAATCCTCATATTTTACATGACGCGACTAATCATCCTTATTGGACGATAAAACAAGTCCCGCCCAACAAGTCTACAGGACTAAAGCTGAAAAGATCCATGTCCACAAAATTTCAGTCCTCATATTTTACATAACGTGAACAATCCTCCTTATTGGATGGTAAAACAAGTCCCTCCCAACAAGTCTATAGGACTAAAGATGAAAATATCCATGTCCATATTAATCCTCATATTTTACATGACGTGACCAATTGTCCTTATTGGACGATAAAATAAGTCCCTCCTAATAACTCTACAGGACTAAAGCTGAAAAGATCCATTTCCACAAAATATAAGTATATATTAAATGGTAATTTCATTTCTAAAACTACCAAATGGCAACCCATAATGTAAAGCAAGAATCTAAGGCATCGACATCGTTTGTCGAGATCCATGTTGAGGAAGTTAAACCCTTTTTAACTAACCCCAGAATCTACGAAGATCCCCATGGAGGGAGTTAGTTTGGGGAGCAAAGTTTTTTTTGAAAACATCCCTATATGCACACTACATTCTTTAGGTTATGTTGGCCATGTGATGAAATGTCTAACTCCAATAAAAGCGAATATTCATTGTGATGAACATTTTAAATGGCCTAGGTTATATGACAAACGCTACGATTTATAGTGCTTCTGTAATTGGCATGGGTTACCCGTGCCACAAGAAAAATTGGCAAAATTTTGCAAAGATCCCACGAAAGACAGTGATAAATGTGTCCATCATCTGTGATGAAAAATCAAACAAATAGAAAAAATATCACTGCGCTAGCATCGTAAACATTTGATGAGTACGGAACTAGATGATCTAGAGTATGCATCCGATCCAGAACTATCGGACTACAAAAGGGACGATTCTGACAATGATTTTGTTCAACATCTACCAAACATGCTGATGGGTGATGGGAATGCCATATATTGCAATCCCTGGTTGCCGAGGAAATGAGGAAGTAATTAATATGTATCTTCATTTTGTATGTGTGTTTAATATGTCTTTGTATGTGTTTAATATGTCGTTGAGTATGTGTTTAATATGTGTTTGTGTGTAACTTAAGGTCAAGCGATTAATATGTAACTTTAGGTCTGACATTTTATTAATAAGTCACGCACAACAAGTGTTTTAGCATGAAGCTTCACATTTACGTAAAAAAAATCAGGTCTAAAATTATAGATGATGTGACCATTCATCTTTATTACATGGTAACATAAGTCCCGCCCAACAAGTGTTTTATACAGAAGCTTCACATTTAAAACCAACTATATATATAACTCCTTTTCGTGTAACATTACAAACATGGCTTCATCTCCATACAATTCATCCATTTAAAATGGATCATACACAGATATTACTGGTAACGTTTGGTATGGAAAAAAACAAAATTTTCAAACTTATCCGATTGATATTTCTCAACGTTTTCTTAATGACTTTGGTCATATTTTCATAATCTCCCCTACTTCTGAACCAAAAGATGGAGTTGAGTACCCTTGCGAACATCTGTCATGGCCAGAAAAATATGATGAAAGGTGTGACTTGGAGGTCCTTTGCCATTACCATCACATACCTGTGCCGAGAAATCGGACTGCTGCACTTTGGATAATATCGTATCCCGAAGAAGCGGAGATGTTTTGCCTTGATTTATTAGAGGAAGAGATATGGCAGATGGAGAGGTGCTTACAACGTTATCATAAAGCACAATGCGTAATGCAATCTAGTTGTCATATTCAGGAACAAATGATTAACATATATAATGATTTTGCATTGGCATCAGATAATGACATTTTCGACTACACCAATTTTGGTTATGATTACTTTTCGGAATGTGTATATGAAAATGATGGGGAAAGTACGAACCAAATATATCAAAGTATAACAAAGAATATGTTGATTCTAATACGCAATGATCTTACTTACCTAAATGTTTAGTACGCAATGGAAAGCCATTTTATTTTACTTCTACTTGGTTCAACCTAAGCATTTAAGTGTTTGTACTACATATGTATGAGTTTATTGTCCACTATGCTCTGCATGCTTGTTGGTGTTTTTATGGTGTTTGTATTTGAGCAATGTTTGCACTTGAATCTAATATAATCCAAATAATTTTGTCTTTGAGTATGATGTTTGTATTTGAATCTAATATAATCCACATCGTTATTAAATAAAAATGATTTTATTATGAAAACAAATTATTACATTGCAATGTTAACTTTACATCGGACCCCTACCAAGATATTGCTAATAAGGAAATTCGTTGAACAGTCCAAAAACATCAACAGCAAGAGAGGTTTGACTGACCGATCCTTGGGGGTCTTGTAATGGTGGATGGGCTATATTTGGAGAAGCAATTGGATATTCATCTCCATATATGTCAGGGGGTGTATATTGCAGAATGGGGTTGTGCCAGATAGACGAATTTGGCCCAGCGCCTTTAAGCTCTCTCACCCACATTTTCCACATAAGCTCTCATTATAACACTCTTGATTTAAATTTCCTTATGTATTCCTCTTTAAAAAAACCATATCACTTCATTGGTCGTGTGAGTAAAATGTTCTGGGAGCTAAGTCATTATGAGTGCTTGGCGGGTCTAGTTAAATGACTGTTGTGCCATTCAAATTTGTATTTGCAACTTCAAAATCCCTTTACAAAGGTATAAGATTTGATGATGAAGATTGTCTCTATGTGTTATATATATAGGGAGCCTCCCATCTATCTGCTGGTGCGCTTAGTACCCATAAATCAGAGAGTACAATGGAGGAGAATCCTACCCCGTCATGATTTTTCCACCGAAATAGGGAGGATAATATTGCACCCTTACCCACAATCTTCCAGTATATCAACCATTCATCCTTTGATGAGACTGCGAGAGGAGTAATTCCAGGTTGCTAGTTTCCAATTTGTTCCATATATATATATCCCTTGGAATGAATGCCATTGGATACGGTGGATTTTCTGGAATCGCAATGAGACTTGACATTTGACGATATCAATGATCTACGAGATACCAAGTTCCATCTAACTCGATATCCAAAAGCATTATTCGTCTTTGCCCCAAATCGTGAGCAACTATAACGATATTAAACTGGTTTTTTTTCAAATCCCATAATAGGTTTCCATATGACTGACTTGGGAGAACGCATTTCCAGTTGCTCTTGCATTGCCGAACTTTTAAACTTCATATGTCCCAATAAAGACCCATGTTAATCACACACACATCATAGAATAATCGACCATCTTTCCACAGCATTATCGTGCAATATGGGAGCTATCGTGAGAAGGTACTCGTAGCCAAAGTACTGTGGGTATAAGGAAAAACTCATTAGAATTCGGTAGATTACTAAACTAAAAAAATTTAAATTTAATGATCGTGATTCAAATGTTAAATTAGAGGAAAAAATACCTCTATAAGTTGCCAGAAATAATTTACAAAGTTTTGTGCATTTGTGGTGCATGCGCCAAGCGCATAGTAAACTCTCGCTAAAATGGAAGAACCTCAATCCTTAGCAATCATGTCGTTAAGATCATTTAAATAAGTTTTCCAATCCACACACAAGGTGTTATGGCCCATCGAAAAAAAATTGAGCTCAACACAAATACAATAAAAACTCTGGCGATTTGTTCTTCGCCCGCTAGCCTTTGCTCCGGAGCTTGTTTGCACCAATTCAACATGTATGTTTTTAACTATTTTACAAGAAATATTTCTTCCTTTCAACTCTGGGTGGCCTACTCTAAGAAAATATAGGTCGAACATTTTCTCTATGGTTTAAGGACTAGATGTTGGAAAACTAGGCCAAATTGGATGGATTCCAATTGGAATTCCTAAAACCATATAATTTAAGAAGTATTAAATATGGAAACATTCAACAATAATTTATAAAAATACAAATATAGTGCGAAAAATATTTCTGAAATAATTACTTGATAAATGCAAAAAATCATAAGGGGTAATCCCCAACTCCACACTACGTAGATGGAATGTATGAGTTATTTTCGACCACCTAATTATGAGCACTCTAGTCAATTGGTTGTCAAAGTTAGGAAAAGATTCCCTAAATAAAAGACTAAAACCGAAATTCCCAATGGCCGCTCGCAAAAATGGAATCTGGGATAATTCAGCATACACCTTTATTGGACCATGGATACTACCGCGCAAATGAAATTGATTGTCGGTTGGATTTGCTGTAGGATCAACAATCTTGTCTCTCGGATGCGAAAAACTATCATCAAACAACTAATGATAATTTCGATACAAGATTGGCGAATTCGGTGGTGGGGGTGGAATGGGATTAGGTTTTTTAATTTTGCCACGCCATTTTCTATGAATAGATAACATTTAAAAAAAATGGTATTGAATATATAAAAAATATGCCTTTGATTTTTTGGATTTAAAAATATTCGAGGGTGTTGTACGAATAATTTTGGGAGTGTGAGCAATAGGGGATAAAATATGTTGTCGGAATAATTTTGTAATAAGTATGAAAAATAGAAGAGGGGAAAGTGATATTTATAGGGGTAAATGCATAAATAATCTGTAGTTGCAATGGATAAATTGTAATGGGTATACAACGGCGAGGGTCAAACGGTAGGAGATCTGGGCATTTAACATTCATCCGCCCAGAGCCCCCCCCACCACTTCAACTTTTGGATTGTCCCACTATGAAAACTCGAGCAACAATCTAACCAAAAAAAATGTACATTTACATTTTTTTACACTACACCACTATAGATGGCCTAAGGGCAAGGGTATACACCCCTAGATTAGAAAGTCCAGCCCTACAAGTTGTCAAATTGTAAAGCTAAAAAAAGTGGAGACAGTATATTAGGAAACCCATGATGATACATATGCACTGTAGAATTACTACAAAAGAGTGTATAATGATGTTGAAACCCAACTGATGAGTAATGGATAACAATATTATTTTTTTATAAAAACTTTTAAACAGTACCGCATTGAGATGAATAAACAATCTCATTATATATTTTTTTTTGGATCACTATTTCAGATCCACACAAACTTACAAAAATAATGGATCAAATAACGTTTTTGGTTTTCAAAATGCACAATAAAAATCATTCCTGTTGTATATTTTGTTACGTTAGAGTGCGATAATTATTCAAGGCAAAAAATATATGTGGGATTTACTAAATGAGATGCAGATGAGACAACAATTTGAAATACCAACAATCAAGAATCGAAAACACGAAATATTTGAAGAATAAACACCGAGATACGTACATACATACATAGGGTCCAACTATGTACGTATATGGTCCAAAGTCATTTTGTTAATTGTTGATATTACAGAGAACCCAAGAGGCATTTTATAATATAGTTGTCATTATATGCTTCACCTATAACAAATTGGATAAAGACAACTTTATTAAACACACTATTATTTGAAAAGAATATAAAGGCATTTCAACCGTCCATATAAAATGAAGTAAGTGTGGAAAACAAAACTGATAATACCAGTCAATAAGATCAACTAATTGAGGATAGTTAAATCATTATCACTCAAGATTAATATATAAATAACAATGTGTGTAAACGAATATGGAAGATGATGTATGCATTAACCATACAAATAAGAATGGGATCGAACCCAATATAGTCTTTTAAAATAGAACTGCAAAACCAATATATTATTAGAAATTTGGGTTTAAGTTCAACAAAAGAAATGACAACATTGTAATTGCGGCATCAACATAACCTTTTAAAGTATTTGAATATATAAAAAAATACAGATTGTTTCCCAACAAAGGGTAATGCCATAGAGACGTAGGGAAAAACTTAAACAATTCAAGTTTTTTTTTTATTTACTTGCTCTCTGATAAGAAGCTTTTTGTGTATATGTCGTTGTCTTCAAAAACCTAGTCGAAAAATTCCCTTGAATACCTACAAAACTTCTTAAACAACTCATAGTGTGGTAAGTACGGGTATCAATCCAACTTTCAAGGTGAAACAGTTAACGTGGATGCTTGCAATTTCAATTCTTTAATTAAAATATTTATTTATTTTTTATTTTTTATTTTTTTTAAAAACAATTTCAAGGGACAATTAACTACTAAATGCTAAAATATGAAATGACTAAATAACGAAAAATATTGTGTAACCAGTGTGACAAATGTGAAAAGGTCAAGAAATGAGATTACACCGCATAATCTATTTCATTTAATTTCATAATTTATTCAATTGATATGTTTCAAAATAATATTGAATTTAAAATTCAACTCTCATTACAGTCATAAACTCAACACAATCATTTTCAGCAATTAAATTCGAAATTGTCACTACATATAAAAAAAATTAAGATTCATACTTTTTTTCATCAAAATATCCGCTAAGATTAATTTATGAAAATTTGTACGAATCTTCGAATCACACACATAATTAATATCTGAATTTTAGGAAAAAGACCTATCTCTACTTCGAATGCCAAAAATCAAATATTAACTTTTAAAATTAATTTACTAACTCTCGTTACATAAATTAATCAGTGACTATTCCAAATTAATTAGCCTAGAAACATAGCAATAAACAAATTATTTCATTAAACTAATCATCCTACGCATTTCATCCCACCCTTGAACGGGGTATTTAGCCAAACATTCTCATGTTAGAATATACAGTAATCAATAAAATATCAAAAGATGACATACAATTTAATAGAGAAATAGAACACAATACGCAAGTTTCCTTGTTGAATCACGACCTTCCAATGCCTCCAAATTCTTCCATAATTTTCAGCACTCGAGCACATAAATCAAAATAAAAACTAAACCTAAAAATCTATTCTAATACTAAACACATTTTTTTATATTTTTTATATCCTAAAGTGTACATAATATACACTGTTTCTCTCTCTGCAGTCTCCTATATGTGAGAGTCCTTCATAAGTGTCCTTTTATGAAATGTCCATTCTTTTATAATCTAACCCACGAATTTAGTTTCAGAGATACTTGAGATCTTGGAAAATCAATTCAAAGAAGATTTGTTTGAGATTTTCAAACCTTGTGGGTTTTAATTGGCTGTTGATATGGCAGCTCCTACTTTCATGGGATTACAACATAAATACATCTTCTAATCCATGCTCTTAAATAATTCTCCTAAATAGTCCATAACGTCCCAATCCACGGTAACCTGCCAACTAAAAGAAGATGCGGGGAAGTAGACAATATGACAAGAATAGATGTTAAAAAATAATAGCACGATAATCCACGTATATAAATCAAATGCAATACTCAAGCATTATATCAATATTAATTTCTCAACAACATATCAATGAGTCACCAGGCCTTACCTCACCGCGCCTATGCATTCTTAAGCATATCCGAATTTTGGACTTTCGGCGGGTGCCCATTCTCCGTGCCATATTAAAATCTCATGACACAATGCTCAAATCATAATATAATATATATCATAATGAATCAAATTAGATTCCAACAATTTTCAGATTTCAAAGAATATCACAATTCAATATGAGTGCAATCGACACAGAAGTCAAAGGGAACACTCTTGAGAGAATTTAGGAGCATTTTGTGTAAGTCCTGTACCTAAAAATCATCACATGAATCGAAACATAAAAATCAACCTCTAAATCTGATCGTATCATCACGTTCTTCTCGCAAAAATAATCAAATCTCGTTCTAGCCCAAACTCGAGAAAACACCAAATATGCCTTCTAATCTAAGGTTGAAATCTTGAATAAGTTTGGGTCTATGGTTTGAAAAGGGAAAATAATACAAAAGGGTGGTTTTCACAAACATTCAATTTTAAACTAATTTTAGTTCATCCCTAAAATATTCTACTATGCGTTCAAACAGAACAATCCATCACAAAAATAAATTATGCGATATAAATATGCTGACAAACAGAAATCAGTAAAAATCCCCAAAGGGCAAAAACTTTTATTTCTAGAACGATAATAAGTTTACAATACCATTGACTTACATACAACTTGATAATTGCCGACAAGTGTAACGCACAGTGTCTTCGTCAAACCTTCACAGCATCGGCTAGAAATCCGCAGTGGTTGACGCGCAGTTATACCACAAGGACCACAACCCAGAAACGCCCTAAACACACCCACAAAATATTTTTGATTTTTCAATTTTTTATACAAAAACTAATTTACAAAAACAACACACCATGAATTCACACTAAGATAACCAAATTAGGTAAACTGTATGTAAGGTTATCAGCAAATTCGATAGGAAATAAAAGTGAATCACGTCATATGTGCACGATGCATATTGTATATTCCTAACGAATGAGCATCAAAATCGTCCGTAGGTGTAAAAAAGTTGAATTTAGGTGACATCGTCTTAAATCAAAATCAACAAATCAATGTCTACATGATTTTCACACCAATAACATCTAAAAACCTTTTAACGCTTTTCAAGACTTTTTAAGGACATGCAAAGTCGTTTTAATTCTGCAAACAAAATACCTCGTATATATCTTCTTTTTTAGGTGATCTAAATCCTCAAACATTGAAGAATTGTAGAAAAACCTAAATGGCCCATTTTTTATATAAATTTCTTTTTATTGCCTTTAAATTTTTTCGGGCTCTTTTAAACCTCTTTGGACCTCGGATAATAAAATACCTCAATTTTATAAGTCCATTTAAACGTCGGCTTAATCGCAGAGGATACATGTGTACCTTTCGTAGCCCTTCACCCTTTATTTTTAAAGATTCACACAAACTCATAGCAAACGGTTAAAACATGCACACCTTTTATTATCTTGATTTCTCGAATTTGTTTTGTTTTAATAGACAAAATTGAGATGAAAACATGCAACCAACATGTGATTTGACAAGAACAATATTCAAATAAATTCGTGCTCGTGTGCATTAAAGGACAAAGTGAGTCAATAATGTAGGTAATAACACTTAATTACATCTTAATAACTCCAAACATTACAAAGCACATGAATGACATGACCTACTGTCTCAAAACACTATCAAAGAGTCACATAGATATGGGATGAATTTATGACTCGGTCATCCTAAATGTTCATTCATATAAGCTGCTAAACAAAATCTAAAAATCTGTTTGGATTTTTCAAAAATTTTATCAAAATAAAATCTTTTTTATTTTTCAAAATTTTCAGAAGCAAAAAATTATACAAAAAGTACATGTCACAACTCTAGCAAACATAAATATCATGAAACAAAAAAAAAATTAGCATATGACAAACATGTAAACACAATCATCTATATGATATGGCAAGAGAAGAGTCATGTGCAAGCAAACGAGAATCAACAAGTCTACCATCCAGTGCCTCTAAAAGTGATTTCCTAACCCAAACAAATGTGAAACGATGTGTGGGGGCTTTGGGAACCAAGGGAACACTAGACATAAACTTTCTAGGACCTTTTCGAAGATCAAAACAAAATCTTCTCACGTGACCTTTCCTACCACAATGTGAACATCTGTAAACGGGTGGAACGACATCTATGGGTTGACCTTTTCTAATGTCCTTGGGAAAGTTTGACCCTCTGAAACAAGTAATGGTTCTGGCTTTAGCAATGGAAGCTTTAGAACATGATGAGCCATTACCATTATTATCAAACCTACTTGAATCATTTAAATCATTGTTTAACATCAAAATATTTTATTCAAGCAACGAATTAGACTCTTCCAAAGACAAGTATTTCTTTTTCAAATTTTTTAATTAAACTTAACAGTTTATCGCGCTCCCCTCAATTAAAACAAACTTATACCTAAGAGTCTTTTCACATGCCGTAAAATCATCGATTAATTTTTAATCCTCAACAGCACAAACGGGAACCCTAGAAATTTTTAAGCCTTCCAATTCCTTTTCTAAAACTACGACTCTCTCATCACTCTCCTTTTAGGAAATTTCCAAAGAATCAAAATCAATACACAAATTAGCAAAGTGCTCACTACAAATATCACTTTGAGTTTGAAACTCTTGCAAATATTCAATCTTACTTTTAAAGAGAGAATTTTCTTTCTCCAAAACATTAATTCTTTTGCAAAGTTTCAAATTCAAACTTTTTAAATTTTCAGCATGGTCATGAACTTTAACAAACTCATCTCGACTAACATAGTTAGTAGCATGAGGACCCATCGAGATAAACAAATCAGGAGAGGAACACAAATAACCACACAAAAAAATTGCACTACAGGATCTACACAATAAATTAGTTCAACAAGCTCTAATACCAATTTGAAAAGTGAAAATAATCCCAAAGGGTGGTTTCACAAACTTTCAATTTTCAACCAATTTTATTTCATCCCTAAATTTTGATACTACGCGTTCAAACAGAACAATCCATCACAAAAATAAATTATGCGATATAAATATGCTGACACACAGAATTCGGGAAAAAAGCCCGAAGGGAAAAACATTTTATTTCTAGAACTATGACAAGTTTACAAGACCATTGACTTACATACAACTTGATAATCACCCCCAAGTGTAATGCATGGTGTCTTCGTCAAACCTTCATAATATCGGCTAGAAATCTGTAGTGGTTTACGCGCAGCTATACCATAAGGACCGCAACCCATAAACTCCGAAGAGACTCCCTCCACAATATCACACATCTCTCGGTTGTAGAGATCTCTCAACAAAGTATGAACAAAAGCAAAGTAGTGTTTAGGGTTCCAAAAGATTCAAAAAATTAATTGGTGTGAATCAACCATGAGTTTTAGGACTCAAAAATATGAAGACTTGATGTATTTTGTCTCTAAAAGACATCTCTTAAAGTCTTAAACAAATACACCACTGGAATAGGTATTTATAGGCAAAAAAAATCAGATGCGAGCTTTTGAGAATATCCGAAGAGTTTCGGAACGGGTTCCCAGGGCGATCTGGATCTCTTCCTTATTTTGAACTGATCCTTATTTTCTTAGGCAGTCCGAATCCTTTAAAATTAAAAGGATCGGATCACCTCTATGTTCTATGCAAGGACCTTTTTTCCTCTTCTTCAAATGGGCATAACTTCTTCACCATAACTCGGATTGAGATGTTATTTTTTTCTAGTATCTTCATGGCGTTGGGATCTTCAACTTTCCAGTTAACCAAACCTCTAGACTATGGCTGAAAAATTACTAAAATACCCTTGAACTTTCCTATCTTTCCTTTCTTTCATTATTTTGACTTCTCTAGCGTACCACTTGTATAAAATTCATAAAAACGTGGAAAGTGAAGTCGTTGAGGCAGATGTGGGACACTTGATGAAGATGTCGAATGCTTAATTCTTATAATTTAGATAGAAGTTGTCATGTGAGATCGTGAAGTGACGTGCCAAATATAGTGGCATACGACATGCACAAATGTCACATATTGGACATAAGAAAAATGTCCTTACAAATCTCCCCTTATGTCTATGCCGGTATAACATAAAAAATACGAATTATTATCATTCAATTGACTTATATAAATCTACCCTCCCATGAACCCAAAATCAGAAAGATACAAATGAGTGAGTCTTTATTGTTTGTTATTCAAATCTTCAAGATCTGAAGTCTTTTCTCATCAGGGTGTGCAACATATGATCATAAATGTAGTACCTACACATATGAGATAAACAAATACCACGTGACGTATAGAGTTTGAAATGAGATAAACATAGATACCAATTTATGAGAAAAGCATAAGTCAAATCTCAAAACTCCCCCAAAAATCAAACTTCCTCATAATATGATAATTCGTGCTTCCCCTTTTTATTATGTCCCCAAATAGACAAATGAGAAGAATAAATCAAACAAGCAAAATCGAGGTGTTGCGGTATGCAAAATAAGGCATCAATCAAATGGAAAACGTTCCCTTGCAAAGAGATACTCAAAGGCTTCCAAATCATCACAAGCTATTTTTGATTTTTTGATTTTTTATACAAAAACCAATTTACAAAAAAAAACACCATCAATTCACATTAAAATAACCAAACCAGGTAAACGGTATGAACGGTTGTGAACAAATTCGATGGGAAATAAAACTCAATCATGTAATATACACATGATGCATATTGTATACTCCTAACGAATGAGCATCAAAATCGTCCTTAGGTGTAAAAAAGTTGAATTTAGGTGACATCATCTTAAATCAAAGTCAACAAATCAAAGTCTACATGATTTTCACACCAATAATGTCTAAAAACCTTTTAACTCTTTTCAAGACTTTTTAAGGATGTTCAAAGCCGTTTTAATTCTACAACAAAACTACCTCATATATATCTTCTTTTTTAGGTGATCTAAATTCGCAAACATTGGAGTATTACAGAAAAACCTAAATGGCCCATTTTTGGCATAAATTTCTTTTTATTGTCTTTAAAATTTTCGGAGCTCTTTTAAACCTCTTTCGACATCGGATAATAAAATACCTTAATTTTTTTAAGTCCAATTAAACGGTGGCTTAATCGAAAAGGATAAATGTGTATCTTTCGTAGCCCTTCACCCTTTTTTTAATCATTCACACAAAATCACGGCAAACGGTAAAAACGTGCACACATTTTATTATCTTGATTTATCGCATTTGGTTTGTTTTAATAGATAAAATTGAGATGAAAACAAGCAACCAACATGTAATTTGACAAGAACAATAATCATATAAATTCGTGCTCGTGTGCATCAAAGGACAAAGTGAGTCAATCATGAAGGTAATAACACTTAATTATAATTTAATGACTCCAAACATTACAAAGCACATGAATGACTTGTTCTATTGTCTCAAAACACTATCAAAGAGTCACATGGATATGGAATGAATTTATGACTTGATCATTCTAAATGTTCATTCACATACGGTGCCAAAAAAATTATAAAAATCTTTTTTGATTTTTCAAAAATTTATCAAAATAAAATCTTTTTGTATATTCAAAATTTTCAAAAGCAAAAATTTATACAAAAAGTATATGTCACAATGCTAGCAAACATACATATCATGAAACCAAAAAAAACTAGAGTATGACAAAAATGCAAACACAATCATCTATATGATATGGCAAGAGAATAGTCATGTGCAAGAAAACGGGAATCAACAAGTCTACCATCTAGTGCCTCTAAAAGTGACTTCTTAACCCAAACAGATGTAAAACGACGTGTGGGGGCTTTCATAACCAAGGGAACACTAGACATAAACTTTTTAGGACCTTTTCGAAGATCAAACAAAATCTCCTCATGTGACCTTTCCTACCACAATGTGAACCTCTGTAAATGGGTGGAATGACACCTAAGGGTTGACCTTTTATAAGGTCCTTAGGAATGGTTGACCCTCTGAAACAAATAATGGTTTTTGGATTTAGCAACGGAAGCTTTAGAACATGACGAGCCATTACTATAACTATCAAACCTACTTGAATATTTTAAATCATTGTTTAACTTCAAAATATTTGATTCAAGAAACGAATTAGACTCTTCCAAAGATAATGATTTCTTTTTCAAATTTTCAATTAAACTTAACAGTTTATCATGATCCCCCTCAATTAAAACAAACTTATACCTAAGAGTCTTTTCACATGCTGTAAAATCATTGATTAATTTTTTATCCTTGACGGTACAAACAGGACCCCTAGAATTTTTTAAGTCCTCCAATTCCTTTTCTAGAACTAGGACTCTCTCATCACTCTCCTTTTTGTCAAGTTTCAAAGAATCAAAATCAATACACAAATTACCAAAGTGCTAAAAAAAATATGACTTTGAGTTTGAAACTCTTGCAAATATTCAATCTTACTTTTAAAGAGAAAATTTTCATTTTCCAAAAATTTAATTCTTTTGCAAAGTTTCAAATTCAAACTTTTTAAATTTTCTGCATGGTCATGAACTTTAACAAACTCATCTCGATTAACATAGTCAACAGCATGAGGATCCATCGAGAAAAACAAATCAGGAGAGGAACACAAATAACCACAAAAAAAATTACACCACAGGATCTACACAGTAAATTATTGCAACAGGGTCTGATACCAATTTGAAATGGGAAAATACTCCCAAAGGGTGGTTTTCACAAACTTTCAATTTTAAACCAATTTTAGTTCATCCCTAAAATATGCTACTACGAGTTCAAACAGAAAAATCCATCACAAAAATAAATTATGCGATATAAATATGCTAACATATAGAAATCAGGATAAATCCCCGAAGGGCATAACCTTTTATTTCTAGAACTATGACAAGTTTACAAGACCATTGACTTACATACAACTTAATAATCGCCCACAAGTGTAACGCACGGTGTCTTCGTCAAACCTTCACAACATCGGCTAGAAATCTGTATTGGTTCACACTCATCTATACCACAAGGACCATAGCCCAGAAACTTCGTAGAGACTCCTTCCACAATAGCACGCAGCTCTCGGTTGTAGAGATCTCCCAACAAAGTACGAAGAAAAGCAAAGTAGTGTTCTAGGGTTCCAAAAGATTCACTAAAGTAATTGGGATTTTTGGTGTGAATCAAACATGAGTTTTAGGACTAAAAAATATGAAGACTTGATGTATTTTGTCTCTAAAAAGCGTATCTTAAAGTCTTAAACAAATACACCGCCGAAATAGGTATTTATAGGCAAAAAAAGTAAGATACGGTCTTTTGAGAATATTCGAAGAGGTCCGGACCGGGTTTCCAGGGCAGTCTGGATCTCCTCCTTATTTCGAACAGATCCTTATTTGCTTAGGCAGTCCGGATCCTTTCAAATTAAAAGGTTCGGATTACCCCTATGTTCTATGCAGGGACTTTTTTCCTCTTCTTCAAACATGCATAACTTCTTCATCGTAACTCGGATTGAGGTGTCATTTTTTCCAATATCTTCGTGGTGTCGAGATCTTCAATTTCCAGTTGACCAGACCTCCGAGATATGGATGTAAAATTACTAAAATACCCTTGAACTTTTCTATCTTGCCTTTCTTTCATTGTTTTGACTTCTCTAGTGTACCAGTTGCATAAAATCCATAAAATCGTGGAACGTGAAGTCGTTGAGGCATATGTGGGACACTTGATGAAGTTATTGAATGTGCGATTCTTAGAATTCGGATAGAAGCCATCATGTGAGAACTTGATGTGATATGCCAAATGTAGCGGCGTACGACATGCACAAATGTAACATATTGGACATGAGAAAAATGTCCTCACATGGTTTGTATATGAAAGGGTGTAATTTTGTAGAGGTCTTCTGGTTGAAAAGTTTGAGAAAAAGTGATTTGAAAAGCCAAGCCATGAATTTGTTGATAGATAAAGGATTAAGAGTTTGATTAAGAAAAGAGTTTTAATCTGATACAAACACTAAAAAATTTATTCCGGACGATTGGGCTGTTGGAAATTGATGAAATTTGGGAGATAATTAGTTGACGACGAGAGGAAGATGGACAAAATATTTTAGCTCGATCGAATGGTCCAATATTTATAATTTCTTTTGTGGAGAGTTTAATGTTTTGAGCACTCTTAGAGAGTTATGTTTTGAGGACTCTTCTATATAATAAAAATTCATTTAAAACTCCATGTTAATTCCGATTCCAATTCCGTTTGAAAATTTATTTTTCAAATATAAAAACCAATTTTTTAAATTATAAAATTTATGAAATCCAAAATTTCATTTTTCTTGGATTTCCAAAATAAATTTAAAAATTTCCATTAAAAAAAATATGGGTTGTTACAGTAGATGGTACCAGGTTGGAGGGTTTTGAGTTTCTAACAAGGTTTGTCATGGCCGAATTTTCACCAAAGAAGATGATATGCTAAGGGAAGGCCATTGTGGTTGAGTTTCGACGGGTGGAGGGATTCATGGTGTCATGGGTTTTGGTGTGAAGGAGAGAGGTGAGAGGAGAGAGAAAGAATGGTGTGTGTTGTGGTGTATGGTAGGTGGAGTGTGTGTTACTTTTCTCCTATTAAAAAAAATTAAAAACTCAACGACAATTACAAAATTAATAAAATTAAAAACTAAAAATCAAAATCCTAAACTCTAAACTAATAAAGGACTCAAGTAAAATAAAAAAAATTAAATCAATAAAAACTAATACAATTAAAATAAAATAACTATGGACACCTATTATATTTACGTAAAAAATATAAAAAAATACTCTATGCATGATAACGACTCTAATGTATACAACTATACATACACAAATACAATATTAAAATCCTAAAATAAATATGCACATGACTCAAATAAAAATATAAAATAAGTTACAAAACTTATAAATGACTCAAATAAAAATATAAAAATATACAAGCTAAACATACACACGTGCTCGAGACGGAATAGGGATGGTTTGGGCTTGGTTTAGGCTTTAATTAGGTATGGGAAAGGGTTTAGGGTATCGAAAATCATCGGAGCATGCTAAAAAAAGGACTTCAGTCTTCACGGCTGCTGTAAATTTCCTCATTTAATCTATTTGACCGCTACTTTGTCGCAATTACATCGAATTAGCACAATTTGACACCGCGACATCATATTGATGTGAGAAATAAATAAATACGAACATAATGCCATTTTTAATTAAAACGAGTGACTAAAATGCTTCTATTCAGAGCTCAAATTAAACACTTTTGGGTGTTTATCACCTCCCCCCAAACAAAACATTTATAGTCCTTGAGAAAAAATAGACAGAAAACAGAGATAAGTAACCAAAGTGTGCCACTTTTGCAGGCACTGGCGATTACACTTAGCATGTGTAATAAGCCGTTAAACCTATAGGCTGCCCTACATGACAAGTTTTGTCTCATGAGGGTTTGTAGTGAATATACCCACAAAATTCAAAATGTTTTACTAAAATGTAGTCTCTTATTTTGACAATGAAAATCTATACAACTCGACTTAAAAAGATATCAAGGAGCACCACGTTCAACTATCAAAGTGAGGCATAAAATTACTTAATACAAAAAACGTAATCCTTCATAAAACTCAGCATGTGTTAGTGTGAAACAATTTTAAATATCACTAGATATATCTCTCTGAATCGAACTCTCTGAGAATTGGATAAGTGTATCTCTCTAGTGTGGGAGGAGCTTAGTAAATGTAAACAAGTTCAAACATCTCACACGCTTATAATAAATAGAGGATACATAAAAAAAGGTTATCTCATGAAACAATGATAACCACTATGTTGAGAATGTCGAGTTATTCACCATATAGACTTCTCGTTTGCCCGAACACTTTACCAAGGATGAAAAATGGGATTTATGTAAGGCATGAGGTAAAAATGAAATGAAAAAGATGAATAATATTTTTTTTAAAAGAGTGTGACACACTTTGAATAATTAATGTCTTCATTTTTTGAATTTATAATCGTATGCTTTCTTTTTCTTCTTTTCTATTTTTTTTGTTTGTTTTTCTCTTTTTTCTATTTTTTATTGCGATGCATTTTTCTTTTCACAAATGATGACAATTTATATTGATAATTTCAAACACTCTTTTTCTAAAAAACGATCGTTGTGATGGGAATATGGATGGTATATAGAATGGGCAAGGAAAATATGGACAAATAATGGGTGAATGATAATATGATAGGAAAAAAGATGAGTGTATGGTAAAAAAATGGTTCAGTGCTCAGGACAAACTACAAAACACATGTTTCTTTCAACTCGAAAGTAATGTCATTCTCACTGATTATGCCAAAAATAAAACATAATGAGACCATGAAATGAGTAAGTATAGTACCCAAAGAAAGTTGAGTCAACTTATGACTCGGAGATACGTAAAAATCTTAAAAAAGGTGAATGGTTCAAATCTCACGATATTAAGTCTCCACTAGTGATCTTTTAAGGCTCTCTTGAGAATATAGTTACTCTTCAACTTTTGATCATAAGCGTGGTAGTGTAAATTTTCCTAGTTTAGGAATTCATAGTGTAAGTATGCTTTAAGAGGTATTATTTATTTTTATGGTAAAAACGTAATTTTAGATTTGAAATGGGTATTCTGAGACTTCTAAAAGAAGGATGATAGACAGTTCATGTCATAAAAAAAAATTAACTACACAAGCAGGAATTTAAAAAGATTTGTTTCTAATTTTTTTTTTGAAAAAAGGTAAAATTTTGATAAATTTCCCACCCCCCCCAAAAAACAGAACATCGTCCTCGATGTTTAAAAATATATATAAAAAATGAAAAGCACAAGGGAGGAAAGATATTACCATAATGAACCGCTAATGAAAATGTACCGCATGAAGAAGAAAACATGGAACCTGAAGGACAGATTAGCACAAAAATATGTACAAGTCTATAGAGCATGTGAAAATCATTGGGTGATGTGAAACACCACCCCCAAATAGGAGAAGCCTCATACTCAGAAATAATATACAATAGGCTGCATCCCGATAGTGCTAAGTTTAATATCTTTATCCAAATCGATTGGAACTCACCCTAAAGATAAGAACTATGAAAGTACGGGGTGACAGAAAATTGGGTGATGGGAAGCACCCCCAAATAAGACTGAAGCCTCAGTATTGGTGGATAAGGCTGAATAGGGTCAATGCACATGTATAGCAAAGTGTTTCATACAATGCAAAGCATCAGTGGACCAAGGGGGTGGGTAGAAAGGTATATGGAAGAAGGGTAAGAGTGAGGGTGAACAGGCACCAGTCACTGGCCTTATTTAGCGTAAAGGTGAGGGCAACAAGGGACCTATAAGCATGGTGATCAAATTGGATAGGGAGGAAAAATAGTTTGGCAATACTGATGGGGTGGGTATCAGATAAAGCGCGTGATTGTTCTATAAATGGACGGTAATAATGGTCGTTTCGTGGCATGTTTCGAAGATGATAGACATAAAAATCACCACGACAGACAAGCGGTGGGTAGGAAAAAACAAGCTCAGTGTCACAAAATTTGAGAGTATCACAAATACTGTGATAGATATCGGGGTGGAAAAAGATGCAGGAGTGTGATCGTGGATCACTAGGGTGGAGGGTGGGTGCAGGTGAGGAGATATAAAGGTCCAAATCAAGTTGTGGAGTGGTTGGGACAGTGGGTGGATCGGGTGAGACAAATGGTGGAGGAAGATGATCTAACATGAGAGTCGAGAAAACACACTCATCGGGAAGCTCGGATTTAGCCTCATGGTTACTCGTAAGAGGGGGTGTGGTATCAAGTGATGGAGAGATCAATTTATCTACCAATGTGTCACCAACCGTGGTGGTGGGAAAATCTAACGAGGTATCTAAAGTCGAGATAGAATAATCAACATAAATATATGACTCAAAGGGAACCAAACATGGTGGGACAGGATACATATTCAGAGAGGTAGGAACCGTCTCAAATTCAATCTCCGGACAATGGTAAGCACTTGCATCCTGAGCTAACCTATAAGGAAGGGTTGCCTCAGAGACACGTATAAAAGGATCAAAGGGTGTAGTCTCGGGCATAATTGTGGATTTTACGGAAGGGGAAACATGAACCTTAATGGTGTGTTCAAGAGGATAGGGCATTGTGTGATCAGTCGCACAGTCGTTGGATATGTCAACACAATTATCAACTTAGGCCCTAGACCATGAGGTGGCCTCAACTTCGAGATTCTCGAGATAATAGGATTGGTCACAATCAATATCAGTGGTACAAGAAGACTCATCATCGCTCTACATGGGGGTAACAATGGGTGAACTTGGGTGAAATTCGACTCTCTCGCACACTCAAATTTATGTACCAAAGTCAATGCATTTTGAGGAAAAAAATAAAGCCTTTGGAGGTTGAGAATAAAAATGGCAATTTTGTATAATATCAAATTTATGTTTGAAATTGTGGGGGAATCTTTTCTTTTTACAACTTATACTCTCAACACATTAACCCACGACAAAATTTCAAAGTGAAAGGTTAAGAACCTTTGTATAAATTATGATAAATATGGGGGTATTTATCTAAGGCAATGATTCCTATCCAAAATAGGAACAAGACAATAAGACCATTGATTATGTATTCATTGGTTATATAGGTGTATTTAATGTACATTACTAGTTCCAATGTGCATTTGTATTGAGAAATGCATATATACATGAGTGATTGAACCTAAGTTAATACTTAAGTACTTTGAGTGTATTCTAAGATTGGAAAATGATTAAGCGTGTGCACGAATCTTCAAAAGGAAGATAATGGATCAAAAATGTTAAATTATATATAAGTCAATTGGTATCTTTATCTAGTTACCAAGACAATAATGACAAATGACCTAAGCATTGAAAGTAAAATATATATTTCTCTTAAAGGAAATATATGATCCTTGATATTCGTAGTACCAAGTGGATATGATAGCACAATTGGAGATGCTAATGTTTGGGAACCCTCTAAATAAATGTGTGTGCCAAATCGATTTTAAAATTTGGATGTATTACAAGAAAAAGCAAAATTACTTCAAAGTTTCTAAAAGAGGATTCTTAGTTAATCATTATAATGATCCTATTGTGATAGTAGGCGTAAAATAAGATGGTAAGTCACAATTTATTATGTTATAGACGTAATACCATACATAAATTTCTCTCTATTACAGTGATAAAATTAGGCCTAATGAAAAATGTGAATTCGCTGATGAGGGAGTAAGGAAAGTTCATCGAGGGGAATGGTCGAAAGCCATTTATTGAACCAAGAGACGTGGTGGTGGAAACTCAACCTAGTTGACTGAAGATCTCAAGATCTAGGTTCAAAGGGACCATAAAACTATGTTTGACTCAGTTAGCACTGAGGAGATATCTACTCCTTTCCATTCCCATGATGAGACAGTGCACATATGCTGCGGTAATTAGGGTAAGCTATTCTTTTAATGATCTTTACATCTTGGATATGACTAGTGGGGTATTTGTAGGATACTCTTCATAGAGATAACCTACGTGAGTGTGAATGGGCCACTTCTATGAGAATTTAAAAGGCTACAATTCTTTAAGTATCAGCAAAATCAAGTGGTATTCAGGGCCAAAACAAATACAAATGTGAGAACCAAACTATGAAGAGAAATAATTATGTGTTTTTTAGTGTCTTGATTAACACAAACGGCTAACAGTTCAAGGCATCACGTCCACTGGCTAGTCAAGCAAATCCGATATATTCAAACTAGGATAAGTTCAAAGACAAAAGCTACTTATCATAATGCAGTTATTTCTCACTCGTACTCTCTCAAATGTCTATTTATCTGTCTGTTTTTCAGTTAGTCGCCCTTTTGCTTATAATTTTCACTCATTTGGGGGATTGTTGGAAATTATTTTATTATAGTATAATAATAATTTTAATTGAGTGAAAATTAAATTTAAAATTATTATGGATAGACACAATTGTTTGTAAAAAGTTTTGTCAATTCATGAAAGGTTATGACTATTCATGAAAGGGTGTGTCTATTCGGAAAGGGCGTCTAACTTGAAAAAAATTAAACATTCCTCTTTCATTCTCTACAATCTTAATTTTGTAGAGTCTATTCTTTGTCAAATTTTCTTCCTTTCTTGAGTCAATCCATGAGAGAGTACAACATAAAATTTCAATTCGTTAGAAATTTATATATTGAATTGTCTCTTATATAAAGATGAAAATATCGTTTTTATCTTGGGAGACATACATTCATTAAACCTCAGACACTGATATTTTGGTGTTGATTTCAGAACCTAATTTTTGAGTTTCTACTGATATTTTGGTCATAAACTTAGTTTTTTTTGCTGTTGGAGACATTCAAGAGACATTTGATGCAGTCATTAAGTGATGATGATTCATCTGTATGTTTTTATCACTAGTTTATCATTTCCCCCATGATTCAACTTTGTTGTCGTTCTTCAAGTATTTTTATGTTTTTGATCGTAGCTCTATGATAACAAATATTAATTCATTGAGAACTGATTAGTGACTATATTTTTATTTCTTCAGCAACTAGAAATTAGTGATATAGGGACATGAATCACATATTCTTAACGGGTAATTTTTATTCCTAACTTGATGATAATTTTCTTTTGATTTTATTTTTATCATTATTCTAGGATGTCATTTTCCTGCTTTCTCATAGTATACCCTATGGTAGGAGACGAATGTCTACACCACACATCATTCATTCAGTGGCTCCATAGAAAGTACACACTGATAGAATTTGACAAAGAATAGAAGAAAGAAAAGACAATTGAATCCGTTTTGCAACTCAATTCCAAGCCATGGAAATGGAATTCAAAGGAAAATTTTAATTCCACGAAATTGAAATTGGACTTTCAATTCCAATTCCAAGCCTTGGAAATGGGTTGTTAAATGAACCCTTAGAGTTTGAACTTTTAGGGAGAATCTAGAGAGAATTCATTTCAGTCGATATCTGAATACAGGTACATCATTATTGACCTTGTTCATAATTACTATAATTACCCTACTCTAATATAACTCCTCAAACCTAGATTGGGAGTCTTAGTCTAAGGTTTGTACAATGTTTGTGAAACAAAGCAGTACACAATCCTTTAGTAAGAACATATGCAGCTTGATATGCAATTTGATCTTCTATAGAAATTTAATGAACGTCTAATTCTTTTCTTTGAACTCTTTCTCTAAATGATTGGAAGTCTATGTCAACGTGCTTAATTCTAGAATGGAACACTGGATTGGAGCTAAGAGTTAAAGCTCCAAGATTGCCACAATGAAGTAATGGAGGTTTTGGTAAAAACGTTTGCCAGTCTTTAAGAATATTTTTAACCCAAATTACATCTGTTGCAGCATTAGCTGAAGCTATATATTTAGCTTCACAAGATCTTCTAGCTACTGAACTTTGCTTCTTTGATTGCCAAGAAATAGGATTATTCTCCAACAATACAACATGGCCTGAAGTTGATCTTCTTCCATTTGAATCTGCTCCCTAATCAGCATCACTATAGGCGTGAATGTCAAGAGGGACTACTATGTAATACAACCCCATCATAGTAGTCCCTTTCACATACCTCAATATTCTCTTCGCAAGATTTAAATGCGGATATGTAGGCTCAGTTAGAAATTGAGAAACTGTGTTTACTGCATATGCAATATCTGGCCTAGTAAAGGTTAAATATTGTAATGCTCCCATAATACTCTTATAAAAGGAAGGCTCTATTAGCACAATATCATCATTCTTCATTACATAGTGATTAGTTCTAAAAGGAGTAGTGCATGAGATACAAGTTTCCATAGTTGTTGTAGTAAGCAAATCCTTAGTATATTTTTCCGGACTAATAAATAAGATTCCATAAGTATTGTAAGTAATTTGTAAACCCAGAAAGTAGGTTAGCTCCCCCATATCTTTCATCTCAAATATTGAACTCAGGGTGTCTATAACTTATTGCATCAACTCATTATTAGACCCTGTTAATATAATATCATCAACATATAACAAAAAATGATAACATCAGTATTAACAGTTTTGATAAAGAGACTTGGATCTGATGGAGATACTTTAAAACCATCTGCCAGTAGATAAGAAGTGAATTTGACATTCCAGGCTCTAGGAGCTTGTTTTAATCCATACAATGATTTTGATAGACTACACACAAATGAGGGTTTTTCAAGATCTTCATATCGAGGAGGTTACTTCATAAAGACTTCCTTTTCTAATTCTCCATGCAAGAAAGAATTCTTGAAATCAAGTTGCCTTAGCTACCACTTTAATAGCAACCATACTTAGAACAAATCTCACATTAGTATGTGTCACCACAGGACTAAAGGTTTCATCATTATCAAATCCTTGTTTTTGACTGAAACCTTGATCAACAAGTCTTGATTTATATCTAACTATGGTTCCATCAGAGTGTCTCTTGATTTTATAAATCCACTTACACCCCACTATATTATTATTAAGTGATTTAGGAACCAACTTCCATGTTCCTTGAAGTTGTAAAGACTTCATTTCTTCATCCATAGCAGCTCTCCATTCTAGATAAAGAGAATCAACCTTAAAGCTTGAAGGTTTTTCTGAATCATTAAACTCTAATATTGCAGTAGCATCATAACAATAAAGTATTCAAATGTTTTCCTTTTTATAGTACCATATTTAGATCTTGTCATCACAGGATGAGTAGACTGAACAACATCATCTATAGTAGTTATATTTCAATCATTACTAGTTACATTCTTCATAGTCTCAGAGTTTGATGGCTGTTGAATATCTAATGGCAGAGCAGATAACTCATTGCTAGAGTTTCTTATAGGAGATAAAGGTAGTAAACTTTTCAGTTGACATGTAGACAGGACAAGTAACAAATTTTGGGTTGTTGAGGAAGTAGCAGTAGGGACTGCTGATGGAAATAAAGAAGTGGAAGGGATAAAAACATTTGGAAGATTAGTCTGAGAGGTAGTAATACTGATGGAAGGACTAAATATAAAAGAATTGACTTTATGAATAGGAAAGATGGACTCATCATGAAAAACACGTCTACATAAGTACACTATATTTTTCTCTTTATGATAACAAATAGATCCCTTATATCCAAAAGAATATACAATAAAGGTACACTGAAGGCTTATTGGTTTAATTTTATTTTTATTATAAGGTCTTAAGTATGGGTAAATAGCAGTCCCAAAATTTCTAAGAGATTTGATATCGGGAAGTTGATGAAATATTTGGTAGCAAGGAGATTTCATGTTTAAGACTTGACATGGCATTCTATTAATGAGGAAAGAAAAATGAGATACATCATGATACCAAAATTGGGAAGGAAAATATGCACCAGATAATAAGGATATTGAAGTTTCAATTATGTGTCTATTCTTTCTTTCGACCAATCCATTTTGTTGAGGAGTGTGTGGAGAAGAAATTTGATGAATAACACCTCGAGAAGAAATGAATTTATCAAAAGCATGACTCAAGAATTCACCACCACCATCAGACTGGAAAAATTTAATATTAACATGAAATTGATTTTTAATAAAGGCAAGGAATTTCTGAAAGGCATTAAAAGTATCCGATTTATTCACTAATGGATACGACTAAAGAAATCTTGTATAATAATCAACAAAGGCCAAGTAGTATCTAAATCCCTCTATTGATTTACAAGAATAAAGACCCCATAGATCTACATGAATTTTATTGAAAGGAATTTGAGATCTGTGAGAAAACAAGAGAAAGACATTCTACTCATTTTTCCTTGAAGACAGGCTGCACACACATGAGGACTGGTATCGGTAGGTAATCTTTATTTAAGATTCACTAAGTATTTTTGACACAATTTCATTAGTGGATTTCCCCAACCATTGATGCCAGACTCATGATTTGATTACTTGACCCAAGAAAGCAACGTGAAGATTAGAATGAGATATATGAGTTTAATGATGAATAGGTAAAGTATTTGGAATGGGATATAATCCTCTACTACTTCTCACTTAAAACATTATCTTCCTTCTTATCTTGTCCTGCACAACAATAAAATGTTCATCAAGTATCACCCAACAATTGTTATCCATACATAATTGGTACAAGGAAGTAAATTTGTAGCTAATCCAGGAACATGAAGAACTTGTTTCAGCTGTAACAAATTAGATAGAGTAGATTGTCCTAGATATAAGATTTTCAAACCTTTACCATTACCAATTGTAACTTTTTCTATGGAATAATGTGGTATAGCTTGATTAATGGTGCTTAAATCATTAGTCATGTGTTGAGATGTTCCACTATCAGCAATTAAGAAATTAGATCCTCGAAAGTCATGTTCTCGTTGAGTTTGAGATATCAAACCAACAATGTTTGGTGTATAGGTGCCTTGATACACAAAGTTAGATCTATGATAACAAAATAGAGCAATATGTCCATTCTTTCCAAAAATTTGACACTCAATAACTCAGTTGTTTTGACCAGGAACTCTGAAAAAACAATTGCAGTTATGTTCCCTCTTTTGTTGCAAATTTGACATTAAAGAATACTGGAGGTGTTGAAATTAGATCCTCTATAACTTCCCTTATTACCACCTCTTCCTCCATTATGGTAATTCATGTGAAAATTGTTTTTATTACCCCCTCTATATTTTCCACCTCCATGAAATGCACAAAAATTATTTCCATCAGTAAAACCTCCATGAAACTGATTAGTATAGTTTTATTGTCTATTGTTGACAAATTGAGAGGGCATGGTTACTTGAGAGGACATGGAAGAAGTCTGGATATGGTTTTGAGAAGACCCATTTCTTGAACTAGATCCATTTTCACAAGCAGAGGAAGCCATCATTCCAGCAAAAGATTGACTAAGAGTATTCACTTTATTATCTAAAGATATCTCTACACCAATTAATTGACTCCTTAACTCCTTAAGAGTTATAGCCTTTTCTCAATTCAGAATTACAACTTTGATAATCTTAAATTCATCTGTAATCCATTTAACATTGCCACAACTACATCTGAATCTTTAATGATTTCTCCTTTACCAATTAATTGATCCCTTAATTTCCTGAATTTTAAAAGAAAATTTATCAATTGAATCACTTCCTTTCTTCATTGTATAAAAATAATCCTTGAGATTGTTTACTCTAGCATCATAAATAGCAGAAAACCTATTTTGTAATTGCAAAAAAGCTTCATGAGCAATTTGACTCCCAAGAATATACTCCATGACATCAACATGTAAACTAGACATCAAAATTCCCATTAAGGCAATATCTTCTTGAATCCAAGAAGTATAAGCAGGATTAACATTTGTAGAAATTCATTCTTTAGTAACCAAATACTTTGATGGACATGGAGAAGATCCATCAAAGGGACCAAACAATCAAAATCCTTTCAACATAGATTCTATTTGAAATTTCCATTTACTATAGGTTTCTTATTCTAATCGAATAGTTAACATGCCTAGAAGGCCTTCAATTTGTATGGATCCCATTATTTCTTCAACAATGCTTAGTGCTTTGAACAATTACTGAGAACCGAATGATTAGTTTGTGTTTGATTACAACTCACTTTCTTTGTGCTTTGGTGCTCCAGAAATTTCTGTAACCATATTCTCATCCGGTTGCAAGAACCCTAGAAAGGATTCAATCAACACAAAAATTGATTGAGTATACACAACGAAAGATTAACTAGAATCGGGAACATTTGTTTTATCATAGGTGTGATACCATGATAGAATTTGACAAAGCATAGAAAAAAGAGAAGACAATTAGCGTTTGAACTTTTAGATAGAATCTAGAGAGAATTCATTTCAATCGATATTTGAATACAAGTACATCATTATTGACCTTGTTCATAATTACTATAATAACCCTACTCTAATACACACATAATGGACGATGCGACTTGCAATTGCCCTTTTGGTTTACTAATTATTGTATATGCCTACTTATTTTTTCATCCTTCATAATGTGTCTTGGGGTTATTTTGCGGACAACAGCTTTAAAGAAAAATGTGCAAAGGTTTTCTATGAAACCATATTTCACCCTCCGGTTTACTCCATCGGGAACTCTAAAAATAATCTCCACGAGTGGGTCCCATAAGGTATTCTGTTGCCGGATCTCCTCAGAGAACCTCTGGCACCACATCCCCAACAATGAATCAATAGGAAGGTCGGGGTGGACTTTCTTCATGGAACCCATCAAACCAGCAATCATTTGCATCAAACTCACCTCCATGTGGCGGCCCAATTCCAAGTGTGGAAGACTTAAAAATTGTATTTAGTTAGGGTGTAGCTATTAACACTCCATAGCATTCTTTAAACACTCCAAAATGATAGAAAATGACTCTATTACCCTTGTAAATCACAAATTCATTTCTTTCACACAAAACACTCTTAACTGCTCAAAGCTTTACATTATCAATAATACTAGGTTGTTAACAAAAACTCTTAATAAACTATATACTGGCACAACAAAACTATTAACAACTTACATTATTGTGGGTACACAGAACTTAAAATCATGGGCCTGGACGAGTAACCCAGTCCTGACGGCCCAAAGTCCAGGCCCTTTATCTTTTATATTGATCTGGTCTCCACCCACGATCCCATAAAGGGAAGTTATAGGGGAGATGGGAAACGTGGAGGAACCCATCACCTCCACTCACCTACATGTAAATGTATATATTAAACCCTAGGTCCGGGGAAAAAGGACAAGTTGTATTCTCTGTACTCATTCTCTAGAATATAGAGAAATAATACCGACTGCACCACCGTGGACGTAGGCACATCTTTGCTGAACCACGTATATATTTTGTTGTGTGATTGACATTTAGTTTTCCTTGTTCTTTCCCGGTAATTGCTTCTCTCATATCTATTTGTGTTGCATAATAATTGTCACCACAATTGGCGTCGTCTGTGGGAAACATTCATCTTTCCCTGAGAAGAGCCCACACCAAGAAAGGAATCTAAGATGTCTGGTCACAGCAGAAATGCCCCTCAAGAAGTAGATATTCAAGAGCCACCTGCTCCTCACAGGATTAGGTCTGAAGTCTGGCGATCAGACCAAAGAGCTCGCCCAGAAAGGCCAGCTTCAGAGGAAAGTCAGGGACCAGCAAGGTCCACACAGATATCCAGATTAATCGATGCATATAAGGTAAGGCTCCACGAGCAGAGGGAGGCTTCTCGCAGATATGAGGCCGAGAATGCTCGCTTGAAAAGAAGACTGGAAAGATTGGAGAAGTAACTACGTCCTGACACCAGGAGATGCCCATATCGCACTCCTAGCCCTCAGGCGAGCAAGTCTCGCAGCCGAGGAAGGAGCCCTAGGCGAGAATCCCAAAAAGTCAAAGGTGGCGAATCAGACGATGACCTCCGCGAACAGCTGTGAAGAGCTCACCGCTACCAGAGCCCTGCTCGCAGCGACGAGAACATACAAAACCTAGTCCGCAGAAAAATGGACCAACATCCTGCTCGCCACGGAGAAAGATCAACCAGAGAACTCGCGAGGAGAGCTCTCAAACCCAGATGAAGTCACCCTTCACAAGGGAAATTGAAGAGGAAGAGGCTCCCAAGAAATTTTCCATTCCAAGGTTCAATATTTACGACAGGAAAATTAATCCCATCGATCACATCCGGTAATATCGACAAGCCATGACTCTCTGGAATCATCCAAATTCCCTGATGTGCCGCATTTTTCCTTCCAGCTTGCATGATGTAGCACAGAAGTGGTTCGAAAGTCTTCCCCACCGATCGATCAAGAATTTCAAATCCCTAGCCGAACTCTTTACGGACCGATTCATTACCAGCAGTTCCCACCCTAAAAGGATGGATGCTCTGCTAACAATGAAGAAAACGCCTCAAGAAACCCTACGAGACTATGCAAAAAGATATTAGGAGTTATTCAACGAAATCGAGGACTGTGCGGAAGAGGTGGCAGTGGCTTCCTTCAAAATTGGGATTCCTAGCTCTTCCCTCCTTTATCGGTCCCTGACGAAGAAGGAAGCTATGACTATTGACGACCTGATGGCCCATATCGAGAAATACACAAAGGTGGAGGATGTCACCCGCCTTAATGCAGGAGAAAACGGTCGAGCTAAGCTCACCACCAAGGAAAGTGAGAAAATTGAGAACCAAAAGAAAGGAGGAAAGAGTGGGGGTAAGAATGGCTCCAAGAACAGAGGGAACCCTGATGTGACAAAATCATTCTAGGCGGTCAACACCGTCTTCACATAACCAATTTACAAAATTCTCACGAAGATCAAGGATGAGCCGTTTATCAAATGGCCCCAGAAAATGGGAGGAGACCCCTCGAAGAGGAATAATGCATTAAGATGCGCTTTCCACAAAGAGGGAGGACATAAAACCGAACACTGCAAAGCTCTTAAGTCTTACCTCGAGGAGTTGGCCCAGTCTGGGCACTTAAATGACTACGTGGAGAAAAGGGCAGAGAAAGTGGCTGCCAACAGAGAAGCGAGACCTAACAACGTGTTGGAGGAAGACGCTGGACATGAGTTCGCGGTAATCCACGGAGCATCTAACATCAAGAAAATACAAGGGAACTCAGCTCGGATGGAAGTGAAAAAACTTACGGTGGTAATGCAGGCCTTTCAAATCGATCCAGCAAAATCCCAGTCAGGAAAACATCGACGAGCAGAGGACGTCAACAATAAAAAGCATATTGTTTTCACAGATGAAGATCTGGTGGGAGTAAGAACCCCACATCATGATGCTCTGGTCATTACACTCAGGATAGCCAACTTTGACATCGACAAGTTACTCGTCGATCAAGGAAGATCATTCGAAGTAATGTACCTCGACTTATCCAGAAAGTTGAAGTTGAGCGTTGCCGACCTAAAGGAAGCTACTGTTCCTCTGGTCGGCTTCGCTGGAAAAATGACCATGCTCCTGGGCAAGATAGTACTGCCAGTACGTGCTGGAAACTGATGATGCTGGGAATCAGCACCACCAGGTATTCCAAGCTCTATATGTATATAACAATGGAAGTACAGCTATAAAAAGAAAAGAGAAGGAGATGAGGAGATAAGGAGATCAACACCGGAATATAGGTGGTTCAGCCTGTCTGGCCTACGTCCACAGTGAGTGTGTGAGTAATATCACTGAAATATGGTACTAATGACCATGGGTACAATTCCCTCAAGCTCTCTCTCTACAGTATATTTTTACAGGGTTTTTGCTAGGGTTGCTTGAATGAGATCCTTTTGGAAGGTAGGGGATGACCCCTATATATAGTGTCTAGGGGGTGTAATGTACCCCCCATGCATGCAGTGAGCATGTGTGTGATATCCTCACCAATGTGGGAATGCCACCTGTCCTTGTCACATGTAAGCAATGATGATGAAATATTCTCCCCCATGTGGAGAATAATCTTGTTACAACTGATTTGTGCCCAGGTGTCTTTATCCAAATGTCAACAGATGCTCGGCATTCATGTTGGTAAATGACCTCGGTCTGGGAGAGGTCGAGCTGTAGAGGCTTGGTATCCGCTCAATCTGGGAAGTGTCATAAGGAGTCTCGGCCTGATATTAGCCGAGACATATGCTTGGGTCGGCCCGATCTGAGGTTGGGCATGCAACATACTGATGATTATTAATACCTCTGGTAGCCTCGGCCCAAGCCGAGGTAGGATCCGCGTTGAAGATGAAGTGGCTTCTTGTCCTCTCGTCCTACTTATGGCCGAGGTTGCTATTCCTGGGTACTTTAGGATTCTGTTGATGTCTGCGATGTGCATAGTGTCCTTGGTGAGGTGTAAGTAGTAGTGTCAGCCTGGGCCGAGGTAGTCCTGGCCGAGGGATGATATCGTGGGCCCTTACCCCTCATTGGGTTGATCAATGTCTCGGCCATTATCTCAGCCGAGGTAGGTATCCCTGAGCCGAGGTTATACTTGGGCATATCAATCACCCCCCAGCCCTTAGTCATTTACGAGAGCAGGGGGCTAGGGGATTCTCACCGCCGAGGCCTGTTCACCCCAAGGCCAACACCTGCGCGACACCTGTCCCAGACTAAGGTGTGCCCACTTGGCTTGCTTGCGCTGTCAGTTGTTCCTTGGGTTTCCCAAGGCAATGATGAGCCTTGGGAAGTGTGCCTAGGTATTTAAGGGTTAAACCCTTTCTTTCTCTTTATACTTCCTCATTTCTCTCTTTCCCGCGCTGTTTTCTGCAAAATTCTCTCTCCGAGGCCTCTTCGTTCCATCGCCCTTTCTGCAGAGGATCCGCCCCGTTTCTTGAAAGATTTCTTCTTTTCCAACCATCAACTCATCTTCAGGTACCTCTCCATCCCCATTTCCTTCATTTTTGGCATTTTGATTTGAATTTTCTGACGAGGTTTTGAGTTTTTCGATGGTTCTATGAGTTTTCCAGCGAGGATTTGAATTTTTCGGTGAACTAGGTTTTCTGAAAAACTCCTTAATTTGATCTTTGGGCTCCTTTATTTTTCAAGCCAAACTTGTTTGTAGTTTTAGGAGTTTTCCTCAAGTTTAGGTTCGATCAAAGTTTTGGGTCGTCCCCTGATCCTCAGACCCCTGTACCAACTTCTTGAGGACTTCCCTTCTCTTAGAGAAAAGACCTTAGAGAAAATTAGGCAAATAGAGAGAGCTCAAAAAGAAGCTCGTAGGTCATAGGAATTCCCTGTCAGACCCTTCTCTCCTCCACCTCTCAAGGTGGTATACCCTCATCCACCTGAGAATTTCTATCAGACAGACGTCTCTGCCAATAACTTGCCGATGTCTGAGTCTGAGTCTTCCACCTCTGACCCAATGTCTGTGGACTTTTTCCAAGAGGCCATGGATTTTACTCCTCAGACTGGTCAGGACCCTGACCAGGCCGAGGTCTCCAGTCGCGCCTCGTCTCAAAATGGCACAGGTACCTCAGGTTCTTCTTCCGAGGTTGAACTTGTTAAGATAAGTGTGGCTGTGCCACCCATTCTAGATGCTATCCCCCTGTCTGCCGTTACCGGGGCCGAGTTTGCTCAGAGGTTCCCTGGTAACCCGTCTACGTCTGCTTCAGCCGACGTTGAGCCTGACGATGATGAGGACGCCGAAAGTGATGTTGACGTATCTAAGGCGGCCGAGTATAAGAGCACGGTCACTAAGGTGGATCTATTGCACTTCAGATACCTATACTCCATCAGTTCCTCAATCCAATTAAGGAGACCTCTGAGGGAAGAGAGGGCCTACCACGGTCAAGATAGAGAAGTTTGCTTGTACGAGCAGATGTTCAAGCTAGGTTTTTGTCTTCCCTTTCACCCTGTCATTAGGTCTATTCTTTCCTTTATCAACTGGGCCCCCTCGCAGCTCTCTCCCAATGCTTGGAGAGTTATTATAGGGGCCATCATCTTGTAGAGGGCAGTCCACCACTCTGACCTCCCAGTTCAGGTCTTTTCTGGGTGTTACGTCCCCACCTCGGCAAAGAATCATCTGAGATACTATCACTTCGTAGCTCGGAGGCCTGATAAAAAGATGCTCTTGGTCACTCGGACCTCGAATCATAATTGGAAACCTCGATACTTTTTCACCTCGGGGCCGTGGGAATTTGGCTCGTCTATTCCCTCTTCCATTTTTGAGCCGAGAATACCCCTCAGATGGGGTAAAGTCACCATGTCTGCAAGGGCCGATCCTGGACTAAGTGTTCAAAATAGCAAAAAGGTGAAGGTCCTGCAAGACCAAGGGGCACATGGGCTGTTTATCAAGTTCGAGCATCTGCTGACCCCCCAGTACCTCTCGGGGACGAGCTTAGGTGGAAGTCCCCTAGTTGACTTTGGTAAGGATTTTTATTTTTAGTTCAAGTCTAACCTCTGATCATTCATATTTGATTCCTAACCCTTATCTTTTCACTTTTACAGAGAGACCACCAGGCGTTCCGGACGAGTTGTGGGAGATGGCAGCTCCAAGTTTGGCTAGGCTCGTCAAGAAGACTGGTTTGAGCGCTCCTCCACCTGCTCCCTCAACATCCAAATCCAAGAAGAGGGCCCCTGAGGTCCCTGCCTCTGAGGATCAGAGGCTGACCTCTAGGCAAAAGAAGACTTCAGACGCTGCGATCCCTATCACAGCCGACACATTATCAGCTCGTCTAGACCAGCTAAAGCTTACCGACAGCGTGGTCGGCAACAGCAGGCAAGCCATGGATGCCCTTGCCAACGTGATGACTGATGCCGACAAGCATTTTTACAGGGCCATGGACACTCATATGATGGTTGAGTTCGGCCTCCACAGAGCCGTCCAGGTAAGGCTTGTTCCTTTTGCCAATAATTTTGCAAGTGCAACGTCTGAATTTATTTCCCTCTAACCTCTTTATTGTCTGTGCAGGGTGTGACCGCCATGTACCAGCTATCTAACTGGGCCCTGAGGAAATTGCCTCTGATTCAGAAGGGGCAAGAGGCTGAGAAGGTTGAGAGCACCCTGAAGGCCGAGGTTGACCGTCTGAGGTCAGAGTTGCTGAATGCCGAGACCAAGGCCCAGAACTCTGAAAATAAGGCCCAGGGTCTAGAAAAAGATATCTCTGCACTCGTCCAAATCCATGAAAAGGCCCTGAAGGATAAGGAAGATGCCCTGCAGAGGAAGGTCAATGCTGCTGTGAAGGCCTCTCTTGTAGATGCCTCAGAGAAAACAATTGCTGATTACAAGGTCTCTGAGGAGTTCATAGGTTTTGGTCTAGAATACCTCAAAAGAGGTATCAAGGCCACCACCAAATGGGCCGAGGTCAGGGAAAACGAGGTTGGCACTATAAAGGCCTCCGACTTTGTGGGCCTCGGCCTCGCCGACCCTAAGTTTGCCCAGGCCTTACAAGAGATAGAGGACGAGGCTGCTGCCCCTGGTCAGACTGTTACTCTGGAAGGGATTGATCTCGGAGTGACTGATCCTGCCGATGAAGTGGCTGAGGTGACCAATGCTGAACAGGCCAACCCAGACGAGACATTGAATGTTCCTCCCTCAGATGCTTAACTTGGCCTTGTATTTTGTATTTTTTGATTTGTAACTCTGGACTTGTAATTTATCAGACACCTAAATGTTGTAATTTCTTTCTTTTATTGAATGCCAATGTCTTCCTTCATCTTGATCTCTGAATGTATTTGAATGCTATGCAATCTCTGAAGTCATTACTTAATATGATGTTGTCATAACCATTACTTAAGGGTCTGAGGTTATCTAACCCAGGTGTCTGAGATCAGACCTCGTCACCTCCGAGTGATGTTATGAGGGTCTGAGGTCATCACCTAAGAGGTTAGCCTCATAAGGAATATCACCAACTTAATGATGTTAAGGGTCTGAGGTTATCTAACCCAGGTGTCTGAGCTCAGACCTCATCACCACCGAGTGATGTTATGAGGGTCTGAGGTCATCACCTAAGAGGTTAGCCTCATAATAACTATCACCAAATTAATGATGTTAAGGGTCCGAGGTCATCTAACCCAGGTGTCTGAGCTCAGACCTTGTCACCACCAAGTGGTTATGAGGGTCTGAGGTCGTCACCTAAGAGGTTAGCGTTATAAAATAATCACCAAATTAATGATGTTAAGAGTCTGAGGTCATCTAACCAAGGTGTGTGAGCTCAGACCTCGTCACCACCAAGTGATGTTATGAGGGTCTGAGGTCGTCACCTAAGAGGTTAGCCTCATAATAAGTATCACCAAATTAATGATGTTACGGGTCTGAGGTCATCTAACCCAGGTGTCTGAGCTCAGACCTCGTCATTACCAAGTGGTTATGAGGGTCTGAGGTCGTCACCTAAGAGGTTAGCCTCATAAAAGAATCACCAAATTAATGATGTTAAGAGTCTGAGGTCATCTAATCCAGGTGTCTGAGCTCAGACCTAATCACCACCGAGTGATGTTATGAAGGTCTGAGGTCGTCACCTAAGAGGTTAGCCTCATAATAAGTGTCACCAAATTAATGATTTTAAGGGTCTGAGGTCATCTAACCCAGGTGTCTGAGCTCAGACCTCGTCACCACCGAGTGATGTTTTGAGGGTCTGAGGTCGTCACCTAAGAGGTTAGACTCATAATAAGTATCACCAAATTAATAATGTTAAGGGTCTGAGGTCATCTAACCCAGGTGTCTGAGCTCAGACCTCGTCACCATCGAGTGATGTTATGAGGGTCTGAGGTCATCACCTGAGAGGTTAGCCTCATAAATATATCACCAAATTAATGATGTTATTTCCCTATAATATCTTTGCTCTAAGAATGGAACAATAATTTTCCACGGAAACTGATCTTTATTAACAACCTCTTCTCGATAAGATGATACATTTACAAATTACAAATCTTATGCAACATCATATAAAATATCTCTTCAGGTGGTCAGCATTCCACGGGTTGGTGAAAGGTTCTCCCTCTAGGTTCTCTAGCCTATATGTGCCAGGAACAACCTCTTCCGTTACTTTGTAGGGGCCATGCCAGTTCGGGTGTAGCTTGTTTGCCTTCTGTAGGGTCTTCTTAAGCACTAAGTCTCCCACCGCAATGGGTCTTGACTTCACCCTTTGATTGTAGAATCTTGCTGCCCTTTGCTGATAGGCTGCTTTCCTGACCTCTGAGTCTTCTCTTCTCTCTTCAATGAGATCCAGGTCTAGCCTTCTCTTCTCCCCATTGCTGTCAGGGTCGTAGGTCTGAATCCGATGAGTTGGGAGTCCTACCTCCATTGGTATGACTGCCTCAGAGCCATGTGCCAGCATGAATGGGGTTTCTCCTGTGGGTGTCCTTGCCGTAGTTCTGTAAGCCCATATCACAGCGTAGACTTCTTCTATCCATCTCCCCTTCGCGTCTTCTAACCTCTTCTTGATTCCATCCAAGATAGTCCTATTTGTGACCTCGGTCTGGCCATTTGCCTGAGGTCGACCAGGAGATGAGAAGAAATGCTTAATCCCCACACTTTGGCAATACTTCTCCAAGGAGGAGTTCTTGAACTAGGTCCCATTATCTGAGATGAGCGTGTTTGGGAGGCCATACCTACATATGATGTTCTTCCAGTTGAACTGAAAGGTCTTCTACTCCGTAATTGTTATCATTGGTTCGGCCTCTACCCATTTTGAAAAGTAGTCAATGGAAACTATCAAGAATCTATAGTTATTGACAGCTCTTGGCAAAGGTCCTACCAAGACAATCCCCCATACCTCAAATGGCCATGGAGAAAAGATCGACGTCATAGGCTGATGGGGTTGGTAAGGGATAATGGCGAACCTCTGACATTTGTCACACCTCTTCACATAGTCGGCAGCGTCCCTAGACAAGGTGGGCCACCAGTATCCCTGAGTGATGATCCTCTTGGCTAAGGGTCTTCCTCCTATGTGGCTGGAGCAGGACCCTTCATGAACCTCCTGTAAGATTCGAGGTACCTCCACAGGATGCACACAATTGAGGAGGGGAAAGAGAAACCCCTTTTTATACAAGACGTCTCCTACCAATGAGAACTTTGCAGCTCTGTATCTTAACTTTTTTCTTTCCATCTTAGACTCAGGTAGCTCCCCCTCTCTTAGGTATCTGACAACCGGGTCAATCCATGAGTCTCCCAGGTTTACATTGTGACAAGGGTTACATACCTCATCCTCCTCGATACATGCCTTTTCTAAGACTTCGATTGGGATGGTTCTTCCCAAGTCTGTCTTCATTGCTGAGGCCAGCCTTGCCAATGCATCAGCGTGATTATTGCTCAGTCTAGGCACTCTCTTCAGTTTGGCCTCTTCAAAGTACTCTATCAACCCTCTTACCTTCTTTAGGTATTTGGCCATCCTTTCATCCTTGGCCTCGTATGCCCCCAGCACTTGATTGACAACCAACCTCGAGTTGCTATGGAGTAGGAGCCGCTTTACTCGAAGAGCTGTTGCCAACAAGAGACCTGCTATCATAGCCTCATACTCAGACTCGTTGTTGGAGGCCTTAAAGTTGAATCTCAAGGCGTACTCAATGTTGGCACCATCTGGAGCCGAGAGTACTATCCCCGCGCCGCTTCCATGGTCACAAGAAGATCCATCAACGAAGAGGCTCCACACGTCCACATCGGATGAGATGACCCCTTCACTCATAACCCCCTTTTTGAAGAGGTACCGATCCTCTTCGTTCTCTTCCACTCTTCTCCGGGTTTTTCCTGGTACAACCTCTTTTCTACCTTGGAAGACGTTTGGTGCCGCCTCTTCTGAATTTCGGAAGACACTACGGTTTGTCTCTTCGTCGTCATCCAGGACTTTCTCTGTCTCGACCTCTTCTGAACCTCTATCTGCCTCTTCCTAGGTGAACTCTATGACAAAGTCTGCGAGGGCCTGCCCCTTGATGGCTGTCCTAGGCTGGTAGGTAAGATCATACTCTCCTCGCTCGATGGCCCAGGTCATCAATCTTCCGGACTTTTCAGGCTTGTGCAGAACCTGCCGTAGTGGTGAGTCGGTGAGGACTATCATAGAGTGAGCTTGAAAGTAAGGCTTCATCTTCCTTGAGGCATGTATCAATGCATAAGCCAACTTCTCCATCCGGGGATAGTTTTGTTCAGACCCTTGAAGGGCCTTACTATTGAAGTACACAGGTCTCTGAACCCCATCCTCTTCTCGTATGATAACCGCGCTAATGGCTGACTCAGAGACTGCCAGGTACACAAATAACCTCTCTCCCGCGATGGGCCGGGACAGCAGCAAGGGAGACCCCAAGTAGGACTTAAGTTGATCAAAGGCCTTTTCAAATTCTTCATCCCATTGGAAGGCCTTTCTCAGAACTTTAAATAATGGAAGACACTTGTCTGTGGCTCTGGAAACAAACCTGTTAAGGGCCGCCACCCTTCCAGTGAGTCTCTGAACATCCTTGATACTCCTAGCAGACTTCATGTCGAGTGACGCCTTGATTTTCTCCGGGTTTGCTTCAATCCCCCTCTGATTAACGATGAACCCTAGGAACTTCCCGGCTCCTACCCCGAAGACACATTTCGCTGAGTTGAGCTTCATTCTGTAGGAGTCCATGACATCAAAGGTCTTCTCAAGGTCCGCTACGTGAGTACATGCTTTCAGGCTCTTCGTTAGCATATCGTCCACATACACCTCCATGGTCTTACCTATCTGCTCCTCGAACATCTTATTGACAAGATGTTGATACGTTTCCCCAGCATTTTTTAGAACAAAGGACATCCCCTTGTCAGTAATGAAGGCTGTCTTCTCAGAGTCCTCGTCATCCATGAAGATTTGGTTATAACCTGAATAAGCATCCATGAAACTCATAAGCTCGTGCCCTGCTGTTGCATCCACCATCTGGTCTATCCTAGGCAAGGGATAGCTGTCTTTCGGGAAAGACCTGTTCAGGTCTGTGAAATCTACATACATCCGCCACTTTCCATTGGCCTTAGGCACGATGACTGCATTTGAGAGCCACTCTGGATAAGTAACCTCTCTTATGAACTCGACCTCTTCCAACTTCTTCACCTCTTCCCGGATGACCTCATACTTCTCTCTGGAGTAGATCCTTCGCCTCTGTTTAATAGGCCTAGCATCTCCATCCACGTTGAGCTTGTGGGTCATGATCCCAGGGTCGATGCCAGGCATGTCTGCATGACTCCACGCGAAGACATTCTGCCTCCTCCTAAGGAAGTTTATCAGCTCTTCCTTGATCCCTTGTTCCAGGGCCTTGCCGACCTGGACGGTTTTTTCCGGCTCGTCCTCATTGAGGACGATGGATTCTACCTCTTCCGCGGCCTCGCCCTTCTTTAATTTTGTTTCATCTCTGGGATCAAGTGTGTCAATGCTGTAAGTGGCGGTTGCTCTCTTATGGGCCTCTCTCTCTTCAGCCGAGTTGAAATAACACTCCCGCGCCGTGGTCTGGTCCCCTTGCACTTCCCCTACCCCATAAGGAGTCGGGAATTTTAGCATCTGGTGGACCGTTGACGGCACGGCTTCAAACTCTTTGAGGGACACTCTTCCGATGATGAGGTTGTAGGCCGAGAAGACATTTTCGTCTATCACAAAAAAGTTTATCTTCTTAGTCAGCCTCTTAGGCCACTCATCTCCCATCCGTACATCCATTTCATACATGCCCAATGGGTGTACCTTCTCACCACTGAAGCCTATCAATGGGTGATGGTAGGGCACCAGCCTTGCCCTGCTAAGACCCAAGCTCTTGAAACAAGGCCAGAACATCACATCTGCTGAGCTTCCCCCATATATGAGGATTGTCCCTACATTGCAACCATGCACCCTTGTTGTTATGACTAGAGGGTCATCATGGGTGGCTAAGATGCCCTTGAAGTCAAGTCTGGAGAATCCCACCACTAGGGTGTCCATGTCTACCTTCTTTCTCTTCTGTACTGCATTAGAAGAGGTCAGATTCACAACCTCAGTCTTGACCACTGACTTAGCCTCCGCTACACGAGCCTTACTATCGGCTACCTCAGAGCCACCTCCCGCGAATCCCCCACATATGGTGCTAACACTAAAGGAGATCATTCCTACCCTCTTCACTGAGGTGTTGTCATCCTTAGGTGGGAGATCCGGGTCATCACCATCATCACCCTTTGAATTATCATGCCTTCTAGTCGGGACATATCCGTGGCACCTGTCATCTCTTCTCTTCCTAGGGTCTTCTCTTCCACCCTTCGGGGCCTTTCCATCCACATACTTTCTCATTTTCCCAAATTTCAGCATCTTCTCGATCTCGTCCTTCAGAGCGAAGCATTTTTCTGTGACATGTCCGTGATCCTGATGGAACTCACACCAGAGGTTTTTATTCCTCTTATGTGGTGGGGCCTTCAATTTTTCTGGCCACCTCAGAGCCCGGTCAGTCTTGATCTCATTAAGGATGTGCTCACAGCTCACAATCAAAGGAGTGTAATGAGCGAACTTGTCGTCTGCTGACCTCTTCTTCCCCTCTTTCTTGCCCTGGAACTTTATAGTGCTGCCACGGTTCTCCTCCTCATATTTGGTAGCCATTGCCTCTTCCTCACTCATCACTCTCCCCGCTGTTGCCAGCAGCTCTGCCATAGACTTAGGAGGGTCTTCCGCTAACTTCCATAATAGCTTCCCCTTCTGGAGGTCTCTTATCAGGGCGGTCATGGCTATGCTCTCTTCATAGTCTTCCACCTCCAACTTCTCCTTGTTGAACCTTGCTATGTAGTCTCTTAGGCTTTCACCCTTAGCCTGTTTGACATACAAGAGGTGGGTAGTATTCTTTTGAGGTCTTACCCCAAAGAAGAAGTTGTGGATGAACTACTCTGCTAGGACCTTGAAGTTTTCAATCGAGTTCTTTGGAAGAGAGGTGAACCAACTATGAGCTGCCCCTGTCAAGGTCCCTGAGAAGGCCCTACACTTAATCTCATCAGAGATCGAGTAAATATCTGCCACCGACTGATACATCTCGATATGGTGCACTGGGTTAGTGCTGTCATCATACTTAGGCGTCACTGTAGGAGGCTTGAACTTAGCTGGAGTTGGGAATCCCACTATCCTAGCTACAAACGGGGAACCCTCCGAGTAGCCCCTCTGCAATGGGTCCCTGCTCTTGATGAGGTCCCCTATCTTCTCTTCAAGACGTTGGATTGAGTCATTCCAGGGTCGTCTCTCATCTACTTGGCCGAGGTTATCCCCTGCCACTTCCCCACGATGGACAGGGTGTTTCCTAGCCACACGTTGACTATTGACCTCTTCCTGCTCCCTGGATCTTCTCTCCAAGGGTCAGACTTGATCTGGCCGAGCTGGCCTATTCCCTCTTTGAGAGCCTACCACGCTCCTTCACCTCGATAGCCTTTGCCTCAGGTCATTGACTGGGCCCAGCCTTTCGAAGGCCGACCCTCTGCTCAACCTGTTAAAGGCCGACCCTCTCTGGTGGGCCTCATCTCTTCCTCGGTCGACACACCCTTGACTCTGCCTGTCAAAGGCCGACCCTCTTTGTTGGGCCTCGTCTCTTCTTCGGCTGACACATCCTTGGCTCTGCCTAAGAGGTCGTACAATGTTATCTGACACTTCATACGGCTCCCAGCAGTCTTCCGGGACCTCTTCAACTTCTAGGTCATCATACCTGTCCTCCGAGCAAGGGTTTCCTTGCCTCCCCAGGCATAAGCGCCTAGGGTCAGCAACGTCCCTCCTCCACTGGGGTACATGTTGGTCCTTCATGGGGGCCTGGGGTGGTCCCCTGGCGTCAGGATGAGGCTGAGCTGCCACCGGAGTTATCATATCCGGGGAGACCCCAGGTGGCCTCATCATCATGGTTTGGCTGAGCTGGGCAAATTGCTCCTTCATGGCTTGTTGTGTTGCAACTTAAGATTTCAAAGCTGCAGACACCTCCACCATTTCGGACTGGGGAGGAGCCTGACTGGAACTAGACCCTCCACCTCCAGGCGGCGGAAGAGGCGGTGGTAATTTTGGTGCTATATATTATCAATAAGGAGCTTGAACATCAAGTGAGCTTAATACCTTAAAGGACCTCTTTCAATGGTGAAACAGCTCCACACAAGGGGTGGTTCCTGGTTCACCACCAGAGTCTCCGGTGAGGTAAAGCTGAAAATTAGGAAGAGACAGCCTCTCGATTCCCACAGACGGTGCCAAAATGATGATGCTGGGAATCAGCACCACCAGGTAAGGTGTTTCCAAGCTCTATATGTATATAACAATGGCAGTACAACTATAAAAAGAGAAGATAAGGAGATGAGGAGATGAGGAGATCAACACCGAAATATAGGTGGTTCAGCTTTTCTGGCCTACGTCCACAGTGAGTGTGTGAGTAATATCACTGAAAGATGGTACTAATGACCATGGGTACAATTCCCTCAAGCTCTCTCTCTACAGTATATTTTTACAGGGTTTTTGCTAGGGTTTCTTGAATGAGATCCTTTTGCAAGGTAGGGGATGACCCCTATATATAGTGTCTAGGGGGTGTAATGTACACCCCATGCATGCAGTGAGCATGTGTGTGATATCCTCACCAATGTGGGAATGCCACCTGTCCTTGTCACATGTAAGCAATGATGATGAAATATTCTCCCCCATGTGGAGAATAATCTTGTTACAACTGATTTGTGCCCAGGTGTCTTTATCCAAATGTCAACAGATGCTCGGCAGTCATGTTGGTAAATGACCTCGGCCTGGGAGAGGCCGAGCTGTAGAGTCTTGATATCCGCTCAATCTGGGAAGTGTCATAAGGAGTCTCGGCCTGATATTAGCTGAGACATATGCTTGGGTCGGCCCGATCCGAGGTTGGGCATGCAACATGCTGATGATTATTAATACCTCTGGTAGCCTCGGCCCAAGCCGAGGTAGGATCCGCGTTGAATATGAAGTGGCTTCTTGTCCTCTCGGCCTACTGATGGCCGAGGTTGCTATTCCTGGGTACTTTAGGATGCTGTTGATGTCTGCGACGTGCGTAGTGTCCTTGGGGAGGTGTAAGTAGTAGTGTCGGCCTGGGCCGAGGTAGTCCTGGCCGAGGGATGATATCGTGGGCCCTTACCCCTCATTGGGTCGATCAATGTCTCGGCCATTATCTCGACTGAGGTAGGTATCCCTGAGCCGAGGTTATACTTGGGCATATCAGAAACATCCCCAAGATGATTGAGTTTTTGGTAGTCGACATCGACTCGCCATACCAGGCCATCCTCGGCAGGGGATGGCTTCATGCGATGAAGGAAGTCCCCTCGAACTACCATCATAAGCTCAAATATGTAACCGAGTAAGGAGTAGTGGAGATCCACGGTGACCAAGCAATGGCGAGAAGTTTCTTCATAGCAGCCATCCGGCCAAAGCCAGAAAAGAAGGCCAGTCAACCCAGCGAGAAAGTTAAAGAAGGTGTGTCGCCTTCCAAATAGCAATTAAGGTACTAAAGACCCAGAGTAGAGGAAACTAAGCTCCTCCCCACCGAACATTTTGTCGAAGACCTAATAGAAATTATGGCCGAAGATGGTGACAGTAGCAGAGTTTTTTTGATAGGGGCATCCCTCACCAACGAAGAGCAGAAGGAGTTGACGACCTTCTGAGATGCAACATAGATGTTTTCGCATGGGAACCCTACGAGCTGCCCGGAATTGATACTAGTGTGGTTTGTCATCAATTGCACGTCGATCCCACAATCAAGCCAATCATGCAGAAGGCACGGCGAACTGCACCTGAGAGGGCTAAAGCGATAGAAAAGGAAGTCAAGAAACTGCTGGATGCAGGATCCGTATGGGAAGTGAAATTCCCCAAGTGGTTATCCAACCTAGTAGTAGTTCTGAAGAGTAATGGGAAGTGGAGAATTTGCATCGACTTCACCGACCTCAACAAAGCATGCCCCAAGGATATCTTCCCTCTCCCAAAGATAGACCAACTAGTAGATGCCACCGCAGCTCACGAACGAATGAGTTTCCTGGATGCATACTCGGGATATCATCAAATCTCCTTGTATGCACCGGACTAGGACAAGACAGCGTTCATCACGACAATTGGTTTATATTGTTACAAGGTCATGCCTTTTGGGCTCAAAAACGCCGGAGCAACCTATCAATGGTTGGTTACTAAAATGTTCAAGAGCCAAATGGGAGACACAATGGAGGTATACATCGATGACATGCTCGTTAAGAGAAAGAAGAAAGAAGATCACCTCTCGAACATGTCAAGTACCTTCGAAGTCCTCAGGAAGTACCGGATGAAACTTAATGCGAGCAAGTGTTCCTTCGGTGTCCAGTCAGGAAAATTTCTTGGGTACTTGGTCAGTAAGAGAGGCATAGAAGCCAATCCAGACCAGATGGATGCAATAAAAAGAGTGCAACCTCCTCGCACAATCCGGGACGTGCAGAAGCTCACTGGGATGCTCGCTGCCTTAAATCGCTTCATTTCCAGATCCTCTGAAAAGTGCAAGCCTTTTTTTCAGCTCCTAAGGGGAAGTAAATCGATAGAATGGAACCCATATTGCTCGCGAGCACTGGACGAGCTCAAATCCTACCTAAGCACTCCACCACTGCTTGTCATACCATAGCAAAAGGATTCTTTATACCTACATCTATCTATATCCCATCATGCCGCCATCTCTGCGCTAATATGCGAGGTGGCAGGGATCCAACACCCAGTGTATTACGCGAGCAAAACATTATTAGACGCCGAGCAGAGGTACCTACCATTGGAGAAGCTCTCCTTTGCCCTAGTAGTAGCCTCGAGGAAGCTAAAACATTATTTCGAAGCTCACACTATCATCGTGCTTACATCACACCCCCTCAAGGCTGTCCTAAGGAAGGCGGATTTGTCTGGCAGACTGTCTAAATGGTCAGTCGAGCTCGGCCGGTTTGACATCCAATTTTAACTAAGGACAGCTATCAAGGGTCAAATCCTTACTGATTTCATAGCCGAATTCACAGGCGAAGAACCCTCCGACCAGCCTCAGCCAACAGAGCAAAACAACTAAGCGACAGCGGAGAGCTGGAAACTATTCGTTGATGGAGCCTCTAACTCAAAGGGGGAAGGGGTATGAATTGTTCTCATCACTCAAGAAAACACAATCCTTAAACAAGGAATCAGGCTGTGATTCGCAGCCTCTAACAACGAAGCAGAGTATGAAGCCCTAATAGCAGGTCTCCAAAAAGCACAAACTCTGGGAGCGAAACGTTTGCAGGTGTTCGGAGATTCGCAACTAGTCTCCAACCAGATAAGTGGAGATTATAATGATAATGATGAAAGAATGGCAGACTACCTCGCCTTGGTAAAAAAACTCATGGCGATATTCGAGGAGATCAACCTCCAGCAGTTTCCTAGGGGAAAAACAGTCATGCTAATGCCTTAGCAGCCCTGAGTTCAGCAGTTGACTCCAGCCTTAAAAGGATCATCCCCATCGATTTCCTCATTTGTCCGAGCATCAACCACAGTCGCGAGCTGTCAAACGTGGAACAAATACTCCAGGAGGGATCAGCCCCCAGCTGGATGGACCCCTTAAAAAACTATTTAAAGGAGGGCACGCTCCCAGAGGACAAGAAAACTTCCCACCAGATAAGAGTCAAAGTTGCTCGCTTTCACTTATCTACAAGGGGTGACTTGTATAAGAAGTCCTTCTCCGGTACCTATCTCAGATGCGTCCATCCAGGCGATGTCGAGTAAGTATTGCGTGAGCTTCATGACAGAATCTACGAATGTCATGTCGGAGGATGGTCTCTAGCGTTTCGAGAAATGAAGGAAGGTTATTGGTGGCCATATATGCAAAAGGACTCTGCGGTATACGTCCGAAAGTGTCTGAAATGCCAACTCCACGCTCCTATGGGCCACCAACCCACTAGCGACCTAAAATCCTTGACCATCCCATAGCCATTTGCCCAATGGGGAATAGACATAATAGGACCACTGCCCACCGCTTCCGACAATCGCAAATACATGTTGGTCACAACTGACTACTTCATCAAATGGATCGAGGCAGAACTATTGGCAAGCATCCGAGATGTTGATATGATAAGATTCATATGGAGGAATATAATCACTCGATTCGGAATCCCCAAAACCATCATCACTGATAATGGGACACAGTTTGAGAGTGGTCCCTTTCAAGGCTTCTGCAACGAACACGGGATCATGCACAACTTCAGTTCGGTGGACTACCCTCAGAGCAATGGACAAGCAGAGGCTTCGAACAAAACTGTGATCGATGGATTAAAGAAGCGGTTAGAGCGATCCAAAGGCGCATGGGCAACCGAGCTACCCCACATCCCATGTGCATACCGAACTACCCCTCGGTGAGCAACAGGAGAAACGCCATTCTCACTAACATATGGCATGGAGTCAATCATCCCACTAGAAGCGGGACTGCCAACAATGAGATCCGACCTTGTCGAGTAAGGACAGAATAATGAGACATTGCTCGCCGAACTCGACCTGGACGACGAGCGTAGAGAATTAGCACTGATAAAACTTGCGAGCTATCAGCAACAGCTCGCAAAGCAGTATCACAAAAGGGTAAACCCAAGAAGATTCCAAGTTGGGGACTATGTCATAAGAAAAGTCATGGGCAGCGCGATGAAGTCATCAGATGGCAAGCTAGGCCCAAACTGGGAAGGACCCTTTAAAATAACTAGAGACGACCTGAAGGTGCCTATCATTTGGAAACGATGGATGGTAGGGAGATATCACGAGCATGGAACGCAGCTAATCTCAAGAAATTCTATTTCTAGGAATTCTATTATTAAATCTTTCTCGTGTATTTGTTATGTGAATGGACAGTTCATTTCCCTTGTCACAAATGAAAAGTTTCTTTTAGTTAATTACTGATTAATAACAGTTGCATTTTGTTACACATCCTTTCCAAATCACAGGCACGATGGTCGGCATAGCAGGGGAACACCCCTCCTCAGGTCATCGTGACGAAGCACGAAAAACCTCTTAGCATTGCCCCTGGCAATATATGAAGCCCTACAGAGTATTCTTAGGCATCAAACCTACTTTGGTTAAACAAAATCCTGATCGGATAAAGACATCCAATACCAGGTGTGTCCTCGCCAATTTCCCTACTTAGGCCTAAGGGAGTGTGACGACACAACCTAAAAGGTAAAGTGGGGCAGAATGGTATTTTGGTATTATACTGGAGTGGGGGGACACTCGCATGACGAAAAGGATTATGAAGCAGCAAAAATATAGAATGATTGGATGAACACGTTTAGTCGGAAAAATTTCCCAAAGCACGGACTTTTCATTAATCTTTTATATTTACAAACAATGATAATACATGTTTAGTCGGTGAAGCTCGCCCAAAGCATTTACATTATCAAAAGGAACCAAAAAGAGTAACAAAATCTCAAGGAGGTGGAAGCCTCTAAACAAGATAATCAACAACTTTAGCTCTCCTTCCATCATCAGGAGCGGGGGCAAGCTCTTCCACGACCTCATTTGCGTCCAACTCCAATAGTTGCCGGGGAATAGCATCAATGGGGATCCATCGATCATCCCTCCTGAACGGATTGGGCATCAGAGTGGAGGAGGACATCTCGTGTCGATACCATAACACCGAGTACCTCGGGACCTGCAGCTCTCTCAGGGCACTCAACCACCCTCTGATGAAAGAAAGTTCTTCGAACTTTGATAGTCTCATTGGAGCATCCATCTAGCCTTGATCGTAGCCATCAGACCACACTTGTCGAGGACCCTTCTTGAATAGATGCCGTAGTCGGGTAACGTCCCTCTGGAGCCGAGCAGTAATTACATAAGCTCACCATACATCGTCGCGCAGCTCCTCCATCTCCCTATCATGCTGTTCCTTGGCTTCCCTATTCCTGCCCCTGGCGCCCCTACCAGCACGCGGAAGGGGAGGACGAGATCCAGCTCGCGATGACGAGGAGCTTTGCAGGACTGCCAAAACGGTGCTCGGCGAATGCTCCTTAAGCTTTAAGACCTCCCTCCTCAGGTCTTCATTCTCCTGCTGTAGGAACTCCCCAACCTGGTTAATCTCGATGGCCTTTAGTAACCTTGTTCTCAGTGCACTGACTTCTTCTTATACTGAGGCACCAACTTCTTCCATTTCCTGGAGCCTGTCCTTTAGTTTAGCCACTAGCTCGGACTGCTCTTTATATTTCTGATTCCTAGACCTAAGTGACTTGCAAAGTCTAACAAAGGCCTGGCGAACTGCAGGACTTGCATTAGGACCAAGAGTCCTACCCAGTTGGGAAGTAGCAGGAATATAGTCATCAACATCAACCAACTACAAGTAAAATAAAGATAGAGGAGAAAAAGAGATCAGCACAAATAAAAGAAGAATCTTCTCATTTCATTAATAAAAATCAAGTACATCGAGCAGAAGAAATATGGAAAATTACAAGCAAAAAGTACATAAATAAATATTAAGGGAAGATTAACTGGCAACCTCAGGCTGCCCAGCGGTGTCTGGCTGCTTCCCCTTATTAGTAGCAGCAGAGGTATCCCCCTCTGCAGGAATGCCCTCAGTCGCCTGAGCAGGGAAAACACCAGCATGAATTGTATCAGAGGGAAGATTAGCACCCTCGATGGCTGGGGCAGGAGCTTCTTCGTCCACAGTTGGCTTGGGACCCGGGTCATGCTCGTCAAATAAGGGAGACTTAGGATCTACACCAGTAGCTAGAAGAGCTTTGTTCCAGCCCTTCTTGATGTTCAGATGACTGATGTAGCCTATCTAAACCTCGGCATCTTCATAATAAACAACCCACCCGGAGTTGTATGAATCCTCCTTGACGGTGGCTACCTGGGACTTTTCCACCTTCAGCTGCTCGGTCAGAATCCTGTTCTCCTCTACGAGATCCAGCTTGCTCGAGCAGACTAAGTCATAAGCACGCCTCAGCTCGCTCAGCTCTTTAACAACTTCATCCCTCTCTTGATTAGAGTTGACGAGGGCCAGATCAGAAGAAACCCTAGCTGCGTCAGCAGTCTTCAAGTGAGCCTCCAGCTGAGAACCCTTGGCTTCCAGAACAGACTTCTGCTGCTCCAGCTCGTCATGAGAGCGATAGAGAACGGCAAAGTCAGTCACAAACTGCTAGGAATATAGAAAAATCAAGAAGGAGAAACCATTAAAACTTTTTAAAGAATTAAAAATTGGAAGAGAATCTTACCAAGGCTAGCCTCTGGCTAGCTTGCAGGGCCAATTGACCAGACCCCAGCGCCCTCTAATGATCTGTAGGAAGAACTTCTCTCTCAAGCAGCGCAGGAGCTAGCTGAGGAGAAATGACCACTAAAGCCCCCTCTGGCAAGGCAGATACCGGGACCAAGGCTTGCCCTGCCTTGGTCATTGATTCCATTTTTCTCCTCTCCTCCTCCTCTTTCTCCCTTCTCTTCCTCTCCTCCGCTCTCTTCTTCTCCTCCACCTTCTTTTTCTCCTCCTCCTTTTTCCTCTACCTCTCTTTTGCCTGCTCTTCGTCTCTCCTCTTCCTCTCTTGCTCCTGAGCAGAAGAGCGAGAATCGGTAGCCACGGCCCCAGAAGTGGACTTTTGTTTCTTCAACCTTTGTGCAAGAAGCACATCATCATCATCATCTCCAATCAGATTTTTCCTTGGAGGCATCTCTTCACCCAAACTACTGGAAGTGCTCGACGATCCTCGAACTTCAAAATTCTCCTCAGAATCATAGGAACTACTACTGTTAGAGCTCCCTCCACCCAAATTTCCAGCAAGCTCACTCTCAGAGTTGCTCTCTTCTTCGTCTAACTGGATCAGCTCAGCAGTAGTCTCTCCCAAAGAATCAAACTCTGGTACACTATCCACAGGTCGTGCTATGAAGCTGGAGCCTACGTTCTTATACTCTAATAAGAAGGTAGCAGACCTGGGATGCTCGCCGTCACCCAAAGGCTCTCTGATGTTCCAAGCTTTCACCAACTCCGAGATTCGAACCTCGCTGAGAGCAGGCTCCAAGTTCTTTGATCTCGCTGTAGAAGAAAAAGCAAAGAGAAGTTAGAGAAGTCATAAATCAATAGGGATTGAAACAACAGTACAATGTCTACCTATATATTCTTCCCCATAAAAGGGAACAGTAAACCTCTCAGACCTCGACCCTTCGAATAGGGTAGAAAATTGCCTATTTCTAACAAGAAAGCCCTATTGCCAATAGTCCTTGTGGGAATCAGGTAGATTAACTACCAATACCCTGTCAGGACTCCTGTCTTTGAGGTAGAGGACACCTGAGCTAGTTCGAGAAAAGGAATAACAGAAACAGACCTCCAAAATCAACTCCACAACTCCCGAGGAATTGCAACACGACCATGATGGCTAATCATTTAAATCTGTTGGGCCCGTATACATGGCACAATAAATTCAGGGGCAATTGTGGGTACCCAGAACTTAAAATCATGGGCCTGGACGAGTAGCCCAGTCCTGGCGGCCCAAAGTCCAGGCCCTTTATCTTTTATATTGATCCGGTCTCCCCCCACGATCCCATAAAGGGAAGTTATAGGGGAGATGGGAAATGTGGAGGAACCCATCACCTCCACTCACCTACATGTAAATGTATATATTAAACCCTAGGTCCGGGGCAAAAGGATAGGTTGTATTCTATGTACTCATTCTCCAGAATATAGAGAAATAATACTGACTACACCACCGTGGACGTAGGCACATCTTTGCTGAACCACGTATATCTTTTGTTGTGTGATTGAAATTTAGGTTTCCTTGTTCTTTCCCGATAATTACTACTCTCATATATATTTGTGTTGCATAATAATTGTCACCACAATTATACATTGACACAAAAATATTATTAACAACTTTTATATTAAACTGTCCAAAAACTATCAACAATGGGCATAAAAAATGTCAATAACTATTACTAGGGGTGTAACCGGTATGGTATGGTCGGTAACGACCCCTTACCAATACCAAAACAACATTCTATATGGTAAAATCGTACCGTACCAATTTACCGACCGATACATCAAAACAAAAACCAAAACCAAAACCAAACTGACTGTTTTTTTGGTATTTTCGGGTTATTTTAGTTTCGGTAATTTCTATTTCAATTCATTTTTTTTCGGTAATTACCAGAATTTCAAATTAGTTTATGCATTCGGTAAATCTGGTATATATTTCGATGTACCCATTTCCAGCTGTTACAATTGCTAGCTATTACAATTTCTAGCATTTCTAGTTATTTGGAATAATTAGAAACATACACAAACAGGTACAATTTCTAGCATTTGTAGCATTTGGAACAATAGATTTAAACATATACGAGACCAAACTAACCGGTTTTCTTTTGTCGGGGCCGGAGGAGAGTGAGACGAGACCAAAATGACCGATTTACCTCCGTCAGAGACGGATGAGAGTGAGCCGAGATCAAATTGATCGGTTTGCCTCTACCGAAGTCGGAGTAGAGTGTGATGAGATGAGGGAGATGGTGCCTGAGGAGAGTGAGCCAAGATGAGGGAGCTGTTACCTAAAAAATTGTTCGCTGGAAGTCAAAATCATCCACACCTCCAACACCAGAAAAACAAACCTTTGCCGGAAAAGCCAACTCACCGAAAAAGCCAACTCGTCGAAAAAAAAATCACTGAAAAACACGGAGGGAACTCAGATCCGAATACAGCTGGTGCTGAAAAAATTATCACCGGAAACTCAATCTCAAAACGAAGTAACCACACCAAATCGAAAGCTCTCAAAACAAAAAAATGGTGTTCTCAAATAAAAGTCCCCAAAAAATTATTTCTCAAAATCAACCCAAGGTTGAAGAAGAAAAAAAAATGAGAGAGAGAGCTCAAACAAAAATAACGGCCACACTTTTTGAGAGAGAAAGAGGTAAAAAAAAATGAAATGGAAACCCTAAAAAAAATCTCTACACAAATCACAATATAAAGTCCAAATGAAATAAGGGCAAAACGAAAATATAGCCAACAAAACAAACGGCTCTTTTTATTTTAACAAAATGCTGCCTAATTCATTTTGTGTTAAATGTTTGATTAATTAAACAAAATATATGTTTAATTAACATGATTATTTAACACTTAAACCAAATACTCAAATAAATAAATTTAAATTGAAAGAGAATATAAAAACTCACTCATGAGAAATAAAATAAATAGAAGTAGTATGATACCCAAAATAATTTGACACTGCACAAAAATTTTGGTATGGTATTTCGGTACGGTAATTTTGGTACGATATCGGTACGATAAATTCGGTAAATCGGTTTTTTGTATCTAAAAACCAAAACCAACCAAATTTTTGACGGTATTTTTGGTTTCGATAAAATCGATTTTCGGTATTTCATAATATGAAACCAAAACCATTTTTTTCGGACAAAAATGGTACGGTACGATAAAAACCCGTACGTTGCACCCCTAACTATTACATTATATATTGGCACACAACCAAAGAGAGTTTACAGAAATAAATTCAGCAATATCGGTGTCCAAAATGCTGTCCAAAAAACACCAATAAAGTGTCTAAAATCTGTCCAAAAAAAGCAATCCCAAGTCCAAATTGCTGTCCAAAAAAAGCACCCAAAATATACTCCAAAATTTGTCCAAAATGCTGCCCAAAAAAAGCAGTCCCAAATCCAAATTGCTGACCAAAATGTAGTCAAAAATGCTGTCCAAATAAGCAGTCCTAATTCCAAAATGCAATCCAAAATCTACCAAAAATGTAGTCCAAAATCTGTCCAAAATTCAGTCCAAAAAATGCAGTCCAAAATCTGCAAAAAAAAAAAATATTCCATCAGAAAATGCAATTAAATTAATAAACTTACTTGGTTTTTTAAAATGAAATAATAATATACACAATAAGAAAACTTACTTGATTTTCGTCAAAAGTAATTCAAATCAATCGTTTCCTCCAAGTGCATATTCGTAACCTTGTTTATGCAAGTGCGACTATTGTGTCCCACATTTTGACAAACTCCATATTTTCGACAATTTTCAACAATCTCAAACGCGGAGGGATCACGACTTGTAGAACTAATTACCTTTCTTTTTTTTTGAACCACACCGACGCCCTTTATGAGATTGAACAATAGGTTCAATAATGGATGGAAATGGAGAATCAAGAAGTTTAGAAATTTGATTTTGGCTATCTTCCCTTTGAGCAAGCGATATTTGTAAATACTTATCATGAAATTCCTCAAGAAGACCTTCAATTTTATCTTTTTGGCGAATCAACACCCTCTCAAAACTATTGGATGATCGTATATCAATCTTCCAATGTGAATGTTTATCACAAAGCCGTAAAACGTTGGGGTTGTTATTTCTCATCATGTGTGCACATGGCATACCCATTGTCTTTGTGAAATGTCCAGTACATGTACCCCCGAGTGAGTTGGATTTTGATAATTCATATTGCTTGAAAATATCTCGAAGCGCAAACCCAGAAATATTAGTAACAAGTTCCTTCAAAAGTGGCCCACGGAATTTATAAGAAACACAATTTTTTTCACTAGCAAGTTGTGTTTTTATTTCTTTGTACTGATTTTCAATTGCATGACAAATCTTTTCTTTCACCTCACATAAATTTTCAGTGGAGACATGAAGGTATTTCTTGATCAGTGAATGCACACCTTCTACCCTTGATGTTACACGATTCCCAAAGTGTGCATAATTTCCCGTCCATGCATATACAAATTTCTCCTCGAAAGGGAGCCAAGTTTTTTTATGTAACAAAGAACACTTTCTTTTTCTCTATATTGAACTTCAAGAATATGCCAAACTTCATCATAATTCAATACACTGGGGGATTCTATCAATTTAGTCCAACTCATCAAGAATGTATCCCAATCTTCATCTTTATCAAATTCCTTTTTACACTTAGCAAGAATATTTTTCTCAATGTGCCACAAACACAAAAGATGCCTGGTTCTTGGAAAAACAACTTCAATTTCATTTACCAAAGCTAACTCTCTATCCGTCACAATTGCTAAAGGATGTTGATCAACACCCAAAATTTTGTGGAACCTTTGCAACACCCACACATAATCTTCTTCTTCCTCTTTTTTCATGAATGCAAAATAAGAGAAAAAGGAAGTATTAAAACTTGTAACTCCAACTATATGAAATAATGACATTTTATACTTATTTGTCTTATATGTACAATCCATCACAAAAATATTTCCATAACTTTTGGTTAATGCAGTTGACTTGGGATGTGCAAAAAACATATGAGTCAAATGTCCATCTTTATCGCACTTCATTTCAAAAATAAAATCACCTTGAGAATGTTATTCAAATAATGCTTGAAGAACGGTACGATCCGAAATAATTTCTTTAATGCATTATAAATCGTCTTTGAAATCGCTTGAATATTTGGATTATTTTGTCGAAGTGCAGAAAGTATTTGACGAGCAGGCACACCAACCAACGTCATCTCTTTGATTCGCAAAAATTCTTCCTTGGAAAAACGTTGACAAGATGGATGTGCGGACTTATCCTTTGAAGGCTCGTGATTATGGGACACATTTTTTTATTTCCACTTCCCAAGTTCCATCTCTTCTATTTTTTCCCCAAATCTGAAATGGACAATTTATAAGTCGCGACGCGGTTGCTCTTTTTAAGTTCATATTTTTCAAGCCATAACCATTCTAATTATCTTTTTAAGTTCATATTTTTCGTTGCTCGAGTACAAGTATCAGTTCATAACCTTATTTCATATCCTTTTGAGTTTCCATTTAGCATTTTACTTCTTTCACTAAGAGCACAATACATGAACTCCTATTTATCCCCACACCTAAGGGTCAACAATAACGCTTATAAACATGTCATTTGTTTCTAATCCCATACTTAGAACATTCTCCATTGTCAACAAGATTCTTTAACCATGCGTTTACATAACGTAGTGTTACTCCCCATTACTCAATCACTATATGACTATTGAGGCCCATGCTCTAAATCTCTAACTAACCCCAAACGTCACCCTAGGTTTCAAGACTTACAATCGATACAAATGACAATACACACAACCATGTAAACATATGTTAATACACAATGATATTGTATGCGATTGTTCTTCGTAATGAGAAGTTAATAAGTACTGTTCTACTTATTAAGTTCATATTTTTCAAGCCATAACCATTCTAATTCTCTAATTGGAGTGAATGAGTCATATAATTTATGTAACCGTTCCCTTAGCTATACGCAACATCCTGCATCTTAAGAGATAACAAGGTAGTCTTTTATACATCACAAAAGACATTATTAAGTTCAATCTGAGTAAGCTATTATATACAATGTAAATTATTATTATTCATGTAACTAAACCATACTAGGATTCCCATGAAATGCTACACAATGATCCTTTAAATAAAGACCTTAGTTACCGCGATGTATCAACCACACATGACCTAACCTGCATCTAACATTGAGATAGAGGACAAAAGAATAACAATTCCCAAAGTGTGGGTATAGCGACTCCCCATTCCCGCTATAATGGTTGCCAGTATGTGTTAAACAACACTTAAAAAAAATCAATTTCATTTATCCTCATTTGCTTTAGTATCAACACCCCATATAATCCATGTATAGAAGCATCAATATAGACTAAATACTTAGCCCATTCCTGGGTAGAGACAAAACTGGAGCTGAAGTCATCTTCTCCACGAGAGTAACAAAATCCTATTGATACCTCTAAGTCCATACAAATTGAATCCCCGTTCGATTCAACTCGATCAATGACCCTACTATCTTTGTGAATTTTGGGATAAATATCTTATAGTAATCAACCAATCATAAGAAGATATGAACCTTCTTAGGTATTGGGGCCTGTTCCCAATCTAGCATGACTGATGTCAGATCCATTAACAATATTCTCTCCTAGACTACATGGCTAAAAAACCTCACCTCGCGCTTCCAAAGATCTCACTTCTTGAAATTAGCATAAAACTTATGCTCCCGCAATTTTTGAAGTTTAATCCTTAAATGGTCAGCATTTTCCTCCCATCTCCTTGAATAAATCAGGATGTCATCATTAAAGACCATGAGAAAATGATCCTAGTTCGGCTAGAATACCCAGTTCATCAAATCAGTAAACATAGCTAGAGAGTTGGCCAACTCAAACAACATGACCTTGAACTCATACGAACCATGACGAGTTAAAAACACGGTCTTCGGTGAATTATCCTCCTGTACCCTCAACCGATGATAACTCAAACGCAAATAGATATTCAAGAAGAAATAAGCACACTGTAACTAATCAAACAAGTCATTGAACCTCGATAAAGGGAATTTGATCTTCACCACCACCTTGTTCAAGTCACAGTAGTCAATATACAACTGTAATGAACCATCAATCTTTTTCAAAAGGAGGACTAGAGATTCCTATGGAAACATGCTATGCCAAATGAATCCTTACTCCTCTCCCATAACTCTCTCATTTCCAAAGGATCCATCTGATAAGGTGTCTTGGAAATCATCTTAGTGTCAGGAGCTAAGTCAATAAAAAATCAATCTCTTGATCTATGAAAAACATGAAACCTCCTAAAACGCATCGGTAAAATCTCAGACATTTGGTATTAAATAAAAAATAACAGTAGTCTTCTCCTGACTTTCCTCATATATGAAGTACAAGTACCCCCCCCTCTAGCCTAAGTATAGCCACTATATACATCTCCCTATCCGATACTGTGAATAGAATTACTCGACCCTAATAGTCTATATGAGCCTCATATCTAATCAGCCCGTCCATACCCACGATCACATCATAAGAGTAAGTATCTAATAAGCCAATCAAAAAATGAAATCAACTAATGTACATCCCCACATACTCACATGTCTCCAAGATACGAGGCAACACGCCCATAGGAGTAGCTATAGATTAAAACTTATCACAAAGTATAAGAAATAAACCATATTTCTCCATAAAACTATGTGATACATAGGTGTTTCTGGTTTGAGTGTTAAATAAAACTCTAAATAAGGTGATATAAATATAAAACGTACCATCCACTACCTGGATATCTCCTTTCCCCTCCTATTGAGGATGCGTAATCTGATAAGCTCTACCATACTAAAGCTAGGGATGGGGTATTGGGGTTAGAGGCAGTGGGAGTTACATAAATGGTGTGTCCTCGGTGCAGAAGCTGCTGAGGGAGATATTAGTGCTATTATGAATGCTGGGGCCTAAATCCCTATTATACCTAATGGCCTTGATAGCCCTAGATCTTAGCCTTGATAGCCCTAGATCTGATGGCACTGTCTGAACTTCCCTTGCACCCCTACACTCGAGAAAACCCGGGATCAATGTCCCCTACCACTACACCTATAAAAAACACCCACTAATGGGGATAAATGATCGCCATGTTGTCTCTACTAATGAAGCCTATATCCTATCTAAGGGAGTCCATGTAACTATTAATGGGGTCTCTATTGCCCCAACCTAAACTGCCTCCACTGTCCCTGGCCCTACTAGTTCTAAAATCCCTTTTGGTATCCACTGGAACTACTCTCTTCCATGGCCTCACTAGATTATCCCATTTTCTCTTGATTCTTATTATGATCTTTCTGTGGCCATCCCCAATCCTCGCAGTGGGCAGGAGCGTGAGGATCCTAGGTCCCGCGCGTCCCTCTCGGGAGCGGTTAGGCCGACGTCATTGATGAGATGAAAAATATAGAGAGATGGAGTCGCCAGTCTATTTTACTCAAAACATAAAAAAGAAATGGAGTTATCCCGAAGGAAAGCATCCAAAGACATACTGATGCATATGAAACCAAAATGATTCGAAAATGGTCCGAAGGCTAAGTTACGAAGTGGGAAGGTGTTAGGCACCCATTCCTCCCTTACGGTCTCTCATGAGTTTTTGCTATTTTCCTTTATTTTCCCCGTGATATGTGTGCATGTGTATATATAGTGGAGATAGGAGTCATCGAATTGTACCATGAAAGAGATAAAGCGAGTCATCCGTAGGAAGGTTCATAAAAATAATATTAGAAAATAGGATTTATGCGATTATCCTTGTGTTGATCATTATAATAGAACGATAACCTATGTGGAATAATACGCCACTAAGAACAAATATATGCATATATAAATATATGTAATCTAAGAGAGTTGAGTTTAGAGAAAATAGAGGCATCAAAATACACGTAGTTCGCATGCAAAATGAGGGGGTGGGGTTTATCCCATAAATCCAATCGAGGACTTCTCTTATTTGTGTGTGTGTGTGTGTAAAAAAGTGTTTTAGTTGTGAGAGAAATGTAAGAAAAATGTGAGAACTCCCGTTTGGAATTTATGAGCAAACTCTCTTTTCTTATTTTTTGGGTTTTTATTTGTATGAAAATAAGAGATGTGCAATAATACTAAATAAAAATTATATTAGTATATGTGAGATGAGAGAATAAAAGTGTTAAGTAATAAAACAAGTTAATGCGAATTTATGAGAATTTAAGGAGATAATTGAGAAAATTGGACCTTCTTGAAGATCTTGAGCTTGATCTTGAATGTTGAAGAGCATCCCTTGCACTTAGATGATGATGGAGGGTGTTGAATTCACCAAGTTTGATGAAAAGGATGATAATAAGTGAAGGTTGGAAAGGGATTTGGATGTGGAAATCACGCTGACTTCGAGAGAGGTTTTATGGATTTGCTGAGAGTGATATGTTTCAGATATGCGTTCCTTTTGCAATGAGGACATGGACTAATTTTTATAGGACTAGGGCATTACCGATCATCATAGCCCTAGTTCTACCAATCGGCATGCGTGTTTAGGCACACTACCGATAGGCAGGGTCTGGGACCTACCGTTTGGCAGTGTCTTTCTAGCCTTTTTAAAAAATCGGCCACAGAGTGAAAATTGTTGATCTGAATTGTGCATGGGGTGGGCCATTGGAAAGGTAATTCAAAGACCTTCAAAGTCCTTTGGATTACTCCCAGGTTTGGGAGTTGACTTTGTGTCAAATATGGCTCGAAAGTGCTCATCGGTCCTTTGGATGGGAAAACTTCGAACGTAAATGGATCGTTCATCCACATGGTATGTCAGAATCGCGTATGGGGCAGACCGTTGGAAAGGTTAGTAGATGTAATTCAACATTCTAAAGAGTTTGATCCAGTTTGGGTAGTTGACTTTGGTCAACTGGTCCCTGGAAGCATTTGGTGACCTCTCGGAGTAAAACAGATCGTTCGTCCGTACCGTAAGTCAGAATCGCGCACGGAGCGGACCATTATTCATTCAAACTCAGCCAAGATGAAGAGTTGAATTAGGTCAAATGGATCTCTGGATCCCCCGTTGGCCTCTAGATCGGGTTTCATAGAAAAATAGGTCGTTCGTCCGCATGGTAAGTCTGAATCGAACACGGGATAGACCGTCGGAATGGGGATTCAGTACCCTTTGAAGATTCATTCAGTCTTGGTCGACCTGAAGAGTTTGAATTTTTGGTCAAACAGATCTTGGGAGTGCCCGATGACTTCTAGGTCAGTACTCGGGGTATGACCTGGGTTTTTAGTGATGAAGGGAGGTGCTAGGGACCTAAGGAGAGTTTAGGGGGTAATATAATAGGGTGTCTACAGAGCCCCTCGATGGGTGAGTTTGGAACAAATGATATCCTTCGAATAGACACTACATGATGCTATTCAAAATAGGATGACCAATTCAGGGGGTCGAGGCCGATTCTGAAGACCTGGGGGGTAAGGATGGTTTGGAGGAAAGGTTTTGGTCAATTCCTAAGGAGGTGCTAGGGATGATCGATTCTGCAAGTCGAAGCCAATTCTGAGGGCTTGAAGATCAGGGTGACCGATTCTGTGGGTCGAAACCAATTCTGAGGGCTTGAAGATGAGGAGATCGATTCTGTGGGTCGAAGCCAATTCTATGGGCTTAAATTGAGATGACCAGTTTTGTGGGTCGAAGCTAATTCTGCGGGCTTAAGTTGTGATGACCAATTCTATGGGTCAAAGCTAATTCTACGGGCTTAAGTTTTATGCGGGTCGAAGACAATTCTGCGGGCTTATGTTGAGATGACCAATTCTGCGAGTCAAAGCCAATTCTACGGTCTTAGGTTGAGATGACCAATTCTGCGGGTCGAAACCAATTATGTGGGCTTAAGATGAGATGAACAATTCGGCGGGTCAAAGGCAATTCTGCTGGCTTAAGTTATGATGACCAATTCTGTGGGCTTAGGTTAAGATGACCAATTCTATGGGTCGAAGCCAATTCTGGGGGCTTAGGTTGCGATGACCAATTCTGCGGGTCGAAGCCAATTCTACAGGCTTAGGTTGCGATGACCAATTCTGCGGTTCGAAGCCAATTCTACGGGATTAAGTTGAGATGACCAATTATGCGGGTCAAAGACAACTCTGTGGGCTTAAGTTGAGATGTTCTCGGGGAACTCTGTCGGGGAAGTTACCTTGTGAATTTGATTTGAGATGGGGAGCCGATGGCTGGGGAAATCCTTATGGTTTTGGAAATTTTACAGAGGGATAGCCAAAATTCCATTGAGGAAGTGATTAAGTGGTCCAGGTTTTGGACATATTGCTCGGGGAGGTCTGAGACCTTTGGGGCATAGGAGGCGATCCTTAGAGATCCTCCAGGGGTTTTGCCGGGAGGAGATTCACTTGGCTTTTGAGAGTTCCACTGGGGAACTAGGGGTTTCGCTTGAGGGAATGCAAAATTTTCTTGGCAAAAATGCTCTAAATCTTTCTGGGGATTTTTTAGAAATTTTCTGAGGATTTTTTGGTATTTTCTGAGAATTTTTATAAGAAATTTTAAGGGGGTGCCGATCAGCATGGTGCAGAGGGTGCCCTTTGACAGTGGCACGGACTTTTGTACTACCTCGAGAAGGTAAATGGGCAGTGCTAATTTGTGGTTGGGGAGTCAATGCCGATCGACATGACCCTTGGCATCCTATATAAAGGGGTGAATTCCCTTCATTTTTCACAGCTTCTTGTTTTCTCTCTTTATGTGATTTTCCTCTGCAAATCGTTCTAGAATTCTGATCTCTATGAAATGGCCACCTTTGTGAGCACTGCAGCACATAGGTAATGGTTGACTGTTGATGACTGGGAGAATGTGGAGTGGAAGGCTCTTTCTTTGGGGAGCGATAATTCCTTTGACGCATTTGAGCTGATTACGGATGAGCAGACTTTGATACGGGAGCCTTCGTGTCATCACTCTTCGAGGATGGTGAGCCCCGGCGGTTATGTAAGTAACCTAACTTTTCACATTCTTTTCTTTTTAATTGGTTATTTTTCCATCCTTCTTCAATTTTGATAAGGTTTTTTCTTTTGATAGTTTGATATCTCTTGAAAGAACATGCGTGCCAGTGGGAGGACAAGGCTTAAGGATGTTTGGGAGCATCTTCCACCTATGATGCATTGGGTGGTATCATCAATGGGGTTTGGTAGGTTAGCGTCTGCGCTGGATGAGATGCCTCATTTGACAGCGATCTTCTGCACTCTGGGGGAGAGATGGTGGGATACTACCCATACTTTCAATTTCGGCTTTGTGGAGATGATCGTGACTCCCATAGAGGCGTAGGAACTACTGGGGCTGGATTATGATGAAGAGAAGATATAAGTAGATCTCTCCTTGCGGGTATGGCCGGAGGCAGTGTGGGCAGTGCTCGGTGATGTAGGGAGGATAATTTCTGGGGATTCCATTCGACTGCCCTTGCTGAAGGATGTTTTGTTGAGTCGGGTGGTCGTTGTGGAGGATGGGATGCAGGTGAGGTAAATGGCCCGATTATTCATATTCTTGGTGCTGGGAGGTTTCATCGTGGCGTCGAGAGGCGACGTCGTCCATTTGTGGTTCTTGTCGTATTTGAGGATGTTTTTGAACATCCCTCTCTATGATTAGGGGAGGCTGACTTTGGTGACCCTCTATTTTTCTTTGGATGCATTCAGCCAGTCTGCCGATAAACTTTTACTAGATCCACGTATCTTCTTGAGGTATTCTTCAGTTTGTGCATTCTCCTTTCTTGCATTTGCATTTTCCTTATGTGTCTCTTTTTCATTTGTGAATTATTTTCTTTAGCAGACGTGGTTCTATGAGGTGATTGGGTGAAATACCAAGTTGATTTCCCTGAAGGATGAGACTGTTGGGGACTTCTGCCGATTGTATCGATAGCGGAAGGCCAATCGACAGTAGAAGGGATCTCTTTCTCTGGAGGCGGTGCGTCAGTTATTGAATGGCCTAACTGGTGGTAGGTTAAGACTCTTTCCTCTTCAGTCTTAGTTTTTTCATTTTCTGATTCTGTAATGACTTATGACTGTTGGGGAATTTTAGGTGAGTTTTTACCCTTGTGGGACTGCCATTCAGGATACGGGGGCGAATGGGGTGAATGCGCAGATGAGGCATTTGCTGGCACATGAGTTTGGCCATTCTTGGTATCTTGGGGAGAGGGTGGTTCGACAGATTACTGAGGAGGAGGTAATGGTGCCACTTGCGCCACCTCCTACGTTCATGAGACGGGAGCAGCTGTTACTAGAGGATGCGAGGATTGCGGCGATGATCGGTGAGTCTTACCTGTTGTACACTGATACAGTTGTGACGTATGACTATATGGACTTTGTGATGAGTTGGTTGATGGCACCCAGCATATATTATGCCTTGCCTTTCCCTCCTGCGGGTTCGAGTCGGGCGGTGGGATCTTCCCACAGCGGCGGTGGTCCGTCGGTGTCTGCGGCGGTGGCGACTTCAGAGTTTCCCTTTGTTTGATTGCATACTCCTTCATACAACATTCAGTGGGATAATGGAGGGATGGTCCCCATGTTAGACCATCCTCATGTGATGGATCCAGAGGAGTTGGGTTTGACAGAGGACGTTCTTCATCTTTCGGTATACCTTTATATTCTTTTCCTATTTTTGGTTTCTTTTCTATTTTGATCCTTTTTGCTTTGATACTGATTTTGCCTTTTACTTGCAGCAAGTTCAGCTGTCGACCACTTGAATGAGGGACTGGATATCTTCAACGACTGCCATATTCAGGATGAGGTCCTGGTTCCTTCTCTCTTGGTGTCGTCTGCTTCATCCGGGGAGGACTTTGGCTCGGGTATCGGTGGTTCGTCGTCTCACTGTATGGGGAAGAGAGTGCATCGCAGGGGTGGAAGCTCTTAGAGAGAGGGAGAGAGAGATAATGTGGGTTCGGTCTAAGTCCCGTTGTTTTTTCTTTTCTTTTATTTCCTGTAAAATTGGATGTAACATAGAAGAATATATATATGCAATGTAATGGGATTTTTTATTATCTTTTATTAATGGTGATTGCATGCACATGCGCTTTTACTTTGCTGCTGAGACCATAAAAAGAGATATTTTTGGGATTTGGAGGAAAGTTTTAAAAATGAGAAATTATATAGGGGTGGAAGAGGATTTTTGAAATTCTGTTTGAGAATATCAATTTATTTTTTATTGAGCTTGTGATTTTGACATAAAAGGAAAAAGGAAAATTTCCAAAAATAGGGGGTTGCCGATCGGCAAGACCCTTATGTTGCCTATTTGCAGTCAAGTCCAGTCCCATCAATTAAAAGCTTTGATTAGTGCCTTCTTCAGCCTCTTGTACTTTGTGGGGTAGGATTTCCTCCGATTTCTACAGGGGTTATGTCTTTTGTGAGGGTTTTCAAGTATAAAAAGGGGTATGGGCGGAGCATTTTCATCACACCTTCACATTCTTAGTTACTTGCCTACTATTTCTTAGTCTTGCAAGATGGCTTTCCCTGGTAGCATTGAGTTTGCTAACTACCTAGAAGCCTTGGAAGAAATGTGCTCTTATAATGTCGACTATGATGCTTTTAATATGCGTCGAGTTTCTTTGTGGCGCAACCGACGCATTGAGTGGAACATATTGATGGCAGCGGTATAATTTTGGTACCCCGAAGGCCATGTATTCCGCTTTGGGTTGGATGAGGTTTGTCCTACATACGAGGAATTTTCTTCCATGCTAGGGATAAATCCCAGTGTTGCCGCGGCTCTGCCTGAGTTTTCCTTTTCTTTTAGTGATTTGTTGGCCGGGCTTCTTCATATTTTGCCTTCGGCAGCTGGACCACTAGTTGCTGGAGGAATGATATCCCTGTCGACGATGTTGCAGTCTGTGCATTTGCAGGAGGCTATAAATGCTAGATATGCCGAAGCCGTTGTTCTAGGCTTAGTATCAAAATTGTTACTGGTGATTGGGGAACTGCTTGTGGACCCAGAAGTTACAGCCAGTGCTTCATGGATGTCATACCATCATAATCCTGCGGCGGTGATACTGGCGAAGACTTTGAATGGTCAGTATGCCTGGCGAGAAGGTCGCTCTGACTTTATAAGGAGTATCCTTATGATGCTGTCTGAGAGACAACGCCTGGTGACTCCTCCGGAATACCCTTTGTCGGTTGTACCCAACTTTTTTTCGTGCTATTTCATCAGTGTTGGCTTAGACATTGAGAGTTCGGAGAACTGGTTTGTGGAGCACGGGGCTCTAAATATGTGCTGCTCAGTGCCTTGGTGGGGACTGTTGCTTTCTATTCTGGAGCTGGGAGAATACCCGTATGTCCGTATGGATGGTCTCAGACAGACCTTTTTCTAGTTCCCTTGGTGGCTTCTGCGTCAATTTAGCTGGGAACAAGTCGTGCCATCGGTAGAAGATTTGATTGAGCATCTGTGCATGCAAATTGGCTCTATGTTGGAGAATCGACGTCCATTGACCCATCTTTCTCAGTCTGTTGGGAGATTTTGGCATATCCCTGGGGATTATATGAAGTGGTTGTGGAGTATAGTGGTCAGCAAGATGTTGGCAGTGGAGACTGGACAAAGGTGGCTTGTCTTATTTAATACCATGGAAGGATGTGTTGTGGTTTTTTCGAAGCTGGTTCGGGCTTATCGATCCATGAAGCTCCTGCGGCACTCTATTGAGGCAGGGGAAGCTTGGGGACCCCAGGATGCAGATGATGATGACGGAGGGGGCTCCTTTGGTAGCTGTGGATAGGACTCTTGGAGAGTTTATTTTGTAATGGGGAATAAATGTGGGGATTTTATTTAGGCTTTTTTAGGAAGGTAAGTGGAAGGGAGTTATTCGTTCCTTTTCTCATGTAATTTGTACTATAAATTCTTATTAGTGAGATAAATAAGTTTTTGATCATCCAGTTGTGCCTTTTGATGAGTTTTGTGTTTTTGAATTATCTATACCGATCGCTAAGGCATACATAATCCTTTTGTTCAAGTATATGTTAGAATGGACTATTATTCTCGAAAATAAGAAAAGAATAGTATTTTGTGGAAAAGAAAGGGTCGTCCCCATGTAAGGTGAATGAGCTACCTACGTACCTATGGGGTTTTGAAGATTTTTAAAATGTTTAAAAATGGTTTTACAGAGGATCAGGCCCACGTAGTTCTGGGTAGAGGGAAATGAAGACTTTTTTTAGAATAGGAGGGAGATCAGAAGAGTCGTAGCGTGCCGAGATTTCGGACTAGGGTTAAAATTTCTTGAGACGGTCCAGGTTGACTGGGCGAGCCATCTCTTCCCCATCTAAGTCGGTGAGCATGGCGGCACCACCGGATAGGATCTTCTTTACAAGGTATGGGCCGCTCCAACTGGGTTTAAAATTCCCTCTAGGTCCCAGATGGGTTCTATTATCTCTTTAAGGGCTAGGTCACCTTCTCGGACACCACGGTTCTTGAATCTCTTGTTGAATGATCGCCCTATTCGACGATGGTACCCTTATATGTGGTATAGCGCTTTGAATCTCCTTTCGTCTAGGAGGGCCAACTTGTCAAGATGGCTTTGGCACAAATCTTCTTCACTGACCTTATTTTTAAGTATGACGCGCATCGAGGGTATTTCTAGCTCCACGGGTAGGACTGCTTCCATGCTGTAAACTATAGAGTAAGGAGTAGCCTCAGTAGAGGTTCAAATTGAGGTTCAGTAGACCCAGAGGGTGTATGGGATCCGGTCGGCCCAATATCGATAGCTTTCGATCATCTTGTTGATGATGGCTTTGAGGTTCTTGTTATCATCTTTGACTGCACCATTTGTCTGAGGTCGATAGGGAGAAGATTTTTGTCTCTGAATCCCATATTCGTTGACCACTTCTATGACTTTTGCCTCGAAATGCAACCCGTTATCTGATACTAGATCGTGCGGGACCCCATATCGGCAGATGATGTTTTTCTTGATGAATTTGGCCACTTTCTTGGCGTTTAGCACTACGTATGACTCGACTTCTACCCATTTGGTGAAGTAATCAACGTAAACTAGTATGAACTAATGTCCTTTGGAAGCCCTTGGTGTAACCTTCCCTATGATGTCGACGCCCTTGGTGGAGAATGTCCAGGGATAGGTCATGTTATATAATTCTTGCGGAGGCAGATGCTGAAGGTTGGAGAACTGTTGCCATTTAAGGCATCTCCAAACATAGGTGGTTCAATCATGGCTCATGGTGGTCCAGTAGTAGCCTTATCGGATGATCTTCTTGGAAAGCATGTGACCATTCATATTGGTTCCGCATTCTCCAGTGTGGATCTTTTGCATTATCTTTTCAATGTCAGCCCCTGCGATACAGTGCAAATGAATTCCATCAAAGTTCCTTTTGAGCAGTAATTTGTGACAGATGAAGTATTGGCTAGCTTGAACTTTCTTGTTAGAACCCTCAGGATACCTACCATGCTTGAGTAGGCACCTGATATCATAGTACCAGTAATTGTCTAGCTCAGGATCTTCTGTAGTGACGAGCTCAATGTGGTAGCAGTGGGTTAGTTTGTCCCGTTTTTGAACCATGAAGGGGGTTATTGTGATTTCTTTGGGCATGTTGACCATGGAGGCCAAGGTAGCAAGGGCGTCAGCTAGGTTATTCTTTGCTAGAGGTAGGTAATGGAAGGTGATGCCTTGCAATTGGGAGGCTAATTCTTCTAAGTGTGAATCAAAGGGTTGGATTTTCTCGTCCTTGATTCTCCATTTTCTAAGCACTTGACCGATGATGAGGGATGAATCCCCATAGACATCTAGGAATTGAATACCTTTCTTGAGAGCAACTTTGAGGCCTACTATGCATACCTCGTATTCAGACATATTATTGGTGCAAGGAAAATCCAATTTGATGGCGATGGGAGTGTGGGAGTCATTTGGGGCAATTAGAAGTATCCCAATGCCATATCCCTTTTTATTGGCAGCGCCATCAAAGAACATTTTCCATCGAATATTGTCCTGGGCACTGCAGAGGATGTTCTCATTTGAGAATTCGGAGATCCAAACATCGGCTTCATCCATGGGGTAATCAGCGAGGTAGTTAGAGATGGCTCTTCCTTTCATGGCTTTTTGCGTGACGTATATGATATCGAACTCGTCTAGGAGCATCAACCATAGGGCCATTCGAATGGATAAGGCGAGTTTCTCAAGAAGGTATTTGATGGGGTCCATTTGGGATACAAGTTTGATGGGGACGACGAGCATGTAGTGCCGCAACTTTTGGGTGACCCAGACAAGAGTGACACATGCCTTATCCAAAGTAGTGTAGTTGACTTCGTATCCGGCCAATTTGCGACTGGCATAATAGATGGCTATTTCTTTGCCGGAATCTTCAAGGTATTGGGCTAGAAAATCCCCAACTGCAATGTCGGTTATAGTTAGGTATAGGAGCAAAGGGAGACCAGTCCGTGGTGGCATGACTACCGGGGATTGGGTCAGATATTGCTTGATTCGGTCAAAAGCTTCTTGGTAGGCCTCGTTCCAAACCTTTGTTGAATCCTTTCAGAGTAGTTTAAAAATAGGTTCGTAGATGGAAGTTAATTGGATGATGAACCGGCTAATGTATTGCAATTTCCCAAGGAAACCTCAGACCTCTTTCTCTGTTCGGGGAGGTGGCATATTAAGTATGTCTTTCATCTTGGCAGGATCTGTTTCTATCCCGTTCTCACTGACCATGAATCCTAAGAGTTTTCCCTTTGTAACGCCGAAGATGCATTTCTGCGGATTGAGTCTCATCTGATACTGTCGCAGTCATTTGCAGAACTTTCGGAGAGTAGGAACTTAACCTTCTCTAGTCTTGGATTTGATAATCATATCATCCACATACTTCTACACATAGGTGTGGTGTAATGACCTCAAGTGATTTTTAATATCCTACTACCACTGATGTGACCATATCGGATCCAATGAACCAACAAATGTAGGTGGGTTGTTCTTCATAAAATAACCTTAGACCTTTTCCCAAGTCAACGACTATGCCACTAGTCGTTCCACCTCATAGGGCCTCTCCTAAAAGGCCGTTACCATCCCTACTGTTACGGAATGGCGAATGAGCTCGGCTATTTCTTAGGGTCCAAAATGATACTGAACCTATGCATCTGGTGCCTGTACTATTGGTGATTATTGTACTGGCATTGAGCAAGTCCAATTTTCTCCCTCATTGTCCATGGTATCCTCTTCTGCGGCATCAGAAATTCAAGATAAACTCCTATCATTAACGAGACATAGATAAGAATGCAAACAATAGCATGTATTAAAGATCAGTACTCTGAATCTTAAAAGAACCTATAACCCTCGAGGCCTATGACCATGCCCTGATATCAAACATAACAACTTTAATATTTTAACACTAGGTTTAATCATATCCTACTATTAAAATATACAACTTGTCAAAAAAATTAAAATACATTACAACATGTAGAAAAACAAATGAAACAATATGACAAGATATAGATACGGAGGATAAAACTTAAATCTCAAATCATAAAGCCACCACGTATAGGTGTAAGGATGTTTAAAAACAACATGATGTGAAACTCATCCAACAAACCCAAAAATTAATCTAAGTTTGAAGTCACATATAACTAAAATTAAGAACTACATGCCAAACGGCCCTACCAAATACAGGTCAACAAAAATCCAATTTATTAAACTCGGGCAAATGAATGTAAATATAGAAAATCTATGGGATAACTTACATCCGATCTCTTGCAAAAATAAAATGAAAATGAGATGTGAAATGACTCGTGTTAGATAGGAGTAAAGATACTCATGAGGTCCAACCCTAGCACTTGAAATATTTCCATGATAATAAACGAATTCAAACCCAACAAGGTACCAAAGTTACACAACTCAAAAATAGTTTCATATGAAAATAATAAGTCCACAGTTATCTAACCTATTATGATAATGCACCATATACCATAGAACCGCATCATTTATATTAATTAAATATTTTGTTTCAATAATTAATTAATATCTTAATAATTAATTAGTAACCGACATGCTTCCCTTCTCCCCGGCCATCACAAGAACATGTTGTACACACAAATAAAGATCGTCTCACAAAACCAGATACCACCACACTCTAGCATGGTCGAAATAATAGAAAAATCATATGACTCACAAATAAGTCCAATCACATAACCGAACACCACCATTCTCTAGCGTGGTTGGAAAAGGAACAATAAATAATTTTTTTAAAGTTTAAATAAGATACTGCCAAGAAAAGTGTTCACCACCTTCCAATAGCGTGGTCGGGACGACTAGGTTATGCATGAGGAACAAATAAGATCGTGCTCCCTTCGACACGCAAAAAGTAAGAACCTATCTCTTGGCAAACAACCATAAACATATCAATTTGCTCATTCCAATTAATCAATACCATCATTATCTTAGTATTGTCGTTCCATTTTCCTCAGTTACCTTACTATTCAAGTCATAATATAAACATAACATACACGCTAGCCTTTAATTCATGAGTTACAACATTTCCTAACATAAGTTTTCTCAACAATTTAGATTTACTATTAAAAGCAATAAGTTGATTAAAAGGTTCATAAAGTCCCCACTCCTACCCGTATCTATACTCTATGAGTGGGACGTCTCATAAATGAAATCCAAACAAGGAATCCCCATGATACAATTCTGTCTAGATAGGGTATTCATTAAGACATTAGATTTAGTAAGATGAAGTTAATAAAGTTTAATGAATTATATATGAATTTCCAAATCAATAACAACAACTACCAACTAACCAACATCAACAACAGACCCATCTAATGAGGGGTATTCTTGATCAATCCAAAGATGAGCGAAAGGCATTACCATCAGGTAAACGAAGTCAAAATATGAATAGTGGGACAGTTGAATAGGTGACCGAATGAATGATCGAACACATAACATATGAGTGGGAAATATGACAACATTGTGCAGATAAAAGACCTATCATAATGATTCTAAATATCAGCTTCATCAGATGAATAACTGAATCACCAAGACTTTATCAGCATGTCATTACTTCAAATGACTAACACATTCCCTATTAACGCGATCGGAATTCTCTGTGAACGAGCAACATGGGAATGAAGGGAGATTCTATAGACCAACACTTGTCTAATCCAAATTCAAATATCTCCAATGTTCATTCCACGAATTAGAAAAGGCGTTGTAATGGTCGAGTATATAAAGACTCTTATACTATAGAATAATGTTAAGCTTACAAGCTTAATAACTCTTTGTGATTTTTCATTCCCCCAAAGTAATTAAGAAATGCCCCCACCCCTTCACCTCGTAGAAGTAGGTCGAGTCCGACCGAACCATATTTATTTGTTATTTCTCCCTTCTCTCAGCACCTTCACTTGTTGGCATTAAAATTATAAATCTATTGATTCGAGTGAGTAAACTCAGATTTTCACCTCAACATAATTGACATCGTATGTGGGATCGACTGTTTCCAAAGACATTAATACGGATCAATTGAAGTAAGATATCGATGGACTTAAAGAGTAGAAGAAATATCTTTAAGACCATCTCGTGAAGATCCTAAGCCGCTTACAAGCCACTTTGCCTCTGATACCAAAATTGCCAGTGAACTAGGCTCCTCCCGCCAAGCAAAACATAGAGAATAAAATACCTCTGTCGCCTCCACCTTTTCTGACGCTCTCTTCAACCATCCTTTATGTGTAGAAAAAGAAGCAGTGTGAGCTCCCACAAGTTATAACAAATGCTTGAGACGTCGAACGAGAATCTCCCTTTAGTCGATTGGTTATGGATTTCCCTATGTCATACAAATTTAATGGGCTCTTTCGATGGCACCAGTGATCCATGACACCATATAAATCACTATGGGGACCACATGGACTTCATGGCCAGCCCAGACTAACCCAGATCAGATGCAAAACATTCACCACTATACTAAAGGGTTAAATATGAATTTGGTTCAATTGTATGCCACCCAATTAATCACCAACTTTAATGATCTCTCCGAGCGCTTCGTCCAGGATTTCATCGGGAGTTAAGTCCACAGGAAAACCACCGACTATTTTTCAACATCTTTCAAACAAAGGATGAGAATCTCAAGAATTATGTGAAGAGGTTTAACAATGAACTCCACCATATTGATCACCTACATAAGAAGGTGGTTGTATCATATTTCTTCTAAGGGTTGTACAACACTAACACATTCCACTTTATATCAAAGAATTCGCTCACCAACATAACGAAGCTTATGAAAAAAGTGGAGAAGCACATCAACACAGAGGATACAATTCACAATCGGTAGTAAAGATATAACCTAAAGATTTCAAAGAAATAAAGATTGAAGACAAGAAAGGGAGGAAAAATATTTCCATGATGGTAACTCAACGTGTGAACCAGACCTACATGGAGCAGTTCACTCCCCATAATATGATCGTGGAGCAAGTGGTGAAAATTATGGCTGATTCAAAGATTCTAAGAGGGATGAATAGACCGAATAATAGGCCACTCTGACTGAAGTCTAATCTCTATAGCCAGTTTCATTGACATTACGGACATTACACCAATGACTGCCTCCACCTGAAAAGTGAGATTGTAAGAAATGGTGTAGAACAGTCATTTGAGATAATTTATACAAAGGGGAGCTTCTCGGCATGGGAAGTGGAATAATGAATGAAGGGATGATAAAAGGAGGACCAAATCAAAATGTAGGGAACCAAAATAAGAAGAACGTAGGTATGTACCCATGGATGAAAAGAAAAAGAAGGATTAGCATGATCTCTAGCGGATTCGCAATGGAGTTGAGGTCAGGAGAGAATTCATGGAAGTACAAATGGAGAAACCAATTGAATATTGGGAGGATATCACCTTAATACTAAAGTACTCTAAAGATCTTATCACTCTCCATGATTATTCACTTTTGATCACAACTGAGATATCCAACTTGGAAGATGAGAGAAGCATGATGGATATGGGGAGTTTGAAGGATATCATTTATTTGTAGTTTAAAGACTAGATGAAGCTTAGGGGAGCAAAGTTGAAGCTGGTGAAGGGCCCACTCTTGGGATTCTCCAGAGAGCATGTATATCCTGAGGGGGGATCGAGATCCTGTTCACAATTGGGAAGGGTTAAAAGTCAACAACTCCACAGGTTGAATTCTTGGTTGTAAAGTCTCCATTAGATTACAATGTGCTGATTGGGAGAACCACCTTGAGCATAATCGATATAGTCTTATCTATTAAGTCCCTCGCAATTCAATTCCCAACATAGAAAGGGACAGGAGCAGTGCAAAATGTCAGTCACCCGCTCGGAGTTGTTATTTTTCATTCTTAAAGAAAAATAGGGAAACTTTAAATATTAATGGACTTGACCTAAGGGAAGATCCGACCATGGGATCTCTAGTTGAAGACATGGTACCAATTCCACTATATGATAACGGTACAGAGAAGGTGACAAATGTGGTATCGTTAATGATCGATAAAAAGATGCAATAATTTGTTTCATTTTTAAAAACTCACCCAAAAACATTCGCGTGGATCCATGAGGATATGCTAGGCTCTGATGCCTCAATGATGGTCACCAGTTGTGGGTGGACCCAAATAACCGACCAGTAAGGCAGAAGAAGAGGTGATTCACCCACGAGAGGAACCAAGCTACCAACATTTAGGTTGGTAAGTTACTTGAATCATGTTTCATTCAGGGCATTAATTATCCCATGTGATTATTGAACGTCATAATCATTGAAAAACCAAACGATAACTGGAGATTGTGCGTTAACCTAAATAAACTCTGTTCAAAGGACTCATACCCTCTGTCAAAGGTCAACACCCTCGTGGACTCATACCCTCTGTTAAGGATGGGCATGAGACCTTATCGTTCATGGACAATTATTCCAGATATAATCAGATCCAGATGCACCCGACTGATGAAGAGAAAACATCCTTCGTGACTGATAGTGGATATATTATGATCGGGTGATGCCATTCAGTTTGAATAATGTAGGGGCCACTTACAAGAGGCTAGTTATTTGAATGTTCGAGGAACAAATAGGGAATACCAAAGAGGTGTATGTGGAAGATATGTTGGTGAAGGGGTGGAGAGGGGAGGATCATGTGACGAACTTAGATGAGAATTTAAAAATTCTTGATCGATACACAATGAAGTCGAACCTCAAAAAATGCGCATTCAGAATGAAATTAGGGAAATTTATTGGATTTATGGTGACATGGAGGGGCATAAAAGCTAACCCTAAAAGATCTAAGAAATACTGAATTTGAAAATCTCGAAGATTATGAAGGAAGTACAATGACTGACCATGAAAGTAGTGATGATACTGGAAACAAAACCACCAGATGAGGTGTTGACAAGCTCAAGCAAGCAATAACAATGGCAGCACAAGAGTGTATATATAGTAGAACGAGGTGAGGAAAAGAGGATGAACACTTGTATGTAAGTTGTTCATCCAATATGGCCTACGTCCACTGTGAATGTGTGTGTAATATCACTAGATGAAGGTACTAGCGACCGTAGATACAATCTCTTAAGCTTTATCTCTCTATTGTGTAAACTAATAGAGTTTCAGCTAGGGTTGAAATTATGGATCCCTTTACAAGGTAAAGCATGACCTATATATATAGTGCTTGAGGGTGTAATGTACCCCCGAGCATTAAATGAGAATGTGCATGAGGATTGAACCAGTATGAGAATGACACCTAGCTGATCTTATTTAGATAATGATGACCTCAATATGCCCTCACGTGTAGGTAATGATTCGGTTACAACATATTTGTCCACATGTTCCAATCCTTACACGTGCTTATAAATGCTCGGCCTTATGTCCTTGACTGGTGCAACCTTAGCCTGTACGAGTACGAGGTTGGTGAAGTCCGATAGTGTTTCTTTACCTTGTCTCTACGTGAGGGCCTCGGCCAAGAGGGATGGCCAAGGTTTGGTATGAGGTAGCCGTAATGTTGGCTAAGGCCGATAATGACTTAGGCAGTGGATTGAGCCCGTGATACTCTGCTGACCTCGACCGATAAAGATCCGATGTTGTTGTATGAGGGGGCCGACCCTGTGGGAGATGAACTTGATGATAATTGTTATAAGGTCCTTATCAGCTCCGCTATGAGATAAGCCGAGGTTGGTGACTCAGAGTACGAGGGTGCACTTTGGGCATATCAATCACCCTTAGCCCTTAGTTACCTATGTGAGTAGGTAATTGAGGGGTATGCAAGGCCGATGATGAGTTTCCTTGGGTACCAATATTTTCTTGACATATGTCACTTGCTAAAGTGAAGCTTGTTCCCCAAGATGATGTGATTATAACTTGACTTTTGGGTTCCCTAGGGAAATAATGGGCATTGGGACTCGTGCCCCATCATTGGATAGGTTTAAAAACCCTCTTCTCTCTCCTCATTCTCTTTCTTTTTCTATTTTCCCTCTTAAGCTCTCTCTGCAACTACAACATCAAACCTCCGCAATTAGCTGCCATTCAGAGCTTTATTTGTCTAAAAAACCCCTTCTTCTCTATTTTGCGATTATCCAGGTACTATTTCCACCTTTCTTTTCCATTTTTAGCCGTTGTTTGTCATTTTTGAAATTTCGGTTGGCTTTTGCATTTTTCGACGAGGATTTCCACCAGTATTGGTGGTTGTGAGGCTAGGATAGTAGTGGCTAAGTGGTTTAGGGGCAGTTGTAGGTAGCTCCGAGGTTTCTTTGGCCAAAAATATCCTTTTCTAGGTTTACTGGTGTCCTTTCGGTCATCTTCTCCGGCGACCTGGTTTTTGAGTGTTCTTGTGTTCTTGATGAAAACCTTTCAAATTCCCAATTTAGTCCTTAGTTTAGATTGAACAAGTTGTTTGCCTATTTGTGGTTTTGAGTCCAAGTGTAGTGTCATCTCACTTATGCTCAGACCCTTGTACAAACTCGTAGAAGAGTTACCATCTCTTCGTGAGAAAACCTTTGAGAAAATTAGGCAAATAGAGCTAGCCCAAGAGGAAGCTCATACGACTGAGGCCTTTCCTCTCAGACCCATCTTTCCTCTACCTCTGAAGGTTATCTACCCCAAGCCTACTAAGCCTGTAGAGGTTCGTGTGGACCCAACACCAATATCTGAATCGGAGTCGTCCTCCTCAGACCCTATGTCTGTAGACTCTTTTTAAGAGGTTATGGATTTCTCTCCTAGACAGGGTGAGGTACCTGAGAAAGCCGAGGTTTCGAGTCGTGCCTCGTCTCACCAAGGTGCTATCACATCACATAGGTCTTCTGATGTTGAAATCATAGGTCCAAATGTCACCATTCCGCCCATCATTCATGCCATTCTTTATCGATTGCCACCGGGGCCGAATTTGCCCAGAAGTTTCCTGGAGGTGTTCCTGCACCTGCCCAGGCTGACGTTGGTGGGGATGATGATGATGGTAAGGAAAGTGATATTGATACATTTGAGGTAGCCGATATTGAGAGATCCATCAGTGAGTATAGCCTTCTTACTTTTAGGCACCTCTATTCCATAAACCCTTCTATCATTCTTAGGAAACCTCTGAAGGATGAGAGGGCCTTTAACAATTGAGTCGGAGAGATCTGCATTTATGAGCAGATGTTCAAATTAGGCTTTCATCTTCCTATCCACCCTTCTATCAGAGCTATAATCTCCCATATAAATCTTACCACTTCGTAACTATTAGCTAATACCTGGAGGGTTATGTTTGAGGCCATTGTCCTTTGGAGGGCTGTCCACCACTCAGAGCTTCCAGTTAGAGTTTTCACTGGTTGTTATGTGCCATCCTCTAACAAAAACCACCCTAGCTATTGCCACTAGCTAGGAAGTCAGAGAAAAAAATGTTGTTATTTACTCAAACTTCAAACCATAACTGGAAACCTCGGTGTTTCTTTGCTTTCGGGGCATGGAAATTTGGTCCAAATGAGGCTTCTGGAACATTAGTTTCAAGGACCCCTCTGAGATGGGGAAAGGTCTCCCTTGCGGCTAAATTTGATCGTGGACTTAGCCAGGGAAACTACCAAAAGGTTGAGGATCTTCGTAATCATGGCGAGTAGGGTTATCTTGTAAAATATGAACATCTGACGACCCCCTATTACCTCTCTTAGACAGGCTTAGGGGGTGGTACTTTGATAGAGCTTTGTAAGTCTTATTTTTTCATAAGTTATACCTCTTACTTTTTATATCTCCGACTTACTAAATCATATACTTGTCTCTTGAAGAGAACCTAGAAGGCATATGAGATGACCTTTGGAAAATGTCAGCTCCAAGTCTGGTGAAGCTGATGCAAAAGAGGAGTGGAAAAAATTTGCCCCCTCCTACAACCAAGAAGAACGTCATCACATCCCAGGCTGATGTTACCAAAAAGAGGAAGAGCACGGCTGACTCGGATCATCCGAGGCCGAGCAAGACTCAGGACAGGGAACGTGCCATTCCCATATCTACAGATGATGCCCTGGTTGCTCATCTTGCTCAACAGAAAATTAGAGATAGCCTCATTGTCCATAGTTTGAAGGTTACCGACGCTATTGGCACAATAATGACTCTAGAGGATAAGCATTTCTTATTCTTTTTGGACCTCTCGTTGCTATCTGAGTTTACTCTCCACAAAACAATTCAGGTATTAGTTTTTGTTCATTTTCTCTCCTCAAGTGTAACCTCGACTCTTTTAGATATTATGGCTTATATGTTTATACGTCTGACCTTTTACTGCAGGGTATTGTACTTGCATCGTCTTGTTGATTGGACCCTGAAGAAGATTCCCCTCATAGCGAAGGGTAAAAAAGATGAGAAGGTTCAAGCCTCTTTGAATGTAGAGGTTGAAAAGGTGAAATAAGTTGTCAAGTGGAGAGACAACGACATATCCAAGATCAAAAAGGACCACGACGATGCTCTGAAGGCTAAGGATGATTCCTTTCAGTCTAAGGTGAATGCTGCAGTCAATGATTTTTTTGAGGATGCTATAGATAAGACCATTGAAGAGTATAAAGTCTTTGATAAATTTATCATCTTTGGATTTGAATACCTTAAAATAGGTATCAAAGCAACTGGAAAATAGGCAGCCATTAAGGAAAAGGATTCTAGGATCCTGTTTGCCTCAGACTTTAAGGGTCTTGGCTTTGTTGACCCCCGGTTCCCTCAGGACTTAAAAGAAGTTAAGGAGGCCGATGATGCTCCTACCGATACTTCTCCCCTAGAGGTCGCTGAGACTAAAGATGCTAATCCTTATAATGATGGGACTGAGGTGACAAACGTCGGTCGTGACGACACGACTGCAGTTGCAGAGACTTAGGCCTTTTCTTGTGAACCTTTTAAGAGTTGTAATTTTAATCACCCTTTTGTTTTCACTTCTTAAAATTTTATGAACTCCTGATGGCCTTTTGAAGCCTCTGACTTGTAATTCACCTTTTTCATGATATAGTTCAGTCTTCTTTAGATTTTGTTGCTTCATACGATGTTATGCTCGAATGTATTACCTCTTGAACATTTGCTTAAGGTTTGAGGTCACCATACTATGAGGTTTTACCACAAATTATCACCAAACTAATGATGTTTAAGGTTTGAGGTCACCATATAACGATGTTTACCCTCATAAATTATCACCAAACTAATTATGTTCAAGGTCTGAAGTCACCATATAATGATGTTTACCCTCATAAATTATCACTAAACTAATGATGTTCAAGGTCTGAGGTCACCATAATATGATGTTTCACCTCATATTTGCACTAAATTAATGATGTTTACCCTCATAAATTACCACCAAACTAATGATGTTTAAGGTTTGAGGTCACCATAATTTGATGTTTCACCTCATATTTTCACCAAATTAATGATGTTTAAGGTCTGAGGTCACCATATAATGATTTTTATCCTCGTAAATTACCGCCAAACTAATGATGTTCAAGGTCTGAGGTCACCATATAATGATGTTTACCCTCATAAATTACCACCAAACTAATGATGTTCAAGGTCTGAGGTCACCATATAATGATGTTTAACATGATATTTTCACAAAGCTAATGATATTTTCACCTAATATTTTCACCAAGTTAATGATATTTTCACCAAGGTCTCTAAGATGCGGTCCCTTCGCTGAAATGGAAGGGACCCAATGCCAGGTTTGTAAGGAGGTTCCTATCAGAAGTGACCTTCAGTGATGCCGATAGGGCGATGAGATTCCCTCATAAGAGGCCATTGTATGTGACTGATAGTGTCAACGGAGTTAGTTTTGTAAGAACTCTCATGGATGGGGGAGCTTCCATCAATATCATGCCAATTTACTCCTTTCATGCAACCAATATTCCAAAAGAAAGGTTGGTCCCCATGCCTTTGGTAATTTTGGGGTATGATAACCAATATTCCAAATCCATTGGGTATGTTAATGTTGGGATTGTGATGGGAAATTTGAGTTCCGATATAAAGTTCCACGTGATAGAGAGTGCAACTTCCTATCATCTGCTAATAGGAAGAGTGTGGATGCACAATCAAGGGCTAGTTCCTTCTACGTACAACCAATTAGCTAAGGCCCATATCAAGGGGACGGAGCTAACCATCAGGGCTACAAAGAGGCCCTTCGCTATCGAAGAGGCTCACTTGGTGGACACGGCATTTTATAATGAGTTAGAAGAAGATGTCTAGGTCCTAACGAGGAGGATGGAGGGAGCATGGGTTCCATCGATCAAAAAATAGATGGGGCCCTTGAATGAGTAGAGTAAAGTGGTTGCGAGCAGCACAAGAGTAATGACCGAAGAAGCTCACCAGGCGATCCCTCATCCCCAAGGCATCTCAAAGAAGCTTAAATACAAGATGAGGCCCAGAGTGGATTCGATGGAGTATGAGGTCCAACGAAAAAGTGTGTTGGTCCGATTCTTAGGAAAAAGAGTGGTCGAGGCGTCTAGAGAGAAGAAACGGAAAGTAGTCACCTTTACTAGCAGACAATGCATGAAAGTCATTACTGAAGAAGGAAATGTGGTGTATCGATTGTAATGGTGTGAGCGGCCGGCCGAGGATGATGATGATGAGGTTAACCCAATATTTGAATGCTATCTGGTAGATCAATGGGGACAATGCATGGTGATAGATAATTTCAATATACAGAAATTTATGGAGGAAGTCACCGAAGAACTAGATTACATGGGGGATTGACCGAAGCCATAGGCACAAGAGCTAGAGCAATTGAACCTGGCAAAAGAAGGGGAGGACTCAAGGACCATCTTCATCTTGAAGGATGTGAGCAAGGAAAAATGAGGGGCCTTGGTTGAATTAATTCAGGAGTTTATAGACGTCTTCGTGTGGAAGTACACAGATGTGGAAGGGCTGGACGAGGAAGTGAGCTGTCACAAGTTGAACGTGATGCCTTTAGCCATTATAGTAAAATAAGCAACAAGAACGTACAATCACGAACTGGATTTGGAGATCAAGGAAGAGGTTCAACACTTACTAATGATAGGGTTTATCAAGCCGATACAAGACCAGAGCCGACTATCCATCATTGTCCCATTAAGAAAGAAAGATAAAAATCAAATAAGAATCTGTGTGGACTTTTGAGATTTAAACAAAGCTTTCCCCAAATATGAGTTCCCTTTACCCTCCATAGATAGCCTGATAGATGCAACGATGGGTCATGAGATGTACAACTTTATGGATGGGTATGTGGGGTACAACCAGATCAAGATGGACCCCTCGGATGCAGAAAAGACAACATTCAGAACCCCGTTGGTTAACTTCATGTACAGGGTAATGCCGTTTGGACTAAAGAATGGTGGGGAAACTTACCAAAGAACAATGATGGCCATTTTCCATGACTTATTTCACAAGTTTGTGGAATTTTATGTGGATGACTTGGTCATCAAGTCGAGGAAGGAGGAGTTTCATCTGAGCAATTTGAGGAGGTGTTTTCCCATTGCAGGAAGTTTAAATTAAAGATGAATCCGCTGAAGTGCATTTTTGGGGTGACAAGTGGGAAATTCCTAGGCTTTGTGGTTGATCAATAAGGGGTGAAGATGGACCAGGATAAACAGTCAGCGATCTTAGAAATGACATGTCCGAGAATGACAAAATAGCTGAAGAGTTTCCTCGGTAAAGTCTCCTACCTTAGGAGATTTGTGATGCAGCTGTTGCGAAAAAACATGAAGTTCAAATGGGAGGCGATTCACCAGGAGTCTCTCAACGGACTGAAGAAGATGCTCGTATCACCACAGACCATGGTTCCACCAAGGGTAGGAATACCATTGCACCTGTACCTCACATCCACCACGTGGTCCGTGGGAGCTTTGGTAGCACAAGAGATTGACGGGAAAGAACGACCAGTTTACTACTTCAGCAGGATCATCCATGGGCCAGAAGTTAGATATATTAGCTTAGAAAGGCATTGTTTAGCCTTAGTATTTGTAGCACAAAAATTAGACACTATATGGTGTCTTTCACAATTCATATTGTAATGAGATGTGATCCCATTAAGTATATGCTTGCAAGAACTATATTGATTGGCAAGGCAGCTTGATGGTTCCTTATCCTCTATGAATATGACTTAAAGTGCGTGGTTCATCGCACAATCAAAACCCAGGCGTACATTGATCTATTGGCTATATTCCTTCATGAATGTTTGAGCCTCCAAAAGAAAGCATTCCAGGAGATGACTTGCAAGCCAATCACCTAGATGCAACGGATGAAGAATGGACAATGCAGTTTGATGGGTTATTGGAAAAAAAGAAAGGAGGAGCAGGGGGTATTCTTTCTAAAAGAATGGAGTAGATTTGCCTTTCTTACAAGTTAGATTTCCCTTGCTCTAACAATGAGGAAGAATATGAAGCATTGGTGTCGGGATTTCTAGAGGATCTTCGAAGAGGGATCCGTTCACTTTGCATCAAGGGGGATTTAAACTTGGTGGTTAAGCAGGTGAATGGAGAATACATATTGAAACACATGACCCTGGAACCATACAAAATGATCATTCAGAGGCTCCTTGGACAGTTCCATCAAACCAAGATTAAGAGGCAGCCCAGAACGATGAACCGTCACCCAGACGCCTATGCCACCATTTCCCACAAGATGATCATTAGGAGAAATACAACTACTGTCGTGATTTAACAAGGAACATATCCTTCGATGTTATAGTCAATTTTACCAATGGAGGAGGATGCGGATTGGAGGGGAGAGATTAAGAGGCAACTCGAGACTAGTGAAGGAATGGTGGGGCTCAGAGAATTGGCCCAGTACTTTACAAACTAGGGAAAGCTTTACTTCAGAAACAGAGGAGGATGGTTGTCGAGATGTATCGATCTAGAAGAGGCAGCGCAAAGATTGAAGAAAACACATGAAGAGCACTGCGAAGCGGCTAAGATTCCTCTTTATAGAAGAATTAAAAGGGAGGGGTATTTCTAGCCTAGCATGAAGTAGGATGCAGTTGAGTTACAAGGGAAGTGCGATAAATGCCAGTTGTTCTTTGAGGCAATAGAATATCATTTCGTGGAGACTCAGCCTGACTGGAGACAACCCTATATTGGCTTCATTAAAGATAGAGTTGTCCTAATAGAGAAAATTGATGCGATGGGACTCCGGCAAAGGTCCTCGAGGTTCTACGTTCAAGAGGGGAAGCTTTATCGAAGGGGATACTTCAACAGGCCGTTATGTTGCATCACAAAGGAAAAGGTAGTTGAGGTTCTCAAACAGGCGCACGATCCATCTCAGATAGGAGGGGCCAAGCTATATGACCAGTTGATGACCCTGGGATACTACAGGCCAACGATGGAGAAAGATTTCATTGAGTTCGTTCGAAAATGCAAAGAATTCCAGCTTCATGGAAATATGATCCACACCCTGTCAGTGGACTTACACTTCCTGGAAATGCCCTATCCATTTCATACCTGGGCGTTCGACCTGGTAGGGGCATTACACCCTTCTTCGAGGGAGAAGATATGGATCCTAATTGCAACAGAGTGTTTCACAAAGTGGGCTGAGGCGATACCACTAAAAAGGGCAACAACAGGAGTAGTGAGCAACTTCATCAGAGAACACATCATTTGCCGTTTTAGGATCCCAAAGGTTATCCTTTCAGAAAATGGAACCCCTTTTGTCAATTCAGAGGTAACGATGGTCACGAATAAATACTCCATTTTCCATCACACTTCGATCGTGGCATACCCAAAGGGGAACGGTCAAGCTGAAGCGACTAACAAGGCTTTGGTCATTATCTTAGCTAAAATAATGGAGGATTTCCTAAGATCATGGAATGACAAGACACCGGTCGTTTTATGGGCCTATCGGACGACTAAGAGGAAGCCTACAGGGTATACGTCGTTCTCTCTTATTTATGGGGTTGAGGCAATTCTCACGGTAGAGTTAAAAGTTCCCTCGACTCAATAAGCTTTGCGAAGCAGCATACTCCCTCAGAATAGACACATGCAGTTGGAAGCATTGGATGAACATAGAGATAATACGATGCAACACTTTCAAATGTAAAGAAAGCAACTCTCCAGGGCATATGATAACTTGGTGAGACCAAGAAAATTCGTGGAGGGAGATCTCGTATTGAAGGCCGCAGTGAAACATATTATGGGTCTTCCTCTACCTAAAATTGTAGAAAATTAGGAGGGACCTTTGACCAAGCGTAAATTCTTCTGAATTTATCCCCTTAAGTTAGTGATTTTAATATCTCGAACAAGGTAATTGAACCATTTTTATCCCATATCACTCCATTGACTGTTTCTAACAATTTCCGAAGTTTTCGTGTATTTCTGATGAAGTTTTCAGGAATGAAATGCAAGAAAGGAGAGAAAGAAACTAGAAGAAAGGAGAAGATGAATGGAAGAAAAGTAAAAGGGCAAAAGCGTAAAGTTCTGCTCAGAATTCGAACTCGACACCAAAAGGGAATTTGAAGAGCTTGAGTTCACAAGAGCATCGGAAGAAACGACACTCAAATTGGAGTTCAAATGCAAAAGCTATGGCCAGTCAAAGATGAAAGGATAAAGTCAAAATGGAAGAAAATCGGACCGATCTGGTGGGAACCGGACCGATCTGAAATGTCCCAAGTCCAGTAGACCCCGGATGGATGGCAAACCGATGGAACAGAACCGATCCGTTGGGTACCGGACCGATCCGATAGAATAAAAAAAGAACCGATCCGGTGGTAGAAAACCGGACCGATCCGAGGGTAATCTGGACCGGTCCGGTCATGCAAAATCCTAGAATTTATTGTGAAGATTTTTGGCATCCCTAGCTGGTAAAACTTGTGCAACAAGCGTATATGGTTGTCAAGCTCGTGCTAATTTGTGCTATAAAAGCCAAAGCCCTACAACATTTTGGGAGGTTGAATTCTAGGGTTAGCTTTTGAGAGAGAATTTTTTTTATTTCTTTATGAGTTTTTCATGAACCCTAGTTGTAAGAATTTCTAACTTTCAATTCCGTTTCTTGTTGCTGAATTCAAGTAAAATCATTTCATTCTCTTGTTTGATTATTTGTAAATTATTTCCAATGTCTTCTAGATCTATAATTTTGTGTATGAATTTGTTCTTTAATCAAATCATGTCTAGCTAAATTCCCAAGGGTTGGGGTATATGAACTCAATCCGAGGCAAATTATTTATGTATAAAATAGAGGATAAATTAAAATATTGATTGAATCGTGAATGAAAATCAAACAAACATTGTCAATCTTTTAATCTCTCTTTCCCTAGGTACTTGAGATGTTTAAGAACGCTTTGCGAGTATAATTTACCATTCACCGCTTTATATTTACCTTTGATTTCATATGATGAGGGCTAGATCCTTCATATATTCAATTCTTAGGATTTATAAAGACTGGATTTAGTCAATAATTTTAATTTTCAATTCTATCATTCTTTATGGTAATTTGTTAAGGTTTGAGGGATTGTACCCTACCCTATTTTCTCTCATTTGCCAAATCTATGTTCTTCGCAATTTTCAGTTTGTTTTCCTTGAGTAAATTTTTTAGAAATTTCCCAATCATTAATCATATTTTCATATTTCTTTTGAGGAATCATTTCAGGATTTAATAACTTTCCTTACTAATATTGACAATTTCTGATCCCTGTGGATATGATCCCGACTTACCGGGTTTATTACTTGAGCGACAGGCTTGCATTTGAGCCTAGAGAAAATGCACTTTTGAGACAAATATTTAGTCGCATCAAGTTTTTGGCTCCGTTTCCGGGGATCGTTAATTGCTAAAGTTTTAGGAAAGTTCTTTTTATCTACAAGTGATTTCGAAAAAAAAAAATTACATTTCCTCTCTTATGTGCTTATATGCAGAATTCATCTTCCACCTAAGTTTACGAAAATCCTATTGCCGAAGCAAGTTTTGAAAATTCTCATACCACTGAGTCTCCTCATTTTTGGGTTCCACCTCCTTCGCCTAATAATTCCATCACAAGTCGTTCATTGAGTTAAACACTGAGTGGGAATTCTAAATCTTTCGGTAGCAATATGTCGGAGAACGGTAGTGTTGGCGTTGGTGCTGGAGAGGATGAGATACCATACCTTCCCATGAAAGATTTGTTATTTTCGGAGCGAACTGTTACCTCTGGTTGCATTTTAATCCCGTATAATGCCGATCAATTCCACTTTCAGAATGGTATGATCCAAATTCTTCCTACATTTCATGGGATGGATTCTGAAAAACCATATCTTCATCTTAGAGAATTCGAGGAAGCGTGTGAGACGTTTGGTGACCAAGCTTGTCCACAAGATGTAATCCGGTTAAAGCTTTTCCCTTTTTCCTTAAAGGATAAAGCTAAAACTTAGTTATGGTCCTTACCCCCAAATTCTGTGTTATCTTTGAGAGATATGCAAACCAAGTTTCTCTCCAAATTCTTTCCACAACACAAAACCGATTCCGTTAAAGCCCAAATTCAAGCTTTTCGACAAAATGAGAACGAGGCTTTTGATAAGTGTTGGGAGAGATTTCAGGATTTAGTTAGTTCTTCCCCACATCATGGATTTGAAAAGCATCATCTGATTTCATTCTTTCATCATGGCCTTACTTTAGCATCCAACCAACTTGTTCAAACCATGTGTGAAAGACCTTTTTGGGAGTTAGATTCGAGCGATGCTGAGGCTCATATGAAATATGTAGCAGAGACTACCCAAGCATGGGATATTTCTGATCCCAATAGTCAAAATTGAAATCGACAAGTGCCTAATTTGCCTGCTGCATCCGGTATTTATCACTTGGACAAGGACACTTTGTTTGATCGAAAACTTGACCAATTGGAGAAGAATTTCAGAGATATGCTTGAAGTGAGTTTGAGAGAAGTAGCTGGACCCATCCAAGCCGGAAAGGAGAAAGTGTGTGCCATTTGTAATGCGGGTCATTCTACCAAAGGATGTCCTACCATCCCTGCATACAATGCAATGTACACTGAACAAGTTGAGGCAATAGGGGGATTTCGAGGAAATTATAATGCACAGCAAGGGAATGCATATAATCAATCATGGAGGAATAATCCTGGGTTCAATTATGGACAACCCCAAGCGAGGATGGTTCCTAACCCACATATAGCTCTACCACCACCTCCTCAATTTCAGCAAGTGGCTCCTCCAATGCCAAATTCTATGCAGGTACCACCTCCTGGTCCTTATGTAGCTCCACCTAGGCGATCTCTTGAAGATAATCTCAATCAATTCATCCAATCTCAAAAAGAGATCAATGATAAATATGATCGAATGTTCACTGAAATTCATACTAGCATCTCTAGGTTGCAATCTGTAGTGAATACTCAGGAGAAGGGAAAAATCCCAGCCCAAGGCCAAAGACCACCTCTTCAAGGATAACCCATGGTTGTCTCCACATCATCGGATTTGCAAGAACAGTGTCAAGCTGCTACTACTCTTCGTAGTGGTCGCATAATTGATCTAGCACCAAAACTTCCGAAGGAGAAAGATGATGGAGTTAAACCTGAAATTCCCAAGGAATCTAAAACTTCTGAGTCTGAAGAACCTCTGTTAGAAACGGAATACAAAGATGAGGAAGTTGAACCTGAAATTGAAGTCAAGTTGCCCACTGCTGCTCCATTTCCTCAACGCTTAGTGCCACCCAAAAAAGGGGCTTCGTGTACAGAGGTGTTGGATGTGTTGAAGCAAGTAAAATTGAACTTGCCATTTCTTGATGCTATTCAACAAATTCCAGCATATGCTAAGGTCATCAAAGAACTTTTGACTGTCAAACGACGACTGAAGGTGAAGAAGAATGTTTTCTTGGAACAAAATGTGAGCTCAGTTCTTCTCAATGATCTTCCACCAAAATTCAAAGATCCAGGTGCACCTACAATTTCGTGCGGCATAGGAGAAAAAAGAGTGGAAAAAGCATTGCTTGACTTTGGTGCGAGTGTAAACATCCTTCCATTCTCCATTTATAAGAAGCTTGATTTAGGTGATTTAAAACCTACTCGAATCACTCTACAGTTAGCGGATCGAACTGTGAAAGTGCCTCGTGTGGTTGTAGAAGACGTGATAGTTCAAGTGGACACGTTCTACTTTCCTATTGATTTTGTCATTTGGGACACTGAGCCTGCTCCCCATGCGAGAAATCATGCTCTAATAATATTGGGCCGTCCATTCTTAGCTACTGCTAATGCTTTGATCAATACACAGAATGGCCAAATGCAACTCATTTTTGGAAACATGACTCTCGAGACCAATATTTTCAATGTCGCTAACCAAATGGGTGATGAGGATGAAATTCTTGAGGTTGATCTTATTGAAGAAGTGGTGGACGAGAACATCGAGAAAATTATAGGAGGAGATGCATTGGAAGTGTCTTTAGTGCAAAGTGGTGAGAAAAAGAATCCTTATACTGAGTTTGAGCGTGAGGTGGAAGAGTTGGAAACTTGGTTACAAGAGGAAGTGAGTTTTGAGAGTTTAAGAGATGTTGACTGGATTTCTAGGTTTGAAGAATTGCCTCCGAGGGAGACAATAATGATTCCCTCCAAAAATAGATTTCCTAGTCTTGAGTTGAAGAAACTACCCTCACATGTCAAATATGCTTTTCTAGGAGAGAATGATACGTTTCCTGTTGTTGTGTCTTCCCGTTTAGAAAAAAGAGAAAGAGGTTTTATTATTTAATGTCTTGCGAAAGCATAGAAGTGCTTTTGGTTGACCTATAGCAGATTTGAAAGGTATAAGTCTATTAATTTGTACCCATAAAATCCATCTTGAGGAAAAGGTGAAGCCCTCGCGTGAGATGCAAAGGCGATTAAACCCAACCATAAAAGATGTAGTAAGAGCGGAAATCATCAAATTACTAGATACTGGGATAATCTATCCCATTTCTGATAGTAAATGGGTGAGCCAAATTCAAGTCATTCCAAAAAATTCGGGCATGACCGTGGTTGAAAATGCTAAGGGAGAATTAATATCTCAACGCACCACCATCGGGTGGCGTGTTTGGATTGACTATCGAAAGATCAATGCCAGAACTCAAAAAGATCATTTTCCCTTACCGTTCATCGATCAAGTGGTTGAACGAGTGGTGGTCCATCCTTACTACTATTTCCTAGATGGGTATTCTGGTTATAATCAGATTGAAGTGGATGTACTTGATCAAGAAAAGACGATTTTTACATGTCCGTTTGGTACGTTTGCCTATAAACGTATGCCATTTGGTTTATGTAATGTGGCAGCAACTTTTCAAAGGTGCATGCTAAGTCTCTTTAGCGACATGATTGAAAAATGTCTTGAGGTGTTCATGGACGATTTCAGCATTTTCGGTCCATCTTTTGACCAATGTTTAGCTAATCTTGAAAGAGTTCTATTCCGGTGTGTTGAAAAAAAACTTAGTCCTCAATTAGGAAAAATGCCATTTGATGGTTATCGAGGGCGTAGTTTTAGGCCACATAGTCTCATCTAGGGGGATTCAAGTTGATCGAGCAAAAATTGAAGTAATAGGAGAGTTACCCCCGCCCAAATCACTTAAAGATGTGAGGTCCTTTCTAGGCCATGCTGGATTTTATAGGAGATTTATCAAAGACTTTAGCGCCATCGCTAGACCTTTGAGTAATCTTCTCATGAAAGACACTCCATTTGAGTGGCATAACGCATGTCGAGAAGATTTTGATAAACTTAAAAGTATGCTTATTTCCGCGCCTATCATGCAAGCTCCGGATTGGTCACTCCCATTTGAGCTTATGTGTGATGCAAGTGATTACGCGATTGGGGATGTCCTTGTACAGAGAAAAGACAAGAAAGATCATGTTATTTACTATGCTAGCAGAACATTATCTTTCCCTCACCTTAACTACTCTACTACAGAGAAAGAGTTACTAGCAGTCATTTTTGTCCTCGACAAATTTCGCTCTTACATTGTTGGGTCGCCTATCATTTGCTTCACTGATCATTCGGCCCTTAAATATCTCCTAAGAAAGAAATATGCCAAACCCCATTTAATCATGTGGATCCTACTCTTACAAAAGTTTAATATCTCAATTCAAGATAAGAAAGGAGTAGAAAACGTCGTTGCTGACCATTTGTCACGACTCTCGTCCGACGTACCTATTGATCCCGTTCCCATAGACGAGTAATTTTCGGATGAAAATTTATTTGCTACTTCTTCTCTCCCCTGGTTTGCGGATATAGTCAATTATCTTGTCACTCGAATTGTTCCAACTAACTGGAATCCGCAAGAGAGAAGGAAGTTCATTACATGGTCACGCATGTTCTTTTACGATGATCCATATTTGTTTAAGTATTGTGCTGATGAAATCATCCAGAGATGTGTACCCGATGAAGAAATCCAAGGGGTAATTCGATTCTGTCATTCGGAAGCACGTGGAGGTCATTTTTCTAAAAATAAAGTTGTTGCGAAAATCCTTCAAAGTGGTCTCTATTGGCCCACCATCTTTCGGGATGTGAATACTTTTTATAAATCATGCGATTGATGCCAAATAATGGGAGCTATTACTCGCCGTGACATGATGCCATTAACCCCAATTCTAGTATTGGAGTTATTTGACTATTGGGGTATTGACTTCATGGGACCCTTTCCACCTTCTTTTGGTTTTCTATACATTCTCGTCGCTGTAGATTACGTCTCAAGATGGGTAGAGGCGATAGCTACAAGGACGAATGACAGTAAGGTGGTGATAAATTCATTCAAGAAAATATACTTTCTCGTTTTGGAATGCCTAAGGCCATAATCAGTGATAATGGAACTCATTTTTGCAATAGGCCTATGGAGAAACTAATGCGGAAGTATGGAATTATCCATAAAGTTGGAACAACTTATCACCCTCAATCGAATGGCCAAGCCGAGCTCACCAATCGGGAAATAAAAAATATCTTAGAAAAGACAGTCGATCCTAATAGGAAAGACTGGTCTCTCAGATTGAATGATGCGCTCTGGGCTTATGCACCGCATACAAGAATCCCCTTGGGATGTCCCCATTTTGATTTGTGTATGGCAAACCTTGTTATCTTCCGATTGAGATCGAACACAAAGCGTATTGGGCTATCAAAAGGGTGAACTTCAACATGGATAAAGCCGGTGAAACACGTAAAATTCAGTTGAATGAGTTGGAAGAAAAACGCAATGATGCGTATGAAAGTGCTAAAATATCTAAGGAACGAATGAAACGAGCTCATGATGGAATCATTCGTAAGAAAGAGTTTCATTCGGGACAAAAAGTACTTCTCTACAACTCGAGGTTGCACTTGTTTCCCGGAAAATTGCGGTCAAGATGGTTAGGTCCATTCATTGTGCAAGAGGTATTTCCCTATGGAGTTGTTGAACTCATAGATGAGAAAGGGGGAAACACATTTAAAGTTAATGGGCATCGTCTCAAGCCGTATTTTGAAGCGCTTGTCAAAGAAGCTGACACAATCTGGCTGTCTGACCCCATTTATGGGGATTGACTGAAAAAAAGTAAGGTGAGGTCGTCGCACCCCCGACATGTATGGGGTGAGTGTTGTACATAAGAGTCTTAGGAGTTAGTAGTTGTAGGTTTGTGTCAGTCCCGGGGTTGGGAATCCGATGTGGGAGGGGTGTTAAGGTTTCGATGAGCATTGCGGGTATTTTGAAGTGTGAGAAGTTATAAAATCACCAATGGAATGGAGAAAAGGAACATAAATGGTGAAAAGAAGAGAGAGGAGAAAATTATGAAAATTCAGCAGACCGGATCGGTCCGGTCCTGAATTAAAAGAACCGATCCGGTCAGGCGGATCGGTCCGGGTGAAAAATAAAAGAACCAATCCGGTTAAGTCGGATCGGTCCGGTCCTAAAACCGGATCGATCCGGTTATCTGCACAATTTCATTTCCCGAGGGTCACACCTCTTCAATCCCCACAACATTCATTCCCCCAATCCCTTCCTTTCCCCAAAAATTTGTCCCCCCATTTCCCACCCTTTCATTCCCCCTATTTCCTCCTCCCTCCTATAAATACACCCATCCCCCTATCCATTTTCTTCACACCTCCATATCTTCTTTCTTCTCTCTCCCTTACTGTCTCCCTCCTCCATATCAATGGCTGCTCCCCAGAAGAATACCTCCACTGAAGTCCTCCTCGACGGCAATGGAGAACACCGTTCTCGTCGCGAAGCAAATTGGTGCCGTAGGTTTTTCACCCCGACCCGCAAAATTCACATTGAACATCAAGTGTTGTGGGATCAACTGCCCAATTCTGTCACCGCCATGTTCATGTCACGGGGCTGGTGCAGATTTTTCAATGAGCCCTATGAAGCTGTGTGGGAGAACGAGGTCCGTCAATTTTACGGGTCACTTGTCCGTACCGCTGAATTTGAATCCCAAACCTTTGTGGATTCCACACCTATTCCGTTCTCACTTGAAATTTTGGCGCGGAAACTCGAGTCTTACGGTGTGATCACTCCCGCTCAGTTTGACTATCCAAGTCCCGATCCCGTTCTCACCAAAGTAGTTTGTATCTCAAGAATCGAGCCCGGTGCGGTTTGGAATTCTGAAACCTTTCCCGTTGGTCGGTTATCCGACAAGGCATGATTCACATTTCACATCGTTTGTGCCAATATTTTGCAAACATCCAATGATTCCGCAATGAGTCCGCGTCAAGCTACGATGATGTATCACTTGTTCGACCATGCGACTGTTATTAATTTAGCCCGGACATTTTACACCAATATCCTCTTTGTGGCCTATGACAAAAAGGGTCGGGCTCCACTTTCTTATGGTCATCTCATTACATCCTTGCTTAAGGATGCCGGGATTGAGCCCCCACAAGATCTTATCAACTTGCCTAAGGCTTTAGGACAAGAGTCCCACACTCGAAGTGAAAGGCAAATTCAGCTAATCCGTGCAAGGCACGGCGGAGATTCGAGTGATGAGGAGATCAATGAGGAGGAGGATGTTTCTGATGAGGATGTTGAGATGGCGGAAGGAGAGGAGGAAGAATATGATGAAACTGCTGAACCGGATTATGTTCCGGTTGGTACGGTCTTGACTGAGCGCGTTCTCTCTCTTGAAATGCATTTCGACGGGTTCATGTCGTCCTACGAGAGGGACATGAGTTTGGTCCTGCGTATGCAGGGGGACTTATACCGTCTTCAGTTGCCCCCCTTCCTCCTTACTACTACAATCCTTATGATCCTGCTGCTCCAGGACCTACCCATCCCCCACCCGCCCCTTAGGATGCCCCTCTACCCCTTTAGTTTTTTTATAACTATGTTTGTAATATTTGCTTACACAGTTGTTTCCACAGATGGTTTGTAATATACAGTTTTAATATGATAGTTGCTTGTTTTATTTATCGCACTATTCATGTTGTCTTCTTTATTTCTTTCATCCATTTGATTGAGGACAATGCAGATCACTGAGTTAGTGGGGATGACAGGTGCGTATTCATAAAACTTTGCATATATGTGTATCTAAAAAAATTTGAAAAATCCATAAATATTTTTCTCAAAATAAATAAAAATTGGAATTTAAAATTTTCAAAAATGTCATCTTTATTCTGTTTAAAGTCTCAAATTGTTAAATCTCAATTGCACTAAGTCAAAATTGACCATAGATGGAAATTGAAAGAAAATTGACGACTTTACGAATAATTGTGGAGATTGATCAAACCCGGTGAGATTTCGAGCCTTTCAATTTTTATGAGTTTTTAAATCAATCCGAGTTTATGATTAACTCAAAGTTCTTTTCAGCGTTTTAATAAGTCGTTGATGATCTCAATCCTTTGTTTTGATCGATTATGGGAAATGTGTGAAATGTTATCTCGAAATTCATGCTAAATATATCTCTAAACTTAATTAATCTCGAGATGCATATGGTAATGTGATTAGCAATTCGGACAATGAAGTAGGCCATCGTTTGTTACCCAAAAATATTAGCCATAAAAAGTTGTGAAAAACAAAATTATCCCTTTTCAAACCAATTTGAGCCTAATAATTTTTTTCCCTTTCGTTTGATAACCCGAAAAACCCAACTAGCCCGGAATTGTGAAAAATTGAATAGTCATCAAGTAAGTCCAAATTGTGCAATAAAAAGGGGCAAGAGAAAAATAGAAAAAAATGCTCAACAAAAAATAGTAAGAAAAAAGAAGAAGAAAGAAAAATGAAGATAGAAAAAGAAAAGAAAAATGAGCAATTTCCTAGAAAAGCACAAACGGACATCATAAGAAAATTTTCCAATTCCGAACAATCCGTTCATTCCCAATTTTACCCTTAACACTTTTTAACCCGAAAAGTCCTAACCGAGTCCGAATAGCAAAATTAATTACTGCATGGAGAGCTAAGACATGAAAAGATAATATGAGAGATTAAAATGGTGTGATTAAGAGATGATGTTTCCCATTTCCAAATAACTGTATTCCGATGATGAGATCTTTTCACCATATATTTCCTTCTTTTCAATTTTGTATGCATGAATTTGTGTCCATTATATTTACTCTTTATATCATGCATACCAAGAGAAAATAGCCACAATTCGAGTGATTCGTTTGTGAGTGCATCCGTAAGAATTTGAATCAAAACGAATTTTCGGAAAGTAACGTAATGCTCAATCGGTGGAAATTTGAGGTTTAATTTCTTGCTCTATACACACACACTATGGTTTGAGACATTTGAATATGAATTTATGGTGAATATTTTTCGAAGAATTTAAATTGTACAATTTTTAAGTATTTTGATATTTATTTGAGTCAATAAAGAATTTTGTGGGTATATTCACTACAAACCCTCACGAGACAAAACTCGTCCTACTAGGGTAACCTAGAGGTTTAAAGGCATGCCTGCGAAAGTGGAATTTTATTTTAATAAAGGAATTTTTCAAGAGTAGAATTTTGGTTAATTTCAGTTACATTGCCCGGGACGTGCAAAGTCCTAAGTTAGGGGGATTTGACCAAGCGTAAATTCTTCTGAATTTAGCCCCTTAAGTTAGTGATTTTAATATCTCGAACAAGGTAATTGAACCATTTTTATCCCATATCACTCCATTGACTGTTTCTAACAGTTTTCCCAAGTTTTTGTGTATTTCTGATGAAGTTTTCAGGAATGAAATGCAAGAAAGGACAGAAAGAAACCAGAAGAAAGGAGAAGATGAATGGAAGAAAAGTAAAAGGGCAAAAGCGTAAAGTTCTACTCAGTATTCGAACTCGACACCAAAAGGGAATTTGAAGAGCTTGAGTTCACAAGAGAATCGGAAGAAACGACACTCAAATCGGAGTTCAAGTGCAAAAGTTATGGCCAGTCAAAGATGAAAGGAAAAAGTCAAAATGGAAGAAAATCGGACCGAACCGGTGGGAACCGGACCGATCTGAAATGTCCCAAGTCCAGTAGACCCCGGATGGATGGCAAACCGATGGAACAAAACCGATCCGGTAGAATAAAAAAAGAATCGATCCGATAATAGAAAACCGGACCGATCCGAGGGTAATACAGACCGGTACGGTCATGCAAAATCCTGGAATTTATTGTGAAGATTTTTGGCGTGCCTAGCTAGTGAAACTTGTGCAACAAGCGTATATGGTTGTCAAGCTCGTGCTAATTTGTGCTATAAAAGCCAAAGCCCTACATCATTTTGGGAGGTTGAATTCTAGGGTTAGCTTTTGAGAGAGAAAATTTTCTATTTCTTTATGAGTTTTTCATGAACCCTAGTTATAAGAATTTCTAACTTTCAATTCCGATTCTTGTTGCTGAATTCAAGTAAAATCATTTCATTCTCTTGTTTGATTATTTGTAAATTATTTCTAATGTCTTCTAGATCTATAATTTTGTGTATGAATTTGTTCTTTAATCAAATCATTTATAGCTAAATTCCCAAGGGTTGGGGTACATGAACTCAATCCGAGGCAAATTATTTATGTATAAAATAGAGTATAAATTAAAATATTGATTGAATCGTGAATGAAAATCAAACAAACTTTGTCAATCTTTTAATCTCTCTTGCCTTAGGTAATTGAGATGTTGAAGAACGCTTTGCGAGTATAATTTACCATTCACCGCTTTATATTTACCTTTGATTTCATATGATGAGGGCTAGATCCTTCATATATGTAATGCTTAGGATTTATAAAGACTGGATTTAGTCAAGAATTTTAATTTTCAATTCTAGCATTCTATATGGTAATTTGTTAAGGTTTGAGGGATTGTACCCTACCTTATTTTCTCTCATTTGGAAAATCTAAGTTCTTCGCAATTTTCAGTTGGTTTTCCTTGAGTAAAATTTTTAGAAATTTCCCAATCATTAATCATCTTTTCCTATTTCCTTTGAGGAATCATTTCAGGATTTAATAACTTTCCTTACTAATATTGACAATTTCTGATCCCTGTGGATACAATCCCGACTTACCGGGTTTATTACTTGAGCGACAGGCTTGCACTTGAGCCTAGATAAAACGCAATTTTGAGACAAATATTTTGTCATGTCAACCTTTCACCGTAAAGGAGGCTCATGACTCAGGTTATTGCTTAATTTCAAAGACGGAAGAAGATAAACCATTCAATATTAACAATAAGTAGTTGAAGGTTTATCATGTGTAGGAAGTTATGTTGGACCTTTGATGTAATTGGATGTTGTTATAAATACACAAATTCTTTCTTATTATGAGTATGCAAGTTCTTTTTTATTACCCCTCAAGTAGAGATGAAAGAATTATAGAACTTCGTATTTCACAACTTATATAAGCAGTTGTAACACAAAGAAATGGCATGGGAATAAGTATCTTTTTCCATTCATATACTTTGGGGCATTACAAAACTGGGAGCTATCGCCCAAGAATTACATGAGTAGAAAGGAAAAGTACAAATACAAAAACTCATTGACCTAGGAGGAACCACAAATCTGGGGAAGAGAAGAAATCTCCAGGAAGGCCCGAAGAAGCTTCTAAGCTAGATCGTTGGACATTAATGGAAACTTCCAACCGGTTATGTGCTTGCGTACGTTCGATAAGATGTTTATCTCGTTTTAGCTTTGCCAAATGCAGAGCTTCTTCGAGGTCCTATACCTCCTTGTCAATGGCTCCGAGGAGGGGTGCTAGCTCGGCTAATTGGCTTCCTCGACCCGCTGATCCTCCTGATGTTTTTGCAAAATCTCCCTCTGGCTATCCAACTGCTGGCTCTTCAAAGTCTTTAAATGTACGATGAGCCAGTCAAAATGAAACTCTTCATGACCCAACTCCCTCAGATAACCCAGGAATTAGTTGAGGAGGGGTCTAGTAACGTCTGCAGTCGAATTATTGGCGATTTCAGTAATGACAATGGCCATGCCTTGAAGCCTGTAGCTCACAACTGAGATGTTTGAATGAAGGCAGTCCACCGTGAAGGTTTCAGATGATAACTCATAAGTTGCTCAATTCACAAATAGTGATTAGAGGGTATTTGAGGAGAACGTTGGAGTACCATCAGACAGAAGGCGCGAGGATCCATATCAGGCGGAGGAAGTTCGCACCCAAATTCTCTTTCCGCAGCAGCACCTGTCATAGAGTCCTGATCATCATAGCTTGTTTCTTCGAAAGGAACAGGTTCACGATAGGGCAAGGCAATACGCGAAGGATCTGGTGGAGAATCCTTCTGAACAACCTGAAAATAATTAGAGGAAACAAAGAGTTTATGAAATCATTTTAACAAATGTTTTCATTGTTAAGTCCCCATTATAGGTGGAGCTTATGAGAAAAAAATATTAACAAGTGTTTTCATTTTTAAGTCACCCTTATAGGTGGAGCTTATGAGAAAAAAAATCTTAACAAGTGTTTTCATTGTTAAGTCACCGTTATAGGTGGAGTTGATGAGAAAATCTTAACAAGTGTTTTCATTGTTAAGTCACCGTTATAGATGGAGTTTATGGAAAAATCTTAACAAGTGTTTTCATTGTTAATTCACCGTTATAGGTGGAGTTTATGAAAAATATTAACAAGTGATTTCATTATTAAGTCACCGTTATAGGTGGAGTTTATGGAAAAATTTTAACAAGCCTTTTCATTGTTAAGTCACCGTTATAGGTGGAGTTTATGAAAAAAAAACTTAACAAATGTTGATTAAGTCACCTATATAGGTGGAGTTTGAGAAACTGAGAAATAAAGAGAAATTAGAGAAGTATCACAGCAGCAGGAGCAAGACTAGTAGTTACCACGAGAGCCATAATGCTAGAAACCGTGGGAGGAGGTCTTGTTACCTCAGCAGCTTCAACGGAGCCTTCGGCTGCAGAAGCCTCAAAGGTAGGCACACTCCCCTCGCCAGCATAGGGTACTATGGCAAACATGGGCGCATCAGCAGAAGGAAATATTGAACCTTCGAGGGATGCCCCAACGAGAGCAGCTGCACCAACCTGGGCCTGAGAAGGAATAATGCCACTCAACGCAAAAGGCGGAGAAATACTTAGAGAAAGCTGAAAATGTAAAGACAAGTGTTAGATAAAAGTAGGAATTGTCAAAAAAGGATAAAAGACAGAAATGCACCTAGCTTACCCCATTATGGCACTGAAAAGAGGAACTGCAGTAATGGGTCTTGACAATGCAGTAGGAAGGATAATGTTGGCTATCAGTGACGCCACTTCCACCTAAAATATCCCAACATGTTAGAATTGAGGAATAAACCAATGGGACAAATAAAAGATGTAAAGTTGGGAAAGAAACTTACCTACGGGGCACTCTCTTCGACCACAACAAGGGGCAGATAGACCTCTCGCTCCAAGGGTAACTCAGAGAAAGCTAGAACAATTGCCTCGGGCTGGTCATACATCTCAGTACCCCCCGTGGAGGCATCCCTGTCCCGATAAGAAGATGAAAAGCGCGAATAGGTGAGGCTTATCAAAGGATAATGTGGAAGGATGATAGTGGCTAGAGGGGTACTGCAAAGTCCCCCCACGAAACGGCTCACTGCGAGACTGAGGGGACTAGGGGGACTGGGACGACTGACCCTCGCTTCTTTAACTCCATGCACCAAAGTTATCAGGCAATAAGTGAAAGCGCTATATCAAGAAAAGAAGAATGAGAAATAAAGAGTGCATACGTACCTCATATCCAGAGGGAGAACGAGAGGGTATAACCACTGGTGAAGGTGGCGAGTAGGTAGCATCCGAAGGAGCTGGGGAGGAAGGCTTCTCATGAGTCTGTTTCCTCTGAGATTTAGTACCCAAATTTTTCTTCCTAGACCTCATTGCGCCACCAGTTTCAGGTACCCTCGTCTTTCTTATCCTTTTTTTTGTTAGCTCCATGGGATCAACCACAATTTTGGGGAATGTACCCGAAGGAGGAATAACGATTCCGCGTCATTAGAATTCAACATTTATTCATGCAAACTCAGCTTGCACCCACCTCCTCAGCTCTTCGACCATCTCTGGAGACATGGGAGGATGAACAAAGGCAATTAGGAATGACTCTAATGGAGTTTGCATTTGACCTTGGGCCTTAGCCTTCTTAGACTTGGACTTCTTGGCTTTCTTGGCAGGTGGCTTAGAAGGCCCTTCTCATATGGCATCTTCGGTCATGCGGATAGTTGTTTGGGGGTCGGAGCGGCCTTGGGTTTCGAGGTGGTAGTTGGGATTTTTGGGCAATGAGGGGGTAGTTCATGGGGAGACTCTTCAATAGTTTTACTTAAAGGAAATTCAACCCCAGGCATGGAGTTCCCCTTTAGACCCAACTTAGAAGAAGAAAAGTTGGGATTGAACCCCAGGTAGTTGGGATTTTTGGGCAATGAGGGGGTAGTTCATGAGGGGGAATTGGATGTACTCACGAATCATGGCCAACTGCTCAAGATGGAACTTCGTAGAAAAAGAAGTGGATACGTATCCCTTCCTGGTAGAACTAGGAAGTGTGACACGGACAACAATAGTGAATGTCACACCGAGCACCGCAGCTGCAGTGTATAAGGTGCATGCTTCAGCAAAGGTGGCCTTGGAATGATTGTCCTGGAACATAGGTCGAGGAACCCCCTGATCGAACCCGAACTGCCTACTGCATCTATCAGGATTGTAAGGCTCATAAGTGTATTCCCATTCAGTATAAGAGGGGAGGAACCCCGGGGTGAAAAGTAGCACTATGACTTGTGAGGGATCTTCAACAACCAGGTTAAATCTGATCATTGTGGTTGCAGTAGGAAAAAAGTCCCAACTATGGGCAAAGGTGGGCTCACTGTATGGCCTCATTAGGAAGGAGTCTGAGCAATCAAAAACATCCATTATCTCCTTTCGGCTATGCTTCTTGTGGAAACATAGGACGCGCGGGGGCTTAATACCTTCGCTCGCGGGTAGGGAAACTAACTTCGCAGTAATAGAAGGAACGCGGGTATAGAGGAAGCCAGTCAAGATGATGGTGTTGGAAAAATTCGCCAAGTTGTAATGGACCAGCGATCATTCCATGTCAATATGGGTTCAATCCAACCAGGTGCAGAGGGACCCCAAGGCGATGGCAGCCAGAGGTAGGTTGAACCCTCTGGCCAAACGAATGGAAATGTTTATCAAGTCCCTCCTAGGGTGATCGTTGGGTTTTCCAATAAGAATGAAGAGTGAAAATAATACCAGTATGTAGGCTGGTAGTTCCAGCGAGGTACCTCGATCGCGGCCCATTACATCATTGACATCCTTCAGCGTTGGGGCTTCAAAAAAATCGTTGATAAGAGGGGAAAATGTGGCTTTGTTTGAGGAACCGGTGCAACTGCGACAGATCTGATCCAACTCAATGCGATCAGCATCCTCTTCGGCATCCAAAGGCTCATCGTGGTAGGTGAACTCAACCATGGGCTCAAACCCAAGGAGTTCACAGATGTCCTCTAGTGTAACGGTGAACTCCCCCATGCAGCAAATAAAGTACGAGTTGTGGTGTTCCATCGGGAAACCAGCACTTATAATGTAGCGTTGTGCTTCGAGAGTGTGAACTCCCCGAATGAATATGCCCGATGAAGGCCAACCTTATCAAGAGCAGCAGTTTAGAAGCTCTAAATGTGTGTGCGCCAAGCAATGGAATGGGCTAGTGGCCCCCTAGGTGCTTCGAAGTTGATCTGGGAATTGGGAAAGTCACCACGGTCCAGGAAAAAATGCAGAGCTCCCTCTGGTGGAAGATAGCCCCACTTCGACGAATCCACTTCTTCATCACCCAACAGTAATGGATCGAACTTGGATGAGAAGTGGAAGGTCTTGCATGCCTCAGAAAACTTATCATTTTCTTTAAAGATGGGCGCCCGGTGGTAGAAGCACAGTTGCTCTTGACGAGCAGCATCCAGGGCAGCACCACTAAGGGCGGTGGCAACGCCAGCAGCGGCAGAGGGTGAACCTAGCTGAGTGGTGGAAACAATCTTTGAAGCGCTTGAAGAAGCCATGACAGTGTGGTGATGAACGATATAGCTGGATAATAAGGGTTAAGAACAAGAGGGGAGGAGCACAACCATAGGTGGTGGTGAAAACGATGAGAGGAGGAGGAGACTGAGTAAAGAAGAGGGTAACAATGGAGGTCGCACAGAGATCGCACAGAGTTTCTCTCTATAAACGAAGCGGGGAGTTTGAAGAAGATGAAGAAAAAAAGGAGTTTTGAAAATAAAAGGGATGCTACGTGTCATTTAAGTTTCCCACCCTTGCACGTGCAAGGCCACTTATAATCATTTCAAAAGCACACGTGGCACTTCGGGAAGTGTTCTGACAGCTGAAAAGACAGCGTTACGTCGAATACGGAGTGATGTCTAGGGAATGGAAATGGCTTGCCTTCCTAAGAAAGTTTAATTTTTGGCGCCAAATTTGTGTCAGACTTATCCAAGTCTCCCAATGGAAAAGATTCCCCAATGGTTCCAAAAAGCTATGATGTCACCTCGCCACATGTCCAAACGTTTCAGTTGTGACTCAATTACTTTGGGGAGAATTTTTACCTTTTTGAACATAGCAAAGCATCATAGGGGATAATTTAACTTACCAGGAGTCCAAATGAGTATTTGAGAAGGTCAGTAGGCCTTTTGGGAGAATTTCAAATATTAAAGATAGAACGGTTGCGGCTCATCATGAGGAAAAAGTGGTGATGTCCCTTCGCACAAGCCCCAATGCGAATGGCGCTTCGGGTCAGGTACATCAGAAAGTGTTTTACTTTTACCAAGAGAATATATCGCTGCGGTTCTAACGAGGAAACAGGCGAGAAGTTTTTCACGCAGAGCAGGTTCATCGAATTGATAAGTTTCATGCAAACATTTCTTGTTCCAACAAATCTCTCCAAGAAGGGTCAAATGTAGAGGGGTCTTGAAGTTAATCTTGAGATTAGGGATAATTCCCTAATTGACAATAGTGTTTTATATTAAGCAACCGAGGCAGCTCAAGTTTGGAAACTTTGCGTGGCGACTCATATTTAGCTTGTTATGTTAGTCATATTGTATATTTGTTTATAAGGATTGTAAGTTATAACGGTTGTAATGTTGTAACGAGAATAATAATGAGTTTTAGCGTGAGGTCAAACGGTACTAGCGAGAGACCAGGCTTGGTAAGGCCTGGGAGAGCTTTCATGCTCTATTGAATGACCTCGCCATGGGAACTCTAAAGGGACTTGGTTTGGAGATTGATAAGTGAGGCACCGTTGGGGCTATTCCTGACCATCTTAGATACACCTGGTAAAACACCGAGGGACCCTGATCGTGGAACCTCGAGAGGAGTAGCTTGGAGTTCCATCGGGCGTTGAGTTGAGAACCAAACATCCTTATACTTAATGTCACATCTGCTGTAGGTGATGTCACTAGCTAGCTAAATAATGTCATACCTAAACTTGAGTAAACCACCGTGGTATTTAGGGCGGTCAGGCAGTTGGTGAGCCACCTCTACAATAACAACCCCTTCACACACAGTGGTTAAGCAAAAGGCATGTCTTGGCATTTAATGTTTATGACGTGGAGACAACTAGTGCATCAGGTATTTAATGTATGCGACATAAAGTATGAGGGATGTCTTTCATAGTCTTTAATGACTGAGTTGCCTCGAGGATGGTGTGGGGGGATATTTAAGGACCCCAACCACCCCTGAGGAGAGGATGATCTTTTGGAGAGATTAAGGAGTTAATACCATAGATGATACAGAGAAGAGGGAGTTATTGCAAACCAGAGGGTTTACCCAATCACCATTGTTACATATTACGAAGCTTTTAATACTTAACAGAGATTATTAAGGGTGTTAGGTGTGTTTCTACCTTCCTACCAAGGTGTATCTAGGGTGTTTACTTGTCTCTCCCTCTGGCTAAGTTACTTATAAAGTTCATTACTATTTCCTGAGTTATACACGAGAATTTTGTGTGTTTAAACTGAGTTTATCTTCATTGGGTTTGTGTTTGTGTATCCTATTTGGCTAAATTAGCCTATCATTACCATACTCAAATAGGGGTTACGCCTCCATTTATAATCTAAACTACCCTGTTATAGAGGTCTGAGGTCTGAGGTCACCATAATATGATGATTACCCTCACAAATTACCACCAAACTAATGATGTTTAAGGTTTGAGTGTAATACCCCACATTTTTTATTATTTAAATAATTATGGGATTATTTATTACAACGGGATTAATTAAATATAAATGTGAAGAATTAAATTGTTAATTAATCCGAATCTAATAAAAATAAATATTAACTAGCATTCTACGGGTTAATACTTATTATTTTAATATTACTGTACAATATGTAATATGGAACTATATACTTTGATAAATTGTCGAGAGATAGTGATACGACAGTTTAATGAATTAAGCGAGACGCGCGTGTGAGTCGTGTCGGGACCAAATTGGTGGAATAAATTTATCGATTATTTTTAGTAACTCGTATGATGATTTCGAGTGTACCATTGAGTCCAGAGGGTCGAAATAGTCAAATAGTATACTCGAGTGTTCAATTTGGGTCTCGGGCAATTTTAGGCCTAACCGGCACCCCGAAAGGGCATTATGGTAAATTGGATTTTTAGGCCTAATTAATGGACGAAAATTAGGACTTAATTAATCAGCCAAAAAAATTGCATTAGGGTTAGAAAGCTGGAGAAAGCAAGAATGGACATAGGAAGTGTGAGGGAAGGCTTTTGCCAAGAGAAGAGGGATAAATCGACATCACCTTGCACCACCACCGTGTAGATCGGGACGAGGGGAACACACCCATACCAACAACATCCGGAAATCAGACTACTCACTCAAGGCAAGTGTTTATAACTTGTTGTATTTCGGAATTAATTTGAATCATGTTAGTGTAGGATTGTTAGGATTATGTTGTAGGTCATAAAAATGGTGAAATTGAGAAATTTGAATGGTAAATAAATTCTGTGATTTATTAGAGCAAAACCCTTAATGTATGTAGACTGGAAATCACATTTTAAGGAATTTATATGTAGAACAAATCTGGAAATTTGGCTTCTTTAACATGTATTGGAAGAACTAGGGTTTTGATAAATTTAAATTAGGGATTTCACGTTTTATGAATGATTTGTAATGAATTGATGATTTTAGGATGTTAGAATTCATATGTTATTGATGGGGTTCGATGTATAACTGTCTATTTGGAGTTTGGGGAGTTGAAGGAGAAGATATAAGGTTATAAATGGTGGGAAATGTTGAACAATATTGGTAGGGGACGAACAGCAAATTCTTGCGCGAAGTCGCTCAAAGTTGTTCAAGCGCGAAGCCGTTCGAGCGACACGTGGCAGTCGTTCAAACGAGTTGCCACCTCGTTCGAGCGACAGAGTGAAGTTTTGATAATTTCTTTTAGGTCCCAGTGTTGAGTTTATTAGTTCAGAAATGAGAAATATAATTTCTAATAATAAACTTAAGTAAGGCAGAATTTCTGAAGAAGTATGAGAAGCTAAATACTTTAATGAATTAGGTACGGGGAGAATATACCGTAGAGATTTCGAGAGGGAGGATAACCCAATAACTATTATGAAATGTTGGAATCAAAATGCGTAAGAGAAGCATATGTAGGTAAGGGAAATACCTATTTATTATAATAGGATGTGTGTATGCCTATTATGTATTATTACTATTAAAGACACTAATGGGTAATAACCGGGGGGTGTGAGAATATTATTATTATAAGTGTACTAATGGGTGATAACCCGGGGGTACAAAAATGTATTATAAGTGTACTAATGGGTGATAACCCGGGGGTACAAGATTATTTAAATAAGTGTACTAAAGGGTGATAACCCGGGGGTACATAATTGATTAGGTGCACTAATGGGATATAGCCCGGGGGTGCAGTATCATGTTATATATATACATAGGGTAAACGTGACTATATGTATATATGTATGAGAATTGTGAATCAATCTAGTGTGTATAGTAATGAATATGAGCATGCAAATTTTTTAAGAAAATTCTAATCGAATACTGGACTTATTATGGAAACGAAAAATGTATTTATTAGCTTTTCGACATAGGCTAATTGGTTAACGTATTGTATGGGCGATACGGGAGTACTAATAGTGAGCGTAAATACTATTAGGATGGATTCAGACTAGTTATATTGGGAGGTATAGCTAAGGAGAAAATTTAGATACGTGTTAGGCGTGCACAATACAAGAGGGGTGAGAATATCAAGAGAGGGTTCGAACGAACATGTACTTGATACTGGCTTTACTGCAAATTTTAAATACTTTCTTAAACAAATATTTTTACACATCGGGCTCTGACCCATTTCTTGCATTTTCTCTCTCTCTCTCTTGCTATATATATGTATTATATCAGGTGCGCAGTCGCAGGGACGTCGGGCTTAGAGTTTCGGATTTGCGTGGCATGTTGTAGCTGTTATGGGAGCTGCAGGACTTTGTTTAGATGATTCGATTATTTCATTCCTATTCGTTATGACATTTTCTGGAGGGCATGTGTCTCCCATTCCTTAGACAGTTTTAGAGATTATGTTTACTCTATTTCTCTTTTACTTTCATTTGGATTGATGGGTACTATTGTTTTGGTTTAGTGTTTTGAACTGGGATGTTTTATCCAGTCTTATTTATTTCAGCATGCGATTCTGATTTAGTATTTGTATTAATTAATTGTGCGTGGATGTTTTATATTAGATTACTTGGTTTGGTAATTAAATGGTTTTAAATAAATAAGAAAAATGTTTTGACACTTAGCTTAATTATATTAGGTGATTAAATAAGTTATTATGTTTTCGACAGTGATGCTGAGAATGAACCAACAGAACATTCTGTTTTATATTTTATAAAGGACTGATCACCCAATATTTAATTGGGCGGGGTGTCACACTGAGGTCACCATAATATGATGTTTCACCTCATATTTTCACCAAATTAATGATGTTTAAGGTCAGAGGTCACCATATAATGATGTTTACCCTCATAAATTACCACCAAACTAAGGATGTTTAAGGTCCGAGGTCACCAGAATATGATGTTTCACCTTATATTTTTATTAAATTAATAATGTTCTAGGTCTGAGGTCACCATATAATGATGTTTACCCTCATAAATTACTACCAAACTAATGATGTTCAAGGTCTGAGGTCACCATAATATGACGTTTCACCTCATATTTTCACAAAATTAATGATGTTTGAGGTCTGAGGTCACCCTATAATGATGTTTACCCTCATAAATTACCACCAAACTAATGATGTTTAAGGTCTGAGGTCACCATAATATGATGTTTCACCTCACATTTTCACCAACTTAATGATGTTTGAGGTCTGAGGTCACCATATAATGATTTTTACCCTCATAAATTACCACTAAACTAATGATGTTTAAGGTCTGAAGTCACCATAATATGATGTTGAAACTCATATTTTCACCAAATTAATGATGTTTAAGGTCTATGATCACCATATAATGATGTTTCACCTCATATTTTCACCAAATTAATGATGTTTAAAGAATATAACAAGAGTAATAGCACAACATTGTTATCTTTTAATTAACTTCTTTTGTCTAAACTGATACATGTATTACAAAGAGAGATAATTGTAACATCATATGTAATATTTCTTTAAATGATCGGGATTCCAAGGGTTGGAGAAAGGTTCTCCTTCAAGATTTTCTAGCCAGTAGGTACTAGGCACAACCTCATCAACTGCTCTGTAAGGATTGTGCTAGTTTGGATGGAGCTTATTTTATTTTTGCAACATCTTCTTTAGGATTAGGTCTCCTACGACTATAGGTCTTGATTTCACCCTTTGATTATAGAATTTTTGCGGTTCTCTGCTGGTATGCTACATGTCTTATAAATGCATCCTATCTTCTTTCCTCGATCAAATCAAGTTCAAGTCTTCTCTCTTCCCTATTCCTTTTAGGATCATATGTGTAAACTCTATGAGTGGAAATTCCTACCTATATAGGGATGCTAGCTTCTGAGTTGTGGGCTAACATAAATGGAGTCTCTCCCATTGGTGTCCTTGTTGTCGTCATGTAGGCCCATAACACAGCATATACCTCCTCTGTCCATCTCTATTTATCCTCTTCCAACCTCTTCTTTATCCCACCAAGGATTATTCAGTTTGTGGCCTCGGTCTGACCATTAGCCTGGGGTCGGCCAGGAGAAGAGAAGAACTGCTTGATCCCTATTCTTTCGTTGTATTTCTCTAAGGAAACATTCTTGAACTGGATTCCATTGTCTGAGATAAGGGTATTTAGAAGACCGTACCTGCATAAGATGTTTTTCCAGATGAATTGGAAGGTCTTGTGTTCAGTAATTGTTATCATTGGCTCAACCTCTACCCATTTTGAGAAGTAATCAATTGCCACTATTCAGAATCGATAGTTGTTTGCATCTTTTGGCAAGGGTCCTACCAAATCAATGTCCCATATTCCAAATGGCCAAGGTGAGCTGATTGACATCATAGGTTTATGAGGTTAATGTGGGATGGTGGAGAACCTCGGGCACTTTTCACACTTCTTCACGTATGCAGCTACATCTTTGGCCAAGGTCGACCACCAGTACCCCTGATTGATTATCCTCTTAGTTAAAGGTCTTCCTCCTATGTGACTAGAGAAATAACCCTCATGCACATCGTGCAAGACGTGCGAAACCTCTGAAGGGTGGACACATCTAAGGAGAGGGAGTAGGAACCCCTTTTTGTACAAGACATCTACCATAATTGAGAATTTGGTAGCTCTGAACCTCGTCTTTCTTATTTCTCACTTTGACTCTGGTAGGTCTCCCTCTTTAATGTATCTGATAATAGAATCCATCCATGAGGATCGCATATTCAAATTAAGGCAATGTTTGTCAACCTCCTCTTCTTCTAAGGTCGGCTTGAGCAGAATATCAACTGGTATTGTTCTTATAATGTATGTCCTTATTACTGAGGCTAACCTTGCTAGTGCATCGGCTCGACTGTTGTCTTACCGAGGTATCCTCTCTAACTTCACTTCCTTAAAGATTTCTAGCCTCATCTCATCCTCTTCAGGTATTTGGCCATCCTTTCATCTTTGGCCTCATACAATCCTAATACTTGGTTAATAAGCAACCTTAAGTCATTGTGGACTATGAGTTGGCTAACACTAAAAGCTTTTACCAAGGACAGACCTTGTATTAATGCCTCATACTCTGACTCGTTGTTAAAAGCTTTGAAGTTGAACCTGAATGTATATTCAATATCAGTACCATCTGGTGCTGACAATATTCGCCCCACTCCACTTCCACTTTCACAAGACGACCCATCAACGAAGAGATTCCAAACAGCTTCATCTGAAGAGAAGTTTCCCTCCGATAAGGTCCATTTCCTGAAGAGGTACCTGTCTTCCTCATTCTTAACCATTATTTTTCTGGCTTTTCTTGACTCAACCTCGTCCGGATCTTAGAAGATGATTCTATCTGGTTCATTTGTAACCTTTTGACTATCTTCAATCTCAACCTCTTCCCAGGCAAACTCTGCTACAAAGTCTGCAAGTGCCTGCCCCTTGATGGAAACCCTAGGTTGATAAACAATGTCATAGTCCCCTAACTCAATGGCCTAGGTCATCAGCCTGCCTAACTTCTCGAGCTTATGGAGGACCTCTCTGAGTGGGGAATTAATCAGGATGATCATAGAGTGGTCTTGGAAGTATAGCTTTATTTTCCTAGAAGCGTGTATAAAAGCATAGGCTAATTTTTCCATTCTAGGTTACTTTTGTTTAGACCCTTGAAGAGATTTCTATTGAAGTATAGTGGCCTCTGCACTCCATCATCTTCTCTTACTATTGCAGCAGTAATGGCTGACTCAAAGACATCTAGATATACATATAACTTCTTCCCAAAAATGGCCCGAGATAGGAGTAGTGGGGATCCTAGGTAGGTATTGAGATCATTAAAATCTTTGTGGCATTCCTCATCCCATTGGAAGGCCTTTCTTTTCACTTTGAAATAACTCATGAGATGAACCTGTTAAGTGCAGAAACTCTTCTGATTAGCCTTTAAACGTCTTTTATGGTTTTAGGTGTCTTCATTTATAGAAAGGCCTTGATCTTCTCAGGCTTAGCCTCTATTTCCCTCTGATTGATAATGAATCCCAGAAACTTTCCTACTCCTACTCCGAAGACACATTTGGTCAGGTTAATCTTTATTCTATACTTTTCCATGGTGTCAAAAGTTATTTCAAGGTCGGCCACATGGGTGTCGGCCTTTAGACTCTTCGTCAGCATGTCATTCATATACACTTCCATAGACTTGCCTATCTGATCCTCGAACATCTTATTTACAAGGTGTTGGTAAGTAGCCCCTACATTCTTCAGCCCAAAGGGAATGACCTTATAGCAATAGGTCTTCTTGTCTGTGATGAATGCTTTCTTCTCTGAGTCTTCCACATTCATGAAGATCTGATTATACCCGGAATATGCATCCATAAAGCTCATGAGATCATGTTGTGATGTGGCATCCACCATCTGATCGATACGGCATAGGGGAAACTTCCTTTTGGGAAAGACTTGTTCAAATCAGTAGAGTCTACGCACATCTTCCATCTCCCATTTGTTTTTGGCACAATGACAGCGTTAGATAACCACTCAGGGTATATGACCTCTCTTATGAACTTGGCCTCTTTGAGATTTTTGACCTCTTCTCTGATGACATCATACTTCTCTCTTGAGCATACTTTTTTTCTCTACTTAATGGCCTTGATGTCATCTGTAACATTGAGTTTGTGGCACTTAATCTCAGGGTCAATACCTGGCATGTCTGCATGGCTCCAGGCAAAGACACTTTATCTCTTCCTTATGATCTTCACCAGCTCTTCATTGATCTCCCGTATTAGGTATCTTTTGACTTGGATGGTTTTTTAGGGGTCGTCCTCATTGAGGACGATGGATTCTAACTCTTCTTCGGAGTCTCCCTTCTTGATCATTGTTTCATCTGTAAGATCAAGTGTATCGATATTGTACGTGGTTATTTTCCTCTTATGAGCCTCTCTCTCTTTCATAGAGTTGAAGTAGAATTCCCGTGTCGATGTTTAGTCACCTTGCACTTCCCCTACCCCATATGAAGTTGGGAATTTTATCGTTTTGTGGACCGTTGAAGGAACGACCTTAAATTCCTTGAGGGCTACTCGTCCTATGATGAGGTTGTAAGATGAGAAGACATTTTCATCCATCACAAATAAATTAATTTTTCTGGTCAACCTCTTAGGCCATTTATCTCCCATTCTCACATCCATCTCATATATACCCAATGGATGAACCTTTTCACCACTAAAGCCGATCAAGGGATGATGATATGGTAAAAGCCTAGCTCTGCTGAGACCTGGGCTCTTAAAGCAGGGCTAGAATATAACGTCTGCAGAGCTGCCGCTATCAACGAGGATTCTCTGAACTTCACACCCATGCACCCTTGTGATGATTACCAGCGAGTCATCGTAAGGACGAAAGATACCTTTGAAATCAAGTCATGAGAATCTAACTATGAGGGTATCCATATCTACCTTCTTTATCTTCTTGTCTTTTACTTTCGTAGATGCTAGGTTTATAACCTCAGCTTTAGTCACTACCTTAGCCTCTCCCACATGAGCCTTGCGATATGCTAACTCTGAGCCACCTCCTACCAGTCCTCCACAGATGGTGTTCACACCAAAAAATATCATACCGACCCACTTTACTGGGCCATTATCATCTTTAGGGAATCTTCCCGGCATCTGTTATTTCTTTTCTTTTTAGGGTCGTATCTTGCTTCCTTAGAAGCTCTACCATCCACATACTTCCTGAGCTTTCCAGACTTCAACATCTTCTCAATCTCATCCTTCAAGGTGAAACACTTATCGGTCAGATGGCCGTAATCTTAGTGGAATTCGCACCATAGGTTTTTATTCCCCTTATGTGGAGGAGCCTTCAGCTTCTTTGGCCATCTTAGGGGTCTATCATTATTCATTTCATTGAGGATGTGCTCGCAGCTCACAGTTAGGGAGTATAGTGTGAAAACTTATCGTCTGTAGCCCTTTTTTCCCTATGCTTCTTCCTCTGAAATTTCCCACTGCTACTTCCATTTTCATCCTCATACTTTGCAGCCATTTCTTCTTCCACGTTCATGACCTTTCCAACCGACGTTAATAGCTCAGCCATAGACTTAGGAGAGTATTCAGTAAGCTTCCAAAGTAGATTTCCCTTCTTAAGTCCTCTAATGAGGTTGTTATGGATATGCTCTCTTCGTAATCTTCAACCTCCAATTTTTCCTTGTTGAACCTTGCAATGTAGTCTATAAGGCTTTCATTCTTGCCTTAATTTACATAGAGTATATGGGTTATCTTCTTCTAAGGTCTTACCCCAAAACAGACGTTGTGTATAAACCGCTCGGCCAAACCCTTAAAGTTCTCAACAGAATTTTTAGGAAGAGTAGTGAACCAAATATGTGCAGCTTACATTAAAGTACTTGAGAACGCTCAACACCTCATCTCATCGGGGATTGAATAAATGTCTACTGTAGACTGATACATCTCAATGTGATGCACTGGGTTGGTACTACCATCGTACTTGGGAGACACCATCGATGGTTTAAATTTAGCAGTGGTTGGAAATTCAACAATCATTGCCACAAATGGGGAACCCTCTGAGAATCCCCTTTGTAGTGGGTCTCAGTTTTTTATGAGATTCCATATCTTCTCTTCTAGCCATTGAATGGAGTCGTTCCATGGTTTAGAAATGTCGGCCTGGGCGAGGTTATCCCCAGCTACCTCCAAGGGGTGGACCGAGGGTTCTCGAGCTACTGCATAATGTCGAATGTTGACCTCCTAGCCATAATCTTTGTCATGTTGGGGTCGGCCATGATGAGGTCGATGTTGACAACCTTCCCTTTGTGATCCAACTACACTTCTTGACCTGGATAACCTCTGCCTTAGATCATTAACTGGGTTGAGCCTTTCAAAGGCCTACCCTCTACTTAAGCGATCAAAAGCAGACCCTCTTTGTTTTGCATCCCCATCTCGTCTTTCATATTGACCTCGGCTCTGCTATATAGGGCGTACAATGTTGTTTAAGACCTCATATGGCTCCCAACAGTCTGTCGGAGCATCTTCCACCTTAATATCATCGTACTTATCATCAGGGCAGGGGTTTCCTTGCCTCCCTAGACATAAATGCCTTGGTTCAGTAACAACCCTCCTCCGTTGAGGAGTAGGTTGGTCTTTTTGCGGTGCCTGGGGTAGTCCCCTGGCTTAAGGATGAAGTAGAATAGCTATAGTAGTAATCATCTCCGGTGAGACCCCAACGGGGTGGTGCCTGGTTAAAACTAGGTAGTGCATCACTTACTGGGTTGCAGCCAAGGACTTCAAGGTTGGTGCCATCTCGGACTGGGGTGGTGCCTGGTTAAAACTGGGTCCTCCAACACTGGATAGTGCAGGAGGTGGTGGTAACTCCGGTTCCATATGGTAAGACTAGATATCTTATAATAAAAATATTAGAGATGTTGATACCTTAAAGTACCTCTTTCAATGGTGACACAGATTCACACATAGGGTGAGACTTGGTTCACCACTAGAGTCTCCGATGGGGTTAAGCAGCAAAAAGGAAGAGATGAATCTTCTAGTTCCCATAGACGGTGCCAAAATGATGATGCTGGAAACAACACCACCAGATGAGGTGTTGACAAGATCAAGCTAGCAATAACAATGGCAGCACAAGAGTGTATATATAGTAGAAGGAGGTGAGTAGAATACGATGAACACTTGTATGTAGGTGGTTCGACCAATTTGGCCTACGTCCACTGTGAGTGTGTGTGTAATATCACTAGATGAAGGCACTAATATCCATAGATAAAATCTCTCAAGCTTTCTCTCTCTACTGTGTAAACTAACAAAGTTTCAGCTAGGGTTACAATTATGGATCCCTTTACAAGGTAAAGGATGACCTCTATATATATAGTGCTAGAGGGGTGTAATGTACCCCCAAGCATGAAATGAGAATGTTCATGAGGATCGAACTACTATGAGAATGACACATGGATGATCTTATGTAGATAATGATGACCTCAATATTCCCTCACGTGTTGGGAATGATTCACTTATAATTGATTTGTCCACGTGTTCCAATCCTTACATGTTCTTGTAAATGCTCGACTTTATGTCCTTGACTAGTGCAACCTCTTCCTGGACGAGTACGAGGTTGGTGACGTTCGACAGTGTTGCTTTGCCTTTTCTCTAACTGTGATGGCCTTGGCCAGGAGGGATGGTCGAGGTTAAGTATAAGGTAGCTGTAACGTCAGCTAAAGTCGATGATGACATTGGCAGTAGATTGAGCCCGTGAGACTCTACTGACCTCAATCGATGAAGAGTAGAGGTTGTTTTATGATGGGTTCAACCTTGTGGGAGACAACCTTGCTGACGATTGTCATAAGGTCCTTGTCATATCGGCTTTGATACAGGCCGAGGTTGTTGACTTAGAGTATAAGGGTTCACTTTGGGCATATCAAGTAGAGATGCTTAATTAAATTATAAGAAAAGTAATGGATATATGCATCCCATTCTTTCTAACTTTGAAGAAGGAGTTCATCTGGAAAGAGGAGTGTGAACAAGCCTTCCAAGACTTAAAATCTTACATGACAAATGTCTCGCTCCTATCAAAGCCAATTCTTAGAGAAAAATTATGACTTTACCTCACCGTTTCTGCAACGACGATAAGTTTAGTCATAATATGAGATGATGAAGGGGTTCATTGCCGAATATACTATGTGATAACAGTGTTGCAAGAAGTAAAATCAGGATACTCAATGTTTGAGTAGGTAGCCTTTGCACTGGTCGTGGCAGCCATAAAGTTAAGGCCGTACTACCATGCCAATACCATTTTCGTCCCAACTGACTACCCACTCAGGAAAGTCCTCCACGCGACCAAGGTCTTTAGAGGATTGATGAATTGGTCAGTAGATCTCAGGGAGTTCGACCAACACTATAAGTTGTGATTCGCAATCATGGGAAAAGTCATCTACGATTTCATCGCATAATGTACCACACTGAGAGGGAGAGTAACCCGCAACAAATCAGTGAAGGAAAGAAGATATGGGTAGTCTATGTGGATGGATCCCCTAATAAATAGGATTTTAGATCAAGGGTGATAGTGGATACACCCGAAGTGACTTGCATGGAGTACGCTCTAATGTTCAACTTCAAAGCATCCAATAACGACGCTAAATACGTAGCGTTAATCGTTGGGGAAAAATTCACGCTATCCCTCAAAGACAATCGAGTAAAGTTCTTTAGCGAATCTAATAGGTTATGGGTGACTATGAGGCCAAAGGTAAGAACATGATGGCCTACTTGAAAAAGTTCCAAGAAGTAGTAGTACAGTTTGTGAGATTATCCATCCAACAATTCCAAGGGAGGATAATGATACGTTACGAGTATTTTATATTTGCGCCCTTTATCTTTATGTATTCTAGCACTTTTATGGTCCTTAACTCCTATATTTATGCTTATTAACTTGAAAATCTCAAATTTTGTCATATATATATTTTGTAGGAGTTGATTGTGCTTTTATAGGTATTGGAACGCTAAAAGTGAGGTTCAGTTTCATTTAGGAGAAGTTCCATCATCGGACGCTACATCAAGGGCATTTTATACATTTAACATTTCATCTTTGGCTCATAGAATTTCCAAGGATGCATAGTTCATTGAGTTAGTGTTGCGTGGCCACAAAACACATGTCGTTTGGAGTTCGAATGACGAAGTTATGGCCGATTTTAGTTTGAAGCTTTCCTCTCATGTGAAGAAAAAGAACACCATAAAATAGAGTAGCGGTCAACCGGCCCTGGACCCCTGCTAGACCTCATTTTCCCATTTTGACTTAGTTCGAAGACAATGTGCCTTTAAGTAAGGGACCGGTCTACCGACCCCAAGGCCGCGGTCGACCGGTAGTAGCAGTTACCCGAAAATTTCCATTTTCTATTTCTTTTTCCTTTTTCTTTATTTCTTTTGTAACTTACTATATAAATCAAATTTGGTATGTTTTAGTAGATATCTTGTAATAATAGATCATTTTTCTTAGTTAGGGTTAGGGAAGTTAGGGTTTGGAGAGTTTTGAATGTGCCATTTTCTCCCTTCACTAGTTTTCTCGTATAAAAGGGTTTGCGCATCGCGGTTGTGTAGAACACTATTCATTGTCTCTTACATCAATCAAAAACTCCATTGTTTGTATTTCATTAATGCTTGATTTATATTTACAATTTTTCTAGTGTAGATTTAATGCTTTCCATTTATTTCATGGTGAGATAATTATTTGTGGTGTTAATTTAATTAGTTGCTTTAATTAATTAGTTAATTTAATTTACATAATTCATTATGCGTAGTGGCTAGTGTAAATTACGGTGCGATTAATGGAACTCACCTACGGTTGATGTGTTGCTTTGCTTTGGTTATGGAGCTTATATATTTAATTCTATTTGGTTGTCCTAGTTATTACGCCTAGGAGATTTAACGAGGTATATCATGTATGCCCCGTATTTACGATCTTGCGTGCATATTTTTGGGGTTTTTGTTGACACAAAAATCAAAGTAAGTTGTTATGCGAATTTAGGGGTGTGACAACTCTAGATTTAATTAACTGTCGAAATGAGATCTAGTCTTACTAAATCCGTAGTCCCATTTAACCATTTATACGTGTTAACTCAATATGAGGGATATTAGTCACATCCTATAATTTTTATTCACTTTGGTAAGTTAGTTTAATATTCCCATGCCTAGATTAATCTTTTCCTTTTGTTAACGTTTCCTTTATGTTCAAATTACCTTTTACACTTTTATTGAGAAGTAATAATTCGATTACAATCTAGCAACATTCCCTGTGGATTTTCGATACCCAGACTTGGCCGCTATACTCCCTTTTGAGTGTAGTCATAATTTTAGCTTTTTTTTATAGAGTTAGTGAGCCGAATCATGTAAAACGATCGGCGTCGGTGACGTGACACCGCAACAAAACCCAGTCTATCAAATGGCGTCGTTTTCGGGGAGTATTTTATTTTAGTTTGTAATTGTGTTATTATTTTGAAGTATTTTTTTTCTTTTGTGTTTGTATTGTTTGTTTTAACCTTTTTTGCAGGATAACACATTTGAGCGCTAAGAAACTTGGATTCTCGTCCCTTCACCTTCCTTATCAGATTCTCCATCTACAAACAATTCGGTAACCATGTCCTATTTTATAGATTTGTAGGTAATTCTAATGTTTCATTTGGGATATTTTCTCGAATATGGCCCTGCGAATGTTTCATTTGGGATCTGTTCTTTAATCTTAAGCCATTAGAATTACCGGTGAATTCCTAGCAGTTGGTAGAAATTATTGAAACTTTTAAACCTTTTTCTGATGAGGACTCTTTGAAGATCTTGTTTTCCATGTTGTATGATATCCCCATGTGTGTACCATCTCCCATTCCAATTGAAAAACCTTTGGCAAATGAGTCGATTTTTCTTGGACCTTAAGTGTGTCTTTCCCCCTTATTATGCAAATCCCCCATCGTTCGTCCAAAATTTCAAATTGGCGATGGTTCACTTTTTCCACCTCCCACACGCCTTCTGTTGTTCAAACGGAATTCATATCTTCCGGGTGGCATGTTGTAAATAATAGGTTGTATATAGTTAGCTTTTCATTTTTTCTTTCTTTTGTTTTTTCTTTCCTTTTTATTGAGTCTAGTGTAATTAGTTAAGCCTTGCTTTTCATTATACTCGGTACTAACTTGTTTTTATACATTATTTGGACTCATACTTTTCCGGGATCACTCCATTTTTGGGTAATATCATTATTTTCCTCTCTTTATGTTGTGTTCTTAATGGACGTATTGAGGACAATGCAACATTTAAGTTAGGGGGTATGTGATATTCTATCCATTTCTTTATTTTGGTCCATTGATTTTATCACATGTTAGTTACTAAGTATGCCTTTCATGTAAAAATTGAAAATTAAAAAAATATTTTTTTTACTTTTTCTCCTTTGTTGGCCAGTTTTCCTTTGTTTTCGATGATAAATTTCAGTAATTGCCCGATCTAATAGAGAACTCAATGATGCATGTTCCCGATTTTAAAAGTTATTAGACTTTAGTCCTCAAATCATTGATATTATGAATAACTTCATGAATTAAACCTTATCCCATTAGCACATGCGATTTTCTTATTTTTTTGACTTGGTTTAAGATTTTCTTAACTCGGTCATCTTTTGTTTCATTATATATACTTACACCAAGCAAGCTTTGTAACTTTCGTCGTTTGTGAGTGTGTATACTATTCTTTCCTCTTTGGAAACATTGAATTCGTCGGTAATCTCGCTATTCTTTCATTGATCGTTCATTACTTGAGTTTATATCTTGAAATGTGTTACTTGAGCATGATTTTCATATATTGTTTTGACTCGAGAATTGCGTAAACTTTATGAAATGATCATAGGCAATCTTTGTTATATCACTCAGATCGACCTTGACTTCACCTTATATATTTCCCTAGTCAACCCCTTTGAGCCTAAATATATCCTTTCTATTCATCATCCAAAATCTCATAACCAACTCCAAATTGGAGTTATAAAACATACACATTACTTTCCTTACATTTTTTTGGAACGATACTTGGGATTGAATGATGTTATTGTCTCGTGGTTGCAATTTCAGCCTGTGAGAGTGTGAAAAGTAAAGAAAAGAAAGAAATGAAAAAGAGACAAAAAAGATAAAGAAGAAAACAAAAGAAAATGTGAGAAAAAGAAGAAAAGAAAAGAAAAGAGAAAGTTGTATATGATGTGAATAGTGTTCAATAAGCTTTGATTAGTCTCCATTTCATATTTAATGTTTGATTATGAAACTTATATTCCAATTTTGAAATTTCCCACATTTTCCATTATCCGGAGTTTTCATCTCCAAACACGTTGAATCTCTACATATACCCTTTCTTTTGTACCCTTAAACACAAACCTACATACAACCCTATAAAGTCTTATGTGTTCCTATGGTGATTCAATTTAAATGTTTAAATAGTTTCGATAATTTGTGAAAATACATTTCGTCTCTTTTAATGTCTGATATCTTTCATTGCGATTACAGTTTTTAATTTCCTACATGGCTTTCTTCATTTATGGCATGTGAGTGTCCTAGTTTCCATTTACATTTACTCTCTATGACCGCATGTTCCATGTGTTACCTCCCTATTTCGAGTGAATTCATTTGTTGCATGGAATGCCCGTGAGGATTGAATATATGAATTCTTTTATGTTTATTCAATTTATATAAGGTTTTGCCAAATCATAATTTGCATGTTCTCTCTCCTCTCCCACATTTTAAGGTTTAAATTCTATGAAGTTTGTTCTATAATGTTAATAACAATGGAATTTTGAGTGAATTCATTCACATTACTAATAACGAGTTTGAAATATTTTTCATTATTGTTTAATTTATCTCATGTTGATTAGGAATATTTTGAGGAAACCATATGATGTTTGTGGGTTTCAACCCTGAAAACCCTCACTAGATGACACTCATCCACTAGGGTAACCTAGGGGTTTAACAGATTATTGCGTACGCTAAATGCAATCGTGTTCCCTACAAAAGTGTAATTTATAGTTTCGATGCATATTTACATTTTATGCCGCCCTCTGTGGACTGGTTTGGTCTCTTTCATCACTATAGACTAGCAATGTCTTAGTTAAGGGGTGTGATACGTCATGAATATTGTATATTTTTACCCTTTATCTTTATGAATTCTAGCACTTTAACGGTCCACAATGACAATATTTATTCTCGTTAACCATACAACCTCAAATTTGGACATATATATGTTTTGCAGGTATTGTAACGCTAAAAGTGAGATTCGATTGCATTTCAGAGAAGTTCTATCATTAGATGCTGCTTCAAATTTCCACGGATGCATAGTTCATTGAGTTAGTGTCACGTGTCCATAAACGACACGTCGTTTGGAGTTCGAATGAGGAAGTTAAGGCCGATTCCATTTTCAAGCTTTCCTCCCATGTGAAGAAAAAGAACACCAGAAAACAGAGTACCGGTCGACTGGCCCTGGACCCCCGGTCGATGCTGTTTTCCCATTTTCCCTTGGTTCAAAGACAGTGGGCTTTTAATTAAGGGACCGATCGACCGGCCCCCTGATCGCGATTGACCACTACCAACAGTTACCCGACAATTTCCCTTTTTTATTTCTTTTTCCTTTAGCTTTATTTCTTTGGTAACTTACTATATAAACCAAATTTAGTTTGTTTTAGTAGATATCTTATAATAAGAGATCATTTTTCTTAGTTAGGTTTAGGGAAGTTAAGGTTTGGAGAGTTTCGAGTGTGCCATTTTCTCCCTCCAAAGGTTTGCTCGTATAGAAGGGTTTTGCCCGTCGCAATTATGTAGAACAATATTCATTGTCTCTTCCATCAAGACAAAACTCCCTTGTTTGTATTTCTTTAATTCCTGCTTTATATTTACAAGCTTTCTAGTATAGATTTAATGCTTTCCATTTATTTCATGCTTAGATAATTATTTGTAGTGTTAATTTAATTAGTTGCCTTAATTAATTAGTTAGTTTAATTTATGTATTTCATTATGCTTAGTGGCTAGTGTAAATTAGGGTGCGATTAATGAAACTGACCTAGGGTTGATGTGTTGCTTTGATTTGGTGATGGATTTTATGCATTTAATGTGATTGGGTTGTCCTAGTTATTAAGCCCATGAGATTTAATCGGGTATATCACGTATGCCGCATATTTATGACCTTGCGTGCATAATTTCCGAGGTAATTGGTGGCGCCAAAACCATAGTAGGCTATTATGCGAATTTTGGGATGTGACAACTCTAGATTTAATTAACTGTCGAAATGAGATCCAGTCTTAGAAAATTCATAGTCCCATGTAACCATTTATATGCATTAACTCAATGTGTCGCATCCTATAGTTTTTATTTGCTTTGTTATATCAGTTTAATATTCCCAAGCCCAGATTAATATTTTCCTTTTGTTATCTTTTTCTTTTTGTTAAAATTACCTTTTACACTTTTGTTGAGGAGTAATAATTTGATTACAATCTAGCAACATTCCCTGTGGATTTTCGATACTCGGACTTGGCCGTTATACTCCCTTTTTTTAGTGTAGTCATAAGTTTAGGTTTTTGAATAGAGTTGGTGAGCCGAATAAAATAAAACGATCGGCGTCGGTAATGCGACACCTCGTCAAAACCCAGTCTATCAAATGGCACCGTTGTCGGGGAGTGTTTTGTTTTAGTTTGTAATTGTGTTATTATTTTGTACTATTTTTTCTTTTGTATTTGTATTCTTTGTTTTAACCTTTTTTGCAGGATAACACTTTTGAGCACTAAGAAACTTGAATTCTCGACCGCACAACTCATCTTTGTGGATTTTCTATACCTGGACTTGACCGTTATACTCCCTTAAAAGAGTGTAGTCAAAAGTTTACCTTTTTTGTATTGAGGAGGCAAACTTCCCCCCTCGATCAGATAACACCAAAGTCGACCACCTAGCTAGGTTGGCATCAATGGACCAAGGGAATGCCCCCGTGGAAATCTTGCACCGACCTAGTATTCATATTGAGGAAGAAAAAGCAGTCAATGTTATAAAATAGGGACCTAGATGGATGGATAAATACGTCCATTTCATAAAAGAAGGTATCCTTACAAAAGATCAATTGAAGTCATGGATGGTGCGAGTCAAGGTGAATAAGTACCTACAGTACGAAGGTGTTTTGTATCGAATGGGTTATGCCTGACCCATCCTCCGCTGCATTCATCCGATGGATGTAACGACGGTCCTAGAAAGACTACAAGAAGGTTCTTGTAGAGGACACCTTGGCAGGAGAAGATTGGCCCAGAGAGCCCTAACATAGGGTTACTACTAACCAATGATGAGCAAGGATTATGGGTACTACATTAAAATGTGCAACAGATGCCAAAGAATTGCGAACGAGATATGTCAAACACCTAGAAGTGTTTAGATAAAATCCCAAATAGATGGTTTTTAATTACAATTCTCGATAAAATTGATCTTATATGCTTATATGTCTTTATTTTAGTTCAAATGCCTCTTGCGGAGTTAAAATCTTTATTTCAAGACAAATGTGGCAGCGAAATGCTTAAAAAGAGTCAAAACCCAAATTTTCGTACCAATTACCCTGTCCCCTAACAGAGTCTGAAACCCTTAGTCTGTCCTAAAATTGTCCCATGTGTGTGTGGTGTTATTTTTTTTATATTTTTATATTTTTCAAATCAATTTTATTATTTTATTTAGTGTTTTATGCGTGAGTATGTTTGTGTCATTTTTATTTAATTTTATTTTATTTTAGGGTCTTTATATTTTGTATTTTGTGTAAATATTATACACTACGTGTGTGCTATTATGTCTGTGTCTGTAAATATTATATGTGTGAGTTTATTTTTATTTAGCTTAAAGTTTTTATTATTAGTTTAGTTTTATTAATATTTTATTATATATTCTATTTTTATTATGTTACGTTTATTAGTATTATTTTATTTTAGTCTTTAGATTAGGAATTTAATTTTCTAATTTTAATAGATTTTATATTTTCTTTAGTTAGCATTTTAAATTTTACTTTTTTATTAGTATTTTAATAGAATTTATTTTTTAGTTTTAGTTTTCTTTTTAGTTGAGTCTTAGGAAGTTTTGTTTTTATTTTTAATTAAGTGTACATATTAACCCCCCCCCCCCCCTCAATACTCTACACCTCACTGCACCCTAACAACCTTACCTTTTTCCCTACACCATCCACACATTATCTCTCCTTTGTCTTTCCACCATAACCAAAACTCAACCAAGAATAAACATTCATTTCATATCCCAAACCAATACTCATCAACCCAACACCAAAAAACTCCATATGTATTTACCTGTTCGAACCCGCTATCCGCCTAAAACCACTACTCCTAAATTGAACTATACATGTTACCCATTATCCAACTCGATCCGATTTAACCCACGAACCCATTTAACCAACCCGAACCCATCTTCAAAGACCTTTTACCTATTGGACTATACCCACATCAAACCCTACATCAACTCCCGAACCCCTAGACAACATCCAAAATCCATACAATCCGGCCTCATACCTCCATATCTGACCTCCACAAACCCAATCCTAAACCTGAAAAAACTCCAAACCCATTTCCGATCTACACTTATACCCAAGCCTACCACCTGAAATAACTACCTGCAACCAATCATTCCAAAATCCATTTAAACCCGAAGACTCATGACCCATTCTACACATAAATAACCCAGACCATCTTACCCATTATGTTAAAATCCCATTTTTAAGAAAAAATAAAGTAAAAGACACATGTGTTAAAATCTTTACCCATTTTTCCATAATACCCTCCATACACCACACACCCCCACTTCCTAAATGCACACTTATCAATACCTTATGTACCCTCACCTTTATTAAAGAAAATACCTATTTTAACTTTTAAAATTTCCTCATGCCCAAATTAACCCTTAACTAACATCGTTGGAAGGAAAAATTTCTAGAGAATTTTTTTATCAATTTAGTGAGAGAAAAGAGTGACAAAAAATGATAGCATCAAAAGAGATGTTGTGTTATATATTGATTAATTAATTCTCTTATGTCATACTCATATGAATTAAATTGTTTATTTTATATCTTAGAATTCCATTATGGAGGGCTAATTTCCCTTGATACGCCCAAGTATAACCTCGTCCTATCACGAGACTTGCTCGGCCAGGCTGATCTTACAAAGCACAATTTCTATGAGGAATCTAACACCAGTGAGCACAACCTAGACAATCTTCTCCGGTCGAGACTCTCCGACAGCCCTGTCCACTTGCTTATTTCATATCATCTGTCATCCCAAGCAGTTGAGATCTCATTGGTTTTTCTACAATCTCATCTCGGCTTATCGCTTGACCAGTCGAGACTACACTTCTCCAATGATCGAACTCGGGCCAATTGAGACCGCATTAGATGACATCTCCACCACATGTTATGCAAGACTTCAACATAATCAGTCAACGTGGACAAATAGTTGTAATCGAATCGCATGTGCACATGGGGGAATATTTACTTCATCATGATCTACATGAGCTAGTGATAGGTGGCCTAACCTCATTAGATAATATATACCATACTTGCTTATTACATTCTTAGAGGGTACATGAAAACACCCAGACACTATATAAGCTTGTCTTCTTCAACAACGTAAATGATCGATCATTAAAACCTTAGCCAGAACCCTGTTGAAATCACCGTAGAGAGAGAAATTTGAGTGAATTGTATCACTAGGATATTATAGCTCATTTTCTTAGTGAAGTTAACACACCCATGAATAGTGGATTAGGACAGATGGTTGAACCACTTATTTTATAGTCTTTCTTTCCATTGCCTCACCTTGTTCTTTACTTATATATCAGAGTTCCACCAATGTTGCACCTTTAAGGCTATCCTGGATTGAGCTCTACTACATAACTGGGTGGTACCATAACTGGTATCACTTGGGACCGTATGTGGGAATAAAGATCATCATCTTCTTCCCCTTATTACAGCTTGCTCCTCATCGGATTCTTTGATGGTGATACAACCCCATATTTTCCTGGGCTTGAATCACCCTTGAAAGAGCTCTGGTTTGAGTTTCCCAAGATTTTTACCAGTTCTTTTATATCTTCCAGTGCACGTATTATTCTTTTCATTCACCGAATTCAATGGTTTCATATTTTCCACCAGGTGTGGCCCCAGTTCCAGGCAAGCGCCACCTCAGCCAGAAATGGCTCAGGTCATAGTGGCGTTGCGATCGCTAGAAGCCAGCTAAATTAAAATGTGGGAGAAACTAACTATTTTCATCCAGAACATATTGACTAAGCCCACTAGTGCGGGAGCGGAGATGATAACTAGGGCCGCTAGGGAGGATGGCAATCTGGTAATAGGGGAACCACCCCGACCCCACATAAATAGGAAGTTCAAAAGTAAAGACGTAGGGATGTAGCCGACCCTAGGTGATTACTCCTAGGGAGGTATGACCAAGATTTTCAAAAATGCCCATGTAATGATGATGTAAAATATTGGGAACCCTATGAGAATTTTGAGGATAATGTGCATCCAGTTCAAGTTAGTAGGGGAAACAGTGTCATGACGATTCGAGAAGGTCAACCTCGTGGCTTAGTCCTTGATCGACTCAGTAGAAGTTTTGCTTTTGATAAACTCGGCCTGATGAGTGATTTGAGAGACCGACTCTACAGGTCTCGGAGTATGGCTGGTTCTTGAAGTAATGGAGAATGTGCTAGCCGTCGGCCCCCATATGGTTGAGATGAGGAACAAAGAGAAGTCAATAGTCATCAAAGTAAGGCTAGCAGAGAGCCAGTATAATGGTCGGTTGATCGACAGAGAAGGGGCCGATGATAATGTCATTGTGGTTGAGGTAGATGTTGAAACTACAACTGATAATCCACGAGACAATTCTGTTTAGAGGCTTGAAGATAAGATTGACGACATTTTGAAGAGACTATAACCACTATAGAAGGGTTATATGGTAGGGTCACCATTCGTAACAAGAATAGTAAGACACCTAACCCCAGCCAAGTTCAAACCGCTTATGTTCACCCAAAATATGATGGAAGAACCAACCCAGTCCACAATGTGGAAATATATCAATCGGTTGTAGACATAATTTCAGTCTCTGATGAGATGAGGTCCCGAGCTTTCTCCAACACCCTTACAGGTGCTGAGCATTTTTGGTATACCTCTCTTCCAAAGAATTCAATTGAGAATTTCAAGTAACGAGCCGAGAGGTTCATCCACAACTTTTGTTTTGAAGTAAAGCCCCAAAAGAAAACAACCCACTTGTTGTAAGTTAAAAAAGTAAAAAAAATTAGTCTCTAAGAGACTACATAGCCCTGTATAATAAAAAAAAAATGGAAGTGGAAGACTATGATGAAAGTATTGCAATGCCCACCCTTATGGGTGGATTGTAGAAGGGAAATCTCCTATAGAAGATAACCTAGGATCCTCTAAAGAGCATGGTAGAACTTTTGGCAACAGAGGGGAGAGTCATGAAAGCGTAGTAGGACAGGGACAAAGGAGAGGATGAAAAGGGAGCAAGTGGGAGTAAGTCCCAGAAGTTCAAAGAAAATGGTGGTAAAACAAGGTCAGTAAATGAAAGTTCATTGACTATACTCCATTGATATCCACTCTAGAGATGATCTCGAGTGAAATAAAAAATGACCTATCCTTGAGATGCCTGGAAAAGCTTAAATCCCCTCCTTACAAGAAGAACAAAAGAAAGTGGTGCGAGTTCCACCAGGATCATGGCCACACCACTGACAAGTGTTTCTCACTCGGAGATGAGATAGAAAAAATGCCAAAATAGGGGAAACATAAGAAATATGTCAATAAGAGTGGTGTAAGAGATAGCCTAGAGATAGCCGAAGGAGATGAGATGACAAGTGTAAATGGGATGATCTAGTAAACAAGGATGATAATGCCTCGAATGATGATGAGGCCGTCCCAGACCTCCCACCAAAAGTTCAAGTGCTTAAAGGCCGACTTCATTCGATTTATCATGGAATAAAGATGATATACGACAATTTGGCAGGTAGACTAGAAGGCCCATATGGATGAGGTTAAGGCACTTCCAAAAAATGAGGTGGTAAACTCGATTGCCGTTGATTCAAAGATGAGTAAGAGACAGAAAGTTGACACGAACACCTTGGTAATAGGCTTCTCAAGGTTGGACTTTATGGGGATCCAAGACCTTCATGACGAACCTCTGGTGATCACAACGAGAGTGCATGGGTACGAGGTTCCTAGAATATTAGTGGATGATGGGAGCTCGACTGATGTGATGTTCTGGGAGTGGTTCAATGGGCTAGGACTAAGAAAGAAGAGACTAATTTTATATCATCAGGATTTAATTGCCTTTAGGAGAGAAAAATTCTATCCTGTTCGGATTTTTGAGATGGATGTCTGTATGGAGGATACCTGACCGAGGTGTCTCATAAAGAAGATAAATTTCTTTATAATGGATGAGAATATTTACTCAGCCTACAACATCATAGTGTGATGAGTAGCCCTCAAAGAATTTGAGGTAGTCCCCTTTACCATTCACCAAATGATAAAATTCCCAACTCCTTATGGGGTAGGGGAAGTTCACGGCGATCAGGGGGAGGCACGAGAATGCTACTTCAACTCTGTTGAGGAAAGATAAGCTCATAAGAGACCCACCACCACTTACAACATTAACACTCTCGATCCGAGGGACGAGACAAAACTAAAAAAGGGAGAGGCCGTTGAGGAGGTAGAATCCATAGTCCTCAACCCTGAAAATAGAAATCAAGGAAGAGTCGATCAAACTGCTGAGGGAGAGACAAAGTATTTTTGCATGGATTCATGAGGACATGTCGAGAATTGACTCGAATATCCTTTGACATAAATTGTATGTAGATGAAGGAGTCAATCCAGTCATATAGAGTTGGAGGATCTATTCAAGGGAGAAATATGAAGTCATAAGAGATGAACTGAAGAAGCTAGAGAAGCTAGAGAAGGTAGAGTTCATCAGGGAGGTCATCCACCCGAAATGGATGGCTAATGCAGTCATTGTGCCTAAGCCTATGGAAAGTGGAGGATGTGTGTAGACTTCACTAATTTGAACAAAGCTTGTCTAAAAGACAACTTACCCTATTGAGAATTGATCAGATAGTTGATGCCATGGCTGGGTATGAATTTATGAGTCTTATGGATGCCTACTCAAGTAATAACCAGATCTTCATGGACCCAGTTGATGTACAAAAAACCTCATTCATCATTGACAAGGTCACATATTGCTATAAGGCCATGCCCTTCAGCCTCAAGAATACCGGGGCAACGTATAAGTACCTATTGAATAAGATGTTTGAGGATTAAATAGACAATACCATGGAAGTATATGTTAATGACATGTTAACTAAAAGACTCAAGGCCGAGACGTATGAGGCTGACCTTGAGCGCACTTTCAATACAAAAGACGAGTATCAAATGAAGCCCAATCCCGCCAAGTGTGTGTTCGGGGTTGAAGCAGGAAAATTCTTAGGGTTCATCGTTAATCTATGAGGGATAGAAGCTAACCCCCCCCCCCCCCACCCCCACCCCACCCCCCCAAAATTAAAGCATTGGTGGAGATGAAGACTCTAAAAACCATAAAAAAAAATTAGAGGCTGATTAAACGACTTGTTGCGTTGAATAGGTTCATGTCAAGGGCTATAAAAAAATGTCTGGCCTTTTTCAAAGTGTTGAAAAAAGACTTAGAATGGAATGAGGAGTGTGAGAAATCCTTTCAAAAGTTGAAGTCTTAGGTTGACTCCCCACTTTTGTTATCCGTGGTTGTTCAAGGAAAAAAGCAATATATGTATTTGGTCGTATCTAAGTCAAAAATTAGCCCAACAATTGTACGAGATGACAATGGGGTGTAAAAGCTAGTCTAATTCAAAAGCAAGGCCCTTCAAGGGGCCGAGAAGAAGTAACCGAAGATAGAGAAGATGGATTATGCTTTGAATAATGAATATAGGAAAATGAAACCCTATTTCAAAGCTCACACGATGATCATCCTTACATACTCTCCTCTTAGACAGGTAATCCATAAACTAGAGAAATCGGGTAGGTTGATTGCATGTCGATAGAGTTGGGGGAATTTGAGATTGTCTATCAGCCGATAACAACCACTAAAGGGAAGAATTTAGTCAATTTTTTTGTCGAGTTCACTTGGGACGAGGCTGATACCGAAGAGTTTGTAGATCAAGTAAATGAGCTAATAAAAGGAAATGTAAGCCCGATTGAGGCTGAGACGAGTGTTGCCAGAACTGTGGTGGCTGAGAATGAAGAAGAGAAATTTATGTTAAAGAATGGAGGTATAGACGAGGACACTTTCTCACAAGAAGATAGTGTTTGGAGCCTACTCGTAGATGGATCTTCATACCAGATGGGAAGCAATTCCGTCTTGATAATGTCGGCCCCAGATGGAACTGACATCGAATACACTATAAGATGAAGTTTTAAGGCATCTAATAATAAATCAGAATATGAGGCTCTTCTGGCAGGACATTCCCTCGCCAAGGCATTAAATGTTGGGCAAATGATAGTTCATTGTGACTCCTGATTGGTGGTAAAACAGATCCTGGGAGTGTACGAGGAAAAATATGAGAGAAAGTCCAAGTACCTAGCAAGGATAAAAGTAATGCTGAAGAACTTCAGAGAGGTGAAGCTAAAAAGGATCCCTCGAATAGATAACAACTAAGTCGATGCCTTAGCAAGGTTAGTGTCTACGACCAAAATGGAGATTAGAAGGTCAATTCCAGTGGAGATCCTACATCGTCCAATCATTAAAGAGGAAGAAAATACAATGGAGTTCTGCCTAAACCGAAACCTGGGTTCATTTTAGATGGATCCTCTCATCCAATACATAAGGGATGGTGAGCTACCAGAGTCAAAAGTGGAGAAGAAGAAGCTAAGATACAACGTGACGAAGTTCTCAATCATAGGAGACATTTTGTCACTAAAAAATTTCTCCTCCCTTTACTGTGATGCATTCATCCGATAGAGGTCGAATATATACTAAAAGATACACATGAGGTCTTTTGTTCCAATCACACAGAATGCAGATCATTGTCAAAAATAAGGTCACTCAAGGGTACTGGCGACCGACCCTAGCCAAAGATGTGGCCAGCTATGTGAAGAGGTGTGACAAATGTCATAGAAATGCTAGCATCCCTCATTAACCTCATCAACTATTTGCATTTATTACTTCCCCTTGGCCATTTTTAGTTTTGGGGATTAACTTAGTAGTACCTTTGCCCAGAGAAACATGCAATTACAAATATCTTATTGCGATGATTGACTATTTCTCTAAATGGATTGAGGCAGAGGCCATGATAACTATCACTGAGACGAAGGCCTTCAAATTAATTTGGAGGAATATCATTTGTAGTTATGGTTTTCGCCACACCTTGATCTTAGCTAATGGCAAAAAGTTCAAGAATTCGTCTCTAGAGGCTTACTATAAGAGAGTTGGTATTAAACAGTTTTTCTCAACTCCAGGTCGACCTCAGGAAAATGGTCAGACGGAGATGATGAATTGAACTATCCTAAAAGGGATAAAAAATAAATGAGAAGAAGTTAAGGGACTTTGGATGAAAGAGTTACACACTATCCTGTGAGCATACAAGATGACGGAGAGAACGCCAATAGGGGAGACCCTTTCATGCTTGCCTATGGCTCAGAGGCAGTGATACATATCGAGATCGGCCTACTAAGTCACAAAGTTCAGACATACAACTCAAAAGAAAATGTAGAGAAATGAAGGTTAGATCGAGACCTCATTGAAGAAAGAAAATAGGATGCAGAGGTTAGGCAGGCTGCTTATCAGCAGAGGGCTGAAAAATTCTACAAAAAGAGAGTTAAGTCTAGGCCAATAGCCATCGAAGATCTGGTGTTAAATAAAGCCTGGCATAAGCCGAATAAGCTTCATGAAAACTGGCACAAACCCTACAGATTTACATAGGAAGTTGTTCCTAGAACTTATCATCTTGAAAACATGAAGGGAGAGCCATTCTCAACCCCTTGGAACACTTATCACTTAAAGAGATACTATCAATAAGATTTTGTATTTTTGTTTATATTACTATTGTATGAGAGACGTACTAAAAATTATGATGAATGAAAATCTCAAGTGTTTACTCATATCTTTGTTGTATGAATTAATGAAATTGCATGATACAAGTCGTCCTAAGCTATAAAACATCAATTATGTGGTGGAATAACATCAACTCACTCTCAATGAGACGAGAATCTAGACGGGGATCACCTCATCCATGGATTCTCAATAACACCAAAAAAGGGGGAAATGTGTGATAACATCACCAAGGTGGTGAAAAACACAAAGCAAATTTGAAAATCATTTAATTATGGTTCTTTTAAACATCATTAATTTGTTGGTATGAGTGTGATACTCCCTCGGCGAGACGGCAATATAAGATGGACGACACTTATCCATACACTCTCAAAATGACGAGAGGGGACTTGAGTAACACCATTAATTTGTTGCATTAAAATTTAAAAATAATCTGATTATGGTTCATTTAAACATCATTGATTTGTGTCATGAGAGTCAAACTCTCTTGGCCAGACGACAGTGTTGGACGAGACGACACTCGTTCATACACTCTCAAAATGACAAGAGGGGACTTGTAGTTAACATCATTAATTTGAGGCATTCAAATTTAAAAATTATTTAATTATGGTTACTTTAAACATCATTAATTTGGTAGTATGAGATTCAAACTCTCTCGACGAGACAACGACACTCATCCATACACTCTCAAAATGATGAGACGGGACTTGTAGTTAACACCATTAATTTGGTGCATTCAAATTTAAAAATCGTGTAATTATGGTTTATTTAAACATCATTATGTGTTGACCTCTAGCTTAGAAAATCATTAAGTTGGTTGAATTACTTCTCAATTTTGAAGATAATATATAAATAGTCAGACGGTTGCAAAGTTACTTAAAGTTGCAAGCACACACAACACAGTGAAAAGAATTGGAAGAAACAAAAGATGGAAATATTTATACTCAAGAACATTCAATAACATCAAATAAGAATACACTTTCAATTGTTCAAGAAAGAGTAAGTTAAGTTATCAAAAATGATAGATGTTCAATAGTTACATCGGGCAAAAGGGCATTAGGCCACAAGCAGCCGCCCTAACCGAAAACAAAAAAATTTAGGCTAATGGGTTTCTCTCATCCTCCACCTGAATTGACCTATCAGTGGCATCATTATTCTTAGTCCTAGGATTTATGTCCTTCCTAATATGGGTTGTCTCGTCCACATCCACTATCAGCTAATTGTCTCCCTCCTCATCCACTATCTGGACAGTCAGCTCAGGTTGTGCCGACACCTCAATTTTAGCTAAAGTTGTCATAGCCAAAGTGTCGAAGAAGGTAAAGTTCTCAAGCTGGAAAGACAAATATGAGATGTCTTGGAGCTTCAATGTGGACCAGCGGCAAGCTGTATGAGCCCCCATTTTAAGGTATTAAAGACTATATCCTAAAAACTCCTCTAAAAATTTAAACTCTTCCACTGCATTTTTCTTGGCCTCATCAAGGGCCTTGTAAAAAACAGTCTTCACTTTCTCTTATACCTCGGACGCATGCTTCTCTATTAGAACGGACGCATGCTTCTCTTATACCTCGGACGCAGTCTTCACTACCATTGAGGACTCCTCGGAGGCAGCTTCGTCCTCTTCTTCATCTTCAATATTTGGAGGGGGACCAGGAAGATGTTGTTGAAATAGTTCAGAGCCCTCATCAACCTTCAACTCCTACAAGGCAGCAACCCAACCATCTCGAAAGTACTTAAGACTCCTATACTGCACCTGGGACATCATTGTTGCTACCCCCTTATTCCATCCTTTGTCCCAGCCAGTGCCGAAGGACTTCTTCACTGCCATTTTTCTTTTCATTTTCTCTGAGGAGATCTTCTCGGATAGAAGATCCTCAGTGGCCTTCAACTTAACTTCTACCTCCTCCTTCTGGCGATTTACCTCTGGCAGAAGGGTTAATTCTTCTTCAGCCATTTTAAGCTTGTTCTCAAGCTCGCCAAAGTTCTTGAGCTTCTCGTCAAGATTTTTGTTCTCTCCCTCTAAATCCTTCACTTTACTCTCCAACCCCTTGGAGACCTCAGCAAGATGCACCTTCTCTGCCTCAACTGAAGCCAATTTCTTCTCCCAATCAACTTTATCCTTGTCTTACTTTTGACGGGAATCCTTCAAAGATTGGGTCAACCCCAGTAAATCATACTCTACATCGAACGAGGAGCTGGAATCCTTAATTGCTTCATCCTTCTTCATAATTGTGTTAAAGCAGCTCACCAGCTGAAAAAAGGAAATAACGACAAGTCAGTACAGAGATATATGTAATAAGGGAATAAAGGAAAGTGCATATTAAGAGAAACTTACTGAAGCAATGTGGCGAGTAGCGAGAGAGGTGAGCATATCCCGAGAAAGATTCTCTTCAATTCCTTGGACCTCGGGAATGATCCAAGTCTTCACCGAGCTCACAGCAGATCTCGGGGGAATAATATTAGGGACACCAACACCACTAACTAGGAGCTGGGGGATGGTTTCAGCCAAATTGTCCAAGGAGATTTTCTTCAGCCTCCTCGGTGGCACTGCAACAGCTTCAACTAAGGAAGAACTCTTGGTCGGGGATATGGTGATTATTTCCTTGAGAGCATCACTTTTGCAAACAAGCCTGATGTCCTAAAGGGGACAAAGAAAGTAGATGTTGCTCCAGCAGAGGCAGCCTCCTCGAAGATAGAAGGAACTCTTCTTTTACCCATCTTCTTACTCAAGGGAATGTGAGATTCTTACTCAAGGGAAGAGTCCTCAGGAATTGGCACTGGTTCACTAGTGCTGATCACAGGGCGAGCAGTGAAAGAGGATGTGTAGCTCTTATATTGCAAAAAGTATGAAGCAGACCTAATGTGCTCGTCTGAAACTTTCTGATGCAAGCCCCAGATAAGTTTCAAATGCTTTAAATTAACTTCTGATTCTTTTAGAGTTTTTCTCTTGCTGTCAACTGCAAATAAATACATAGTGAAATATCAGTCACTCATTTTATCAAACATAATGAAAGCATAATTTTAGAAATAAAATAAAATGAAAATAACCTATTCCATTGCCATATGGAGGGCATCTGGAACCCTTGTATACTTCGTCTCCAACCAAAGGGGCATGTTGCCAGCTTTTAATAACTACCCCATGTTCAAAATAATCCCTATTGGCATCAGGGAGGTTAACTACTAAAGCCCTATACAAAAATTTGGTTTTTAAATAAAAAATATTATCCAGAATGACCCATCTATAACAAAACATAATCTCAAGAATTCCTATACGAGTTCCATGAGTTTGATTTAACCTATGCACCCTATTAACTATTCTACATGTGTTGGGGGCTATTTTTGTAGGAATAACATCGAAATACTGACAGAATTCTAAGCACAAGGGGTTTGGTGGAAAAGAAAATCCACACTCAGCAATAAAGAGACTGGGGAACCAATGTCCCTCAGCCAAGAAAAAATAATCTGAAGGCTCAGAAAGATCCTCCAGAGTTACCCAAGAAGGGATAGAAAAATCGGAACGGAACTTCTCAAGATATTCAATAACATAAACCATGGTGAATAAAAGAAATGAAGAAGAGGGAAGAAGATCTTACAGAGAAAGGGAGATCTGTTAACAACGAACGGAGGAAGAGATGAACGCACAAGAGAGAGAGAGACAATGGAAAACTCGAAAGCAGAAATTGGAAAAGGTAGAAGACGATGGGATTGTCTATGAAGTTTAAATACTTTGCCTCGGGAAACGGTGAAGGAAATGATTATAAAAAGAAAATATTACGCTACTGGCAGCTAAAAGGACAAAAATGCACGAAATTCGAAGCATTTATAAAAATTCAGAAAGGCGAATTCAGCGAATTTGGAAGAAAAAATAAATACGGAGAAAATGCTCCTAAAAACCAGGAGGGTCATTTAATATTGCCATATAAGGAGAAAGAATGTTCCATACTCCTCAAATTTTGAACTATGAAACATTGGGGGCTTCTGTTGATACCAAAATTAATATGCTGACGTGGATGAATCACAAGAAGACACGTGTCAATCTACGTGGCACATTTCTACAGTTACTTTAGCAACGAGGAGCTTTACTCCCCAATCAAGTCAGACACTCCGAGCAACAGGTGTATACCGAGGAACTTCATCACTCCGAAGAACTCTACACCCCGAGAAACTCCTGAGTATCGAGCAACTAAGGCGGTCCGAGCTGCATCTTGGCCATAGCATTAATTGCCAGATAATCAACAATTCAACTATTGATTAAATGCTCATCATACTGACGTATACGCTTAAAGGTCATTAATTGTTTACCCTTTCACATGTACAGCCTAAGGGCTATAAATACATTGTATCACCCTCATTCAAGGGGACCGAAATTTCTTGATAGAACCCCATATCGAGAATTCCTAAACATTTGGAAATAACAGAAATAGTGGACGTAGGCCATTCTTATAAGGATGAACCACTTTAAAATTCTTTGTCTTATTTACATTTATCTGTGATTAAATAATTAGAAGCAATCTAATTTTTTACATCAACAGGCCTGTTACACCATAAGGAGACTCGACACATGTTAAAAGCATCGTAGTCCACATTGTGTAAGCTCATTACTTCCAAGGTTTTGATGTAGATAGAAAATTCAACACTACCTGAGAGAGACATTTCGCAAAGTAAGCAAATAAGAATGAAAAGGAGAAGGAATGAGGAGGTGTGAAGAAGATGATCAACTCGCACCGCTATTTGTACTTGAAAACCCTCAAATAGAGATGAGGAACCCTGTAGAAATCGAAGAAAAATTGACACCACTAAGCACCAAGAAATTTAAGAAAATTAAATCAAAGCCTCGAATTGATTGGACTGGATTAACATGTTGATAGGCAGGACAGGGGTCATACCGATCGATAACCCCCTTCCTTTGGAAATTTCCTTTTTTGTCAAAACCAAAAAATCAATAAAGGTAATATCTATTCTCAAAATAATTATGAATTTTCTTTTCTTTATGCTTTTTACTTGTCTTGTTTTTAAAATAAATACTCTCCCAAGTCATTTTTAATCCTTATTTACGGTCTCAGCGGCAAAGTAAAAAGATCATGTGTATTAAGTCATTAAAAACAAAAATCAACAAAAAATTCATTTTATTTGCATGAATATTTATTGTGTTACATCGATTTTGCAGAAAATAAAGAAAAATACAGCGGTACTAAGCCCGAACCCACATTTTCTCTCTCTTTACCTTCACCTACCTACAAACTCTCTCTCTCTCTCTCCCTAGGAGCCTCCTTACCTATGTTGATATCTCTTCCCCCGATGATGAGACAACAAACCACCACTCCCCGAGTCAGACCCTTCCTCAGACGAGGAAGATGTCACCATATAAGAAGGAAATAGAATCTCATCCCGAATGTGGGTGATCACCGAAGATATCCAATCCCGAACATCCTTCAGCCAGGTGGTAGAGACCCGGATATACTGCAAAGAGAAACAAAAAAGAACAAATCTGTCAATTTGAGTCAAAGGAAGAAATCAGGATATCAAAAGGACAAAAAGATGAGAAGTATACCTCAAGTTGGAGGACGTCCTCACTCAAACCCATCTCCTATGATTCCATATAATTAGGATGGTGCAAAAAATTCATCGACCCTCCATCAGCCTCCGGATAATATAAGAAGGAGGGTCCAGTCGCAGAAAAGAAACCTTTGAGGTCGTCGTCACCTCCGCCGATGCCGACGCACCACCCACATTGTGTGAGGAACCCACTGGACGACTTGAACATGCATGATGTAGAGGCATCACATCATATATGCTAGGAGGCATTAACTAGCTTAATGTAAAGTCCAAATAATCATACATCGCCACCGTGTCAGTATCGGACAAGTAAGGCTCTCCCATCATCGCCCCTACCCTCGCATCATATGATATCTCCCTCCCTCTCCTCATATACATCGGGGCCTCATCGGTGGCACCGCAACCTCATCCTTCGAAACCTATTGGAATACTCTCTCCTCAAGATATTAAGAGTAGAGGAACTAATGCGCCAGCAAATGCTGCATCTATGCATTCTCCCCAGTCAACCCTATGTGCTGAATGGTCGTCTCCCATGGATAGAAAGCCACCTACAAATTCCCCAGAAAGAGATAATAAATATCAATATTGTGACACCACGCCTAATAAAATACCGGGCTATCAATCCTTTATTAAATTAAAATCCAGGTGAACAGTTGGTTCATTCTTAGCATCACTGTCACAAAATAAAATTTTAAAATTTAAACACCTTGATTAATTAAGATAAATGTCAAAACCATTTAAAACCTTATTTCCATTTTATTAATTCAAATTGTAGAACCGTTGACGATTAACATTTTAAGAGTCACACATTAAGTATAAGAGTAAAAATGAACATTCAAGATTTTAACCATCAATAACAAGTACCAACTTTAAAACACTAAAGGAAAACATCTTGACAATAATAAATCCCGAAGTAAAGATACTGAAAGTAAAAGAATTCAAATCTCAGACAAAACCAACTAAATAATGGAAAAGGGCGACACATGCCCCACTGGAAAAAACTGAACTAGAAGTGGAGTCAACAATGAAGTCGTCTAAGCAATGACCTGCAACTCCCACAAAAGCTATAGCACGTACCATCCAAAGAATCCTAAGCATGAAACCCCTGTGGATGGGCACCTGTAATACATATATATATATACACAAGAGAGAAGAGATAACAACAAACGGGTCAGAGCCCGATTGTAAAATAGTGTAGAAAGTATTTAAAATGTTTACCGTCTAATGCAACAATAATATTAGTATGCGACACTCTCTTGAGAATTCTCACCTCTCATCTAGTGTGCACATCTACCTTACTAATGAATCTCATAAATCTCTCTAACTTACTCTCCATAAGTCTTAACACGTGAAATTAAGGTTAGGATATTCACTTTAGAAAGTCTATCTCTTCAAGATTTCTTACGTTATTTAGAAACATTCCATATCGTTCTAACATTTCTGAATACTTATAGCGAAGTGAAACATTTATTCATTTCTTAACTACTTATACCCACGGTATGAAGTTCCCGTATAGATATACGTATATATATTAGTTACACATATAATATATATACAAACGGCACCCTACATAAAATATATGGTGCAAAGTTTTCATAAATAAGTATATATATACCAATTACTCATATAATATATATACTAACGGCACCCCACATAAAAACTATGGTGCTGGCATACTCTGCTATCAAGTCCCTGTATCACACATATTTAGGGAAATGCTAGTTCGGAATCACTCTCGAACTACGTTAAGATAAACAAAAACAAATGGAGGCGAAGCATAGTTCCAAGTCACTAAGAGGTCAGAACATACCCTCACGTCTCTTAGGACCGTCTGCCTATCAATCAGATAGCCTGTACCTAGGAATCTTATATTCTAGGGTACAAGTCAATATCCCCCATAAAGGTCCCATCGAGATAAGACTGTCCCGACATCGAAACCCCCGTGATAGCAAGTAGCCCGAGTATGATTTTTATACAGATATAATATATGCACAATCACACAGTCATATATATATACACAAACATCCACATTTTAAAATTAGATGCGCTCACGACCCATAATTATAATTATCCGTTATTACACAGTTTACTCGATTATCTCGTATAACGGACTAGTTCATTTTATTATCGTACTTAAGTTATTCTAAACTCACTTCTCCTCTCTCGAAGTATTATATTTACCTAAGTAAAATTTCAGTAGGACCTCACTTGCCTTATAATCCAACTTCCTAGACGTTTCAATTATTTAATCAACGCACGTATGATTTTCGAAGTATGAATATCTCCCATTTACCCTTCCTTTCACTTTCACATCAAAGTCCCACATAACCGGGCTTATCTTGACCCTACTGGTCCTTTTTATGTTCCATTATGTTCTAGCAACCCTAATAAAAATTTACTACTCATAAAATCGGATTAAGCTAACACGAGCAAAAATGCAGTTTTCCAGGAGGGGTCGATCGATCGATGCTCTGGGCTCGATCGATCGATCAAGCAGTTATGGCGAAATTGCAGAAAAACGAGCTATGTAAATCTTACCCCAAACTTAACAAAATCATCATGTTTTAGTCCCAAACTCCCAACCACTTATACTACAAGTGTTGTATACCCATATAATCAATATCTTACGTAAAACATGCGAGTTTTCATCAACTATAACAAATTAAAAGGGTACATTCTACATAAATCTCAAGAACCCTAATATTTTTCTTTAACTTAGTTTCTTCCATTCTTTTTCCAGATTTTCTATCACTAACACCATGGAAATTCGTGGTTCAACCTCTACATGTTAAATGGACTTCCAGAATATAAATTTTTACCTCTACAACATGTAATTTTTGTCTCCAATTAATGTTTTCTTTCAAGAACACTAATTCTAATCAACCCTAGACTAATATAAAAGGATGCATTAACTCGATTAAAGCAAGATACATACTTGCCTGAAATTCGAAGTTCTAATTTGTGGAAGAATTTGGCGTGGTCGAGATTCTCGTTGCGCGATCTACCATTTGGCGGTGATGGCGCTGCAAATGGAGGAGTTCTTGGCCTAGAACCCTTGGAAAGCTTCTCCTCTTCCTCTCTAATGGTCGTCATTAGTTTTTGGTTATGCTAACCCTAGAAGACAACAATTACCATCTGATATAACCCTAGCAAATTCGTGGGTTTAATTACCCATAATTACGAAATGTCCAAAATGCCCTCTCGGGGTACTAATTAAGCCTAAAAATGCGCCGAGACACAAACTAAACCCCCGGATACAGTATTTTGACTATCTTGACCCTTTAGAACACTTTGGCACACTCGAAATGACCATACGGGCAACTTATAATTTATTCACTTTACATAATAATAATTTAGTCCCGACACGGCACAAGCACATCCCGACTTAATTTCAATAATTGTCATTTTATTCACTCGTGACAATTTTTATAAAATAAATCGCATATATTACTATACTCATCCACTAACATTCAACAAATTTTTCCAATAATTACTAACTCACATCATGCTAGTAAATATTTAAATAACTTTCCGGATTAAAATTAAATTAATTTATCTCAATTAAATTTAATAAATCCTTAAATTTAAAAGCCATAAAAATACGGGGTATTACATACTTACCCCCTAATAATGGAATTTCGTCCTAAAATTCGGCAAAATAAGGCCTACCTGTTAGAACAATTCTGGATATATTTTTAGTACGCAAACTATCTACATAGTAAGGCGCTTAATTACTATAGCCCCCGCCTCACAGAAAGCTTGATTAACAATCTCATTGGAGACACTTCACATGGTGCTCCTAACCGACAACATTCGCATAGGTCACGCCTATACATTTTCCATTATCTCACTATCATTGGGAGGTCGCACCTCACTACATGACAACCACTCGGTTTTATTTAAACACAAAACTCCCTTTTCTAAGAGAAACCATTCGAACATTTGACCACTCTTATTCGTCCAAAACAATCGTGGAATTCCACAATAGTTATCGGATTATTCTCGACCGATCCGAAATTCTAATTATCCAATCACCTCTAAATATACGAAAGGAGAATAATCGAGGTTCTTCCACACCAAAACCTTAATAATTACCTTGTACACAACAAACAAGTACGAGTGCTTCTTTAATCACCGTGTGCCTATTCCCTGGCTAAGGGTGATACATCCTACTCGAAACGAAACCTTATCTCCGCTAGTTCCTGAAATCCCATATCAAAGGTGGGATTCACCAATCTCATCCCGATTGAGAAATTAATACTTTCGGACCATGTATTGGCGCGGTCCTTCCTTTCAAAGGAAGTCTGGGGCACACTAGTTAATATTGTCAACTACCCCAAAGGAATATCAATCACTTCCTCCTTGGGCGACTTAATTCACATGTTCGGATGAACCCTTGATCTTATTTTGAGGATGGTGACCCATCCAAGAACTTTATCGACTTTACCAACCACTTCCAATTACAAGAATTGTCGATAAACACAAGATTCTCTGGTTTATTCTCCTCTTCCAACCGAACCCTATCTATGGGCGGTGCATGTAGAGACTACTCACTACGTCCCGCTAAAAATCGATTTTTCCTTGAAATGTCTCACATTAAGTGACACTTAATACTCCCTTCCTTCCTTGGTGTATGCCAAAAGTTCCGGCCCGTGCTATTTTCTTCACTATGCGCAACTTCTAGATCTTTTATACCATACTAACATCATTACTCTCTGTATGCGAAAATCGCTCTCACGTTGACTAATAAAAACTTCGCTCCGAGTGTCCTTCATAATAATTAAATTATACTCTATTCAAGAAATACCCCTTCTTAAATGGCTTCCCACTTCCTTCCAATCAAATTAGGGTGTGCTATTCTAATTGTACACTCATGTATGGATTATCACCCCCCATGCGACGTTTAATCCAATCTATCACTTCTACTTCGTTATGCTAGTCCCATAAACATATATTTCACACGTCTATTACCACATCCCTTCAGCTCGGATGATTTTTAACATCAGCTAACCAAGATGCCCACATTTTGTAACACCCCGATCGCCCTGGGAGAGCGAACGGCGTGCTACTCATCTGTAGAACTAACTAAATCCAACAAAATATAAGGAATAGGGCATTTGAATCCCATGACAACAACAGAGGAACAACAAATCTCAAACTTCTTCAGATAAGTGCAACAATTTTCCCAAATAGGTATAACAACAACAACAATAAATCACTAATGCTCTATTCATCAAAATAAATACAAGTCATCTCTTTTGTATAATAAAAATTCTTTCCAGATAACCCATGCTAAAAATCATTCCAACTCTTTATTTACCTTGTGTTCTGAATGCGGTTACAACACTTGGGAACTCTCAATCACCTTAGAAATCAAAATTTTTAAATCCTCCTTATCATCGTTCCACCCCTCAACTCGTGGAGATAACTTTAAATGCTTTCTTACCACATAACCGGCTACACTGGCCTTAAATCATGATTCAACTTCTAACTTATAGATAAATTAATTTACCTACATTACCTACCCCTAGTACGACCGAGGTACCGAACTCACAGACTAATGACCAAATATCTCCCTAATTCCAACCTTACGCGAAGTTTCATGCATGGGATGTCTCGCAAAGCGAAATCCAAATAAGGAACCCCCCAATACACTACTTCCTAGCATTGTCGGTTATCGAAATCCGTTAGGTCCTCCCTCCATAGCATGTACCCCTTTATTCAGTCTCTTGACAGAAAAGTTACATTTCCTCCCGTAATTATACTTAACAAATAACATTTCACCAATTGCACTATCGTTCAGTATTGGTTGGTGGTAATTGCATTCCATAAACCTCGAATACATACAATCAAAATTCTCGAAATCCCTTTCCCTAATAATAGGGGTAAAATTATTAACTCCCACATATCTAGAGGATAGATATAACAATGGACTCTTCCTATCACCAAGTCCTGAGTGTTAAACATAATACTGAGTTAAATCTTTTCTCTCAACAGTAAACCCGATACATACTGAATCAAAATTGTTTAACAAGTATTTAAAATGTTTATCGACTAATGCAACAATCATATTAGTATGCGAAACTCTCTTAAGAATTCTCACCTCTCATCTAGTGTGCACGTCTACCATACTAATGAATCTCATACATCTCTCTAACTTATTCTCCATAAGTCTTAACACGTGAAATTAAGGTTAGGATATTCACTTTAGAAAGTCTATCTCTTCAAGATTTCTTTCGTTATTTAGAAAAATTCCGTATCGTTCTAACATTTCTGAATACTTATAGTGAAGTGAAACATTTATTCATTTCATAACTACTTACACCCACAGTATGAATATCCTGTATAGATATACATATATATATTAGTCACACATATAATATATATACAAACGGCACCCCACATAAAATCTATAGTGAAAAGTTTCCATGAATAAGTATATATATACCAATTACTCATATAATATATATACTAACGGCACCCCACATAAAAACTATGGTGCTGGCATACTCTGTTATCAAGTCCCTGTATCACACATATGTAGGGAAATGCTACTTCGGAATCACTCTCGAACGGCATTAACACAAACACATACAAACGGAGGCGAAGCTTAGTTCCAAGTCACTAAGAGGTCAGCACATACCCTCACGTCTCTTAGGACCGTCTTCCTATCAATCAGATAGCCTGTACCTAGGAATCTTATTTTATAGGGTACAAGTCAATATCCCCCATAAAGGTCCCATTTAGATAAGACTATCCCGGCGCGAAAACCCCCGTGATAGCAAGTAGCCCGAGTATGATTTTTATACAGATATAATATATACACAATCACACAGTCATATATATATACACACACACATCCACATTTTAAAATTAGATGCGCTCACGACCCATAATTATAGTTATCCGTTATTACACAGTTTACTCGATTATCTCGTATAACGGACTAGTTCATTTTATTATCGTACTTAAGTTATTCTAAACTCACTTCTCGTTTCTCGAAGTATTATCTTTACCTAAGTACAATTTCAGTAGGCCCTCACTTACCTTATAATCCAACTTCCTAGACGTTTCGATTATTTAATTGATGCACGTATGATTTCCGAAGTATGAATATCTTCCATTTACCCTTCCTTTCCTTTTCACATCAAAGTCCCACATAACGGGGTTTACCTTGACACTACTGGTCCTTTTTATGTTCCATTATGTTCTAGCAACCCTAATCAAAATTTACTACTCATAAAGTTCGATTAAGCTAACACGAGCAAAAATGCAGTTTTCCAGGAGGGGTCGATCGATCGATGAAATAGGGTCGATCGATTGATCAAGCAGTTATGGCGAAACTGCAGAAAACCCAGCTACAGAAATCTTACACGAAACTCGTCCAAATCATCATGTTTCAGTCCTAAACTCCCAACCACTTATACTACAATTGTTGTATACCCATATAAACAATATCTTACGTAAAACATGCGAGTTTCATCAACTATAACAAATTAAAAGGGTACATTCTACATAAATCTCAAGGACCCTAATATTTTTCTTTAACTTAGTTTCTTCCATTCTTTTTCCAGATTTTCTATCACTAACACCATGGAAGTTCTGATTTGTGGAAGAATTTGGTGTGGTCGAGATTCTCGTTGCGCGATATACCATTTGGCGGTGATGGCGGTGCAAACGGAGGAGTTTTTGGCCTAGAACCCTTGGAAAGCTTCTCCTCTTCATCTCCAATGGCCGTCATTAGTTTTTGGTTTTGCTAAACCTAGAAGACAACACTTACCATCTGATATAACCCTAGAAAATTCGTGGGTTTAATTACCCATAATTATGAAATGTCCAAAATGGCCTCCCAGGGTACTAATTAAGCCTAAAAATGCCCCGAGACCCAAACTAAACCCCCGGGTACATTATTTTGACTATCTCGGCCCTTACGGACACTTTGGCGCACTCAAAATGACTATACGGGCAACTTATAATTTATTCACTTTACATAATAATAATTTAGTCCCGACCCGACATAGGCGCATCCCGACTTAATTTCCATAATTGTCATTTTATTCACACGTGACAATTTTTATAAAATAAATAGCATATATTACTATAATCATCCAGTAACATTCAACAAATTTTTCCAATAATTACTAACTCACATCATGCTAGTAAATATTTAAATAACTTTTCGGATTAAAATTAAATTAATTTATCGCAATTAAATTTAATAAATCCTTAAATTTAAAAGCCATAAAAATACGGGGTATTACAAATATCAGAAAATATCATAAATGAAAAATGATCTCAGAAGAAAACGAAGGATTTACCTACTCACTCGTCAGGCCGTTCAAGACCCGACACACTGTCTCTAGAGAGAGACTTCTTCGACTATCGGTTGGACCTTCGCCATCGATACATCCGGAAGAAGTCCCCAATAGACTCATCCTTCAAAGATATCAATTAGGTGTTAAGCCCAACCACCTAATAGAACTACGTCTGCAAAGGGTAAAAGGTTAGCAACTAAGAAATAAAGAATAAAGCGCATAAAGGAAAAATGTGAATGCATGCATAAAATAAAGAATACCCCAAAAAGATACGTGGCTCTAGTAAAGGTTTATCGGCAGCACCTGCTGAATGTATCAAGCGAAGAATAAAGGGTCGCGAAGTCAAGATCCTCCAGTTATATAGAGGGACGTTCAAAAACACCCTTAGAAATGGAAAAAACTACAAGTGAACAACGTCGCCACCAAGAAACCCCTCAACACCAGTAGAATAAATAAATAGGCTATATGTTGCACCAACAGTTATCCTCCTCATCAATCCTCCGACTCAGCAATAACACCCTCAGAAGAGACAAGCGAAGAGCGTCCCCAAAAAATATCCACTCCACATAACCTAACGTCGTCGTCACCGCCGCTGGCGTCACCTTCAAAGTCCTATCCAACTCAATTTACACCCCATCGCTGTCCATCCCCAACCGCTTCTTCACATTTATTGGAGTCACCATCATCTCCCTAAATCCAAAATGAAAGGTGTGGGTGGTGTCCCACCACCTCTCCCCCAGAGCGCAGAGAACAGCTATATAATAAGGTGTCTCGTCCAGAGCAGAGCCAGTCTCCCAGAACCGGCTGATGATAACACCCAACTCACCACCAATGGAAGGTGCTCCCAAATGTCCCTAAGCCCCATCATCCCTTGAGCATGCAGATTCAACATAGAAACATCAGACTCTCAGAAGCAGAAAGAAAAAAACTAGTCAAAATTCAAGAAATAAAGAATATCACCAAGATAAAGAAAAGAATACCAAAGTCCATCAATACTTACACAACCACCAGGGTTCACCAACCTAGAAGAAGGATGACACAACGGCTCGCATAAAAGGGTCCGCTCATCCATAATAGGATCGAATGAGTCGAAGGAATTCTTGTTGCCCAGTGCAAGGGGTGCCCTAGCCCTCGATTCTAAGATATCCCAATCATCAACATTAAGCCACGCCATATATGTTTCTCTACATGAGTAATCATCCATCTCTTCATCTTGGAATGCTAAAACGATTCACAGAATGTCATTGCAAAAGAAGGCAAGATAGAAAACTGTGAAAAATAAGGAGAACCCGCCCTGTTTTTATTATAGGCTAAGGGGCATGTCGATCGGCATCTCCCTGCCACCCAACGACCGGCACTGTCCCTCCTAAGGCTCGTGGTACCCCAAAAGACCATGTCGCTGCCATTTAGCACCCTCCAAACCATGCCAGTCTATAACCTCCTTCAAATTTTGTATAAATGTTCTCAAAAAATCGAAAAAAATCCTAGAAAAATTCCTAAAAATACCAAATGGATTTTAGAACCTTTTTCACTAAGAACAACATTTTTACCACACTCATCTCCCCAGTAAAACTCTTGTATCCCTAGTGGAATTCCCAAAACCAATCGGATATCCTCCCAACAACATCTCCAAAATACATTACAAAAATAAAAAATCTAGTTAAGAAACATCCAACATTCAGATCATTCCCTCTTCCCCAATGGAACCTAAAATTAAATGCTCAGCAGAACCATAAGATACATATCCCCAGTGGAGTCTACGAATTCCCACCGCCCAAAAAAATTGGCCTTGACCCACATAATTGCTCATCTCTAACTTAAACCGTCGAATTAGCTTTGACATGCATAATTGGTCATCTCTAGCTTAAGACCTCAAGATTAGCTTCAACCCTCAGAATTTGTCATCTCTACTTAATCCTAAGAATTGGCTTCGACCCTCAAAATTGGTCTCTTCTACTTAAGCCCTCAGAATTAGCTTCATCCCTCAAAATTGGTCGCTTCTACATAAGCTTGCAGAATTGGATTTGACCTGTAGAATTGGTCATCTCTATGTTAAGCCCTCAAAATTGGCTTCGATTTGCATAATTAATCATCTTTACTCAAGCCCTCATAATTGAATTTGACCCTCAGAATTGAACATCTCTACTTAAGCCCTTATAATTGGCTTCGACCCTCAGAATTGGTCACTTATACTTAAGCCCGCAGAATCGATCATCTCTATCATAAACCCGTGAAATTGGCTTCGACCCGCAAAATTGGTAACCTCTAACCTTGTAGAGTGCGAGACTGTGTGATAATTGATTAGATTCGCAAATATCTAATTTAGCACACTTATTTAATTAGATTCTATTTTTAAACAAACTAATTCAGCCCCTATACATGCATCTAAACATCATAAGAAATTCAACCCATGTATGAAAAATAAATAAAGCATGCGACACAAGCTTAAGGAAAAATCCCCGAAGGCCAAAACCTTTTATTTCAAGAACTTTGAAGAATTTACAAGACCATTGACTTACATACAACCTGATAATCACCCACAAGTGTAACGCACGATGTGTTTGCCAAAGATCCAAAGCAAAGGCTAGAAATATTGACAGAGAAATACCTGCAGGTGTCGGTTCTGATGTCATCGACTGGAACTTTCCCTTTGCAGGAGCGCTGCAATGAAGAAGAAGACGACTTCTCCACAAGATGTGAACTTTATAAGGACTCCCTCCACAATAGCACGCTGTTTTCGGTTGTAGAGTTTTCCCCACAAAGAATAAACCAAAGAAAAATATGTTCTTGGGTTCCATAAAACAATTCACATAAAAGTAATTAGGATTTTGTGAATTAAAAACAAAACATTTGAACCCTTAAAATTGTGGGAGAAAAACTTTCTGCCAAAAGGTATTGAAATACATCTGGGCATATACACAAAAGTTTTAAAAGAATAAGGCTTTTAAAAGTTGAAATTGTTTTCCACGTTTTTCTAGCCTACCAAGACCCCTTTTAATACAAAATTTGATTTGGTCAAAAGATAAGCAATACAGCAGCGTGCCAGCCTAAAAGTCATCTTGCTCGAACGAGAATGACATCTCGCGCGAACGAGATTGCATGTCCTTCGAATGACTATGCGCGACTTCCAATGTCGTTCGAACGAGATTGATATCCTGCATGAACGACCTTGGCATCGAAACCGAGGTGCGTTTACTGCTGAAGTGGTTTTTCACAAATAGTTATAAAACCTCTTTAAAAACATTTTTATATAAAAGCTTTTTAAAACCTTTTTAAAAATATCCCAACACTCTTAATATGAAATGTAAATGAAACTTTAAAACAATATCTTACCAAAGTTCATATTGTTGGTCTTGAATGTTGAAGACAATTGGTAGTTCGGATTCATCTTTTGTAGATGCAATCTTCACAATTCTTCGACAACTTGTAGCGGTATACGACATTATTAATTGTGATGGGCTTATTAAAAATATGTCCTTACAAATCTCCCCCTATGTGTATGCCGCTACATACATAAAAACATTCGAATTATCAAAAACTAAAATGCCTATACAAATCTACCCTCCCATGAATCCCAAAACTGAAAAAGGTAAAATTTGCAAGTTCTCAAATTTTTCTTTAACATCAAAACTGTCAAAGCTTTTCTCATCAGGGTGTGCAACATCATGATCTTCAATCTGCGTACCTACACACATGAGATAAAGCAAAAACCTTCGTGACGCATCAAGTTTGAAATGTATAATGCATTAATAATCAAATCTCCCCCATAATGCAAAAACTCCCCCATAACATGATAATTCTTTCTCCACCTTTTTATGATGTCCCCAAATAGACAGATAAGAAGAAAAAATAAAAACATGGAGTGTCACGATAAAATTGCAAACATGGATAAAACTACGTGCATGCAAAGGGAAATCTCAAAAAAATCAAAAACTATTTTTGGATTTTTCAATTTTTCATACAAAAATAAGATACCACTTTGAAAATATGATACAAAAATCACACCATGGATTTAAACTCAAACAACCATGTCATGGAATTGGAATTGGAATGTATTGGTGTGAACACATTCGATAGGTAAATAAACTCAATCAATTATATGTACACTATCCATACGTGTACCCCTAATGAATGAACATCAAAAGAATCCTTTTGTGTTAAAATTTCTTGAATTTAAATAAAATCGTCTTGTACAAATCACCAAATCAAAGTCAAATGATTTTCAAACCAATAACGTCCAAAACTATTTAGCGCTTTTCCAAGATTTTCAAGGACGTCAAAAATGTTTAAAATCTCCGACCAAACACCCATAGATATATTTTCTTTTAGAGGTGAATAAACTAAATTCTCAAACTTTGGGGAATTATTGCAAAAACCTAAATGGCCCATAATTGGCATGAATTTCTTTTTACTGCCTTTAAATTTTTTCAGGCTCTTATAAAACCTCTTTGGACCCCGAATAATAAAATTCCTCCATTTTTTAGGTCAAATTTAACGGTGGCTTAGTATTCGTAAAGGCAAAATGAACCTTCCCCGGTCCTTCCCCGTTTTCAAACAAAGCACACAAACTCACAAAACGCTTCTTATATGTACAATTTCCTAATCAAGTTTTATTGCGCTTGGTTCGTTTTAAGGACAGGATTGAAGTGAAAACACCAAACCAACATGTGATAAGAAAGGCACAATATTCAAATAAATTCGTGCATGTGTGCAATAAAGGAAATCATGAGTCAAACATGTAGGAAGTAACACTTAATTACTTCTTAATGACTCCAAACATTATAAAGAACATGGATGAATTGACCTATTATCTCAAAACACTATCCTATAGTCACATGAAGAATGAAATGATGTTGTGACTTGGTCATCCTAAGTGTCCATCCATAAACGGTGCAAACAAAATACAAAAATATTTTTGGATTTTTTTAAAATGAAAACTTTTTGTACTTTTCAATTTTTTTAAAAACAAAAAATATATACAAAAAGTACATGTCATTACACTAGAAAATATATATCATGAAACCACAACTAGTGTATGACAAACATGCAAACACAATCATCTTTATGATATGGCAAGAGGAGAATCATATGCAAGCAAATGAGAATCAACTATTCTAAAATCTAGTGCATCCAAAAGTGATTTCCTAACCCAAACGGATTTAACACTTCAACACAGACTTTCGGGAACCAACAAAATACTAGACCTCGAATTCCTAGGACCTCTTCCATTATCAAAATAAAATCTCCTAAGGTGACCTTTCCTACCACAATATGAACATGTGTAAACGGGTGGAACGACGCCTAAAGTGTGAGATTTTCTAACATCCTTGGAATTAGTTGGCCCTCTAAAACAAATAATGGTTTTGGCTTTAGCATTAGAAGCATGAGAACACGATGAGCCATTATCGTCACTATCAAACCTATTTGCGTCTGTCAAATCATTTTTGAACTTCAAAATTTTTGACACAAGCAAAGAATTAGACTCTTCCAAAGACAGAGATTTCTTTTACAAATTTTCAATTAAACTTAACAGTTTATCGTGCTCACCCTCAATTAAAACAAACTTATCCCTAAGAGTCTTTTCACATGCCGTAAAATCATCGATTAATTTTTTATCCTCGACGCCACAAACGGGAACCCTAGATTTTTTTAAGGCCTCTAATTCTTTCTCTAAAACTAGGACTTTCTCATCACTCTTAATTTTGGCAATTTTTTAAAAATCGAAATCAATACACAAATTACCAAAGTGCTCACGACAAATATCACTTTGAGTTTAAAACGCTTGCAAATATTCAATCTTACTTTTAAAGAGAGAATTTTCTTTTGCCAAAACTTTAATTCTTTTGAAAAGTTTCAAATTCAAACTTTTAATTTCTCAGGACGGTTGGGAATGTTTTCAAAGATAGGATCCTCATTAAATGGTCGTTCCATTAAGAAATTGCGATTTTTCAAAAAAATGATTTAAAAAAAAAATATCGCACAATTTTTGCGGAAAATAGGAATACGCAATAAATTAGCGTAACCCGCTCTGATACAAATTTGACGACGTGAGAAGTCAAATTGTATCAGGAATAAAAATGCTTTAAAAATCAGGATCACTCGATAATTTAGAGTAACCGGCTCTGATACCAATTTGTAGAGTGGGAGGCTATGTGATAATTGATTAAATTCGCAAATATCTAATTTGGCACACTTATTTAATTAGATTCTATTTTTAAACAAACTAATTCAGCCCCTACACATGCATCTAAACCTAATAAGAAATTCAACCCATGCATCAAAAATAAATAAAGCATGCGACATAAGCTTAAGGAAAAATCCTTGAAGGGAAAAACCTTTTATTTCTAGAACTTTGAAGAATTTACAAGACCACTGACTTACATACAACCTGATAATCGTCCACAAGTGTAACGCACGGTGTCTTTGTCAAACCTCCAAAGCAACTGTTAGAAATATTGACACAAAAATATCCGCAGGTGTCTCTTCTGATGTCGTTGACTGGAACTTTCCCTTTCCAGGAGGGATGCAATGAAGAAGAAGACGGCTTCTCCATAAGATGTGAACTTTATAAGGACTCCCTCCTCAATAGCACGCATCTGTCGGTTGTAGAGTTTTCCCCACAAAGAATAAGCCAAAGCAAAATATGTTCTTGGGTTCCACAAAACAATTCACATAAAAGTAATTGGGATTTTGTGAATTAAAAACAAAACATTGGACCCTTAAAATTGTAGGAGAAAAACTTTCTCCAAAAGGTATTGAAATAAATCTGGGCAGATACACAAAAGTTTCAAAAGAATAAGGATCTTAAATGTTGAAACTATTTTCCACGTTCTTCTCGTCTACCAAGACCCCTTTTGATACAAAATTTGAGTTGGTCAAAAGATAAGCATTATAGTAGAGTGTCAGCCTAAAAGTCATCTCGCTCGAAAAAGAATGACATCTCGCGCGAACGAGATCGCGTGCGCGACTTCCAATGTCGTTCAAACGAGATTAATATTTTTCTTGAACGACCTTGGCATCAAAACCGAGGTACGTTTACTGCTGAAGCAGTTTTTCATAAATAGTTATAAAACCTTTTTAAAAACATATTTATATAAAATATTTTTAAAACCTTTTTAAAAATATCTCAACACTCTTAATATGAAATGTAAATGAAACTTTAAAACAATATCTTACCAAAGTTCATATTGTTGGTCATGAATGTTTAAGAAAACAGGTAATTCGGATCCTTCTTTTGTAGATGCAATCCTCACAATTCTTCGACAACTTTTAGCGGTATACGACATAATTAATTGCGACGGACTTATTAAAAATATGATCTTACAAGTCTCCCCCTATGTCTATGCCGGTACATACATAAAACATCTGAATTATCAAAAACTAAAATGCCTATACAAATCTATCCTCCCATGAATCCCAAAACAGAAAAGGTAAAATTTTCAAGTTCTCAAATTTTTCTTCAACATCAAAAATCTTAAAGCTTTTCTCATCAGGGTCTGCAATGTCATGATCTTCAATCTTCGTACTTACACATATGAGATAAAGCAAAAAACCTTCATGATGCATCGAGTTTGAAATGTATAATACACTAATAACGAAATCTCCCCCATAATGAAAATACTCCCTCATAACATGATAATTCTTTCTCCCCCTTTTTATGATGTCCCTAAATAGACAGATAAGAAGAAAAAATCTAAACATGGAGTGTCACGATAAAATTGCAAACATGAATCAAACTACGCGCATGCAAAGGGATATCTCAAAAAACTCACAAACAATTTTTGGATTTTTTAATTTTTCATTCAAAAATAAGATACCACTTTCAAAATATGATACAAAAATCACACCATGGATTTAAACTCAAACACCCAAGTCATGTAAATGGAATGTATTGGTGTGAACCCATTCGATAGGTAAATAAACTCAATCAATTATATGTTCACGATGCATACATGTACCCCTAACGTATGAACATCAAAAGAGTCCTTAGGTGTAAAAATTTGTTGAATTTAAAAGACATCATCTTATACAAATCAATAAATCAAAGTCAAATGATTTCCAAACCAATAACGTACAAAACTATTTAGCGCTTTTTCAAGATTTTCAAGGACGTGCAAACCCGTTAAAAATCTCCAACCAAACACCCTTCGATATATTTTCTTTTAGAGGTGAATAAACTAAATTCTCAAACTTTGGAGAATTGGTGCAAAAACCTAAATGGCCCATAATGGACATGAATTTCTTTTTATTGCCTTTAAATTTTTTCGGGCTCTTTTAAACCTTTTTGGACCCTGAATAATAAAATTCCTCCATTTTTTAGGTCCAATTTAACGGTGGCTTAGTATTCTTAAAGGCAAAATGAACCTTCCTTAGCCCTTCCCCGTTTTCAAACAAAGCACACAAACTCACAAAATGGTTATTATATGCATAATTTCCTAATCAAATTTTATTGAAGTGAAAACACCAAACCAACATGTGATAAGACAAGTACAATATTCAAACAAATTCGTGCATGTCTGCAATAAAGGAAATCATGAGTCAAACATGTAGGAAGTAACACTTAAATACTTCTTAATGACTCCAAACATTATAAAGCACATGGATGAATCGACCTATTATCTCAAAACACTATCAAATAGTCACATGAAGAATGGAATGATGTTGTGACTTGGTCATCCTAAGTGTCCATCTATAAACGATGCAAACAAAATACAAAAATCTTTTTGGATTTTTTAAGATGAAATATTTTTGTTTTTTTCAATTTTTTTTAAAACAAAAAATATATACAAAAAGTACATGTCCATTACACTAGCAAATATATATCATGAAACCATAACTAGTGTATGAAAAACATGCAAACACAATCAACTATATGATATGGCAAGAGAAGAATCGTGTGCAAGCAAATGAGAATCAACTACTGTAAAATCTAGTGTATCTAAAAGTGATTTCCTCATCCAAACGGATGTAACACGTCGACACGAGGTTTTGGGAACCAAAAAAATACTAGACATCGAATTCCTAGGTCCTCTTCCAAGATCAAAACACAATCTCCTAAGGTGACCTTTCCTACCACAATATGAACATGTGTAAACGGGTGGAACGACACCTAAAGTGTGATCTTTTCTAACATCCTTGGAATTAGTTGACCCTCTAAAACAAATAATGGTTTTGGCTTTAGCATTAGAAGCATGAGAACACGATGATCCATTACCATCACTATCAAACCTACTTGAGTCTGTTAAATCATTTTTTAACTTCAAAATTTTTTACTCAAGCAAAGAATTAGACTCTTCGAAAGACATGGATTTCTTTTCCAAATTTTCAATTAAACTTAACAGTTTATCGCGCTCACCCTTAATTAAAACAAACTTATCTGTAAGAGTCTTTTCACGTGCCGTAAAATCATCGATTAATTTATTATCTTCGACGGCACAAATGGGAACCCTAGAATTTTTTAAGTCCTTTAATTCTTTCTCTAAAACTAGGACTTTCTCATCACTCTTATTTTTGGCAATTTTTAAAGAATCAAAATCAATACACAAATTACCAAAGTGCTCACGACAAATATCACTTTGAGTTTGAAACGCTTGCAAATATTCAATCTTACTTTTAAAGAGAGAATTTTCTTTTTCCAAAATTTTAATTCTTTTGTAAAGTTTCAAATTCAAACTTTTTAATTTTTCAACACGGTAGTGAATTTTTTCAAAGATAGGCTCCTCATTAAATGAGGGTTCCATTAAGAAATTGTGATTTTTCACAAAAATGATTTAAAAAAAATCAACATCACACAATTTTTGCAAAAAATAGGAATACCCAATAAATTAGCGTAACCCGCTCTGATACCAATTTGACGACGTGAGAAGTCAAATTGTATCATGAAAAAAAAACTTTAAAAATTAGGATAAGTCGATAATTTAGAGAAACCGACTCTGATACCAATTTGGAGAGTGCGAGACTGTGTGATAATTGATCAAGTTCGCAAATATCTAATTTGGCACACTTATTTAATTAGATTCTATTTTTAAACAAACTAATTTAGCACATACACATCCATCTAAACATCATAAGAAATTCAACCCACGCATGAAAAATAAATAAAGCATGCGACACAAGCTTAAGGAAAAATCCCCGAAGGGCAAAACCTTTTATTTCTAGAACTTTGAAGAATTTACAAGACCATTGACTTACATACAACCTGATAATCGCCCACAAGTGTAACACACGGTGTCTTTGTCAAACCTCCAAAGCAACGACCAGAAATATTGACATAGAAATACCCGCAGGTGTCGGTTCTGATGTCGTCGGCTGGAACTTTCCCTTTCCAGGAGGGCTGCAATGAAGAAGAAGACGGCTTCTCCACAAGATGTGAACTTTATAAGAACTCCCTCCATAATAGCACGCAGCTGTCGGTTGTAGAGTTTTCCCCACAAAGAATAAACCAAAGAAAAATATGTTCTTGGGTTCCACAAAATAATTCACATAAAAGTAATTGGGTTTTTGTGAATTTTAAACAAAATATTTGAACCCTTAAAATTGTTGGAGAAAAAGTTTCTGCCAAATTTTATTGAATTAAATCTGGGCAGATACACAAAAGTTTCAAAAGAATAAGGGTCTTAAAAGTTGAAACTGTTCTCCACGTTTTTCTAGGCTTCCAAGATCCCTTTTTATACGAAATTTGAGTTGGTCAAAGGATAAGCATTACAGCAGTGTGTCAGCCTAAAAGTCATCTCGCTCGTACGAGAATGACATCTCGCGTGAACGAGATCCCGTGTCGTTCGAACGACTACGCGCGACTTGTAATGTCATTCGAACGAGATTGATATCTCTCTTGAACGACCTTGGCGTCGAAACCGAGGTACGTTTATTGCTGAAGCAGTTTTTCACAAATAGTTATAAAACCTCGTTAAAAACATATTTATATAAAAGCTTTTTAAAACCTTTTTAAAAATATCTCAACACTCTTAATATGAAATGTAAATGAAACTTTAAAACAATATCTTACCAAAGTTCATATTGTTGGGCTTGAATGTTGAAGACAACAGGTAATTGGGATCCGTCTTTTGTAGATGCAATCTTCACAATTATTCAAAGAATTGTAGCAGGATACGACATAATTAATTTTGACGGACTTATTAAAAATATGTCCTTATAAACCTAAGCCCGCAAAATTGGCTTTGACTCAGAGAATTGGTCATCTCTATTTAAGCCCTCAAGATTTGATTTGACCCTCAAAAATTTTCCTCTCTATCTTAAGCCCGCAGAATTTTCTTTGACCCACATAATTGGTCATCTCTACTCAAGCCCACAAAATTGGCTTCGACTCGTAGAATTGGTCGTTAAAACTTAGGTCCTACGAATTAACCTCGGTATGCAGAATTGGTAGCTCCTTTAACTTTGACCTCAGTCATCACCTTCCTTAGATCCTCAGAATAGGCAATCCGCGCTATTTCCTTAGGTCCTCAGAATCTACCTCGACCCTCTGAACCAGTCATAAACATCCCATAGGTCCACAGAATCAACCTTTTTTCAAAAAATCATATGGTGTGTATTCGATGGCTTTCACTTTTCCCAAGCTCACATGTTAAGGGGATCTATAGAAACCATATTCTAGGATCACCTAAGTCTCTCCTTAGGTCCCTATAACCTCCCCATTTCATTATAAACCCTAGATCATACTGTGAGTACCGATCTAGAGGCCATTGGGTGCTCCTAGACCCAGTTTGACTTCGGTTACTCTATCATCATATTCGAATCTGTTGGAATCTTTGAAGATATCTATATCCCCTTTCCAATCGTACACCCCATCCATGAATCGTCTCAATGGTTCGGATGACTGGACCATTTTACTATCGAAAGTTAATTTAGAGGCCACTAGGCACTCTCGAGCCCCGATTTGAACCCAATATACTTCATCGTCAGCGTGAAAGATCTTTAAATCTTTGAAGGGCACTAAAACCTCTTTCCAACAGTCTACCCCATGCGCAAAACAACATAATCGTTTAGACAAATGATTCATTTTCCCTCGAAAATGGATCTGAAGGCCATCGGGAGATCTCGAGCTCTATTTAACCAAAACAAACTCTTTAGATATAATGGTACTAAATGAATCTCCTATGGACAATAAATACCCTTTCCAATGATCTGCCCGGTGCACAATTGTGACTTAAAATACATATAAACGATTCGTTTTACTCCGAGAGGTCACTGGGTACTTTTGGGCCATGACTTACAAAGGTTAACTTTCCAAACCAATAAAAACTCTTTGGAATGTTGAATTAAATCTGCTAAACTTTCCAACAGTCCATCCTGTGTGTGAATATGAATTAGAATGCGGACGAATGATCCGTTTCAGTCTGACGATCTCCCGTCCAAAGGACCGATGTGCGCTTTCGAGCCATATTTAACCCAAAGTCAACTCTTGAACCTTGGAGCAGTCCAAAGGAATCTTGAACGTATCTGAATTACCTTTCAAATGGTAGGCCCCGTGCATGATTTGGATCAATGGATTGTGTTTTACGACTATTTTTCTGGAAAAATCTGCACAAGACTACTAATTGCCAGGTTCAGTTCCCTACCTATCGACAGTGTGTCTAGGGTCACCTACCAACGGGAAGTATTAGGTCCCCTCGGAAGCTCCCCTATCCTCTAAATAGAGGGCATGAACTCACTCCCAAAGTACACAAGCTATCTATCAGCATGAGTTATCTCAACAACATTCTCTCAAAATCAGCAAAGTTTCTCCATGTGAAGTTCCATTCAAGCTTACATTTCCATCCATTTCATACCCAATTTGTCAAAATCACATTCTCTCTCATCCAACCTTCATCTCACATTTAATGGAGTTCTTCCAAGTTCAAAGATCAAGCTTCGAAGAAGGTCCAAATCCTTTTCTATCTCTCTTTAAATTTCTTATTTTGCATAAATTTCATTAGATTCATAAGTTATTCCTTACTTTAGTTCATATACATTAATATATACATTTTTATTAGTATATTGCACAAACTTTATTTTCTATAAAAATAATCGAAACAAACAAAAAGAGGTTTACACCCATAAATTTCTAACGGGATTATCCATCACACTTTTCCAAAACTAAAACACATTTTTCTACACACACACCTATAATAAAATCCAATCCGAATCTATGGGATAAAACCCACCCTTATGCTGCATTCAAACTATGTGGAATTTGATTCCTTTATAGTCTACATAGGCATTTCGGATTAAAACCCAAGACTTGAGTCCAATTTTCCAATTTTTCAATTTTCCAATATTCCCAATCTTCCAATTTTTCAATTTCTCCAAATTTCCAATTTACCTGAAATTCCCCATTTTCATATTCATGAATTATTATATATATTATGTTTGTGATTATTGTTAGCGTTTCATCCAACACATATTATCGTTCCAACATAACGATCAATGTCTCGATAAACGAATAAATCATATCTTTTATATTTTATTTTGGAACATTCCTATGGATAACCTCACTCTATCTCTTCCATGGTATGAGTTGGATGATTCCGATCTCCATTATATATACATGCACACACATTTCGTAGAGATGTAAAGAAAAATAATAAAACTAGCCCATGAAAGATTGTAAGGAAGGGATGGGTGCCTAGCACCTTCCCATTCCATATCTTAGCCCCCGAACCCTTCGAACTATTGGTTTCGTATGCATCAGTTTGTCTTTGATGCAATTCTCTCGAAGCAGTGACAAGTTATTTTTCCTGTTTTGTGTAATATACAATGGCGACTCCATCTCTTTACATTTACCCTGCATTGACAACGGCCGAAGCGTTCTCAAGTAAGGCGTGAGACCATTCGATCCCCCTTCCTTTCTCATCCCCCCTTCGGGAGGTATAAGAGGGAGTAAAGTAAGAAACGCGCATTCTTTGATTAGGATGGTCACAGTCATGATTTTATATCATACTTCAGCTGTTAGCTTTGTTTTAGGAGGATATGGTGTGAAAGAATGGATATTGAAGTTATCACATTGTGTGAATGTAAGTCATTTTTATTATATTTCCTAAATCTCTACGATATTACATTTGTTATTACTTTTAGCCCAAGGTTTTTCCTATTAATGGGGTTTTTCCTTGTATATCTGGTGTCTTGTGATTTTTTTATATTTCGACAGTATTGGAATCAATTGTCTTTATAAGAAGAATTTTTTTTCCTTGATTCCAATTTGGATAAAAATAATTGTCGCATATACATTTTGGATGTTATTTAGCCTTTGTTGAAATAAGAAGACAACTAGCTTTTAATTGTAAATTAATTTTCAATTGGCTACCAGTCGTTGGGAGATTGGAATCGCACTAAATAATATCATAAGTAAGTATAATGATTAATGATAAAAAATCAAATAATGTACCATTATTGTTACTGTAGGGATTGGTGTTAAGTTTTTAAATGATTAGATAACATGATAGAAAATCAAACAAAATTATTCATAAATTAAGATGATAAATATTGTTCATATTGGGGTGTTTTTTCGACGAAGGTGTGTGGTGTCATGTTAAGTTAAAAAATCACTACATTATTAACCATTAATAATTTTCAATTCATCATCCATTACTTCTTTTACTTTTTGTGGGACAAAGAGACCCATTTTTTAATCCTTTTTATTTAACTTATTTCCTTTCAAGAAAAAACTAATCTTCAAAGTATTATAAACACATATTATATTTTATAAGGGTGAAATTAAATTAGTGTACAATGTTATTAATGTAAAGAAATTTTAACTAAAGTTATTTATAAAATTTTCTTAGACTTTGTGATGTTTGAAGGACAACAACCATTAAACAATTATGCATTATCAAATAGAATGATTATTGCATTTTGATCCCAATAAAAAACAATCATTCATAATGGTATATTTTTCTCTTAAAATTATAGAGTTTGAAGACTTATGACATATTAAAACATTCGTATGATTATATGTGACACTTGTTACAACGGATTTCCTATAGACTTCAGTATTGTCATTGATATTAATGCTTAGTATTAGGCAATCACTCTCTTTGCCTTTTGCATTCAACATAGATATATTTAGTTATTATATGTTATGTATCAATTTGTAATATCTGGATTTTAATATTGATATTTGATTTCATGTAATTACTACTGGGAACTGATATTATAAAAATCTTTGCTAACCAAAAAATTCGATTGATTATGTTCCCAAAAAATAATAACTAGATCCAAAGAATAAATCTAGGGTTTAGATCACCATACCTTTCGATCATGTAAGTGATCCAATAAAAGAGTATAATAGATTATTAAGATGTAAAGGTATCTCATATCTTCAAGCATATCCTACGATGTAAAAAATGTGTGCGTCACCCCTTAGAGACTAGGATCTTGAAATCTTAAGATGACTCTTATCTTTCTTCTCTAGTTTTATCTATATAGTTGACTCTCTCTCTCTCTCTCTCTCTCTCTCTCTCTTCACCTCTAACTTTCCTTTAGTAACCCCTCTCTCTCTTTATGTGTGTATAAGATTAAGAAAAGTAATTTCTTCTATTTAATTGTCTTAGAAAACTGCCCCCCTTGATGTTATTTATACTTATCTACATTAAAAACTCCAAGTAAAACATGTTTCCCCATAATAAAGCCCTCGTTCAAATGAGATAAGACCTTTTTCAAAAGATAAATTCTCATTAGAAGAACTCATGAGAATCAGCCATCTTACAAAAGTTTTTTCCTACATGAAATTCCCTCATTTAAAATAATTATAACAGATAATAACCACTATTTCAAACAAAATTCGCATTCCAATAACCTTAAGAGAACTTCATAACCGAGGTTGGCTAAAGACTTTTATATTGATGAGAGAATTAAGGGCCTACTTTTTTAATAAGGACTATAGGGGGACACAAGTCTAGATAATAAATTAGTTTCCCAACAAAACATGAAATTACAAAATTACAACCCCATAATCTATTTCCACCCCATTTAGTTATAATTAATTTCATTAAATAATTAAAACTGTACTCTAATTTAACTGTCTCGAATTTACTAGACTAAAGAGTCCTTGCTTGCAAAGTGGGATATCAAACAATATGATTCCCGACATGAAGCATACAATACTTTCTTGGTGAAATTTAATTTATCGTTAATCGATTTTCACCAATATGTTATTTATTACTTGATCTCAAACTTAACTTATCTGATATTGTATCAGATATAAATTCAATCTCTAGGTTTACTCGTATAATCAAAACTTATAAGTTTTTCAAGGGGGTATCACAATCCAGATTATTTCCTAGATGTGTATTCCTCCAAAATATGATCTCAGATATACCCACACAATAATTGCCCAACTTGCGAGGATTTAGACCCAATATATTGAATATCACCCATTAGCAATTTTTTTTATATCCCTATCCCCATAATTCTTAAGATTAAGAATCTATAAACCATTTCCAAACTTGTGCGATTATTTAACTCTAATCTAGTCACCACCTGGACTAAAAACTCATATATGGTCTCATTTAATTCATTCCTTATGTGATAGTACAATCCCCTACAAGTTTCTCAACCATCAGACAGGTTCCTGAGTCAAGATAAAACACTAAGATTGTACACGCACTTTACTGATAGGATGTTAATTTCTTATCTAGGATGTGAGTTATTTAATTGTACGAAAATTAGAATTCTGATCTTCTGTGATCATGCCAAACCCAACTCACCATAATTCCTACTAAGTGAAATTAAACTACATACATACAATATATTTAATAAAAATATAAAACATTGTTACAAACATGATTCTTCTTTCAAATGAACGTCAGACTCCTTTAATAAAATATAAATATCATACAAGGTTTGAAGAATAAAACCCCAATAATTATACGCCATATTACATCGACGGTTGTCATTCTGTTTAACCATCTTATGTATTGAATTTGAGGATGTGATTCATTTGGCCTGTGTATAATGTAATGGACCTAATTCTTATGAAATCTAAATTAATTTAATTGTATTTTATTTTTGTTAATGTAAGTTTTGGGGGCCAAATTATAAATATGAGATGTTTTGGGGGATGATTTATAACTGTCAAGGTTTTACGTCATTAGTTAATTATAATGTCAAGGTTGCATTATCATTAGTCAAAATTAAAAGAATAATTGACAATAAAAAAATTATAATAAAAAGGAAATAATAATAATAATAATAATAATAACAATAACAATAACAATCATAATAATAATAATAATAATAATAATAATAATAATAATAATAATAATAATAATAATAATAATAATAATAATAATAATAATAATAATAATAATACTCACATGAAGAAGAATGTCATACCCCAAGTATTAGGATAGCCAAATTGAATTAACTAATTGGGTTAATTAATTAAGATTAGTATTTTAGTTTAAATTTGAATTGAATTAAAAAGATTTGATTTAAATGAATTTATTTACTTTTGGTGAATTAATTCATTGTTTTGGTCATTTAATTAATCATTGTGGAAAATGGAATATTTGTAAAGTGTTAGGGGTTTCAGAGTCTTTTTGTTTTAGCTTGGGCACCAAGAAAAGATTTCGTACTGGGTGAAAAACTAATTAGGTACATATTCTTCACATTTATCCACTTTGTTTCGATATTTTTATGATTCTGTGCAGTGTAAATAGCTTGGATTTGTCTCGTATTTATGCTACTAACCTCTTTTGGCAAGTATTTCGTGTTTTGTGTATTTCTCATTGTGCTTTATAGGTATTGTAAGCAAGTTAGTGCGAAAGAGAACTCAAAGGAGTGAAAGAAAGCACGAAATGTGACGTTCAAGGGCATTTTCGTAATTTTTCAGCCTTAGTACAGAGGTGGGTCCAATTGGAAAGTTGAACATATTCAAATTACAAAAACACTGGAAAAAATGACACCTTAATCTGAGCTACGATGAAGAAGTTACGAGGTTTTGAAGTTGTGATATAATGAAGAGAAATTGACCAGAAAAATAGGACAAATAAAAAAAGAACCGATCCGATACATGACCGCTCCAGACAAATAAAAAAAGAACCAATCCAGTACTGAACCGGTCCGAACAAATGAAAAAAACCGATCCGACTCGAACCAAACCGATCCGATGATAATAGGACTGGTCCGGCTGTTCGAAATTCTAGCATTTATTATGGAGCTGAAGAGGTGCAAATGTTGGAATATCTTGTACAACTCATCGCTATTAGCTGTCAAAACATGTTGGTTGGTGTTATAAAAGGGCAAACCCGAGTAGGAAGAAGAGGAGTTTTTTTTACTACAAGTTATAGGAGGCTAGTAGTTAGGGTTTCTTTGTAGTTAGTTTTTAAAGTATTCTTGTATCCAAGAACCGTAGTTTTAAAGTTTGTATACTATTCAAGATTCAAAGATCTATTCAAGATTCATCATTCATCCATTGCAAGTAATTTTAATTTATTGTTTTTATTGCTTTCATAGTTAGTTTAATTAATTGTTGCTTTCTAGTTTTCCAATCCCAATTCAAGTCATGTTCTCAATTTTCTATATTTAGTTATGGATTCCTGCACTTTCAGTTTTAAGTTTTCTTTTACTTTAATCAATTTCAACGAAGTTTTTAAGGGTGGGAATGCATGAACCCAACCCTATGTGGTATGCATAGATATAAAATTTGCCCTCTAAATTAAATAAGTGATTAGATCGTGTTGTATAGGTTCACAACCATTGAAGACCTTTTGACCTCGTTTGCCCTAGGTAACCGGGATGCTTAAGTATGCAAAGCACGTGAACTATTATGACACTTCTTTACACAATCTTTGATTATGTCTGATGCGGTCTTGAACCTCATATATGTAATGCTTTGGAGTACTAAAGACTGAGTCTGATCAATTATCTAATTTATTACTAATTTTGTACTGGTATACACACTAGGGTTTGGGGGAGTGTATTCTTAACCCAATTCGTCATTCATTTAATTCCTTCTTAGTTAGTTAATTTTGCATGCGTAGGTTAATTTAATTGAATTTAGTTAATTCATAGATAAAATCCAAAAATCAATCATCCTTTTCTTTTGTTTTCTTTTAACATCAACTTTAGGATTAAACTACCTTACCTTTGTCGTCGCATTCACACATCGTAACTCCTTGTGGATTCGATACCCAGACTCACCACTATACTCGTTAAGAGTGTAGTTACAATTTTAGGTTTTTTTGTATTGAGGTTGGAAGCCGATAACAACGACTAGGGTATTACACGGACGCTCGGTTTACACCTCGATCAAAATGGCGCCGTTGCTGGGGAATTAGGTAGACTTTAGGTTAGGTTAGTTAATCGCGAATTTGACCTTGAAAAAAAAATTCAGAAATATGGGTGTCACATACTTGAATTCCCCAATTTGAAATGTCTTAATTTAACTCTTTTGGTGGCTTTAATTTTTATGCTAATTTGAGGAGGAGAATGAGCTCAAGACTTATGAACATTAGATCAATATCACTAAAGATGAGTCTCATAAATACAAGCCCAGTGCTAATTCCATCCAAATTTATCAAAATGAATTGTTTGAAGAAGAAAGACTTGAAAAAGAATATTGGGAAACATATCGTTATTGGGAGCAAGAGTTAGATGCATTATTTAAACCCAATGAGGATTTTTCTTCCAATATTTTTGAAGTTGAAGAATGTTTTCAACTAAATGAGTAATCTGAGGTGCTAGAACCAAGGAAACCTACTTTGGGAGAACTCTTGATTATTATCAAAAATCAATATGAGGACCTTGCTACTACAGAGTTGAAAATTAGAGCAACTTGCAACAAGTTTAATGATTATTTGGGCAACTTAGAGAAGGTCAAGACTTTCGCTTCACCTAACACTTTTGAGGATGAAATCATTGAGAGTGATCCAAGTTCTTTTGAATATCAACCTCTTATAAATATTGCAAAATCTAATGAGGATTAAGATTATTTGTCTCCTTGTGTCCCCACTATTATCGAACCATTAAATCCATCACAAGAACTGGATGAATGCCTTGAGTATGTTGATCCGATTCTTGTATGGGAATGTTTTTTTGAGATGTTTCATCTTACGGGCCATACACTTAGATGTGTCACTCCATGAGATCTATTTGAAAATTTTGGGGGAGAAGATTTTGAGGACAAGAACTCCATGCTTAAATTATTTTCCAAGATGGACTCTCTCTATTTGTGTGCTCCGCTTCCCATACTAATTGAAAAATCTATGGGAGGTGATTCTATTTTTCTTGGATTCCAATGGTACTTGTCTCCCTACGCACCAAATTCCTTCATTATCCCCCTAAATTTTTTAATAGGTGGTTATTCATTTCTTCCGCGTTGCACATGCCTTCCGTTTTTCAAATGGAATTCTTATTTTTTGGGCGGAATGCTTTCTAGTGGGGGAACAACATTAATACCTTAAATTCAAATTGTATTTTGGGTGGACCCTCAAATTTTTCGACTTCTAGTGTATGATTTATTAGACGTTCAAATTTTAGGTTGGAAATAATTTTTTTTTAATTATATTCTAGTTTCGATGGTCGAGTTTTTGTTATTCTTTTTGTTATGCTTGGTTCTAACATCTTTAGTAGATTCAATGGACTCGCACTCATCGGGGATCGATCCATTTGGGTAATATCTTTCTTTTCCTCTCTTTATGTTGTGTTCTTGATTCGCATTGAGGACAATGAAACATTTAAGTTAGGGGTGTGGGATATTCTTCCCGTTTATTATTTAGATTCATTGATTCGATCACATGTTCTTTCCAAGTGTGTTTTTTTAGAAAATTTGAAAATTTAAAAAAAAAAACATTGAAATTTTTTGAAAAAGGACAAAAATATTTTTGTTCAAAATATATAAAAATTGGAATTTAAATTTATCAAAAATGTCACCTTTATTCTATTTAAAGTCTCAAATTGTAAATGCACTAAGCCAAAATTGATCGAAGATGGAAATTGAAAGAAAATTGATGACTAAACGAACAAGTGTGGAGATTGATCAAACTCGGTGAGATTTCGAGCCTTTCAATTTTTTATGAGTTTTTAAATCAATTCGTGTTTATGATTAACTCAAAGTCATTTTCAGCGTTTTAATAAGTCGTTAATGATCTCAATCCTTTCTTTTGATCGGTTATGGGAAATGTGTGAAATGTTGTCTTAGAATTCGTGTTAAATACATCTCTAAACTTAATTAATCTTGAGATGCATATGGTAATGTGATTAGCTATTTGGACAATGAAGGAGCCCTTGTTTGTTACCCAAAAATATCAGCCATAAAAAGTCGTGAAAAAATCATCCCTTTGCAACCCAATTTGAGCCGAATAAGTTTTTCCCTTTCGTTTGATAACCCGAAAAACCCAACTAGCCCGGAATTGTGAAAAATTGAAAATTCATCAAGTAAGTCCAAAGTGTGTAATAGAAAAAGGGCAAAAAAAAAAAGAGAGAAAAAAAATAGAAAAACAAAGAGAAAAATGAGCAAATGCCCGAAAAAGCACTAATGGACATCATAAGGACATTTTCCAATTCCGAACATTCCATCCATTCCCATTTTTACCCTTTACACTTTTTAACCCGGAAAGTCCTAACCGAGTCCAAATGGTGAAATTAATTACTGCATGGAGAGATAAGACATGAAAAGATAAAAAAAGAGATAAAAATGGTGTGATTAACAGATGATGTTTCCCGTTTCCTAATAACTGTATTTCGATGATGAGATCTTTTCACCGTATATTTCATTCTTTTAAATTTTGTATGCATGAATTTGTGTCCATTATATTTACTCTTTATATCATGCATACCGAGAGAAAACAACCACAATCTGAGTGATTCGTTTGTGAGTACATCCGTAAGAATTTGAATCAAAATGAATTTTCAAAAAGTAACGTAATGCTCAATAGGTGGAAATTTGAGGTTTAATTTCTGGCTTTCACATTTATCCCCTTAATTTCGATATTTTTATGATCCCGTGCAGTGTAAACAGCTTGGATTTGTCTCGTATTTAAGCTACTAACCTCTTTTGGCATGAATTTCGTGTTTTATGTATTTCTTATGTGCTTTATAGGTATTTCATGCAAGTTAGTGCAAAGGAGAACTCAAAACAGTGAAAGAAAGCACGAAATGTGAAGTTCAAGGGAATTTTTGTAATTTTACATCCTTATCCAGAAGTGAGTCCAATTAAAAAGTTGAAGAGATTCCAATTACAAGAACACCGGAAAAAATGGCACATCAATCCGAGCTACGATGAAGAGATTACGAGGTTTTGAAGTTGCGTGATAATGAAGAGAAATTGACCAGAAAAACAGGACCGATCCGGACAAATAAAAAAAGAACCGATCCGGTACAGGACCAGTCCAAACAAATTAAAAAAGAACTGATCCAGTACAGGACGGTTCGGACAAAAAAATGATTCGGATGGAACCAAATCGATTCGATGATAACAGGATCGGTCCGGCTGTTCGAAATTCTGGCATTTATTATGAAGCTGAAGAGGTGCAAATCTTGGAATATCTTGTACAACTCATCGCTATTAGCTGTCAAAATGTGTTGGTTCGTGTTATAAAAGGGCAAACCCTAGTATGAAGAAGAGGAGGTTTTTGTTACTTCAAGTGGTAGGAGGCTAGTGGTTAGGGTTTCTTTGTAGTTAGTTTTTAAAGGATTCTTGTATCGAAGAACCCTAGTTTTGAAGTTTGGTTACTAATCAAGATTCAAAGATCTATTCAAGACTCATCATTCATCCATTGTAAGTAATTTTAATTTATTATTTTTAATTCTTTCATAGTTAGTTTAATTAATTGTTGCTTTCTAGTTTTCCAATCCCAATTCAAGTCATGTTCTCAATTTTCTAGATATAGTTATGGATTCCTGCACTTTCAGTTTTAAGTTTTCTTCTACTTTAATCATGTTAAGCTAAGTTTTTAAGAGTGGGAATGCATGAAGCCAACCCGATGTGATATGCATAGATATAAAATTTGTCCTCTATATTAAATAAGTGATTAGATCGTGTTGTATAGTTTCACAACCATTGTGGAGCTTTTGACCTCATTTGCCCTAGGTAACCGGGATGCTTAAGGATGCAAAGCACGTGAACTATTGCGACACTTCTTTACACAATCTTTGATTATGTATGATGCGGGCTTGAACCTCATATATGTAATGCTTTGGAGTACAAAAGACTGAGTCTGATCAATTATCTAATTTATGACTAATTTTGTACTGGAATACACACTAGGGTTTGGGGGAGTGTATTTTTAACCCATTTCTTCATTCATATTAATTCCTTCTTAGTTATTTAATTTTTCATGTGTAGGTTAATTTAATTGAATTTAGTTAATTCATAGATAAAATCCAAAAATAAATCATCTTTTTCTTTTCTTTTCTTTTAACATCAACTTTAGCATTAAACTACTTTACCTTTGTCGTCACGATCAGACGTCCTAACTCCCTATGGATTCGATACCCAGACTCACCACTATACTCGTTAAGAGTGTAGTTACAAGTTTAGGTTTTTTTTTTGTATTGAGGTTGGAAGCCGATAACAACGACTAGCATATTACACAAACGCTCGGTTTACACCTCGATCGAAAACTAATACTTTATAAGAGTTTCAAATTGATTGGATTTCTATTTAGTTAAGTTTTTTTCAATATTGAATCAATGGTGAGCAACCAAGGCCCATTATAGCGGGGTTGACCATCCATTTAGGGGACTAGGCCTATCTCTATGGAGGTTTAGGTTGGTCAAGTGTCAAGAATCTAAGGACTATGTACAGAATCTCAGAAAAAACTTTGCCATCCTTAGGAGGAACCAGATGAGACTCAACCTAAAGAAATTTTATTTTGGGGGAAGATGGAGGCATTTTTTTGGGGTTTAATTACTAGATATGGCATAGTGGACAACCTAAAAATGATCCAAGCACTGTAAGATATGGGATCACCAAGAACAATCAAAGAGATCAAGAGACTTATTGGGAGAGCTGCTTCCCTTAATTGATTTATTTTAAAGCCACAGACAAGCGCTTGCCTTTCTTCAAAGTAATGAATCAGGCATTTTAATGGACTTTAGAGGATAAAAAGCCTTCCATAGCCTGAAGAAGTACTTGTGGTCTCTACCTTTGTTTTCCTGGACCATCACTAGGGAGGACTTGTAGTTATAGTTTCATGTTTCTCCAACAACTATTAACTCAACCTTGATGCCTAAAGAATTTAGAGTCCAATATCGAGTGAACTCCAAGTACCCAAGTATAGAAAAGATCACTTTCTACCTCTTTATCTCAGCCAAACGTCTGAGTCCTTACTTCGAATCACACTCTATCGTAATCATGATGTATTAACCACTTGGACAGATTTTATATGGGCCTAACACCTCAGGATGGATTGTCAAGTAGTTTATGGAGTTATTAAATTTTAGATTAAGTTCTACCCACAGAGTGCCATCAAATTCCAGAGGTTAGTTGACTTGATTGTCAAGTTCAAAAAATATGAGGAAGTCGAATGAGAGCCTAAGAGCTCAGGAACAGATGTAGTAGTACCCAAGGATCCTAAGAAGCCATTGTTTTGAGATATAGACTCGAACTTTACAATATGGGTTTTACATATGGATGGATCCTCTAATAACTAAGGTTGTAGAGTTGGGATCCATCTTATAATCCTAGAAGGAGGTACAATTTCTATTTCCCTTCATTTTCAATTAAAAGCCCTTAACAATGAGGAAAAGTATGAGGCCTTTGGCTATTCATTTGAAATTAGAGTAAGCGGAGGCATTCATCGACTCTCAACTAGTAGTTAATCAAGTCGCTGAGGTCTACGACGCCAAAGGTGACAAAATGGAAGGTTACATGGAAATTTATGTTCACCTCATCTAGAAAATCACCAAGTTAAGCATTATAAAATTTCCTTAAGAAGAAAACTCTTAGGATGACCATCTTGCATAGGTGGCCTCTTTAGATGAGGTAGATCCATACATCTTAATTATCATGCTAGATTAATTAAACATCACCTAACTCCAAATCAAAATTACGAAGATCGATCAAGGCTCAAATCGGACCATGCCTATCAAGTCATACCTTAATTACGGAGTTTTATATAAGGACGAGCTTTAAGACAGACAAATAATGTCCTTAGCTTCTAGATAGTATCTAGAGAATGGGGTCCTATTTAAGAATGGATATTACTCAGCACCTCAGTCTTGACTTAGCCCATCAGAATCTAATTACATCCTCAGGGACCTTTACAAAGTTGTATGTGGTGCTCACATAGGTCCCAAGACCTTATCCTACAAGGTCTTAAGGCAAGGATACATATGGTCTGCCTTAGGGAAAGAAGCCAAAGACCCGTCTTCAGGCTGTGATAAATGTCATATGTTCGCCTTTGTTTCGAAGCATCCAGTGGATAAAATGACCCCAATGATGTCCCTTTTCTCAATATGGAGTGTATTTGTTAGGACCCTGCGTGTCAGCAAAGGACATGACAATTTTTTCATTATGATGATTAATTACTTCAAAAAGTTAGTCGAGGCTAAGCCGTTGGCCACAATCATAAAAGAAGAAGACCACCCATTTTATCTAAAAACCATCATCTACAGGTTTGGCTTGCCCAGAATAATCATTTGTGATAATAGGAAATAGCTTGATAACCCCGCCTTTAGAGAATTTGCATAGACTATATGATAAGTAGCCATTACTCATCTCTAGTAAATCCTCAAACAAATGTCCAAGAACAAGAAAAAAATTGAACCAACTTCCACGGTTTAAAGAAGAGGTTGGATAAAGCTAAGGGAACATGGGAAGAGAAATTTCCTAACATCTAATGGGCCCATAGAACCATAGTCAGAGGTTAAATAGGGGAAGCCCCATTCTCCTTGACCTTTGGCATTGAGGAAATTATACCAAAAGATCAAGATACCAAGATAGAGGATGACTCAGTTTGAACTAAAGGCTAATGATAAAGGTCTCAAAAGGTCCTTAGATGAGGTGGAAAATGGGCGAGATGGTAAACTGGTTAGAATGGCCACTTACAAGAAAAAAATGACATCTTACTTAAATAAGAAAGATTGTTGTAATGAATTCAAGGTGGGGGATATAGTCTTAATAGAGGTCACCATTTCCAACAAAAACCTAAATGAAGGAAAGTTAGGCCACAGATGGGAAGACCCATATGTAGTGGTCCAAATAGTAAAGCCATATTGTTATTTCTTAAAGAATCCGGATGGATATGAACTCTCTCACCCTTAGAATGTATACCATCTCAAGAAATATTTCCAATTTTGTATTGTACTATTGAAATCAAATGAAAAGTAACTTTTTTGCTACCTATTATGTCTCTAAATAGTGTTCAATTTGAGTTACAAGGCTTCAATCGTTGGCTCTGGGCTATACCTAAGATTTAAGGACCCAACTTGACTTATAAGGCTTCAATCAAAAAATGGCTAAGCTGTTAAAGGCCTTAGATAGATGACTCCTAGTGTTGCTCATCCTTAGCTTTCAAAGTCCCTAAAGTCTTAAACAACCCAGTAAGAGTTATAAGACATTCATCCTTGACTTAAATAAAGAACAAAATGTTTAATGGCCCAAAAAATTCTATAGGAAATACCAAGGCTTTCGTCATTGATTCTATTTAAGCTAATTAAGGTCTAAGAACCCAAAACAATCACCCTATAGGACTTCTTTTACACCTAAACAATGTTTAAAAAAAAAGGTATGCTAATAATGCAAAAAACTTAGAAACTATTTCTTTAAACTTTTGCATCTCTCATTTTCCAAAATAGATGAAAAATATTTTTAAAGACCACGACTGAAAAATTCGTGACTTAGAATAAACTTCCATTCTCAAAATTTTGGGGGAGCTATGTGTTCATACGCAAACAAATTCCAGAACTCCAATTCTAAAAGCAAAGGTGAAAAAATCATAAGTCTCTAAGGCTTTTGATTATTTACCACAAGACTTTTATCCTAGTGGACTATAGTTCATAGGCCATAAGAAATATTATGGAACCTCAGATTTTATACCACAAGTCTTTCATCCTAGTGGACTATGATCCACATGTTTTAAAACCCAACGTGGAACCTCAAATTATTTAGAATAAGTCTTTCATCCTAGTAGAATGTAGTTTAGAGGTCTTAAGACCCATTGTGGAACTTCAATTTTTTTACAACAAGACTTTCATGCTAATAGACTATAGTTCAGAGGCTTTAGAGCCCAATATGAATTTCAAATTTTAAAACTTCTAAGGCTTTCATCCTTAGGTACGTTAAGACCAAAGATATTAGGACCTTTTTATGCGATTTAAAAATTTGAACCTCTAAGGTTGAGAAAGCTAAGTTCCCCTAAGATTTGTAGAGAAAGTCGCCACTAATTTTTATTTTATTTTACAATTTTAATAAACTTTTCACCTTTTAAAATCATAAGTGTCATGTTTAAAAGATTATCAGTTTTAGTCTTGGCCTAAGCATGAATATACTTGAATCTAATCACGAATAAAATAAGCATACAACAACACTACGCTGTACGAGAACAACCCACTATGGGAAAAACCTCGGACGACCCAGTCACATAAGTCCACTACAGTATAAGTCTATTTACAAGAAGAACTTAGTCTTAATCACATACTCTAAACTTTCAAGATTTGATGAGAAATGTCTTCCCCTGTAACCTTCTTCGTAGACACTATTGGTCACCTTCAAATAGACACACAACACAGGCACATTCACATATCTTGGTGTCTCGCTGATCTTACTTGTCTCGTGACCAGTCCAACCATCGCTCAACACAAACGCGGTTTCCACCACTCAAAATGATCATAGTATACAGACATGGTTCCACTAATAAATTATCTCAAAAAGACATATTGATATAGTATTCTTGGATCTCAAGCTTGGACATAAACTAGGGTTTTGGAGGCATGTAACGACATGATTCTATAAATGTCCGTTTAGAATCTAGAAATTTATGTGTTGTCTTAAATCACAATTAATATATTATATATTGTTACATACTACTTCAGTTGTCACCTTTTCACACGTCCATACCTGACGTCCATTATTCGAATCTCTAATAGAACGTATCATCAACACACACCCATAATCATTCAACGTGCATCGTGCAACTTCAATCGGTCTCCGCTATCTCCATGTCGCTAAAGGTACAATGCTTAATTAGAGTTAATAATATTCAGTTTTACAATTATGATATTTTTAAATGGTCTTTATAATTGTTCATATTTTATAAAAACAAGGATGGTTGTTTTAAAAATTTATTTTTAATTGATGTCGTTCAAACGACATGACATTTTCGTTCAAACAACATTGGTATGTCGTTCAAATGACCAATCAAAGCACACCACTTGTTGTTTCTTAGGTCGCACGATACATCATTTCTTACATGCATCAAATGACCACGTACTATTTTGTATTTTTATAGGTAATCTCTTAGGTCATTAATAACAACTTCTAATTACATTCAAAGGATATTGAGATGTCGTTAGAACAACATTGCATCACTTTTATATTTTTTTCTCCTATAAATACGTGCTAAAAATTAGGTTTTTGTAACTCTTTTACAACTCCATTTTTTGCAGAACTGCTGCGATTTAAGACTTCATTATTTTAGGTTAAAAACTATTTTGATTCACTAAAAATCCCAAATCATATATGTGAATCATTATTAAACACTTTTGATCATATTACTCAGTATTGGACTTCATCTTGTGGAGAAGGAAGCCTGTCTCCACTGCTGACTGTTGGAGCTCTTGAGAGATCTCTTGCTTACGATAACAAACTGATGCATGTGGGTATTCGTTAGTAAAACACATTGTATTTCTCTATATATATGAAAGTTGAGGTTTACAATATCTGGTGAAATAAATGGTTTTCCCCTTTGGGGGATTTTTACAGAATTTGTGTTTATGATTGTTTGGATTGCATGCTAGATATATTTATTGTGTTCAATCACATTAGATGCATGTTTAGGATTTAGTTAAATCTGGTGATAAAATTGAAGTTAATTTAAATAAGTTTGGACATTGAATGTAATCGTACTCTCAAATTGTTATCAAAGACAATTACACAATTTTACCCTCTAATTTTTCAGAAATTTGTTTTGGATATCAATTTTCTGAAAAAGTTTACTTTTCAAAAAGCTAAAGTTCAATGGAAAACTTATATAATCGAATGCTAGCTTTTTATGGGACAAACTATGCATATTTGAAAGCCCGTATGAGGTCGTTGTTAAAAAGCATTGATAAAAGAGTCTGGATCACTTGTAAAGGGGGTGGACTGGACACACACATGTCGTTAGTAATGAAATATTACCTAAGCTTGTGTCTTTGTAGATTGAAGAAGAGTTTAAGTGGAGTAATTTTAATTCACGTGGTTTAAGTGCTATATCTGAAGTGTTACGCCCAAAGAGTTCTGTCGAATTATGACGTCCTCCACGTCTAAGGAGGCATGTGATGTTCTACAACTTACTCGTGAAAGAACTAATGTGGTTAAAGACTCAAAATTACAAAATTTAACTACCCAATTTGAAACCATAGACATACTTAAATCTGAATGTTTGGATGAGTCATGCACGCCTGTCAAATATATGTTAATTCATGCTTTAATCTTGGAGAAAAAATACTTGACGCTAGAGTAGTTAAAAAGATTTTAAGATCATTGAGTGCCCGTTTTATCCTGAAAGTCACTATCGTTAACTCTTTAGTAATGTTATATTCTCTTAGGTTCGAAGAACTTATAAGAGACCTCCAGGCCTATGAAATTAATATGTTTCCTAAAATAGTTAAACCTAAAGAGAAAGGTATTGCACTTAAAGCCCAGTCTAAGAAAGGTGAGGAGTCATCTAGAAAGAGAGAAGAGTTATATAAAAGGAGAGAGGAAGAAACGTCAGATTCTGAATATGATTTTGAATTAGGCGATTTGTCCCTATTTGTTAAAAATTTTAAGAAGTTTCTCAAACTAAAGAATAATGGCAATTTTAAAGACAAAAAGATTTTTGAGAAAAATAAATTTAGAAACATATTTGATAAAAAACAAAAAGGACACCCCTAAGAGAGAAGATGATAGTTGTTACAAGTATAATTGGAGAGTCCATAAAGCCTTCGAGTGTGCAACTAGATTAAAGTGTTAAAGCAAAGGCCAGGCTCCTTTAAATGCCACCTTTAGTGATGACAGTGAGTCGATTCCATGGATTCAGGAGACAAATCACTACATGAACGCAACTTCATTGCATTCATGGCTAGTCATGTGGTTAACTCTAATGCATATCATGACGATGATAATGATATCTCACAAGGACAACTTGACATTGAAAATGATGTGAGTGAAGGTGAGGATGCTGCAAGTGAGAGAGAGTGTGGCCTATAACGTGTGTACACCGATTTATATGTTAAGTCCTTTAAAACTAAAAAGCAAAACAAAGGGTTAGATCTTAGGCTCATCGTATTATAGAAAGTTTGTGTAGATGGAAAGAGCTTTTAGATAGAGATAGAGAGAGTAGTTTTGAAAAATTGAAAGGGAAATTGACCAAACAAGTGGCTAGTCTTACGAGTGAGCTCCTTGCATCTATGGAGGATCGAAAGAAATTTGAAGCCCTTGTTTCCCAACTCACTCATGATCTTGAGAGAGCCCGGTAGGTCAAGGTAAAGATTGAGGACAAATCTGGATAGATGGGAAAGATGTTCCTCGACCCTACTGTAGGGTTTGGTGAAAGGTAGGGAATAGGTTTTGATGGTGCTTCCACATCTCATATTGAACCGAACCCGATTCTTAATTTTACAACGAATCCATATGGCCATCAAACAAAACCTCAAAGAAGAGTATGGCCAAGAAAGGCAAACCAAGGTCGGCCTAAGACCGTGTACTTTTGTACTTATTGCAATAGAAAAGGACAACTTAGATAGTATTGTTATAGTTTGTCATGGACTCGACGTAGACATGCTCTGTCACACCACACTAGTGATCTTACTAGTTTAATAGAGCAGATTGAGTTTCTAGTCGCCATTTATCATAGTTTGATGGAAGAATTCGAACGAATGTTTTTGCCCTTAGTGAGTACTTCCAACATCCCAACTAGAACCAACAATGACAAGGGCAAACATAAGGTAAACTCATCTTGGGTACCTAAGCATGATGCAAAATCCCTTGTTGTTCATGTTACTCTTAAAGCTTATAATACGTTGCAGTGTTATTTTGATAGTGGGTGCTCCAGGAATATGACAAGGGACGTATCATTTTTCACCTACCTTGAGGATATAAATGAAGGTAAAGTCACCTTTGGAGATGGTAACAAATCTATCATAGTAGGATGAAGTACTGTAGATATCCCCAGTTTTCCTAAGCTAGAGAATGTTTTATATGTCAAAGGTTTGAAAGAAAACCTTCTCAGCATTAGCGAGTTGTCCAATGCTGACTTTACAATAAAGTTTAATCGGAAGGAGTGTAATGTTTGTGATCAAGTGGGTAAAATTATATTGCAAGTGGTGAGTATAGAAGATAACTATTATGGGATTGTGCCCATGTCCTCATTTGTCTACAATAACGTCATGATCTCCTCTATGGATCTTTGGCCTTAATGTCTAGGTCACGTTAATTTTAGAGAGTTAGAGTGTTTAGCTAAAAAGGACTTAGTACATGGCTTGCCATCACCTGGGAAGCCAACTTTCGTGATTTGTGGACCCCGTAAGCTGGGAAAACAAGTCCATAGTCCCCATCGAAAGTTTAACTCCATTACCACTACACGTATGCCTGAGTTGATTCACATGGATCTTATGGTTCCTACTTGCACTTAGAGTTTGGGTGGTAAGAGGTATATCCTTGTGATAGTAGATGGTTTCTCTCGTTATTCTTTTTTTTAATGGAAGAGGGACTGAACCCCCACACTTATTATAAATAGGGAGAAAAAGCCTCTCCAAGAACTACACGCTAAAGAAAATTATAGGGTTATGAAGCCCAAAGCTAGAGAAAATAAAATTTGGGGTTTTATAATAATCCCATTACAATGCCTCAAAGTTTAACTAATCTAATATAAAAGAAACTAATCTTGTCAAGCTTGAAAGTTCCATTGACCATCTGTGGAAGATCCTTCACAGCCTAATAGGTTTTATCCCCTTGTAAATTAACTCCAACATTAGCTAATCTATAAGAACCCATATTTGATTCTCTATAGCAATGGCTAATCGAAAAATTAATATTTCTAAGCACTGACAGAATTTCTTCAGTTAGAATCTTTAATCGCCAAGGCAGTTTCCACTCTCTTTTGATCAATTTCACCACAAACAGAGAATCTGACTCGATATCAACTTCTGAATAATTCTTCTGTACACATAACTTAATACCAAAACTTAGACTTTTCATCTCCACAACAGAGTTAGTTTCAAAATCTTCTTCTTTTGCATAAGCAAATACCAACTCTCCTTTGTCATTTTGCAAAATACCTCCCAAACCCCCTTTTCCTGGGTTTCCTTTGCATGCCCCATAAATATTAAGCTTCAGTACTCCACTGATTGGAGCATTCCATTTAACTTTAACACTTTGTATTATATTTGAGCAAAAAGTCAATATAAACACCTATATGTAGCCTTGAGAAAATCGGTTGAACCTTCTCTCAAAAGAATGACTTTTGCATGTATTAGAAATCAAATTAACAGCTTGATTCTTAATAAAATTCAAGTTGCAATTAATTCCTTCATATAAAGATCTATTCCTAGCCTTCCAAATTTCCCACATCACAGCCATGGGAATAATTTTACCCAAGAACTGATCTGCATCAGACCTCCCAGCCTGTATCCACCAGCTAAGAATGACTGTTAACACATTATTTCTATCAAGCTTAACACCCATCAAATTCGAAAAGTAGTCCCATAGTTGAGAAGAAACTGAACAAGAAATAAATAAGTGGACATCATTTTCTTCATTATTAAAGCATATATGACATCGCGATCCCATTTCAATGCCTATACGCTTCACATTTTCATCTAAAGGAATACACTTTTGAATAATTCTCCACACTGTAATAGATATTTTGATTGGAATTTTTGTATCCCATAATCTACTATGAACAAAAGATGTAGATGAATGAACCTTTAAGCACTCATATGCTGAAGATAAAGAGAAAACACCAGAATTTTCAGCCCTCCAAATCAGATTATTATTCACTGAAACTATTTACTTTGAATAATCTTCCTCTACTTGCTTCATATGTCTCCAAGACAGCAAACCACCTTTTCTAGTGTTCCAGTTCTGATATCTGTTAGCACAATATTTGGACCACAATGAATCTTCAAATTTAAGATTCTAATGCATTTTCATTGATGAAGACTTAGAGAGAATTCCAAAGTCTTTGAATCCTAAACCTCCTTCATCTTGATCTTTACACAAATCTAACCAATTCTTCCATTGATATTTCCAGCCTTGCACTTCGTTTCCAACACAGATTTTTTTTTTCAACATCCCATGAATCTTATTAATCACCATCTTCGGAGGGCTTATCGCAGCTAACGGGTATAGAGGAATGGATGACATGACATGCTTTATGAGAATTAATCTACCACCTACAGAAAGAAGCTTAACCTTCCATCCTGCTATTTTAAATATCAATGAGGAAATTAACTGATCATAGTATTTCACCTTATTCCTCCCTTTAAATAAAGGGCAACCCAAGTTTCTCTCGTTATTCCATAATAGGTTTCATCAAAGAAAAATTTGATGTTGTAGAGTTTCTTACAACCAAGTGTCGTGTCCTGTAAATCAACATGGTGTCACTATCAATAGACAATATAGTGATAATGGCACTGAATTTAATTAAGAAAAAATGGATATTTACTGTGATAGGTTTGGAATCACATGAATTTTTGGTCGTGAAAACTCCTAAGAAAAATGGGATTGTTGAGAGTAAGAATCAGACGATTCAAGAGATGTTTAGATCCATGCTTCTCTGTTATAGAGTGCCTAGGACAGTTTAGGCATAGGCGGTGTCTACCGCATGTCACATGGTGAATAGGGTATATCTTCGTCCACACACACTTTAGAAGCCATATGAGTTGTTGACAGGTAAGAAGCCTACCCTTTCGTATTTTCTTATCTTTAGGAGTAAGTGCTACATTCTTAGGGATAGAGAGCAATTAGAAAAGTTTGACTCATAAAGAGATGAGGGAATTATGTTAGGATATTCGTCGACAAGTAGAGCTTACCTGGTTTTTAACCTGAGTATCTATAATGTTATCCTGTCAATAAACATCACCGTGCAAGATGATAAACCGTCGACATTTGTTAATCCTAGATTTTTGTGTGAGGATGACACACTTCCATATGATGATCCCATTGTCCCTCACACACCATGGGTGGAACCTACTCTTGATTTAAGGGACACACCTGCTTGGGTTCATAAGAGTCATGATCATTTTTCCATTCTAAGAGATCCCACTTTAGGGTTCAAAACTCATGCATAGCTAGAGAACGTGGTTATCTTTCCATACTATGCGTCTAAAGTCGAGACCAAGAAAGTCAAATAAGCACTCAAAGATGAACACTCGATATCCGCTATACATGATGGCTTATTTTAGCTTATAAAGAATGGTGTTTGGGAACTTATCCCCCGACCTAGTGAGAAGAATGTGATTGGTACCCAGTGGATCTATAAGAATAATATGGGTGAGAATGGTACCATTATATGCAATAAGGTTAAGTTGGTCGCTTAGGGATACTTACAGATTGAGGGTGTAGACTTTGAGGAGACATTTTCTCCTATTACGAGGCTTGAGTCCATGCGTTTCCTACTCTCCATTGCATCTCATCTGCGCTTCAAGTTATATTATATGGATGTCAAGAGTGCCTTTTCGAATGGCATTCTACATGAGGAGGTTTATGTGGGATAACCAAAAGGGTTTGAATACCCTAAGCACCCTGAACATGTCTATTATCTGAGAAAAGCCCTGTATCGTATGAAGCAAGCACACCGTGCTTGGTACGACAGGCTTACTTCCTATCTCTTAGCCTGTGGCTTTAGGAGAGATGGAGTTGATGAGATGTTATTTGTTAGGAGAGGAAAATGTGCTATTTTGGTTTACCAGATCTATGTGGAAGACATAGTCATTGGATCCATATGCTCCCTCCACGCTCACGACTTTGAGGTGGAGATGAAGAGTGAGTTCGAGATGAGCATGGTTTGTGAGCTTACTTTCTTCCTTGGTTTCTAAATTCATCAGCTAGAGGATGGGTTGTTCATCTCCCAATATAAGTATGAAAGAGACCTTGAGAAGAAATTTAGCTTAGACTCCGTTAAGCATGCACGTACCCCAATGAGTACCTTAATTAAGCTTAACAAGGACACTTCAGGTAAGGACATTGATCAAACCTTGTATTGGAGTATGATATGTAGTCTTCTTTAATTAATTGCTAGTCATCCCGACATTACCTTTAGTGTTGGGGTCTACACGCAATATCAGGTGTCCCCCAAAGATTCGTATTTACTCGCTCTTAAATGTATTATTAAATAGGTTAATGGGACTCTCTCATACGGTATTTGTTTTTACTGACAATCATTTATACATCTATTTGAATGCCGATTGAGCCGGGGATGTAAATGGATATAGAAGAACTTTTGGTGGGTGTTATTATTTTGATTCTGCTCTTATTTCTTGGTTGAGCAAGAAGCAAAACTCCATCTCCTTGTCCACTGTGGAGGCTGAATATATAGCCATCAAGAGTTATTGCACGCAATTTCTGTGGATGAAGCAGATGCTAGATGATTATGGGATTTCACAAGACACCATGACTATCTCGTGTGATAATATGAGCACGATACACATATCCCATAATCCAGTCCAGCATTCGTTCACAACGCACATTAGGATATGCAAACACTTTCTTTGAGAATTGATAAAAGAGAAAGTTGTGTCCTTAAGTTTTGTGTCCACAAACCTCCAGTTAGCCGATACTTTCACGAAGCCTTTAGATGCCATTAGATTCAAGAGTCTTAGGAAGTGTTTAGGAATATGCATAGTTGATTGAGGGGTAGTTACCATGTCTAGTATAGGATACATTTTTCATTCTCATATTATATGATTCCTATTGCTAGACTATAACATTTGTACCATTCTTTTCTGTATTATAATTTTTTTTTCTTTTTTTAGAAAAATACAAAAAGATCTTCTATTTTTCTTAGTAAAAATTGAAAAAGCTAAAAATATTTTATATTTGATAAATTTTTTGAAAAAGACAAAAAGATTTTTATTTTATACATTTTTTTGAAGAACAAAAAAAAATGATTTTTGTATTTATTTTTACATCTTTAATGGATGAACATTTAGGATCGCCAAAGTCACGCCATCATTTCCATATTCCACATGACTTTTTAATAGTGATTTGAGACGCTACATCATTTAATCCACGTGCCTTATAATGTTTGGAGTCATTTCGGTGTGATTAGTGATATCTTTCTACATGTCTGGCTCCTTATCTCCTTTAATGCACATATGCACGAATTTATGTGATTATTGTACGTGTCTATCACATGTTTGTCAAAAAAAATTAATCTCAATCCTATCTTTAAAACAAACCAAATGCGATAAAACATAACAATGAAAGTAATGTATGTAAGAACCATTTCCCATAAGGATTTTTTTTACTGTAAAAATTTATGAATATACAGAGGAAAGGGCTACGAAAGGCACAATTCTCCTTTGTGAGAAAGCCACTGTTTAAAATGGGCCTAAAAAAGTGTGTCATTGTAAAAAGTATCCAAGGCCCATAGAGTTTAAAAAGAGCCAAAAAAAGCGAGGTATTGAAAAAAAATAGCCCATGCCAAAGTAGTTTAGTTTTATATGATCATTCAAAGGAACAAACTAGAATATGACAATATGATCATTATTATATTTGAGGGAATTTGGTTGGAACTAAATAAACGAGTTTTCACGTCCTAAAAAAGTCTTGAAAAATCATTACAGAGTTTTAGACATTATTGGTGTGAAAATCGTTTTAGACTATGATTTGTTGATTAGATTGAGGCAGTGTAATTTACATTCAATATTTTTACACCTAAGGATGATTTTGAGTTCATTCATTAGGAATGTCCAAAATTCATCATGCACATATGTTATTAATGTTTGCATTGATTTTCCTATCGAATTTGTTCACACCCCTACATTTACGCTTTCATCGACTTGGTTATCTAGCGTTCTTTCATGGTGTGATTATGTGTTGTATATTTTTTTTATAAGGAGAATTTTGAAAACTTTAAAAATACAAGTTTATTACCTTGTGACACTCTCATTTAGGTACAAATTGAGGATGATTTTTTGCACACCTTGATGATGACACATTAACATTGGATATTTGAAGCTTTGAAGATGTTGAATATTTAAAAGACATGTACTTTGATATTTCCATTTACGGGTTTTGGGGGATATTAGATTGTATGTCTTAGGATTTTTTTTGTTGATGCATAATTTGGATTTTTTATGTATGTTCCGGCATAGAAATAGGGGGGGATTTGTAAGGACATGATTTCATAAATATCCATCTAGAATCTAGGAATTTTTGTGTTGTCTTAGATCACAGTTAATATGTTGTATACCGTTACATACTACTTCAGTTGGCATGTCTTCACACATTCATACTTAACGTCCATTATCCAAATCTCTAGTAGCATGTATCATCAACACACACATATCATCATTCAGCGTGCGTCGTGCTTCTTCAACCGGTCTCCACTATCTCCATGTCACTAAAGGTATAATGTTTAATTGCGGTTAATAATATTCACATTTATATTTAGGAGTTTTTAAAATGGTTTTTATAACTTTTTCTATTTTATAAAAACAAGGCTGGCTATTTTAAAAATATATTTATTATTTATCTTGTTCAAACGACAATATAGTATCATTTAAACGACAATGGTATGTCGTTCAAATGACGACACTTGTCGTTTCATAGGCCGTGCGATACTTCATTTATTAAATGCATCAAATGACCACGTATTGTTTTGGGTTTTTATATGTCTTTTATTAGGTCATTACTAACGACATCTAATGTTGTTCAAACGACATTGAGAAGTCATTCGAATGACATAGTGGCACCTTTTTATTTTTTGCTGCTATAAATACCTACTCGAAAATCAAGTTTTTGCAAGTCTTTTACAACTCCATTTTCTGCAGAACTATTGTGATTTAAGACTTCATTATTATAGGTTAAAACATATTTTGATTCACCAAAAATCCCAAATCATAAATGTGAATCATTGCTAAACCCTTTTTTATCATATTACTCATTTTTGGAGTACATATTGTGGAGAAGGAAACGTCTCTCCACTGCTAACTGTTGGAGCTCTGGAGGAATCTCTTGCTAACAAAAATAAACCGATGCATGCGGGAATTCATTTTTCAAACACGTTGTATTTCTCTCTATATATATGTAAGTCGAGGTTTGCATTATATAGTTAAATAAATGGCTTTCCCCATTTGGGGGATTCTATCTGAATTTGAGTTTATGATTGTTTGGATTGCATGCTAGATAAATTTACCGTGTTCAATCACATTAGATGCACGTTTAGGATTTAATTAATTTTGGTGATAAAACTGTAGTTTAATTAAATAAGTTTGGACAATGAACGTAAGTGCACTCTCAAGGCCCAATATAAACCTTGGGAAAATATTTTCATAAAAACCCTCTTGAAAATTGATGTTAAACTAGAGTATTTATAGAAAACACGAATTTTTAGGCAATAATTTTTTTAAGGCAGCTTATTCGAAGGAAAATTAAAAGTTCATTTGAACAAAAACCTTATCTCCTTCGAATCATCAAAAACCTCGTTCTGTAATACCCCGTATTTTTATGCTTTCTAAATTTGGGGATTTATTAAATTTAATGTGAGTTATTAATTTAATATAAATTCGAAAATTAATTATTTTAATTACTAACGTGATGAGAGTTAGTAATCATTGGAAACTTGTTGAATATTACTAATGAGTAAAGTAATATAATATGGGTACTATTAAATGTCACGAGTGAATAAAATGACAATTTTTGAAATTTGAGTCGGGACGCGCCCGTGTCGCGTCGGGACTAAATATTGATTAGTAAAAGTGAATAAATTATAAGTCACTCATATGGTCATTTTGAGTGCGGTAAAGTGTCCGGAAGGGTCGAGATAGTCAGAAAAGTGTACCTGGGGGTTTAGTTTGGGTCTCGGGGCGTTTTTAGGCCTATCTAGCGCCCCAGGAGGGCATTTTGGACATTTTGCATTTTTGGGTAATTAAACCCACGAAATTTATTAGGTTATATCAGCCATTTAGAATGGTCCCTTAGGGTTAGCAGACTCAAAACCTTAGAACGGCCATTAGAGAGGAAGGTGGAAAGCTTTCCAAGCAATCCAAGGCCAAAAACTCATCCGATTGCACCGCCACCACCACAAACACGTAGATGGCGCGACGGGGAACGCAACCACACCAAATTTATTCACAAATCAGAACTCTGAAATTCCCAGGAAAGTATTTATCTTACTTAATTACGTTAATGCATCACTCATGTTAGTCTAGGGGTGATTATGATGAGTTTCATGGAAGAAAACCCATGTTGGAGATAGTTAAATTGCATGTAGTACTGATATGATTGAAAATCTGGAAATCACCTTCATATGTAGAGGTTTAAACACGGATTAATGATGAACTATAAGTAGAAATTCTGGAAAAAGACTAATTAGAACAAAGTTAAAGAAATTTCTAGGGTTCATGAGATTTATATAAGTTTTGGCCTATTAATCCATGGATATTGATGAAAATTCGCATGCTTTACGTAGGACAAGTTTAATTTGGGTTTATAATGTTTGTAGTACAATTTTTTGGGAGTTTGGGTGTTAAAAATCTGAATTTGGTTGATGTTGGATGATAGAACCCGTAACTGTTAATCTGCAGAATTCGACATACCTATTTTTTCGATCGATTGAACCAGGAGTGTCGATCGATCGACGCATCGATCGATCGAAACCCTGCCATCGATCGATTGACCCTTCCTGGCAGACTCATGTTGTCCCCTTTAAATAGTGAATTCAATTTAAATGAGTAATAATCTTTGGACATCCTTATTAAAATATTTTGGGTGATAAAGAAGACCAGTAGGACTTATTAAAAATATGAAACATTTAATGTAAGATGAGATTTACATTTTTATGGAGATGTTCACATATAAGGGACGATGGAATTATGTATTAAAGGGAGACACACGTAAGGTAGTTACGTTGGAAAAATAGATGAGTACCTACTGAATTTTACACTTAGGAGGATAGAATCCATGAGTGTTATGTAGTAAGATGGAAAAATTAACAAATTAAAGTAAGAAAAGAACCGTTATACGTGATAACTAAACAACTAGAAATAAGGATAAATATCATAATTATGGGTCGTGAGTATGTACCTAAACTTGATATGGAAATAGTAGTGTATCTATATGACTGTGTTCATGCATAAACTATATACGTGTAAAAATCATACACGCGCTACTTGCTATCCCTGAGGTTATCGCGCTGGGACAGTCTTATCTCGATGGGACCTTTATGGGGGATATTGACACGTACCCTAGAAGATAGGAATCCTAGGTTCAGGCTATCAAATCGATAGTCACGGCCCTAAGAGACGTGAGTGTATGTGCTGACCTCTTGGACTTGAAAACTATGCTTCGCCTCAATATTGTTTGTGTTTGTGTTAATACAGTTCAGAGTGATTCCGAACTTATATTTCCCTTAGTACGAGTGATACGGGGATTGGATAGCAGAGTATGCCCACACCATAATTTTTATGTGGGGTGCTGCTAGAATATATATATTATATGAGTATTTATTATATATATTAAATTTTGAAATTTAGGAATTTCCTACTATGTTTATGGTAAGTAAGAAATGAATAATGATTTTAATTGAGAAATACGTGTTTTGAAAGTATAGTATATTTCTGGGAAACATTATTAATAAATAAATTTAAAATGAGAGCTTTGTTACTAAATGAAATTTACTTCTTAAATAGTTGAATTGTTCAGTTTAAATCTTACGACTATCCTAAGATAAGATGAGTTAAACCGTTGGGATGGTTAGTGCGATAGGTGTGCACATTAGAAGAGAGGTGAAATTTTTTCAAGGGAGTGTCGCACTAATATGTGGTTGCATTGGCCTGTAAACATTTTAAATACTTGCTAAACAAATTTTAAATCATTTTCACCATCGGTTTCTGACCCGTTTCCATTTTCTTTTCTCCCTTGTATATATATGTATATATTACAGGTGCCCAACCACAGGGGCATCTTGCATATGATCCTTTGGAAGGAACGCGATGCAGCTTAGGTGGGAGTTGTCGGCCTCTTGCTTAGACGACCTCATTCATTTGATTCTACTCTTAGCATTATTTATTCCAATTGGGCATGTGTCGCCCTTTCCATTGTTCAGTTGTTTTATTGGATATTGTAATACTTTTATTTCCAGTATTTGCACTTTGGGATTTATTATTGCCAGGATGTTTTCATTTAAAGTATTAAATGTTTGATTCAATTAGTTAAATGTTTGATTATTTGGATCGTATATTCAAGGATAGTTGTGGTGTGAGTATTAAATTGTGAATTATGCAAAGTTTTAAATGTTGGGTTAATAAAAAAAAATTGGAAAGTAATGTCTAAATGGTTTTGACACTTAGCTTAATTATTTAGGGTGTTTAAATTGGAAAAAGTACTTTTGACAGTGATGCTAATAATGAACCAACTATTCACCTTGATTTTAATTTAATAAAGGAGTGATCGCCCGGTATTTAATTTGGCGGGGTGTCACAGGTGGTATCAGAGCATCAGGTTCTAGTGTCCTTAGGATCTGTACGGCTTATTTCGCTTTCAGCTTAGCATTTTTGTTATAGAGACCTATTTTAGGATTGTTGTATTCTTGCTTTTACGATTACGTCTTCAGCTATTTGAGATTTGATGATAACTGTAGACTAATAAATTTATTCACGTTTCAGATGCCTCCGAGACGTGCACAAAAGGATAGGCGTGCCCAAGCCGAGCAGCCAGCAGCTCCGACTCAGGAAACGATAAATGATAATGAGGTAGTCGCTATTCTTTCTCAGGCGGTGAATGTCGCGTTAGCGGTAGTACAGTAGGCTCCACCCCAGATTCAGGCAGTGGTGCTAGTATCTGCACAGTTTCCATCAGCATGGGAGAGGGTTAGGGATGCCTTTCAGAAGGCGCATCCCCCTGCGTTCTCGGGTAGTTCAGATGTCACTAGCGTCAACCAATGGAAGAAAGATATCCAGCAGCATCTTCGTATGTATGAGTGCACGAACGTGCAGAAACAGTTGTTGGCTTCCTTTAAGCTAGTGGGGGCCGCTTTGTAGTGGTGGGAATCCACCACCACCTTAGAGGAGAGGGATACTATCCCGATTCAGTTATTCTGGGAGCGGTTTGACCGCAAGTATTTTCCACCCGCCGTGCAAACTGAGATGAGGCGGAAATTACTGAACTTGAAGCAGGAGAATTCTACCATTGCTGAGTATGAGGAGGAGTTCACAAGACTTCTCACTATAGTTCCAGATGAGGCACCCACGGAGGGTAAGAAGATACTGTTGTTTGTGGAAGGGTTAGCTGGGAGGATCCGTCAGCACCTTATAGGGAATCTACCTCTGAGTACTTTCACTGTTGCACTCAATGCTTCTTTGCTATACTGCCAGGATCACCGCTTCCATTTGTAGGGAAGCAAGCGGGCAGGAGAGTCCATCCAGCAGGGCAGGACAGGGGGTAGTGGTGCTAGTGGAGCACCGACATCTCAGGGACAGACTCATTAGCACGAGCAGAGTTCCCATCAGGGGGACCCTGCCAAGCGGTTCCGATCAGGTGATTCTCGGAAGGGATTTGGGGGATTTAGATAGGGTCATCAGGGCCAGCCAAATCAGCAGGGCCAGCAAGGCCAACACCGTGAGCAGTAGGGTCAACATCATTTCCATCAGGGCCAACAGGGCCAGTGGCTAGGCGGTAACGGCCAATAGGGCCGTGGTTAGCAGGGTCAGAGGGGAGGTAATTTCAGAGGCCGATGTTTTGTGTGCGGAAAGAATGGCCATAAATGCCAGGATTGTCTAGAGGGTGATAGGGCCCCACAGTAGCAGGGTGCCCGTAATGAACCATAGAGGCCACATTTTCCAGCCTCCTTCCCAGCACCAGCTCAGGTACCATCCCTACCAGCCATTCCAGTCGCTCCGGTGCAGCAGGGGCAGTTACAGTACGGACGTGTCTATAACGTCCACCAGGCAGCAGCTCCACAAGAACCACCCGTGATTGAGGGTATGTTTCCTATCCATGGTACTATGGGTTGGGTTTTATTTGATACTGGGGCGGCGTATTGTTTTATAGCTACTCATTTTGGGAAGGCCTTAAGGTTATTAGCCACAACAGAGAACACTGGGACATGTGTAGACTCACCACTAGGGAGTGGATTGCTAATTTTCTTTATATGCTGGGGAGTGGGGGTAGAAATTAGTAGTTTGGTATTACCAGTAGACATGTTAGTCTTAGATATGCATGAGCATGACGTTATTATCGGTATAGATTGGCTCGCAGCTTACAGAGCCATGATAGATTATTTCGGTGGGAGTATTGTCTTTGCCATTCTGGGGCAAGAGACGTTTGTAGTGGCGATGCCTCGCCCAGAGGGAGGATCGACATCTTATTTGTATTATATAGAGAAGGATACCTCTAAGGAGGTTATATTCCCTTAGACTCGATCCCAGTTGTTCGCGAGTATTCCGATGTATTTCAGGAGATACTAGGCCTACCCCCCAGTCGTGAGATAGACTTTGTCATAGATTTATTACCGGATGCTCGACCTATAGTGCACGCTCCATACCATATGGCTCCGGCAGAGATGCGAGAGTTACGAGATCAGATAGAGCAGTTGTTAGGTCAAGGCTTCATTCAAAGAAGTACCTCACCTTGGGGCGCTCCAGTTTTGTTTGCGAAAAAGAGAGATGGTTCACTTAGGCTATGTGTGGACTACCGGGAGCTGAACAAGGTCACGATACGAAACAAGTATCCGTTGCCTCGAATTGATGATCTGTTCGACCAGCTGAGGGGAGAAACTTTCTTTTTGAAGATAGATCTGAGGTCGGGGTACCATCAGCTACGAATTAAGGAGTAGGATGTTTCAAAGACTATTTTCTTGACGAGGTATGGGTCCTATGAGTTCAAAGTGATGCCATTTGGACTCAAAAATGATCCAGACGTATTCATAGACTTGATGAACCAAGTGTTCAGGGAGTTCTTAGATCAGTTCGTCATTGTCTTCATAGATGACATTCTGATATATTCACACATCGGGGAGGATCATACCGAGCACTTGAGGTAGGTTCTTCAGACTCTACGAGAGCATCAGCTGTATGCTAAGTACGAGAAGTGCAGGTTCTGGTTACGGGAAGTACAGTTCTTGGGGCATGTTGTTTCTGAACAGGGGATAGCAGTTGACCCGAGTAAAGTGTCAGCGATGAGGGAGTCGGGATAGCCCACAACACCGATGGAAGTGCGTAGTTTCTTGGGATTAGTTAGATACTATAGGATATTCATTAGGGGGTTCCCCAAAATAGCGGGCCCATTAACAAACCTGACTCGCAAGGGGGTACCATATATTTGGGATACTGCTTGTCAGTTGGCTTTCGACGAGCTGAAAGACAAGCTTACTTCAGCACCGGTCCTTGCCTTACCTATGCCGGGTGTGGAGTACATGGTTTACACCGATGCCTCTCTACGGGGGCTTGGGGGAGTACTTCAGTAGAAGGAGAAGGCTATAGCTTTTGCCTCCCGCAAGCTTAAGCCGCATGAGAAGAATTACCCCACCCACGACCTAGAGTTAGCATCGGTCGTTTTTGCATTGAGGATAAGGAGGCACTATTTATTGGGGGAGAAATTTAGCTTGTTCACAGACCACAAGTCACTGCAGTACCTGTTCACTCAGCGAGAGCTGAATATGCGTCAGCGCAGGTGGTTAGAGTTTGTGAAGGACTGTCAGTTCGATATACAGTACCATCCGGGGAAAGCCAACGTAGTTGCTGATGCGTTGTGCCGTAGACCAGTAGATGATGTAGCGGACGTCTGGAAAGAAAAGTGGAAGGAGTTGGGTCACCAGGACGCAGTAGCCCGTTCCTTCATATCTGTTATGACAGTGACACTCGAGATTGTTACGAGGGTGATACAGGCATAGACTGCAGACCCATTTTTCCAGGAGCAGACTGTATAACTTTTAGCTGAGGGTGATGAGTCCTATTCTGTTAGTTCTGATGGGGGTTTGGGGTTTAATGGGAGATTCGTGGTTCCAGAAGAAGCAGAATTATGTAATGCAGTGATGAACCAATCTCACGGGTCCCAATTTCCAGTATATCCTGGGGAAGATAAGATGTACCAAGAGATGAGGCGACAGTACTGGTGGAGTGGGATGAAAAAGGACATTGCTAAGTTCGTGTCCAAGTGTTCTACCTGCCAGCTGGTAAAGGTGGACCATCAGAAACCGTTAGGGTTGCTTCAGCCATTCGAATTACCCGCGTGGAAGTGGGATAATATTTCCATGCATTTTATTACAGGGTTTCCAACATCACAGCGGGTCCACGACTCCATCTGGGTGATTGTGGACCGTTTGACCAAGGTGTCTCATTTTCTTCTGGTGCGAATAGACTATACCACGGGTCAATATGCTCAGTTGTTCATTGCTGAGATTATCAGGTTACATGGGGTGCCCCTAAATATTGTGTCATATAGAGACAAGATTGTCGTGTCACATTTCTGGGAGAGCTTTTAGGAGGCTATGGGTACAGCGTTGAGGTTGAGTTAAGCTTATCACCCATAGACAGATGGATAGATAGAGCGTACTAATCAGATGTTGGAGGATATGCTACGCATGTGAGTTCTTGATTTTGGAGGAGGCTGGGAGCCACATCTTCCACTGGTAGAGTTCGCTTATAATAACTCTTATCAGTTCAGTTGTTTTATTGGATATTGTAATCCTTTTATTTCCAGTATTTGCACTTTGGGATTTATTATTGCCGGGATGTTTTCATTTAAAGTATTAAATGTTGGATTCAATTAGTTGAATGTTTGATTATTTGGATCGTATATTCTAGGATAGTTGTGGTGTGACTGTAAAATTGTGAATTATGCAAAGTTTTAAATGTTGGGTTAATAAAAAAAAATGGAAAGTAATGTCTAAATGGTTTTGACACTTAGCTTAATTATTTAGGGTGTTTAAATTGGAAAAAGTACTTTTGACAGTGATGCTAAGAATGAACTAACTGTTCACCTTGATTTTAATTTAATAAAGGAGTGATCGCCCGGTATTTAATTAGACGGGGTGTCACGCGTTCGAACAAACATGTTAATCTGTTTTGAGCGAGCTTCTAACGATATATCTTTATCCATAACAAATTTCTCTTTTGATGTTCGTTTGAAGGTCGTTTTAATGACACTCACATCTTATTTGAATGAACTCAATAAACTCTTTTAAACAAAGTGAAACCAACAAATATTTATCTTTTAAAAAACCATTTTATTTAAACGCCTCAAATAAATTTTATAAAATAACACCCAAATGTATCTAGGGATCAAACACTAATATGTACTCATAATTTCACTGATATCCCTAAGATATTGAAGATGAAAATTCAACATGCAATCCAGTATAAACTTTATGTCACTGTAGTTTTGTCATGTTGTTTTCAATCACATATCATAGGCTTGAAGGCCACATAACTCAAATTCTAATATATGACTCAAAAAAGTTTTGTCCAAACATGGAATAAAGCCAACACTTAAAAATTTAATCACTTCACAAATTTGTCTATTTAAATCTACCCTTTCGATATACCGGGACAAAATTTAAAATGAAAAACTACTGGGCCATCAAGCTCACTAAGAGTCAATTCTCAACCCTAAAAGGAAAAATGTATAGATGCTTGACTGATAAAAAAATTATTAACTATGATCTTCGGTAAACCTTTGCTGATCACTGCTAATATCGACACTTAAATATGCCTTCAAATTACAAAGATAATATAAATATATAAAATGCATATGACCCCCCCCCCCCCCCCCCCCCCGGGTGTCTAACCATCTCTTCCTAAGAAAGGATGTCTCTTCCTAAGTTAAAGAACTCCCACACTAAAAGAGTTGGATACCATTTCTTCCCCTTTTTGTTCAGGAATAGATAAAACATTTATCCCCCAATATAAGAAAATCTCCCCCTAAGTGAAGCATGACTCATTATAAGGAAAAATAAATATATTATGATATGTTGTGACGCAAGTCATCCAATGATAAACAAAGATTTAAGTATATCACGATATGGTATGAACAAATTATATAAACTAATATACAAGAATTTAAGTATAAGATACCAAGATGATCATAACACGTGCGAAATTAAAATAAAGATTAAGCATATGGCAAAACATAAATTAAATGAAAATGGAAAGACTCGAAACTCAGAACATATCATATATATAACCACACATATACCAATAAAAGACAATTATATCTAGGCATAAATGACCACAAAAGACACAAACGCATAAGATTTACATACTCTTATAGTATTAATGTGTAAAAACATGGTATTATGAAGTCAAGGGGCATGAAATACAAACAAGAGAAAATGATCCAATCACTCAAACATGTCCAAGTATATCTATTTGATCGTAATAGTTTATCAACATTCGATTTAGCCTCTGATGTCAAATAAAGAATTAAAAAGTACAAACAAAAATAATGCACACTTGACTTAAAACTTTGATGATTCTCAAATCAATAGCATTAAAATAATTAAGGTCAATTAGGACTCATTGTTCAATCCCATTAATCTTGAACTAAATACACAAAAAAATATATCACTTTTATCTCTTTTCTTTTGTTGATATTCAACTTTTTAAAGTATCAATATAAAATTTTGGCTTAGCCAATTTTTCAGTTTTTATTGCCTCTCAATCTTTTTAGGCTCTTACTAATACTGGTCATTCACACAAAGGAGATTCCTCCTTTCGTAGCCCTTTACATTGCGCACTCATATTTTTCACAAAATATCGAAAAAACTCACGAGCAATAGTTTTAACATGCACAACTCCCCCCTAGTAAAACATTTTATGTATATAACAAGATTGTCGGGAGAACACCTCACTTATCATGTGACATATGAAGTTAAAATCCAAAATAGCGTGTTTAAAATGTGTGCAAAGGCATACATCATGTGAATCCATCATGAAAATCAATTTCAAACTACTTCATGTAAACATGATTAAGAACAATCCAAACATTGAAAGTCAAAATCAAATGTCCTAGTCACATGGATACATGGAAGGAATGGGATTCAAACACATCGATACGCCACACAATATATGTAACACTAAAGTACACAAAAACTAAAACACGTTTTGAGTTTTTTTAAAAAATTCAAAATGATATCAATTAAGGAAAAAAAAACAAAAGGAAGACAAAATCCTTTTGTATTTTTCTCATTAATACGCCTAAAAAATCGAAAATCAAAATGAAAAGATAAACACGTCATAACACTATAAATAATATATAACATGAAGTACAAAACAAAGTGTATGAAAAACTTGGAATCACATTCACTTAAAAGATATCGCGTGGAATGAACCATGTGAAAGAAAACGAGAGTCAACAAGCGTAACATTAAGCTCCTCCAAATGCATCGTCTTGGCTTTAGCAATGGAAGTGTCTATATCATCGAATTTAATCCCACACTTGTCATCTTAGATTCGGACGGTGCCTAAAATTTTATCCAACCTTAACAACTCTAAATAATATTTTAGATTACTAGAGTCTCTTAACTTCTCCTCTAATTCCACAATCCTAGACTTGAGAAAACCCATATACTCTTCAAATTCCAGAAGCTCCTTCTTCAAAACCTCCACCAAACTATGAATAATATCTCTCTCTCTTAACACAGTTAAGATTTTCCTTAAGAGTTCTCTCACGTCCCCTAAGATACTCAATTTATTTAGCACTATCATTACTTATGGCACGTTCCATCACCTTAGCCTCTAAATACAAGTTTTATTTTTTTCTACTTCAATGACTCGGTGTACAACTACCGAAAGACCACTTGAATCTCACTCTCCTCCTCTCCATCTTCTTTTTCATCGCTCCTCTCCTCACCATCTTCGAACCCAAAAGACTGGACCTCAAAACTGTTACGAACATGATCATCTTTATAGGGGAAGACACTTTATTTAAGCCCACAAGACCAGATGGTAAAATTAACTTCCTCTTTTGACTCATTATCACTAAGGGTGGTATTGTATACCTTAATTTTCTTACCCTCATTTCTTAGTCTAGATGGACACTCATGAGAATAATGCCTAAAACCTTAGAATTCAAACACTTGTCCCAATCATCCACCTTTTTAGGACCATCCCCACTTTTCCCATCACAGTCGATAAAGTTCATAAGTTTATTTTATAAAATCTTATAAAATCTCTTCTCATATATAAGATTAAGAAACTTCTTGATCTTACTAGGAACCCTAGTTATTTCTCCAACATCAAGTTCATCGTCACTATCAAAATCTGATACGTCCTCTTTTCAGCCTTTCATGGCAATACTCTTATTTTTCGTCTTTGGAGGACACATGTTCATATCATAGGTTTGCATTTCACCTATAAGTTCTTTCATTCTCACAGCATCAAGACCACCGAGGAATCTAGGACCGTAACTTTGGCATTAAATCTTTTAAGACACGACCTTAAGATTTTTTGCACAACTCTAGACTCGAAAAAATGTCACCTAAGTTAAATGAGGAGTGGTTAATATCTTACAACTTGGCATATAACTCATCAAAATACTCATTCTCTAACATCTTAATCGTCTCAAACTTAGTCATCAAATTTTGTAACTTGGAAACCCTAATAGTATTTGTTCCCTCGTGTGTGTATCGTAAAATATCCTAAGCATCCTTAGCGTTCTCACAAGTTATAATGCGTTTTAAACTCTTCGGCGGTAACAACTGAAAAAATAGCTTTCATACCACTGGAATTAAAATTGAAGGCATTCGTTATATTCTTTAGGAGCACCAATTTTAGTGGGAGGAGTCCACCCATACTTAAAGATTTTTCAAATGTTCTCATCTATTAATTTTAGAAAAAATCACATCTGAGCCTTCTAATAGGGATAGTTTGATCCATCAAATAATGGAGGTCGGCCAACAAAATTACACTCTCATTTAAAATCCATCAAACCCTAGGCAAGCATAAAATAGAGATCTAACACGACAAACTAGTGTAACGCAAACTGATTAAAAAATTGAGAAAGCTAAGTTCCCCTATGGTTTGTATAGAATAAGACCCATTTATACTTTTTTAATAATTCTAATAAACTTTGCACCTTTTGTAACCCACACTTTTTATTACGTACTTGTATATCGGCCTATTTATATGTCAACATGCCATTAATCAAAATTCTACATTACATGGCTTGTATAGGAATTATATATGTTTATATGATTTATTTAAGCACTTTGGAAGGATAAGAAACGAATGATGCACGGACACGAGTAATAGAATACAACACTTTTCGATGTATGAAAAACTACAAAAACATAACTTAGTACGAATTGTTTAAGACAGTTTGTAAGCAAAAAAAAATAATTTGACCATATATTTAAACTCATAAAAATACATATAAATTACTATGAGGTAAAAAAAAATCATTTTTCGTCAAAAAATGAAAGTGATCAGAAAAATTCGAAACTTTATAAAAAAAATGTTGAATTTAATTTTGAACAAATTTTCCTTGTTCAACGTCTTCAAAAGGGAACAGTTTAAACCGAATTTTAGGTGAATTTTATGTCTAAATTATAGTAAAATTATTTTAGGTGGTATGATTGGCTCATTTAATTGCTAGTTGGGTTTTGTATTTTCCAAACATGGGTAAAACAAGCTCACTTGTATTTTCAATCATAGGAGACTTAAACGAGTAAAAACATTAAAAATGGATGCTTAAAAATTAGTATAAATAAGGGTGGATTAATTCATGAACCTAGTAAACCAAATAAACATGCTATCATAAATCATCTTCCTCTCTTTTATGTCCTCAAGGTAAAAAAACACTTCTAAAATTCGTATCTTACTCTTACACCCATATTCTTTCTCTTCAAACTCCATTAAAACATCACACAAGGGGTGGGGCAGCTTGGTGTGACTTGAAAGCTTGATTTTGAGAACATAGGAGTGGAGTTTAAAAGAAATTTAGGAGGACTTGATGTTTCCTTTTCCAAAGTTATCTTCTCCTTATAAATCAAGTAGGTTTTTACTCTTCCTAAATTCATATTTTTAAAAGCTTAAAAGACCCAAGTTGATGGAAAATGATTTCTTGTTAAAAATTGCTAGTTTTTGTATTTTCTATTATGCAAACCCATGCTTTTGATGTATTGAAATGAAATAGCTTTGTTGAATAAAATTCATAATATCATGCTAGCATAAATGAATGATTAGAACAAGAAAATTGTTTGAAAAAAATGTTATAATCATATACTACATGAATATGAATGTGTAGGATGTATATACATGAATTTCTTAGGTAGAAATTCTCATTTCATGTGAATACACTTGAATAATTTTTAGACATGAAAAATTATATGTTTTGAAATAAAATATATATTTTTTATCGTGTTATGAAAGAATGATAAATTTCAGCCACTACTTTGATGTTGTTAAAACGTAAAGATGACTTATAATGGTATAGAAAACTCACTTAAAACCTTATATTTGAACTATAAATTAAAATGATAATTTTAATGATTAAGTTTATGATTAAATGAGTAAAATAATGTGAAAAAATAGTTATTAAATATAATGATATGATTCCCACTTGAAACCCGTTAAAATGATGAAAACTGGTGTAAGAATGATGAGAAAAACCCATATGAACTTTGTATAACAAAGTTTATACTCCAATGGTGATTTTAATACCTTAATATGTGTTAGAATGGGTAAAATATTATAGAAAAATATTAAGGTGTTATAAATATAAGTTTTATTCCTCAAAAATCCATTTAAATGATGCATTTTGGTGTAAAATGGCATAATGGCAGTTTTGGTAATAAAGGAAAAACTAGTGGAAGTTAATGTTTCGTTACTTTAAAATGCTAGTAAAACCATTTTTAAAGTATTAAAATGTGTTAATGAATTAATGAATAAATAAATTGAATGATGATTGGATATAAGTGTTCAAAGTACGATGTTATAATTAGTTGGCCTCCTCATCTATTTTAAAAATAAGGCAAATAATGTAGTAAAGTAGTAACACCGAAAGATTAATGTGAGTACTTGGAATATTGATAATAATTGTAAGAATGTGTACATTTGGAAGTATGTGGATATACAAAAAGATAATGTTCAAATGTGAAGCACCCTATATCTTTGACTCACTTGAGTCTATATTATGTAGGCGCTTGTCTAGTCTGGAAATAGTGACAAAATTTGAGTCATACCCTAGTTTACCAAAAACCTCAAACTCTACATGATATTTCGTCTATTAGTTCAAAGGTATAATACCAACACTGCACCTAGAATTTTATTCCTATGTTGCATTCATATTAATTTAGATATGTGAGTATTAATTCCCATTAAAATAGTTTTCTAATAATTTTTGGGATATTTTAAATAATTTTTAGGAATTTATAAACATTTTTAAAACATTTAAAAATTGGAAAGCGGTAGAGAGATGTGTGGTACAAAATGGAATTGTTTAAACTTTAAAAACACGTATTTTTTAACCCATCTGAGCCACGCACGTGTTGCATCCACAACGACCCAGGTTGTGTTTTCTTACTGTCACATTCCTGAAAACCATTACCATCCCTTGGATCTATTTTGTCTATGGTTTGCATTTTGTTTTCAACAATCCAAGTCTCAACCTTTTTGGCGAATAAAATGTCATTTAAAAGGGGTGCGTTGTAAGCCATTAGATTTACATTGTTCAACCTGAGTTAATATCAGTCGTTATTTTGCCCAGAGATTCTAGGACCTTCCAACCTATAATATAAATAGATGACTTTGGTTCAAATTTTATAATCTTTGGCTCAGTTGAGAGTTGAGAGAAAAAAAAAAGAGAAGAGAGGTAAAAAAAGAGAAGAGAGAAAAAAAAGTGAGAAAGAGAACAGAGAGAGAAAAAAAGAGATAGAAAAACCTAAACCAAACCCTAGCCAATTTTCTTCAAAAAATTTACCTTGAGTCTTTGTGTGTTCGTCCTCTTTTGAAGATATATTCCTCTTCAGTCTTCGATCTCATTTCCAACATAGTCATGTTATTGGTTGCTATAAATCACTTAGATCTCTTTATTTTTTATTTCTTTTTCATGAAATCCTTATTTGTTGGTCGTTTTATACTTAAATGTTTCGTCAAAATGTTTTACCAACAAATATTCATTATGTTTTAAGTTTTTCGAAAAACAGACTTCATAAGAATAAGAGATCTTGAGACATTTGTGCTTTCAAAGTTCATATTTCACATTTTGTGAAATATAAGTGTATATAAATAAAACGAAAGCATATAGGACCTTGGATATTTTGAAAAGCAAGGTTTTCACTCTATCTAGTTCAAAACATAAAGTCTAAGGTTTTCAACAAACTGAGATTCAGAATCGAAAATCATATTATACAATATCTGTAATTTATTGGAAAATTTGTCTGTATAAGTGTGTGTGTGTGTGTGTGTGTGTGTGTGTGTGTGTGTGTGTGTGTGCGTGTGTTTGTTGCATGCATGTGTTGGTCAGATTACCATGAAACACTTTACACACTAAAACACTAAAGAAGTGTTGCTAGAGAGATTATCGACTTTTAGAGTCGACGTAAAGCTAAAGGAGGAGGAGTTACAAAGCTGGGAGAACAACTACAACATCAAAGCTTTCAGAGAAGCCAGGATTACCTAATGGAGTTAGTAAAAATTATTGACTCAGATTAGGTCTGATTGTGTGTTTAGGTTATTATATAGCTTGCAATTTGTTTAGTCTATTTTAGTGGATTTTTCTTTTAAGGTGTAGAGACCTTCGTGGATGTTTCCCCAATTTGGTGGGGTTTTCCCACGTTAAAATCTTATGTTCTTGCATGTTTAATCTTCCTCTTATCCCCTTCGGATTGCGTACTGCTTTAGAATTTATTTAGCTTTATTTTTCAAAACTTGGTCACCTAACTAAAATATCTCATTCATAACTTTTTATACATGTCTTGTGTTAGTATTTGTTTTGTAAAAAAAAGGAATTTCTCAAACAAACTGTTCGGAGCCATTTAAACTGTCTTAAACCTTTTAAAACTTAAGTGGCATTATTTTTCACTTGGTATCAGATCTTTGGTTTTATAAAATCTTTTTGATCCCGGGTTTCTGAAATGATTTTTTTTTCAAAACAAAACAATGGACGAGAAATTTGAGAGATTAGGTAACCTATCCATACCCCCACTCTTTGATGGAACCAACTTCCCTTTCTAGAAAGTGAGGATGGTTGTCCAAGTTACATTGGGAGGCGATGTCTATGATGCTATGGAAAATGGATACACTTTTCCTACTAAACCATTCGTAGAAGGAAGTACTGTGAGGATTAGTAAACTGCTAAGCGAATTCACCAAAGAAGAGAAACAAACCTCCCTAATATTAATAAAGGAGAAAATGCCATATTCATGTCTATTAATGAACACGAATTCAAGAGGATATCTTTCTGTACTACCTCTAAGGAAGCATGGGACACTTTAGTGACTGCAAATGGAGGAGACAAACGTGTTAAACCTGCTAAAACCCAAATGTTAATCCAATAGTATGTAATACCTCGTATTTTTTAGGCATATTTATTTTTATGAAATTATGGAAAATGGGGATTAATTAAATTAAAGGGAGAAAATTTAAATTGTAATTAATCCGATTTTATAATAATAATTACTAGCATGATGAGATTTAGGAGTTATTGAAACAATATTATGGCGGGGGATGAGATACACGATAATTATGTTATAAATATTTGGGACGCATATGAGTCGCGTCACTAGTATGTATTTGGGGGTTTAAAAGGTAAATTATTTTTGTATAACTCGGATGACTATTTTCAGTGCGCCAGAGTGTCCAGAAGGGTCAAAATAGTCAGAAAACACTACTTGGGTATTTTATTTGGAGTCTAAGGCATTTTTAACCCAAAACGACACCCCGGAGGGGTATTTTGGTCTTTAGGGATTTTTAGGTAATTAAATGGACGAAAATTTGGTTTAATTAAAAGCATTTAGGGTTAGTGGCCTGTCAGTTTCAACCTATGTGAGAAAAAGAGGAAAAGAGAGAGAGAACTAAGGAAGAAAAAGAAGACTCCATTAGAGCCCTAAGCCAAGAACTCAAGCTTTCACACCAAAAAAAGTACACCAACGCGTAGATCGTGTCAAGAGGATTGTTCCCATACCAATTTCAACCCGCTAATTGAAGTTTATTTTAAGGCAAGTGATTATATTTCTCTTTCTCTGAGAATTTATTATTCTCGTTAACATATATTGAGGTTTTAAAACTATTAATACCAAATTTGGTTTACCTATGATGAGATTGTGTACGAATCTTAGAAACATTGATGGGGGTTTGCATGTAGAGGATTTTTCCCCTTATTAGGAATGTAAAATTTTGGTGAATTAGATGTTAAAATCATGAAATAAAAATGGGGTTTTAATAGATTAATAATTCTGGGTTAATGTTAATATGACTCATAGGAAAATTTAGGAATTTGTTGAATTTGCTTGATGATTAGAAGGATTTGACCCCTAAACTATGCTAAGAAGTGTTCTAGGGTGATTTAGAGTAGTTTGGAAACCTTGTACTTGGGTTGGAATGGGTTTATGTTGAGATTAAAAAGGAGAAAATATAGAAAAATGAACCTTGAAGATGAATTGGGCAACTTCAGAAATTTCGTTAGAAGTCCAGCCCAGGTCATTCAAATGAGTCTTCTAATGAGATTTCAGTGACCCTTCTAACGAGTTTGGTAGTTCGTTCGAAGTAGGGGACCTCCGTTCGACTGACCCTCATTCGAACGAGATTTTTGGGTCTTCTAACGAGATTCCAGAATGACTCTTAAGGCCCAATTTTTGTTTCACACTTCCCGTAGGACAATTTAAATAAATGTTAGACCTGTATTAATGTCGAGTGACTTAAAATTTATCATTATTAATGAGTGGGTAATATGTCGACCCTCAAAAGGTATGAAAATTCATAGAATTAGAGAGATGCAAAAATACAAGGGATAATACATATGAATAAGGTACGGGGTATAATAGGGGATATATTATACGTAGTGCTAATACTAGGCTGCGGCAAAACCAATGAATTTATATAAGTTGTGTGTATGCTTATTGCTCAAAATATGATGTGTATGATATACCTAGCTACTAACTATCGAACGGAGGTTAACGCATTGTGGACGACCGGATCTTGTGTGCCTTGGGGGGATTTCGAGTCATACCACTAGAGCATGGAACCTAGGTACGGGCTATCCATGAGAATGATAGTGATGATGGTCATATGGGTGCATAGGTATGTGCGTAGCCGATCGGCTTGGGTTTAAGTTCGCCTCCAATAGGTGTTTGTGTTTTTATTGGTTCTCGAGAGATTGAACCTGTTTTCCTCTATGCGTGAGCGTTGCAATGGACTAGTTAGCCGAGTATGCGTAGCACTAAGGGTTTCTAAACTAGGGGTTAAATATTTCTACATTTATATGTAACTTGATATGTATACATAAAGAGAATAATGTGTGTATACCGAAACCCTTTTTGGTGTCTTATGTTGATCACTCAATTTTTAAATGTGTACTTATGGTATTATTAGTTGGGATTTTAGAAGAATAAGAGAATAAAATAAAGTAATTCTAAACCTATATAGAAATCTTAAGTATGTCGGCTTTGAGTTATTTAGGGAGTCTTTCCAGCATAATAGTATGTACTTAGTACCCAGTCAGGGTATCATGACTAGTATGGGTAGTTAGGCTCGTTAGGCGTGGACACTAGATCGAGGGGTAAGTATCTGAAGTGAGTTTACTAAGTTCACTTGAATAATAATTGTGCTAATTGAATCAATTTAACACTTGCTATTTTAAATTGTTTTCAACTCGGGCTCTGACCCATTTTTCTGTATATCTTTCTATTGTTCCATTATTTTTAGGTGCCCAGTCACAGGGACACCATCCTTAAGAGAATCTATTCACTTGCCGTAATGTAGCTGTTGTGGAAGCTGCAGGATAATTTCTTGTACAAGACTCAACCTCTTCTCCCTTCTTCAATTATCTATTATGTTGGACATGTCGTCATTTCTTCTGTTTACATTCAGAGATTTAGTTGTTTTAAATTTGAAAAACGTTGCTAATGCCGTTTAATACAAGATTAATCCGTATAAGCAACTCCGAGATGTTTGTTGAAGAAACCCTTTCCTTTTGAAAATAAAACCTATAAACAACAAGTTGTGTTTACAAAAACTTATGTACGAGAATAATCAAGACTTTGTAATCAGTTTTAAAACTAAGACAGTTTCAAAAATTCAGCACACTATAGAATGAGATGAGTAGATGAAGATAATCAGAACACACAGTTTTTAATGTGGTAAAACCTCTCCCAATAGAGGAAACATCCACGGTGACTTCTAAGTCTTTCCATCATAATATACCCCACTTGGGGTCCTTCTAACTTCTCATAGATCTGATTGTTGATGATGTTCTTCCAGTTTGATAACTTCCTTTTGCTTTAGCTTCCTTGCGTCGACTCAATAATCTTTGATCTTATTCACAACACTTCCAGTGTAGTAGTGTGTTAAGTGTTTGTGATGTGATTCCTAACAACATGCATGAACTCACACACACTTAGTTTACAGACAGTCCTAGAAAATTACATATAAAGACTATATGTTGTGATTTTCTTTTCTTTCTTTCTTACAGAACTAGAAACCTTTTTGACCTTTAATATATCCCAAATTCCACAGAAATCTTGCTTCAAAATCGGTCAAGACCTTAATCAATCTCTGTTTTAAAAATATTTTTGAGATTGAAAATCTCCAAGTGTGAATCCAACTAGGTCAAGGTTAAGTTTCGTAAGAATAGAAACCATTAAATATTTACAAAACTAAACCAGTAAAGATTTTCTTAAATCGAGAAAGAAACATGCAGATCTAGTGAAATATAACATGTAAAGTGTAGATCTACAATTTCTATGAAAAAGAAATACAGATCTTCACACGAATGTTTAAGTTGGTAATAAGATCACATATCAAGAGGTTACAGCTTCAATATGAACAAACCAGTAACACCACTCTCTCTCAAACACTCAAGGTTGTGTTTGGGGTTTTAGTATATTTGAAGGTTTGAATCAGATTTGAAGTGTTTAGGGTTAGGGTTAGAGTTTGGCTAACACAGTTTCCCTTTCTCTCTCTTCTCTCTTTTCTTTTCTCTCTTCTCTCTCACTTCTCTCTTCTCTCTATTTTTTTCTCTCAGAAATGACGACTGCCAAAAGTCTTGAAAGGTTGAGAATTAGAGGGCTTTTATAGGAGTCGAGGAAGGTTCTGGTTAGTCGAAGGCAATCAAGGGCTGAGATTAGGTCTTCCTAATATTGACTTGATCCATGGGTTATAATATAGCGGTGGTTAAGTTAAATGTGATTGGTTCACAGTGATAGCACATGGATAGGTTTAAAACACATGCAGGCCATCGATAAGGATTGATCTAACGATCAGCAAACCACCAGACAACCCTCTCACATAACAAACACAAATTGATACATCCGGAACGTGACAGGTGTTGGCATATAATTGGCTTGCAAACGCGCGTCAAAAATAATTACAAGCAACACCCTGAAGTCTCTAGCGCATTTATATTCTACCCAATCAAACATTCCAATGAAAAATGAATTTTTCAAAATAGCATATTAACCACACAAATTTTATAATCACACTTTTATTAATGAAAACATTATTTTAAAAATGTTTAAAAATTCCCAAAAAATTATTTAAACAACATTTTAAGGGGAATTTGACACACAATCAATTTTAAGCAATATATACACATGTATGCACTTCTAATGTGTGTAGTGTGATTCAATTTATACCTTCTTGGATCATTGAAGAGGATTAGAGAGAATAATTCTGAGGTTCTTTGGATTCTAGGTTAGACAACCAATTTTGTCACTATTTCCAAATTAGTTGAGCAGTTATACAATATAGACTTAAGTAAGTCAAAGGTATAAGGTGCTTCAATCTCCCCCTTTGGAAATATGAGACAAAATCTCCTTTGAGTTAGCTTAAACTCTTAGGGAACCAAAAAAAATAAAACCTAGTCCTATACAAAAGATACTATCTACCCATTTCCTAGAAAGTCAAAAATTACATAACTCAACTATTTACAAATTTGTACAATAGAAATGGTATACAATCAGTAGAAGAGATTCCTTTAAATATGCACACTAAGATCAAGAAGTTTAGTTGAAATGTGAACAAAACATTGAACCCGTAAGACTCAAAATTTCTCCCCCATTTTGTCTCAAATGGACAAAGGGTAAAAAATTATGGTCTTAAGAGATTAATCATCACATACCATACCTATAGAATTTCGCAAATACAGAAATCTGTTATAGTCTAGAGGTTTAGTAAACATGTCTTCAAGTTGCAGATCAGTAGGCAGGTAATGGATTTCTAACTCCTTAGTTTCAACAAGTTCACGTATAAAATGATGTCTTATTTTAATATGCTTAGTTCGCGAGTGTTAAACCAGGTTTTTAGATATGTTAATAGCTCTTTGATTGTCACAGTACAATTGTAACTGATCTTCTTTAATCCCATAGTCGCTTAACATCTATTTTATCCATAACATTTGAGCACAGTAACTTCCTGCTGCTATATATTCGGACTCAGTCGTAGATAAAGATGTGCAATTCTGTTTTTTGCTACTCCAACCTACTAAATTATTGCCGACATAATAACAGGCACCTGATGTACTTTTACTGTCATCAGTACAATCGGCCCAATCAGCATCAGTATACCCTATGATGGTGCTACAGGTATCATTAGTGTACCTAAGTCCAAGATTAAGAGTGCCCTTTATGTACTTTATTATACATTTTACACACGATAAATGGCTCTCTTTAGGGTTATTCTGGTAACGAGCACACAGACATACATCATACATTATATCTGGTCGCGAGGCAGTTAGATAGAGTAGGCTACCAATCATACTACGATAAAGCGTGGAATCAACTGACTTTCCATTTTCATCTTTACATAATTTAACAGTAGTACTCATAGGCGTTTTGGCAACTTTAGCGTTATCTAAACCAAATTTCTTAACGAGATCTAAGGCATACTTAGATTGAGAGACAAATTGTTCATCAGAATTTTGTTTCACTTTAAATCCTAAGAAAAGTTGTAGCTCCCCCATAAGGGACATGTGAAACTCCTTATGCATAATAGCAGAAAAAGATTTAACTTCAGATGTTGAAGTAATGTTTTTGTCAAAATAATGTTTTTGTCAAAATGTTTGACAAAGAGGGTCTGGTAATTACCACCTCTCTTAAAACCCTTATCCAACAAAAAGTTGGAAAGGCATTCATACCAAGCTCTAGGATCTTGTTTTAAGCCATACAAAGCCTTTTTTAGACGAAAGACATGGTCAGGGTATTTAGGGTCAATGAACCCTTTGGGTTGTTCTACATACGTTTCTTCGGACAAAATTCCATTGAGGAAGGTGTAATACCCCGTATTTTTATGCTATATTAATTTGGGGATTTATTAAATTTAATGAGAATGATTATTTAATAAAAAAATCCGGAAATTAATTATGTTATAATTATTAACGTGACAAGAGTTAGTAATTATGGGAAACTTGTTGAATATTACTAATGAGCATAGTGATATACTATATTGGTTATATTGAATGTCATAAGTGAATTAAATGACTATTTCGGAAATTTAAGTTGGGACGTGCCCGTGTCACGTCGGGACTAATTTTGTTAAATAAAAAGTGAATATTTTATAATTTGTTCGTATAGTCGTTTTGAGTGCACCAACGCATCCAGAAGGGTCGAGATAGTCAGAAAAGTGTACCCGGGGGTTTAGTTTGGGTCTCGGGGCGTTTTTAGGCTTAATTAGTACCCCGAGAGGGCGTTTTAGTAAATTTACATAATTGAGTAATTAAATCCACGAATTTCAGCCACCTATATCAGCCATTAGGTTAGCCTTTTAGGGTTAGAACTTTCAGAAATCAAGTGACGGCTATTGGAGAAGAGAGGAGAGAGCTCCAAGGCAAATTCAAGGCAAAAAAGCCACCGGATTTCACCGCCACCACCACCACCGCGTAGATCGCGAGACAAGGAACGCAGCCATACCAAAATCATCCGAAAATCAGCATACCAAAAATCCCAGGCAAGTATTTGACTTGCGTATTTTCGTTAATGCAATCTTTATATTAGTCTAGGATTGTTTAGAGATGGAAACTATGGAAGAAAACTCAAATTGTCTTAGGATAATGCATGTAGTTTTGATAATATGGAAATTCTGGAACCCTTGCCATGTAGAGGAATATAATCCACGAAATTTTGATGTTAAATTAGAAGGAATTTCTGGTAAAAACAGATTAGAACCTTGTTTTAGGAAAACTCTAGGGTTCTTGATGATTAGATGGGATTTTGAAATAATTATCCACGTTTAATGATAGTTATACGCATGCTTTACGTTATAAACACCAGGTATAACGTTATAATGATGTTAGTAGGATTTTTGGGACGATTGGAATGGAAAAACATAGTTTTGGATGAAGAAGTTTAGTGAAACCCGTAACTGCATTCTTCAGAATTTTGCCCAGACCTGCTTGATCGATCGATCGAGCCTAGAGCTTCGATCGATCGAAGGTTCAATCGATCGAGCCCCAAGCTTCGATCGATCGACCCCTCCTGGCAGACTCCTAATTCCCTCTTTAATTGCGTTAAATTCAAATTGTCGTGATATAATTCTTGGGCATTCTTGATAAATTGATTTGGGAGACATTAAGGACCAGTAGGGTATATGAATAGATGTTGAAACCTTTAATCTTCAGCGAGAATGGTATTTATGGAATAATTACTTTAGGTTGGTAGATTTATGAATTTAAAGGGTGAGGTGCGTAAGAGAGTTACGTTGGAACCTAATAAAGACACTTACTAAAATTTAGATTTGTGAGGATATAGCCCACGAGTGTTAGGTAATAAGTGAGAAAACCCTTCGAGTTAAGGTTAGGAACGAAACCTTATACGTATTTCTATACATGTGAAATTAAGGATAAATGGTATAATTGTGGGTAACGTGAAGAACCTATGTTAATATGATAAAGTGGTATTTTTATATGATTGTGTGTACATATATTATATACATGTGAACAACATGCCGCGCTACTTGCTATCCTTGAGGTTTCCATGCTGGGACAGTCTTATCTCGATGGGACCTTTATGGGGGATATTGACTTGTACCCTAGAAGATAGATATCCTTGGTACAGGCTATCGAATTGATAGTTCAGACGGTCCTAAGAGACGCGAGTATGTGCCATCCTCTTAGAGACTTGGAATCTATGCTTCGCCTCGATATTATTTGTATATGTGTTAATACAATTCGAGAGTGATTCAGAATTTGTATTCCCCTTGATTTGAGTGGTATGGGGTTTAGATAGTGGAAGTATGCACGAACCATAGTTTTATTCGGGGTGCTGTTATATATATATATATATATATATATATATATATATATATATATTATACGAGTAGTTAATATATATATGAGATTATGATATTTGAAACTACCTACTGAGATTTGATTAGTAGGACAGGGTCGTTGGCTGAAATTATAAATACTTGTTTTGAGAAAAGTATAATATGGCACTGGAAACTTTAGTGTTTTTATAAAGTTAAAAATAGAGAACTTTGGTTACAGATTGGAACATCTCTTTTAAAGTGGAAATAGTGAATTGTAAATCTTACGAGTAATCTAAGATATGTTAATCTTTTAGAAAGACTAGTGCGATAATTGATAAAACAAGTCGTTGGGAAGATTAGTGTGATAGGTGTGCACATTAGGAGAGAGGTGAGTATTTCTCAAGAGAGTGACGCACTAATATGTTGCTGCATTGGCATGTATCAATTTAAATACTTGCTAAACGTATTTTAAATCAAACACACTTTCGGGCTCTGACCCGTTTCTTTTCCTCTCTCTCTCTCTCTTGTACATATATGTATATATTTCAGGTGCCCAGCCACAGGGGCATCTTGCTTAGGATCCTTTGAGAGGAACGTGCTGCAGCTTAGGTGGGAGTTGCAGGTCACTTGCGTAGACGGCTTCCTTTATTGAATCCACTTCTAGCATTCTAATTTATTGGGCATGTGTCGCCCTTTCCATTATTTCATTTGTTGTTGGGACATTTATATTTCAGTTATTTCCAGTATTGTTCTATGAGATTTATTCAGGATGGATTTGTGATTTTAGTTTCATATGTTGACATTCGATTGACGAATGGTTTATGTTATTTGGTTTATTGTGGTGTGATTCTTAATTGTAGAAATGTTGTTTTAATTAAATAAATCTTTTTCGTTAATTAAAATTTGGAAAGTTTGAATGAAAATGTTTTTGACACTTACTTAATTATTTAGGGTGTTAAATTGGAAAATTTATTTTTATCAACAGTGATGCTGAGAATGAACCAACTGTTTACCTTGATTTAATTTAATAAAGGAGTGCTCGCCAGGTATTTAATTAGGCGGGGTGTCACAGAAGGTAGACTTGACATCCATTTGATAAAGTGTAAATTTTAAGTGACACGCTATGGCGAAAAGAAGTCAAACAGATTCAAGACGAGTGACGGGGGCAAATATCTCGCTAAAATCTATTCCTTCTATTTGTGAGTAACCTTGAGCAACTAGTCTAGCTTTGTTTCTAAGGATTACCCCATTTTCATCAGATTTGTTCTTAAAGATCCAACGTGTGCCAATAACATTTTTATTTTGAGGCCGCGGTACAAGATACCAGACATCGTGAATGACAAATTGTAAAAGTTCTTCCTGCATCGCAGAAATCCAGTGTGTGTCATTCAATGCTTCATTAACATTTTTTGGTTCCACGAGGGAGACTAAACATGCATAATTAGCATAATTTCTTAACTGGGATCTAGTACGGACTGGCTCATTAGGATTACCGACCACGTTGTCAATGGGATGATCTTTAGAAACCCAGCCAGGTACTTCGGGACTCTCAATAGGTAATGAGTCATCTATTTCTGGTGAATCAGTTTTGAAATCATTTCCAGATTCAACCACAATAGGTGATTCAGATATCTTATTTTCGACAATAGTGTCGCTTACAATTACATTTATCGATTCCATAAAGGTCTTAGTATGCAGATTGTATGTACAATAAGAACGACTGTTTGGAGAGTATCCTAAGAAGATGGCTTTATCACCACGCGTCTCGAATTTAGATAAATGTTCTTTGTCTTTACAGACGTAACACTGACTTCCGAAAGTTCTTAGATATTTCAGATTAGGCTTCTTACCATACCACAACTCATAAGGGGTTTGTTTAGGGTTTTTCCTAAGGTAAACCCTATTAATAATATGACATGCTGTTCTAATAGATTCTACCCAGAAATACTTAGGTAGGGATTTGGCATGCAACATGACACGTGCCATCTCTTGAAGAGTTCGGTTTTTCCTTTCGGCAACACCGTTCTACTGTGGAGTCTTAGGGGCACTGAATTCGTGTTTCTAACCGTTGTAGTCAGAATATTTAACTATTCCTGTGTCTATAAACTCTCCCCCTCTATCGCTACGAATGCGATTGACTGGTGTGTCCTTCTCATTTTCAATTCTTAATAAAATTTTCAAAAAATTCTGAAACGTGTCAGATTTTTGTTTCAAGAAGGCAACCCAAGTGAATCGTGTGAAATCATCAACCATGACAAGGATACAACTATGTCCAGAAAGACTAACAGTTCCAGAGGGACCAATAAGCTCCATATGGATGAGATCTAGAGGTCTAGAGGTGAGAATGTCTTTAACTTTTTTATGCGAAGTCTTAACTATTTTTCCTTCCTGGCAATGACCACAGACAACACTGGAAATAGGTTTAATTTTAGGAATTCCTCTAACAATCTCTTGATTAGACAATCTACCTAGGATATCATAACTTAGGTGACCCATACGATTATGCCAGATTTCATTGTCATCCATTCTGACAATGTTACAGGTTTCAGAACTAGTCTTGACAGTATAACAATTGTCAGGTGTTCTAAATCCGGTAATTATGCATTTACCTTTATCATTTAGAATTTTACAATTGTTCTTTGAAAAGGTTACTGTATGGTCAGAGTCATAAAATTGTGATATACTTAGGAGGTTGGCTTTAAGGCCTTTAACTAAAAGTACATTTTCGAGAGTAGGCATTCCCTCTTCTTTTAGGGTTCCTTTACCTATGATCTGGGATGAAACTCCGTCACCAAAAACTACTTTGCCTCCAGCAAATCGGGTTTTGTTTAAGAGTTTGGTTTCATCTTCTGTCATATGTTTGGAGCATCCTGAATCTAAGTACCAACCAGATGAAGTGTGTTCAGCTTTTAAGGCAGTGATAACAATTTTACACTTCATTTGGGGTAAAAGATCATCTTTTCTAACCCAAATAGCTCTAGTTTTAATTTTGCGCAAGTTTGCCCTCATTTGATAAAATTTTCGAGAAACAGCTTTTTGTCGAAAAACATTTGGAGCAACAAAGTGATTATGGTGGAAAATTTGAGCTTTTGGTTTAGGAAAGTTTCTGGGAGCCTTTTGCTTAAATGAACTCTTAGTTTTGATCTTTCTATTCCTGTAGTTAGAGTTCTTGTTAGGTTCTCTTGGAAGGACATAATGGTTACGATTTTGCCCAGAATAGTTAAAGTTCTTGTAGACAAAAGTGTTGTACACAGGGGTGTTTAGACGCCTAGCATAACAACCTTCAAAGGAATGACCATAAATGTCACAGTAGGAGCAATATTGATGAGGGATGAACTTCCTTAGGAAAACTTCTAAAGATGGGTTTAACAGTATTTTGTTCAGAAGTCCTATTCCTAGGATGGATGGTTTTAAAGGTAGATTCAACCTTTCTGATCAAAGGACAAACGTATTTTGTCTTAAGTGTAGTGTCAGCCTTAGAATTACTAGACTCTCCAATGTCTTTCTGTTGTTGCTTTTGATAAAATTCATTTTTAATAAAATGAAAATCTGGACATGATTCAATTGGTCTTTTGCCCCCAGACACAAACTTAATATGTTCAAGATTTGTAGTTTGTGGTTTATTCTTAGGGCAAAATCCAATACCGGTTCTATCATCAGAATTGGTCTTGGAGTCAACAACAAAGTTAGTAAAACAATTTGAATTGTTTTCAAACTTAGAAATTTTTTTAAAAACAGTAGATGTCTTTGTTTTTTCTTCCTTCAGTTCTAATAATGTTCCCTTGTATTTCATTTCCAGGGTTTCATTAGTTTTAGTCAACTCTTTTAATTTTTGATCAAAAGTTTCAATTTTAGATTGATGAGACAGACACTGGTTAGTGTACTCTTGGGCATTCAGCTTCACAATAAGACTTAGATCATCTAATTTCTTAGTCAGGTCTCTAATAGTCTTCTCCAGTCTAGTACCGTTTTTGAGAGTTTTAGCATACAAAGCATGAATATCAGGGAGGTTATTTGTGTCTGAGTCGCTAAGTGAAGTGTGTGTAGTGACCCCTAACGATTCAGTTTTAGTACTCACGCACCCATTTACATCGTCGTTATCGAGATCACTTTGACTCACACACACGGAACTAGAGCTAGCAACATTTTCAGATAATAGAGCATCTAGGCCAGTCAAAGCAGTATTCACACAAGCAGGAGTAGGAGCATCATTATCACACACAAGCATATCATCATTATAAATGATCTTAGCATAAAAGGACATGCAAGGGTCAATTCCATTTGATGACTCAAGTTCCTCTTCATCAGAGTCACTTGAATCATCCCAAGTTTTATAAACATTGGCTCTATTGTGTGTGTTGTCTTTATTCAGATTAACTCTGCAATCGTGAGAAATGTGACCTAGTTTCCCACATCTAAAACATTCAATCTTTTTAAGGTCTCTGCTGGGTCTGGAGTTATTGTCCTTTGGATGTTTGTCAAGACCTCTCTCATGAGGTTTGGGATTAGACACAGTTGGATAATTAGGCTTGCCTTGTTTAAATGCCTGTTTGTTTCTAAATTTAACAATTTTCTTAAATTGTTTAGACATTAAGGCAATCTGATTATCTAGTTTGTCTATATCACACTCCTCATCAGAGTCAGAGTTGATCAAATTAGTCTCAAGTTTAGATATCTTAGAGGTAAAACTCAAGTTAGAGTTAGGCTGTTTTATTTGTGAATGATTTAATTGTTTCTTAATGTCTAATTCCATTTCCACAGTCCTAAGTTTGCTACTGAGTAACTCAGGGGTAAGGTTTTGATAACTCATTTCCTCAATAGAATACCTCTTGCTGTCAAACTTTTGTGGTAATGATCTTATAATTTTAGAAACAATCTCATTCCTATCATATGTTATACCATTAGCATGCAACTTAGTAACTATATCAGTTAAGTTCATGTAAAAGTCATCAAAAGACTCAGAGTCAGACATAATCAAAGAGTTGTACTGCTGGGTAAGCATTTGAGTTTTAGCAGCTTTAACTCTTGAGTCTCCTTCATGGGCAGTGATTAATGTGTCCCAAGCTTCCTTAGAAGTGGCACAAGATGAGATTCTCTTGAACTCATACTCATTAATAGACATAAAGATGGCATTCTTGCCTTTATTGTTATTGCGAGAAATAGTTTTCTCTTCTCGGGTAAACTCACTTAAGATTTTCTTTACCCTCTCATCACTTCCTTCAGTGGCTGGTTTAGTAGGATAAGTGTATCCGTTTTCAATAATGTCCCAGACATCATCTCCTAAAGTCCCTTGGATGAAGGCAACCATTCTTACTTTCCAGTAAGCAAAGTTGTTTCCATCAAAGAGTGGAGGTTTGGACAGATTACCAAACCTTTTATTCTTCTCGTCCATAGTTAGGTTTTTCAGAAAACGATTTCAGAAACACAAGATCTTTTTGAAATAAAAGTTTACAGGGCTCTGATACCAATTGAAAAACGTTGCTAATGCTCTTTAATACAAGATTAAAATGTATAAGCAACTACGAGATGTTTATTAAAGAAACCCTTTTATTTTGAAAATAAAACTTATAAACAACAAGTTGTGTTTACAAAAACTTATGTACGAGAATAATCAAGACTTTGTAATCAGTTTCAAAACTAAGACAGTTTCAAAAATTCAGCACACTATAGAATGAGATGAGTAGATGAAGATAATCAGAACACACAGTTTTTAATGTGGTAAAACCTCTCCCAATAGAGGAAACATCCACGGTGACTTCTAAGTCACGAAAGTAAAAATCCACTAACAACAAATAGCAGTTACAAACAATACAACATACATGCACACAAATTAACCTATTCTAAGTTTAGGAATATACCCCACTTGGTGTCCTTCTAACTTCTCATAGATCTGATTGTTGATGATGTTCTTCCAGTTTGATAACTTCCTTTTGCTTTAGCTTCCTTGCGTCGACTCAATAATCTTTGATCTTATTCACAACACTTCCAGTGTAGTAGTTTGTTAAGTGTTTGTGATGTGATTCCTAACAACATGCATGAACTCACACACACTTAGTTTTACAGACAGTCCTAGAAAATTACATATAAAGACTATATGCTGTGATTTTCTTTTCTTTCTTTCTTACAGAACTAGAAACCTTTTTGACCTTTAATATATCCCAGATTCCACGGAAATCTTGCTTCAAAATCGGTCAAGACCTTAATCAATCTCTATTTTAAAAATATTTTTGAGATTGAAAATCTCCAAGTGTGAATCCAACTAGGTCAAGGTTAAGTTTCGTAAGAATAGAAACCATAAAATATTTACAAAACTAAATCAGTAAAGATTTTCTTAAATCGAGAAAGAAACACGCAGATCTAGTGAAATATAACATGCAAAGTGTAGATCTTCTATGAAAAAGAAATACAGATCTTCACACGAAAGTTTAAGTTGGTAATAAGATCACATATCAAGAGGTTACAACTTCAATATGAACAAACCAGTAACACCACTCTCTCTCAAACACTCAAGGTTGTGTTTGGGGTTTTAGTATATACAAAGGTTTGAATCAGATTTGAAGTGTTTAGGGTTAGGGTTAGGGTTTGGCTAACACAGTTTCCCTTTCTCTCTCTTCTCTCTTTTCTTTTTTCTCTTCTCTCTCACTTCTCTCTTCTCTCTATTTTTTTCTCTCAGAAATGACGACTGCCAAAAGTCTTGAAAGGTTGAGAATTAGAGGGCTTTTATAGGAGTGGAGGAAGGTTCTGGATAGTCGAAGGAAATCAAGGGCTGAGATTAGGTCTTCCTAATATTGACTTGATCCAATGGTTATAATATAGCGGTCGTTAAGTTAAATGTGATTGGTTCACAGTGATAGCACATGGATAGGTTTAAAACACATGCAGGCCATCGATAAGGATTGATCTAACGATCAGCAAACCACCAGACAACCCTCTCACATAACAAACACAAATTGATGCATCAGGAATGTGACAAGTGTTGGCATATAATTGTCTTGCAAACGCGCGTCAAAAATAATTACAGGCAGCACCCTGACGTCTCTAGCGCATTTATATTCTACCCAATCAAACATTCCAATGAAAAATGAATTTTTCAAAATAGCATATTAACCCCACATTTTATAATCACACTTTTATTAATGAAAACATTATTTTAAAAATGTTTAAAAATTCCCAAAAAATTATGAAAACAACATTATAAGGGGAATTTAACACACAATCAATTTTAAGCAATATATACACATGTATGCACTTCTAATGTGTGTAGTGTGATTCAATTTATACCTTCTTGGATCATTGAAGAGGGTTAGAGAGAATAATTCTGAGGTTCTTTGGATTCTAGGTTAGACAACCAATTTTGTCACTATTTCCAAATTAGTTGAGCACTTATACAATATAGACTTAAGTAAGTCAAAGGCATAAGGTGCTTCAAAATTCTCTCATAGATTTGATTTTCTTTTATCAGATTTATTGTATGGAATTGTATCTGGATGTGATTTGCTCTAGTTATTTATTTTGCTTCAGTTAGACTTTATTTATATTACTGTGATACATTGTATTAGTTGGTATTCTTTTTTATATTAGTTAGTGTCAAGATAAAATTTTGGACATCACCCTTTTTAAATATTTGGTGGTTAGTTTTTATTAAATTAAAATTTGAGTTTTCGACGGTGATGCATTATCTGAACCAACTTAATATTCTAAAATTAATTAATTAAGGACTGATCACCCGGTAATTATTTAGGCGGTGTGTGACAGGTAGTATCAGAGCATCAGGTTCTAGTGTCCGTAGGATCTGTACGGCTTATTATGTTTTCGCATTGCGTCCTTTAATATAGAGCCCTATATTTTAGGATTGTTTAACTCTTCATACGTTTCACGTTCTTCTGCTATTTTGAGAATATAACTATAGAATTATGAAACTTTTCTCTCTTTTCAGATGCCTCCTAAATGTGCACATAGAGTTCCCAGGGACTCCCAGCCAGAGCCTCAGCCTGCACCTGCTCAGGGTATGATGAATGACGCTAAAGTGGCCGCCATTGTAGCTCAGGCGGTAAATGTTTCTTTGGAAGTAGTGCAACAGACACTACCTCAGGCACCGATGGTGGCTCTAGTTCAGGCCCAAGCTTTCTCGTCTTCTTGGGAGCGTGTTAGGGATGCCTTCCAAAAGGCGCATCCTCCGGAGTTTTCAGGTAGCTCCGATGTAATCATAGCAAGCCAATGTAAAAAGGACATACAAAGGCATTTGAGGATGCACGAGTGCACGAAGGTACAGAGTCATATTTTGTCCAAGTTCGAACTGGTGGGGGCAGCACTTCAGTTGTGGGAGACCATCACCACCGCTGAGGAGAGAGACACACTCAGTATTCGAGACTTTTAGGTGCGGTTCGACTGTAAGTACTTCCCTTCGACTGTCCAGATAGAGAAGAGTTAAAATTTAGCAAATATGAAATAGGAGGGGAAAATTTTGGCAGAGTACGAGGTAGAGTTTACTAATCTTGTCAACATTGTACCGAGTGATATCCTGACCAAAGAGAAAAAGATTATGCGCTTCATGGATGGGTTGACATGGAGGATCTGCCAGCATTTAATAGGCAATCTCTCCTTATCCACCTATTCAGATGTGGTTAACACAACACTACTCCACTGCCAGGACCACCACTTCCACTTGTCCGAGGTTAAGAAAGTGGGAGAGTCCAGTCAACGGTGTAGGGCAGGAGGGAATGGTGCTGGTGGGGCACAGGTAGTTCAGGGTTCCCAGCAAGGGGATCCTAAGAGGTTCAGGTCAGGAGGTTTTACACATGGGTAGGGAGTCTTTTAACATGGCCAATAGGGTCAACACGACCATCAGGGCCAGCAGCAGGTTCAGCAGGGCCAGAATGGACAAGGGAGGAATGGAAATGGCCATCAGGGCCGGGGATAGCAGGGATAGAGGGGAGGTACCTTCCCAGGGAGATTTTTCATGTGTGGAAACACTGTACATAAACTCTAGGACTGCCCTCAGAAGGGTAGAGGCCAGCAGCAGCAGGGTGCTCGTCAGGAGCCCCAGAGACCTTTATTTCTCGCAGCTCTTCCAGTACCTCCACAAATGGCAGCACTGCCACCCATTCCAACCTCCCCAGTTCAGCAAGGGAAGCTTTAGTATGGATGAATATATAATCTTCACTAGGTCATAGTCCCACAGGACCCGCCAGCAATTAAGGGTATGTTTTCTATCCAGGGGACTTTGGGCGCATTTTATTTGACAAGGGAGACACTCACTGTTTTATTGATGTGGGGTTTACATGTACTACGAGGTTATTTGATACAGTAGAGGGTACAGTCACTTGTGTGCATTCTTCGTTGAGTAGGGGTTCCATTATTTCTTTTATTTATCAAGGAGTGGGTATAGAGATTGGGAGGTTTATCTTACCCGCTGACATGCTGGTATTAGACATGTCCGAGTATGACGCGATTGTGGGTATGGATTGGCTTGTCAGGTATAGGGCCATGATTGATTGTTTTAGAAAGAGTATAGTTTTTACCATACCCGGGCAGGAGATGTTCCTAGTGGCGATGCCTCGCTCTGAGGGAGGATCGTCCACTCATTTATACTATATAAAGGATGAGACCTCTATGGAGGTTTTGGTACCGCTTGATTCGATTCCTGTAGTTTGAGAGTTTTTTTATGTATTTCAAGCGATTCTGGGGTTACCATCGAGTAGAGAGATAGACTTCATCATTGACTTAATGCCAGATACTCGACTGATATCTCGCGCACCTTATCATATGGATCCAGCAGAGATGAGGGAGTTACGTGACTAGATTGAACAGTTATTGGGGAAGGGGTTTATCCATAGGATTACTTCACCATGGGGTGCTCCCGTACTGTTCGTTAAGAAGAGGGATGAATTATTGAGGTTATGTGTTGATTACCAGGAGTTGAATAAAGTCAGGATACGGAACAAATATACGTTACCTCAAATTGATGACTTATTCGACCAGTTAAGAGGAGCGGCTTTCTTCTCGAAGATTGATTTGAGATCGGTATACCACCAGTTACGTATCAGGGAACAGGACGTGTCAAAGATTGCATTCTTGACAAGTTATGCTTCCTATGAATTCAGGGTTATGCCTTTCGGGATAACCAATGCCCGAGCCATGTTCATGGACTTGATGAACAGGGTGTTCAGACAGTTCCTGGACCAGTTCGTCATCATATTCATAGATTACATTCTGGTTTACTCGTAGATCGAGGAGGATCATGATGAGTATGTGAGGAAAGTTTTACAGACACTGCGCCAGCATGAGTTGTATGCAAAATACAAGAAATGTGGGTTTTGGCTGAAGGAGGTACAATTTTTAGGGCATATCATCTCCGATAGAGGGATATCCGTGGATCCAGGGAAGATGTCCATGGTGAGGGAGTGGGGATAGCCCACGACACCAATCGAGATATGCAGCTTCTTGGGCTTAGCTGGATACTACAAGAAGTTCATTCGAGGGTTTTCAAATATAGCGGGTCCGTTGACGCATTTGACTCGTAAACGGTTGTCGTTTATCTGGAGTGATGCCTGTCAGTTATCCTTTGATGAGTTGAAAGATAAATTAACCTCAGTACCAGTGTTAGCATTACCCAAGCCAGGAGTGGAGTATCTAGTCTACACTGATGCATCCTTGTTAGGACTTGGAGGTGTACTGTAGCAGGAGGATCAGGCTATAGCTTATGATTCCTGTAATATTAAGCCTCACGAGAGTAATTACCCCACCCACGATTTAGAGTTGGCGACGGTGGTGTTTGCACTTCGGATTCGGATACATTACCTCCTAGGGGAGAAATTTCATTTATTCACGGACCACAAGTCATTACAGTACCTCTTCCATGGAAGGAGTTAAATATGCATCAATGTCGGTGGCCTTAGTTTGTAAAGGATTATCAATTTGATATCCAATACCACCCGGGGAAGGCTAATGTGATAGCATATGCATTGAGCCATAGGCCAGTTGGTGAGGTGGTCGAGGTGTGGAAAGTGAAATCGAAAGAGTTAGGGAACCAGGATGCGGTAGATCGATCAATTATGTCTGTGCTGACGCTTATGCCCTAGATTATTACGGGAGTACTACAGGCTCGGGCAAATGATTCGTTCTGCCAAAGTAAGATAGTAAAGCTTCTAGCCTAGGGGTTTGAGTCTTATACCGTGGGTTTAGATGGGGGTCTACGTTTCAATGGGATATTGGTTATTCCTAAGGGTGAAGATTTTCAACCCAAGCTAATGATGGAGTCACACAGTTCCCGATTTGCGGTATATCCCGGCGGGGATAATATGTACCAGGATATGCGTAGACAGTACTGGTGGAGCGGGATGAAGAAGGATATTGCTGAGTTCATTTCGAAATGTGCCACATGTCAGTTAGTAATGGTGGATCATCAGAGAGCGACGGGACTTTTGCAACCATTAGAGATTCCTATGTGGAAATGGGAGAGCATTTCCAAGAACTTCATCACTGGATTACCCACATCACAGAGGGGGAGGGGTCATGATTCAGTATGGGTGATAGTGGATCGGTTGAACAAGGTAGCCCACTTTTTGTCAGTCAGGATAGACTACACCACGGGGCAATATGCCCAGATATTCATAGCAAAATTAGTGAGACTCCACGGAGTGCCTCTCAATAACGTGTCTGATAGAGATAAGGTGTTTTCGTCTCAATTTTGGGAGAGTTTTTAGGAGGCATTGGGTATGAAGTTGCGACTGAGCACAGCCTATCACCCGTAGACGAATGATTAGATCAATCAGACGAATCAGATGTTGGAGGACATATTACATTTGTGCATCACTGATTTTGGAGGATGCTGGGAGCAATACCTTCCACTGGTGGAGTTTTCCTATAACAACTCCTACCAGTTTACTATCGGTATGGATCCATTCGAGGCACTATACGATAAGACTTGTCATTCCCCAGCATGTTGTCTAGAGGTGGGGGAAAATAAGTTACTTGGTTCGAAAGTGATTCAGGATACTTCGGCAAGGATAGAGTTAATACTGGGACGTATTCGGGTTGTTCAAGATCGATGGAAGAGCTATGCTGATGCCAAACAGTATTTTCGCGAGTTTAATATTGAAGATCAATTGTTACTTTGGGTGTTTCCTATAAAGGGAGTTATGCATTTTGGGAAGAAGGGAAAGTTGGATCCTAGGTACGTAGGGCCACTCCCCATTATCGAGAGGATTGAGCCAATTGCTTATAAACTTGGGTTACCGGAGCATTTGCATAGAGTCCATGACGTGTTCCATATCTCTTAGCTGAGGAGATTTCTTCGAGCTACTTTGGACCACACCTACATTGCGTTGGAGAAGATAGACTTACATCCTGATAGCTCATGTGAGAAGGGGTCGGTTGCTATTCTAGACCGTAGCGAGAGGAAGTTGAGATCGAAAATAGTAACACTAGTACGTGTTCAGTGGCGGCACCATAATGTTGAGGAATCAACCTGGGAGAACGAGGATGACATGCGTGAATATTATTCAGAGTTATTCTTGCCAGGTATATATTTTCTTTTTCAAATTTCGGGACGAAATTCTGTTATTAGGGGGAAGTATGTAATACCCCGTATATTTCACGCATATTTATTTTTATAAAATTATGGAAAATGGGGATTAATTAAATTAAAGGGAGAAAATTTAAATTGTAATTAATCTGATTTTATGATAATAATTACTAGAGTGATGAGAGTTAGTAGTTATTGAAATAATATTATGGACGGGGATGAGATACACGGCAGTTATGTTATAAAGATTTGGGACGCGTATGAGTCGCGTCACTAGTATATATTTGGGGGTTTAAAAGGTAAATTATTTTTTTATAACTTGGATGACTATTTTGACTGCGTCGGAGTGTCCGGTAGGGTCAAAATAGTCAGAAAACACTACTCGGGTATTTTATTTGGAGTCTAGGCAATTTTAACCCAAAACCACACCCCAGAGGGGTATTTTGGTCTTTAGGGATTTTTGGGTAATTAAATGGAGGAAAATTCGGTTTAGTTAAAAGCATTTAGGGTCAGTGTCCTGTCAGTTTCAACCTACACGAGAAAGAGAGGAAAAGAGAGAGAGAACCAAGGAAGAAGGAGAAGACTCCATTAGATCCCTAAGTTAAGAACTCAAGCTTTCACACCAAAAAAAGTATACCAGTGCGTAGATCGTGTCAAGAGGATCGTTCCAATACCAATTATCTTTCTCTTAGCATTTATTATTCTTATTAACATATGTTGAGGTTTTAGAACTATTAATACCAAATTTGGTTTACCTATGATGAGATTCTGTACAAATCTTAGAAAATTTGATGGGGGTTGGCATGTAGAGGATTTTTCCCCTTATTAGGAATGTGAAATTTAGTGAATTAGATGTTAAAATCACGAAATAAAAAAGGGGTTTTAATAAATTAATAATTATGGGTTTATGTTAATATGACTCATAGGAAAATATAGGAATTTGTTGAATTTACTTGATGATTAGAAGGATTTGACCCCTAAACTATGCTAAGAAGTGTTCTAGGGTGACTTAGAGAAGTTTGGAAACCTTGTACTTGGGTTGGAATGGGATTAGGTTGATATTTAAGAGGAGAAAATATGGAAAAACAAACCTTGAAGATGAACTGGGAAACTTCAGAAATTTCGTTAGAAGTCCAGCCCAGGTCGTTCGAACGACCTCATTCGAACGAGACATCTAACGAGATTATAGTGACCTTACTAACGAGTTTGGTAGTTCATTCGAAGAAGGGGGCCTTCATTCGAATGACCCTCATTCAAACGAGATTTTTGGGTCTTTTAACGTGATTCCGGAATGACTCTTAAGGCCCGATTTTTGTTTCAAACTTCCCATAGGCCTATTTAAATGAGTGTTAGACCTGTATGAATGTCGAGTGACTTAAAATTTATAATTATTAGTGATCAGAGAATATGTCAACCCTTGTAAGGGATGAAAATTTATAGAATTAGAGAGATGCGAAAATACAAGGGAGAATACATACGAATGAGGTACGGGGTATAATAGGGGATATATTATATGTACTGTTAATACTAGGCTGTGGGAAAACTAATGAATTTATATAAGTTGTGTGTATGCTTATTGCTTAAAATATTGTGTGTATGACATACCTAGCTACTGGCTATCGAACAGAGGTTAACATGTTGTGGACGATCGAATCTTGTGTGCCTTCGGGGGATTTAATGTCGTACCACTAGGGCATGGAACCTAGGTACGGGCTATCCGTGAGAATGATAGTGATGACGGTCGTATAGGTGCGTAGGTATGTGCATAGCCCATTGGCTTGGGACTATGTTCACTTCCAATAGGTGTTTGTGTTTTTATTGGTTCTCGAGAGATTGAACCTGTTGCCCTCTATACGTGAGTGTTGCAATGGGACTAGATAGCCGAGTATGCGTAGCACTAAGGGTTTCTCAACCAGAGGTGCAATACTGCTATATTTATATATAAATTGTTATGTATACATAAAGAAAATAATGTGTCTATACCGAAATCCTATTTGGTGTCTTATGTTGATGACTCTATTTTTAAATGTGTACTTATGGTATTATCAGCTGGGCATTTATAAGAATATGAGAATAAACTAAAGTAATTATAAACCTATATCAAAATCTTAAGTACGTCGGCTTTGAGTTATTTAGGGAGTCTTTCCAGCATAATAGAATGTACTTAGTAGCCAGTCAGGGTATCATGACTAGTATGGGTAGTTAGGCTCATTAGGCGTGCACACTAGATCAAGGGGTAAGTATCTGAAGTGAATATGCTAAGTTAACTTGAATAATAATTGTTCTAATTGAATAAATTTAAGCACTTGCTATTTTAAATTGTTTTCAACTCGGGTCTGACCCATTTTTCTGTATATCTTTCTATTGTTCCATTATTTTTAGGTGCCCAGCCACAGGGACACCAGCCTTAGGAGACTCTATTCAGTTGTCATGTTGTAGCTGCTGTGGAAGCTGCAGGATAATTTCTAGTAGATGAATCAGTCTATTGTCCCTTTTTCATTTATCTATTATGTTTGACAAGTCGTCCTTTCTTCTTTTTACATTCAGAGATTTAGTTGTTTTAAATTCTCTCTTAGATTTGATTTCCTTTTATTGGATTTATTATATGGGATTGTATCTGGATGTGATTTACTCAATTCATTTATTTTACTTCAGTTAGACTTTATTTATATTACCGTGATGCATGGTATTAGTTGGTATTCTTTTTTATATTAGTTAGTGACAAGATACAAATTTGGACATGACCCTTTTTAAATATTAGGTGGTTAGTTTTTATAAAATTAAAATTTGTGTTTTCGACAGTGATGCATTATCTGACCCAACTTGATATTCTGAAATTAATTAATCAAAGACTGATCACCCGTTAATTAATTAGGAAGGGTGTCACATAGTACAACACTTTGGTAACGTTAATCCAGAGTTTGTCGAAGCATATGAAGACTAATGAGTCTGAAAAGACACTAAACTATTAATTAAGGTCTTGAACCCCCAGATTTGCAAAGAGGTGGTGGGTTTTGATCAGTTAAGCTTTTGGTGATGCGGTGAACAAAGATATTAGTATCAAAATTGAGGTAAAATATTCCAGTGATATTCAAGACAAAATAAAGGAGTCCAGAGGTGCTCCGAGGAGGGAGACTAGTGGGTCTCAAGGAGTGGAAACAAGAGGTTCAAGGGTGGACCGAGGAGTATTATTTCCCAACTGAAGGCAACATTTATCAGTGATAAGGGTTCCACGCCTCTCCCAAAGACTTGTTATCAATGGGGTACCACGGTCATTTCAAATGGGATTGCCCCCAAAACAGTGGTCAACAAGTTAGCCAGTAGGGTAAAAAATTTATATCTAGAAGGAACTCAAACTTTTTGGGTACCAATCAGCAGCGTTAATAGTTTTCCTCAGGCAAGTATTTTAAGAACAGTCAGGGCTCTAAAAATTCTCATCAAGGATACGGTAATCGTTGGCAGACTCCGGTGCTGAGTGGTTAAATTTGTAGGTTCAGCCAGGATCGTGCAGATGCCATTTCCCAGCTGTCAGTCCCCACTCAAGACTCAATAATTATGGAAGGTATGATTTTTATAATTTGTACTTAGGTGAAAGCTTTTTGTTTGGGGTGAGATTCAATTGAGTTTAGCCCACCCATATTTATGGTATTACCCATAGGTAGTGGTGTTGTCCTTAGAAAATTCTATCGAAATTGTGTGATCATAGTTAGAGACTATATGCTAGAGTATGGTATATGGATGGCTTTGAAGTTATCCTCGATATATATTGGTTGTACAGTTTCGACACCACTTCCGAGTGCCATCAACACAGAGTGTCAGTATCTCTTCTGGATGGGTCTCGCTATCGCTTTGGCAATGAGCAGATCATAGATTATCCTTATAAATTCTCTTTTACCCTAGAGAAGAAACATTTCTTTGGATGATTAAGAAGCATTGTGGTGCAATAAAGAACCAGTACGAGTAATTGCATATTATCGTGTTGTTCAAGATTTTCCTGATGTATTTCTTGAGGATCTTCCAGGATTACCCCCGAGTTGTGATATTAACTTCGCTATTGATATTCATCAGGGTGTTTCACCTATTTACATCCTTCCTCATCGGATGGCCCTGGTGGAGTTGAGAGAATTAAAGCTCTAGTTGGATGATCTCTCTACCAAGGGTTAATATGCCATGATGTGTCCCCTTAGGGAGCACTGATCCTTTTTACAAAGACGAAGGACAACACTCTCAAACTCTGCAGTGATTACGGACAGTGACAGTGAAAAATATATATCCTATGCCTAGGATCGATGATTTATTTGACCAGTTACGGGGAGCGGGCAGGTTCTCCAAGATTAATCTCTGATCTGGGTATCACCAATTGCGATTTAGGGAGGATGATATCTCTAAGACATCTTTTCGAATGAGGTATGAACATTATGAATTTTTTACCATGCCTTTCGACTTGTCTAATGCCCCTGCTGCATTCATGGACCTCAGGAATCATATTTATTGACTGTACTTGGACCAATTTATTATGGTTTTTGTTGATGATATTCGGGTATATTTGGCTTCTGAAGTTAATCATTAGGAGAATTTTCGTATCACTGTGAACATTTTCGTACTACACTTTAGGTACTCAGGGAGAATCGATTGTATGCAAAGTTTAATAAATGTGAATACTGGGTGGATAAGGTCAAATTTCTTGGCCATGTAGTGTTTTGTGTGGGCATTTTTGTTGATTCGTTCAAGGTTGAAACCATCCTCGAATGAGAGAGTCCAAAGATAGTCACAGAGATTTTGAGTTTTCTTAGCTTGGCTAGATACTATAGGAGATTCGTTCAGGATTTCTCACGGGTTGCATTGACCCTTAGTCGGTTGATGCCGAAAAATGTCAATTTTTATTGATCAGATGAATGTGAAACTACCTTTCAGGAGTTGAATCTTAGTATTACCTGAACACCTATTCTTGTTCTTCTCGAGCATGGAAGAGGGTATATAGTGTACTGTGATGCCTCTATATCTGGTCTTGGTGCAGTTCTTATGCAGGTCAGTTAGATCGTCTCTTATGTGTCTTAACAAATTAAGATGCATGAGAGGAACTACCCCACTCATGATCTTGACGTAGTCGTTGTGGTGTTTTCTTTAAAGAGTTAGTGGTATTACTTATATGGTGAGCGATTTGAGATATTCAAAAATTATAAGAGTCTTCAATACATTTTCACTCAGTGAGATCTGAACTATTGACAGCAGAGGTGATCGAGCTTCTGGAAGACTGTGACTTTACTTTGGAGTACCATTTATGAAAGGACAACATTGTGGTTGATGCCTTTAGCAGGAAGTCGGGTCCTACCTTAGCAGCGATAAAATGCTATCATGGAAAGATGTATACCGAGCTTTAGCATTATGACTTGCATGTTCAGTAGAGTAATAATGGGGCCTATTTATAGGGTATGATAGTTAGACCAGTCATTCATCACAAGGTCATGGATTCTCAGTTATGTGATGATGAGATCATGATTTTTTGAAATCGCATTCAGCATGGTGAGGAATTTGATACTCTTATAATTGATCAAGACGGGGGTGTCTGATATAAGGGTAGGTTGATTGTCCTAGCCATTGAGGATCTTCAAGCTGAGATTCTGGCAGAGTTTCACCATTCTCGATTCAGTATACATTTAGGAGTGGCTGAGATGTATAGGGGCCTTTGCAGAGATTTTTATGGTCAGCGATGAAGGGAGATGTGGCTTTGTTTGTGGAAAGGTGTTACATGTATCAGCAAGTGAAGGTCGAACACAAGAAGCCATATGGATTATTGTAACCACTTCCAATTATTGAGTGGAAGTGGGAGCATATCATTATGGATCTTTTTATAACTTTGCATTGGTCTGAGTGAGGGCACGATGCGGTTTGGGTGTTATTAGACCATCTCACAAAGTCAGCATGCTTTCTACTGATTAGAGTCAGGATATCATAGCAAAATTGTCTAGACATTATATTCGGGAGATTATTAGACTACAAGGTGTTCCACTCACGATTGTTGTAGATAAGGATCCTCGGTTCGCCTCTCGGTTCTGGAGGAAGGTTTAAGAGTAATTGGGTACTAATATGAATTTGAGTATGGCTTATCACCCCAATACTGATGGGCAGTTTGAGCGTACTAATAATATTTTGGAGGATTTATCACGAGTGCGTGCTTTAGACTTTCGGCTAGTTAGGATGAGAACATGCCTCTTGAAGAATTCTCTTACAATAATACTTATCATTCGACCATCGAGATGGACCCCTTTAAGGTAGCATATGGGAGACCATTCCATTCCACGGTATTATGGGCAGGGGTTGCCGACAAGCATCTGACAAGTTTCGATATGATCAGGGAGATGACTAAGAAGGTTGAGTTGATTAGACAGAGACTTGTTACAAACTAGATTAGGGAACACGAACTATGTTGATAATCATCATATACCTATAGAGTTATGAGTAGGTGATCTTATGTTACTGAAAGTTAGGGCCCGAACAGATATCAAGAGGATTATCCAGAATGGCAAGCTCAGCCCTAGATATATGGGTCCCTTTGAGATATTGGAGTGGGTTGGGGAAGTCTCTTATCATTTGGCATTGCCTCCTCAGTTGACTCACGTTCATGATGTGTTTTATGTTTCTATGTTGAACAAGTATCTGCATGATCCTAGTTTTGTGATTAACTAGCAAAATATTGACTTGCAGGAGGATACTACATTTCTGACACGACCTTTATCTATTTTAGACTGTGGGGATAGGGTAGTGCGCAACAAGGTTATCCCACCAGTGAAAGTCCTTTGGGAATCACATGGTGTTAAAGGCGCTACTTGGGAGAGAGAATTCAAGATTCGAGAGAAATATCCACAATTGTTAGAGTGATTGAGGATTTATTTCTAGGACGAAATTTCCTAAGGAGGGGAGAATGTAATACTCACACTTTTTATTACCTACACGAATTTTGACATATATATATACATATATGTATATATATATATATATATATATATATATATATATATATATATATATATATATATATATATATATATATATATATATATATATATATATACATATATATATATATATATGTCAACATGCCAGTAACAAAAATTATATGTTGCATGTCCCATATGGGAATTTATTCATGTTTATATGATTTATTTAAGCACTTTGGTAAAGTTTTATGCAATTCGAACAAGAAACGAACTATGCACAAACACGAGTAGTAGATTAGAATACTTTTCGACGGTATGCAATACTACAAAAACATAATTTTGTGCGAATTATTTAAGAAAACTGATAAGTCAAATAAAATAATTTGACCCTATATTTAACCTCATAAAAATACATAGAAAATTACCACGGGGTCAACAAAAAAATCAATTTTCGTCAAAAAATGAAATTACTCATAAAGATTTAAAACTTTACACTAAAATGTAAAATTTAATTTTGACCAACTTTCACTTCTTCAGCGTCTTTAAAAAAATTATTTAGACCCGATTTTAGGCACTTGTTATGTCTAAATTATAGTAAAAATTATTTTAGGTGGTGTGGTTGGCTCATTTAATGGGTAGTTGGGTTTTGTATTTTCCAAACTTGGGTAAAGCGTGTTTCACTTGTATTTTAAAACCTAAGAGACTTAAATGAGTCAAAACGTTGAAAAGTAAAGCTTAAAAAATGGTATAAATAAGGGTGCGGGGGGATTCATGGACCTAGTAAACCAAATAGACATACAATCCTCCGTCCTCTTCCTCTCTTTTATGTCCAGAAGATCAAAAATACTTCTAAAATTCGTAGCTTACCTTATACCCATATTCTCTCTCCTCAAACTCCATTGACGAATATCAAAACTCCATTAAAACATCACACAAGAGGTGTGGCAACTTGATGTGGCTTGAAAGCTTGATATGGGAGCATAGGAGTGGAGTTTAGGATCAATCTAGGATTGAAGTTTTCTTCTCCAAAGTTATATCCTATTCATAAATCAAGTAGGGTTTTCCTCTTCCTAAATTCATATTTTCAAAAGCTTAAAATACCTATGTTGATGAAAGATGATTTCTTGTTAAAAATTGCTAGTTCTTGTATTTTCAATTATGCAAACCCGTGATTTTTATGTGTTAAAATGAACCAGATTTGTTGATTAAATTTCATAATATCATGCTTGCATAAATGAATGATTAGAACATGAAAATTTTTAGGAAACAGATGTTATAATTATATACGACTTGAATATGAATGTGTAGGATGCATATACATGGACTTCTTAGGTAGAAATCCTCATTTCATGTGAATACACTTAAATAATTTTCAGACATGTTAAATGATATATTTTGAAGTGAAATACATATATTTCATCGTGCTTTGAAATAAGGATAAATTTCAACCCCTAATTTGATGTTGTTAAAAAGTAGAGATAGTGGCTTAAAATGGTATAGAAAACCCACTAAAAACCTTATATTTGAACTATACATTAAAATGGTAATTTTAATGATTAAGGTTATGATTAAATGAGTAAAATAATGTCAAAAAGTTAGTGATTATAATGTTATGATTCCCACTTGAAACCCCATTAAAACGATGAAAATTAGTGTAAGTATGATGATGAAAATCCATTTGAACTTTGTATAATAAAGTATATACTAAAACGGTGATTTTGATGACTTAATAAATGTTAGAATGCGTAAAATATTATAGACAAATAGTAAGGTCTTATAAAAATATGTTTTTTTTTCTTGACAACCCATTTAAATGATGCATTTTGGTATGGAAATGACATAATGGTAGTTTTGGTAATTACGAAAAAACTAGTAGAAGATAATGTTTCTTTACTTTAAAATACATGTAAAACCATTTTAAGGTACTAAAAAAGTGTTAATGCATTAATGACTAAATAAAGTAAATGACGATTGGATATAAGTGTTCAAAGTAGGGTGTTATTATTAGTTAGCCTTCTCGATTATTTTAAAAGTAAGGAAAATAATAAAGTAAAGAAGTAATACCGAAAGATTAATCCAAGTACTTAGAATAATGAGAATAATTATAAGAATGTGAATATACAAAAAGATAATGATGTTCGGATTTTACGGGAAAGAATAATTAAGGAGGGCATGATGTCCCTAGTGGTGAAATACCCAAAATAACTTGGCTAGCGTAGCATATGTGTATACCGACGTTGAAAGGCCGTGAAATCATGGAAGTTGGAAAATCCCAAAGTAATAAAAGTAATATTCATGCAAGATTGAGAAAATAAATTGATTAATGAATTTGTATAAATGAAACTTATTATTATGATGATGAAAACTTAGTTGGATTAATAAGTTAAGTCTCTGGAACGAGACATGAAAATGCTTAAGTGTGAGTTGATCACATAGCCAGGGTGCATTGCATATAGTTGAGTTAACATTTAATGAAATGGAAATTGTTTTACAAAATACCGAAAAATATTATATATGTATAGTATTTTGTTTATCAAATTATTTCTTAGTATTTCACACCCTACTGGGCATTCGCTCACCCCTTACTTTTCCCCACCCCGGGTACTTCAGTTGGTGACACTAGAAAGGATCTCGGTAAGGATGCTAAGGGTGAGACTCAACGTTAAATGCCCTGTTGGTCATTCCATAATAAGTTTAATACTTATATTTGTAGTACTTTTAATTAATATTTGAAACTCTATTATGGTATTTGGACTATTTTGTTGTCTTACTCAGTGAACTTCACTTCGATAGATTAATTATGGTATTAAATGATTTTTCATGAACAAATTCATAAGTTGGTTTCATTATGCGAGTTAAACATTGATTCTTCTTAAACTAAAATTTGAAAAATTAATATTATCTCCTTAAAAAAATTTAATAAATGTTTTTCTTAAATAATAAAGTAAACTTTTCCCCCCTCCCCTTTCAGACCTCAATTCAGATTTGGGGTATTCCAATGGTAATCTAAATCCCAGTTTGGGAACCACATCTTTTAAAACAATAAGTGTTGTGTTACATAATTTATTAATTTTATTCTTGACCTAATCATGCATCTAGGTGAGTATAAGCAAGAGCAAAATAAGCAAACCACAACATGGCGATGTACGAGGAAAATCCACAATGGGAAAAATCTCAGACAGCCCATCCACACAAGTCCACTACGATATAGGTCTATTTATAAAAACAACTTCGACTTACTCATAGACTTGATGCCTTCATACCTTGATGTGCAGGTGAATTCTAATATTTCGGTATCTCACCTATATTACTCACGGTTGGACTGCTTCCAATAGCCACATAATGGAGGCGCGATCCGACATCTCGGTATCTCACCGATCTTACTTGTTTTATGATGAGTCCAGTAACCGCTAAGCATAAATACGGTATCCATCGCTCAAAATGCTCAAAGTATGAAAAGAAAATAAATATGGTGCAACACAAAAAAGATCCCAAACGAAAATATAGATGTAGGATTCTTGGATCTCAAACATGGGTGCAAACTATGGTTTGGGAGGCACAAGATAAACCTTGGAATTTTTTTTCATAACAACCCTCTTGAAAACTCATGCCATACCTGAGTATTTATGAAAGTCACAAATTTTGAGACGATATGTTTTTTGAGGAAGTTTATTCAAACGGAAACATATAGTTCATTCCAATAAAAACCTTATCTAGTTAGAACCATCAAAACCTCGTTTGAACAAACATGTTATTCTCGTTCGAACCAGCTTTTAACGATATATCTCTATCTAATAGAAATTTCTCATTTAATGTTCGTTTGAAGGTCATTCTAACCACCTTCACATCTCGTTCGAACGAAATGCATAAACTCTTTCGAATTTAATAAAACCAAATAAATATTTTTCTTTCAAAAACCATTTTAAAAAAGTCTTCAAATAACTTTTATAAAACAACACCCAAACATATTCACGGATGAAATATTAATATGCATTCCTACCTTCATGGAGATCCCTTGGATGTTGAAGATAAAAATTCAGCATGCAATCCAATGTAGCCTTGATTTCTCTTTAGCTTTTTCGCATAGTCTTCAATCACATATCATAGTCTCAAAGGATACACAACTCAACGCCTAATCTATAACTCAAACAAGTTTTGTTTAAACACGAGATAAATCCAATACTCAAAAACTAACTCGATTTGAAAATTTCTACTCACAAAGGTTTCCATCCCAAGTAAAATATGTTCCATAGGTTTTAAGACACTTTATGGAACAACTTTTTAATCTTAAAACTCTTACTTTTAAGTTAAATATGAATCGGAGGTCTTTGGACCCTTAAAGAATTTACTTTTCGTCTTTGATTTATAATTATTTTTTTTTGGGGGGGGCGGGGGGGGGGGGGAGGGGGGTAAGTGCTTATGAACAAATATTTTAAGACACTCAGTCTTTAAAATGTGCAAGTTCTATAACCCCCAATGCTTTTATAGTTCTAAGGTCTTATGATCGACTTTGAAAACTTCGTTTTTACATTGAAGACTGCCTCATCTACACAACAAAGGTCCATGGACCCTCAGATCCTCATTCGAAAGTTGGCTACTCATATTTATTTGCTTCACCAAGAAATATTGGGGGAGGTAAGGGGATATCACCTACTTAATAGACCTCAGGAAAACATATTGAGAGAGCAGCTACTGCGGAAATATTGCGACTTCTCAAATAAAATCCAATTTTAATTAAACCCAAACTTTAGTTAAACCCTAAGACATGCATCTAGATGATTTATCAAATAAAATATAGCATGCAGGACAGAAACAAACAATTTCAGGAAAAAAATCCCCCACAGGGGCAAAACCATTTATTTTCACTATAATTTGTAAGAAAACGGCTTACAATCGGATTACAATGAAAATACAAGTTGACTAAGAATTACCCTCAGGTATCAGATTCTGTAGTCGCGACTGAAATTATCCCTTTCCAGTAGAGCTGGCGGCTGGAACTATCCCTGTCCAGTAGGTCTGCAATGGAGAAGAAGAACGGTCTCCTCCACCAGGGTTGAACTGCAAAACTGCGTTCCTGGGTTACCAAAAGGATTCACAAATGTATGGAATTTGTGTGAATCAAAATACCTAGAGTATTGGTACTCAATAGGTGAAGACTTAGGGCTTTCTCTTCTCTGGAAATCGTGTATCGAAGTCTTAAAAAATAACTCTCCCGAAGTTGGTATAAATAGAAAACTAGGGAAAGAGTTTTCAAACACTGGGACTGCTTGTAATTATCCTAGGCGGACCGGTCCGGTTGATGGGCGGATCGGTCCGGTATACCGGATCGGTTCTTTTAATTGCAGGCGGATCGGTCCGGTTGACATCAGATCGGTTTGGATTTTTATCTTCATCGATTCGCTATGGATCCGGGGTATACTGGCCTCACTTTAGCAGTCGAATCGGTCCGGTCTCTTTAGGCGGGTCGGTCCGATCCTCAGGAACCAGATTCCTTCGAGGAATTCTCTCCATCTTCAAAGGGCCATATCTTCTTCACCGTAGCTTGGAATGAGATTCCGTTTCTTCCAGTATCTTTGTTGTGCCAAGCTCTTCAACTTTCCAGTTGACCTATCCTCCGGACGGTGGATGTACAATTACCAAATTGCCCTTGAACTTCCATATCATGACTTCTTTCATTGTTTTGACTTCTCTTGCATACCACTAGCATATAGACCCTAAAAGCATGGTATGTGAAGTTGTTGAGGACGATGTGGGACACATGATGGAGATGTTGGATGCTTGATTCCTGGAATTCGGATAGAGGCCGTCATGTGAGATCGTGAGGTTACGTGCCAAATGTAGCGTCGTACGACATACATAAATGTAAAATGTTGGACATGAGAAAAATGTTCTTACAAATCTCCCCCTATGTCTATTCCGGTACATACATAAAAATCCGAATTATCAAATATAAAATTGCCTATACAAATCTACCCTTCCATGAACCCAAAACTGAAAGAGTACAAGTGAATAAGACCGCATCGTTTGATCTTCAAATCTTCGGGAATCTCAACGCTCTTCTCATCAGGGTGTGCAATTTAGTGATCATCAAAGTAGTACCTACACACATGAGATAAAGCAAAATACCAAGTGACATATCGAGTTTGAAATGAGATAACTATAGATATAGATACCAATTTATGAGAAAACTCAAAACTCAAAACTCCCCCAAAATTCAAACTCCCCCAGAATAAGATAATTCTTTCTCCCCCTTTTTATGATGTCCCCAAATAGACAAATAAGAAGAATGAATCAAACAAGCAAAATCGGGGTGTCACGGTATTCAAAAGCAAAGCATTAATCAATATGGTAAACGTTCTCTAGCAAGGAGATGCCAAAAAAAAACTTTCACAAACTATTTTTGATTTTTCAATTTTGTCGAACAAAAAAAATTGATACCATTTGAAAAAAAATGATACAAAAATCACACCATGGATTTAGACTCAAACAAGCAAGTCATGGAAATGGAATTAATGGGTGTGAACACAGTCGATAGGTAAATCAACTCAATCAATCATATGTGCACGATGCATATGTGTACCCCTATCGAATGAACATCAAAGGTATCCTTAGGTGAAAAGATTGTTGAATTTAGATGACATCATCTTATGCAAATCAACAAATCAAAGTCAAAGTGATTTCCACACCAATAACGTCCAAAACTATGTAGCGCATTTTTCAAGCATTTCAAGGACGTGCAAACCCGTTTTAAATTCTCCAACCAAACTCCCTCATATATATATTCTTTTAGAGGTAATCTAAATTCTCAAACTTTGGAGAATTGGTGCAAAAACCTAAATGGCGCATAATTGGCATGAATAACCTTTTTATTACCTTTCAATTTTTTTGGGCTCTTTTAACCTCTTTGGACCTCGGATAATAAAATTCCTCCATTTTTTAGGTCCAATTTAACGGTGGCTTAGTATTCGCAAAGGCAAAATGAACCTTTCGCAACCCTTCCCCGTTTTAAAATAAAGCACACAAACTCACAAAACGGTTTTTTATATGCACACTTTCCTTATCAAAAATTTATCGCGCTTCGTTCGTTTTAAGGACAGGATTGAAGTGAAAACACCCAACCAACATGTGATAAGACAAGCACAATAATCAAACAAATCCGTGCATGTGTGCATTAAAGGAAACATGAGTCAAACATGTAGGAAGAAACACTTAATTACATCTTAAAGACTTCAAACATTATAAAGGACATGGATGAATTGACCTATTGTCTCAAAACACTATCAAATAGTCACATGAAAAATGGAATGATGTTGTGACATGGTCATCCAAAGTGTTCATCCATAAACGGTGCAAACAAAAAAAAACAAAATCTTTTTGTATTTTTCAAAATAAAATCTTTCTGTATTTTTCAAAAATAAGAATTTATAAAAAAAAGTACAAGTCCTCACACTAGTACAAATATATCATGAAGCCACAACTAGTGTATGACAAACATGCAACCACAATCAACCAAAAGATTTCACATGGGGTGAATCACGTGCAAGCAAACGGGAATCGTGGACAAATAAATCATAAGCCTCTAAATCCGATTTTCTAACCCAAATTGATGTGTAACAAAGTGTGGGGGTTTTGGGAATCGAATTTATTCTTTCATTAACCTTCCTAGGTCCATTTAAAATCTTGTAACAAAATCGTCTAAGATGACCTTGCCTACCGCAATGTGTGCAAGTGTAAATCGTGTTACCTAAAGGTGGCCCTCTCCTCAAATTTATCGGTTGCTCTTTACGAATTTGCCTAGGTGGGTCTCTCCTAATGATCCTAGAAGGTTCTCTCACAATGTTCTTAAGGGGTGCTTTCCTAACAACTTTAGGTGCCTTTTTCTTAACAAACCTAGGAGGCTCTCTCACACGTGTGGGAATGGGTGCAACATATTTTTCAAGACCAATCCCACCCCTATCCGTTTTGATCTCGACTATGCCTAAAATCTTATCAAGTTTTTCAGACCTAGACTCCAAATCAAATTTCACTTTACTTGAATCTTTCAATTTCACCTCAAGTTCACCTATCCTAGATTTAAGTACTCGTTTAGAATCCTCAAACTCTAAAAGCTCCTTTTTAATAGTCTCCATCAACCCTCTAAGACAATCTCTCTCACCCTCGACGTACTCAAGCTTCTCTTTCAAAAATTTCACATGAGCCCTAAGTTCTTCAACTAAAAAATCATTATTTTTTATGGCACACTCTTTCAACTGAGCTTTCAATTTAAAATTTTCTTTCTTTATTTTCAAAGTTTCAGCATAAAGTTCATTGAAAGCAGTTTGCAAGTCATGCTCATTTACACTTTCCTCCTCACTTTCATCCACACTCCCATCCCCTTCACTATCACTAATCACATGGATGGGAAACTCTTGCCTAGAAGCATAAAAAACTTCTTCTTCCGAATCACAATCACTAAGGGTAGAAACATGAGAAATCGGTTTATTCAATTTCTTCTTTAAATTTGTGGTACACTCATCTAACGTGTGACCAAAACCCTCACAACAAGAACACCTCTCAGATTTGTTTTCAACAGAAGATTTAAAACAAGAGTTCGTGTGAATTTTCCAATTAATTTTTTCAAAAATTTGACATCGAAGATCATCAAAACCATCAAAAGCCATTTTTGTGCAAAATAAGGATCAAAACACAATAACTTAGTGCAACAGGCTCTGATATCAATTTGACGACGTGAGAAGTCAAATTGTATCAAAAAAAATAAATCCTCAAAAAATCAGGATCACGCGATAAATTAGCGTAACCCGCTCTGATACCAATTTGAGAGAGCAGCTGCTGCGGAAATATTACGACTTCTCAAATAAAATCCAAATTTAATTAAACCCAAACTTTAGTTAAACCCCATCTAGATGATTTATCAAATAAAATATAGCATGCAGGATATAAACAAACAATTTCAGGAAAAAATCCCCCACAGGGGCAAAACCATTTATTTTCACTATAATTTGTAAGAAAACGGCTTACAATCGGATTACAATGAAAATACAAGTTGACTAAGAATTACCCTCAGGTATCGGATTCTGTAGTCGCGGCTGGAATTATCCCTTTCCAGTAGGGCTGGTGGCTGGAACTATCCCTGTCCAGTAGGGCTGCAATGGAGAAGAATAACGGTCTCCTCCACCAGGGTTGAACTGCAAAACTGCGTTCCTGGGTTACCAAAAGGATTCACAAATGTATGGAATTTGTGTGAATCAAAATACCTAGAGTATTGGTACTCAATAGGTGAAGACTTAGGTCTTTCTCTGCTCTGGAAATCGTGTATCGAAGTCTTAAAAAATAACTCTCCCGAAGTTGGTATAAATAAGAAAACCAAGGAAAGAGTTTTCAAACACTGGGATTGCTCGTAATTATCCCAGGCGGACCGGTCCGGTTGATGGGAGGATCGGTCCGGTATATCGGATCGGTTTTTTTAATTGCAGGCGGATCGGTCCGATTGGCATCGGATCGGTCCGGTCTCTTTAGGCGGATCGGTCCGATCCTCAGGAACCAGATTCCTTCGAGGAATTCTCTCCATCTTCAAAGGGCCATATCTTCTTCACCGTTGCTCAGAATGAGATGCTGTTTCTTCCAGTATCTTTGTTGTGGCAATTTCTTCAACTTTCCAGTTGACCTATCCTCCGGACGGTGGATGTACAATTACCAAATTCCCCTTGAACTTCCATATCGTGACTTCTTTCATTGATTTGACTTCTCTTGCACACCACTAGCATACAGACCCTAAAAGAATGGTATGTGAAGTTGTTGAGGACGATGTGGGACACATGATGGAGATGTTGGATGCTTGATTCCCGGAATTTGGATAGAGGCCGTCATGTGAGATCGTGAGGTGACGTGCCAAATGTAGCGGCGTACGACATACATAAATGTAAAATGTTGGACATGAGAAAAATGTCCTTACACATATGCAAACACAAACATTCCTTTGCAAAGCAAAGTAGAAAGAAAAACAATAAAAAATAACTCATTAAGGGGATTACATCAGGTGGCATGTGCCCCAAAAAGAAATAAAAATATATAAAAATCCTTTTTAAGGCTTGGGTTCAAGATCCTTCTTAGGGATTATATATTACTTAACTAAGGGGCTTGGGATGACTAAATAAGCACAGGCTTTATTCTAGGGTACAAATAGGGGAGCAGGGGTTTCACTATTGTCTTCTTATTCCTTAGCCAAAAAAGTAAAGACCATAACACCTTCACCTCCATCTTAAAGAGAAATTATTCTCTGGAAAATTACTAGAGGTATCAACCTTGGGAAAGAGCACCTGATTTGGCTTTGCAAGCTTCAAAACATGAAGAATACATCTTAAAGAGGAACTTTTAATGAGCTTCAGAATAGAGGCATGCATCCAGTGGGTTCTTCACTGCAGAGTTTATCATCCTCTGAAGCTCAACACACTTGTGACACCTTATAAAATTTAATAATAGATTGATCAGGTCAGATACAAATTCACGGGAGCCAAAAAATTAAATATCACTCTAAGCATGAATGTAATGAAAACTAAATTAATAAAATAAAACAAACCACATAAATATACCATAGGTGAACCACATAACTCTGTTATCAAACCACCCAATAGTACTAGTACCAACGCATAACTACAACTGTATCAAAGTAAATCCAACTATTGAAATGATCTCAGGACGGAGGTGAAAGAACTGTCTATGTCCTTAAAAATGTTAATTGGAGACGTTAAGAGCAAGCCTAAATAACATAATAATATAATTAAGTTTGGTTACAATAAAACTACACACCTTCTTCTAGTATTTAGTTGCTTTTAAGTTACCCAACCCAAAATAACCATAAATATCACATTCGTCTACACCCAATCGCTTATTTTCCCCATGATTAAGTCTTAATCATCTCCATAGACTTTTATATGCCAATTCTATTTTTATTCATTTATACGTAACAATTGTATAATGTCATTGGGGAAAGTAGTCTCTATATCTATGTCCACATAATATAAGTACGTGTATTCACTACTTATTCATATTTTGCATCTCAATTATATAATATATCAATAGAATTACTCACAACATTTATATCCATATAATACAGGCACAGTCCAACACTATTACATCATACAAGGGCCCTTTATCAATCCCGCACATAACGAAGGCATATCCTACCACCTTTCAGGAATGCTCACACGTATTAGGCATAGTTATAGGTTGTCCCATACCTATAACCATAAAATCACATCCAAAGGGATAATCATTATGCCTTCACACCAGTCATATAGACCCATACCTAAAGCTATATGAAAGGATCAGTCCAAGCATCTTAGTATCGATAAAGAGGGAAGTTCATCAAGTTGTGTCTCGAGTAATCATAATCAAGGTAAATATGTCTCATCGCATCAGGGTACCTACATAATCATCGTCACTCAATTAAGGTAAACTCTTCATTCGCATCAGGGTACACACGTAATCATTGTCGCTCGTGTTTGATATGGATATCCCCTCTAGTATGTATCCCACGAATACACATGTGTGGTATGTCGCACATAATACACAAAAGAAGTAATTCTACATAGTCAAGTTTTACGAGAATAATTTTCAGCCTTATTCCTTGATTAACCTCTTTTAATTCAAAATAAAAAATTTAGAAACAAACTCATTTGAGGGAGAAATAACCTACTTTAATTTGTAAAGTAATCTGACAAAATTATAGAAATTGTAGCCCAGCACTATGTTTAGATAATATTTATAAGATATTCATTGAACCACTAGAAATTACGAAGTCAGATCCTACGCGTTCCCTATTCAATTTATCTGGACCTTTAATTTTTAAAAAAGTCAAATTTGTAGATATATTATGCCTAATATTTCCTCAAAGTGACAGGTTTTCTCAAGAAAATTTAAGCAGTGAGCGTTGTTAAAATAATATTCATGGAAACTCCAAAAATTACGAAACTAGTGCCCACGCGTTCCCACTAGTTAAATTCAATCTCCAAATCATCAAGTTTCTCATCTAAATCATGAAATATCAAAGGTATTTTCCTAAATTAAACCAATCTAACGTAATTCAATCCTCAATTTATCCATATAACTCGCTCTTGATGCAAAAAACTAGACTGTCCTAATTAATTTATCACAAATAAAAATGAGTAAAAGAGATAAAGAATTTTTAAAGTGGTTCGGCTATAAGAAATGCCTACGTCCACTGTTGTTTATTGCTTTGGGCTGGTTCAATTTCCTATTATCTCGTTGTTTCTCATGTCCCTTGGGTGTAGGGTTTACTATGTTTTATATCCCTATGAGGGTGTACAAGAGTTGGAGTATTAGAGGATGGAATTCCTTTATAATACAAGCATTTACATCTGTACAATGTTAATAATGTATAAAACTATTGGAAATTTGTTGTCATTATTGGTCGGTCTTCCTAGTGTTGGTTGGGCTTCTTTAACCTGTTGGTCGACATTCCTTCAGTTGATTAGTGTCTCGCCCTTGCTGACTTGGATTAATGCCCAAATGGATGACATGTTTTCATATATGATTGGTCCACTTAGCAAGATACCTTTTGGTATCAACAAAAGCCCCCAATGTTTCATGCTTAAGGTTTTTACAAGAGTATGGAACATTTAGCTCTTGAACTTTCTCGAGAAATAATTTTGAGGCTTGGTCGATTACCAACTTCCCATACTTGTAAATTTAATGACTTTAACTATCAGCACATAATGTGGATGGTATTTTTGTAATTATCCTCAACTTTAGCGAATCATTTGTGGGTAAATATGTATTTTCTATCTTTACACGCCGACAGTTCAATCGATGTCTCCTTTTAATCATTACCTTTCCAATTTTCGAGGCAACCTGTAAAGGTAAGAAAATCCTTGATCGTCTCTTACTTTAAACTTTTTGAGTTTTTTTCTCTCGGTCTCTTTTCAAGATCTATCTCTCTCTTGTGGGATCGCTCTCTGTTCTTCAGTTCTTGTTTAATCCTTGAATTCTGTAAGAATATTTTTTCTTTCTCTTTTTCTTCTTCATCAATCACGGTTTATCCAGTTACTTCTCTTGATGAATTCAGAAATGAATGAAATATTCCTTCATGGGTAGAACTAGAACATCCTAGTTTACCCGATGATCTTTTTTCATTAGCTGAGGGTCACTAGTTTCCCTTCAATTTTATTGTTGAATGTGGGTTTACCTTTCCCCCAAACCCCTTTTGTCTTGAATTTTTTCCAGTATTTTGATATCGTCCCATCTAGAGTAGACCCCAATACCTGGAAGGTATTTAATGGAGTATATAGATTAAACCAACTCCATGGGACTCATTTAGGGATCCCATAAATTATGTTATGTTATACATGGATAACTAGTGATACCACTTTCTATTTGAAAACTAGGGTTGTGAACAAAGCATTAGTAGTTAACCTTACTGACTCCAATAGAGATTACTTTGAATATTAAGTAGTTGTTCAAACTTGGCATCATGATCCTTTGACTGGGAATGCTGAGTGCTAGGGGCCTAAGTGCCCACCAAGTGGTAATGGGATAGGTTGCATTTGTTTGCTTATCTTTCTTTGTATATTATGCTAACTGCTAATACAATTGTATACTTTGTTGACTTTTAATTGCAGTTGATCGAAAGAAAAAGTGTCCTAGGGAGAGTGACATCAACCTTAGAGAGTTGAAGTTCATATGGGGCATTCATCAAAAATTTGGGGAAGAGAATATGATATCAACCTCTTATTTGTTGCAATATAGGAACATTATCACCTCCTTTATTGCTCGCCCAATTATAGATGCACACTCTCCTTTAATCAACCTTGACCAAGACCGCATCTAGCAGTGGTGAACCTGCTACTATTTCTTCTTCTTTAGATTTAGTCCTAACTCTTGCTGCTGCCATGGGGAAAAGGAAGTTTCCCAATATTTTCGGTGACATGGCTGCTATTGGATCCTCCAAATAAGTTGTTGATGGAGCCAAAAATAAATAGGATGCTAGGAAGAAGCCCCCATCCAATAAGGAGGACCTTGGTAAAAAGCCCCCATCTAATAAGGGGGATTTGGGAAGAAGTTTCCTATTGAGAATGCTGATAATAGCCAGTTAAAGAGGATGAAAAGAGGACTCCCTTCTAGGCTGGCAGAAGGGTCTTCGGCCAACGCCGACCAATAAGAGTTGGTTGATTTATCTATTTCTGACTCACTAGTGGCTCTTGGCCCTGGTTTGGCCAGATAATTAATAATGCCTGGTGCCTTGCCAGACCATGGGGTGTTGCAGTTGCACTGTCCTAATCAAAAAATTTTGAAAGGGATCTAGCTTTGGTAATTTCTTTTACCTTCTTTATCTCTTTGTTTTATATTTCTGATTTGACTCTCCTTATTTTCTTTTTTCAATTTCTTTTTTACTTCAACAACCTATTGGAGAAGGATGATGCTTTGTGTTCTTCTTTACAAGAGGTTGAAGAAGCTTTTAATGAGCTTAAGAAGTCAGTGCTTGACTCCCAAAAGGCAATAGCTAATGAACAGAAGAAATGTAAGGAAAAAATAAAAGTTGCAAAAGAAGATGCAGTGGCTTCTCGCGGCCAGTTTACTGATCTGTAGAAATACTTGGATGCTGAAAAAGCTAAAATCACCCAACTGCAGAAAGATTTGGATGCCGAGAAGGCTTTATTTGTTGCCAAGAGGGCCAAAAGATCTAAGTCCAGGGAGGTTGTCTTCAACAAGGGATGGGACAAAACCATTAGAGATGCTTCTTTGTAAATTGATTTTTTGAAGAAAAAATGCTTCAAGGATGGTTGGTTGGAAGCCTTGGTGGAGGTTAGCACCCCTTAAGATTTTGAATTCTTCCTTAGACATAACCAAGTTGCTCCTCCTAACATGGATGAGGAGATTGAAGATGATGGGGGTTCAAGTGAATCCTTGATGATGTTGGATTTTGACGATCAACATCAAATTATTGACTATTATGCTCCTCCATCTGATAGCCATCAATCTCTACCTGCTCCTCCTTCTACTTCTGTTGAGCCTATGCCAAGCATGAAGAAGGTGTAAATTTTCCCGAGAAGCTTTTGTTTTTATTTTCTTCTGCACTTCTAATTTTTCTTTTCTTTTTTTGATGTATTTGTACCTAACAATTTATCAATGAAAAGAAATCATCTTTCTCTTTTGCTTATCTTTTCTCCATACTTTATACTCTATTGTTGATTGGATATTTTTATTAATTTTAATAGTTAAAGGATAAACTGAAACACTTTTCCTCTACTGAGTTCGAGTTACTCCAGAGATGCAACAAACTTTTTAAATTTGGTCATTTATCCTTGACTGAGGAAGGTCAATTGAATTTGCTCGGGGAAGGTCTGTCTGAGCTAGCCAAGGAATCATATCTTCATCTGAAATTCCTTCTTGATTGGGCAGTGAAAATAATGTTTCCTACTACGAAACAATTAAAGAACTACAGGAGGACTATAAGGAGGCCAAGGCTATTTTTCATGCTGACTATGAGAAAAAGTACAAAGCCTTGAATAGAAGTTGGAAAAATTTGCTTCCCACTTTCAGAGACAGGAATTTTTACTCAACCATGAAGTAGAGGAATCCAGAGCCATTGCCAAGCTATTGGAAAAGGAGAACAATAATTTAAGAGATGAGATAAATTCCATGAAGTCTTCTTCTACTACTGTTGCTAATACCGATGAAGGTCATTCTTTTTTGGAAGCTGAAAATGCCCAGTTAATGGAAGAATTGGAGGCAATGAAAAAGACTAAGTTTGTATCATCTTCTCGAGAAAGAATTAGACCTGGTCGAGGAACCACAGATGAGTCTAGGACTCAACAAACTCTTACTAACCAAGTTGCCCAGCTGAAGGCCAAAAATCAATCCCTTACTGAGATGTCCCAAAAGCTTCAAACTCAATCCGAGCAACTTGCCACTCAATCTTCTCAACTGCAAGCTAAGGATGGAGTGCTGAAGAAGTTGGATTATCAAGCTAAGAGGTTGACCTTACAGTTTGACAAGAAACCTAGAGATATCTGGATGGGAGGGTATAATGAACCTTTGGGGCATTTTAATGTTAGGTTGAAGAAGTCTCGGAATGAAGGCTACAAATGGGGTTAGACCAATTATCTGACAGTATTGAAGGTAGAAGAAAATAGTCGCTTCTTGAAATAGTATGATCATGGGCTGTTAGACCTTGAATATCCTCCTTTTACACTAGATATTAACTGGATTCCTGTCAACATAATTCCCCAAGCCCCGATTTTTAAATATTTGGGAGACTATGGACAACATGATGAGCTGGAAATCGTCTGACCTCGTCATCTGCTAGATTGACCAAGCAGCAGCAATAGGACAATGTTTTAAGACTTTAATCTTATCAATTCTCCTTATACTTTAGATGATCCTCCAGCTGGCATGGATCCCATTTCCAAGGCTGAGGGAAAACGCCAGTTAGAATAATGTCATGTATTTCTTTTGTAAACACAGTTATGTAATCATTATTCAAATGAATGAAAAAGCATTTGATTAACTTATTTTATAGATTTTTCAATTTGACAGTTTTCTTGATGTGAATGATTTATTCTTTTTCATTAGTTCTTTTAGCACACTTAGATTAAAATCTAAATTCAGTATCAACTACCAATAAATACATAGATTCTACTAGTATACTTAGATTTGAATCTAAATTTTGATCTTGTTACCCATATGTCTTCAAAAGTTTTACTAACACACCAAAGTGCTTAGGTTTTCTGTATTAGTTACCAATGGTGTGACTAGGCGTATGTGGAATATGTGCCTATATTCCTCTTGAGGGATCTTCGCAACGTTATTCTTGCACTTTGCCAATTAAGATAAAAATCTCGTTTTATCCTTATACTTGTTGACCATCATGATGTCATAATAACCTGTTTGGTATGCTATCGATCAAGTTTTTCTTTGCGCCGAGCAACTTATTACTCATGCTGACCAACTTTAGGCCTATTTTTTGGAGAAGACTCTTGTGCCGAGCAACATTTGGAAGTTTTTCTGGAAACGTTTAAGCTTATTTAAGATATATATATCTATATATATATATAGGTAGGTAGGTAGGTAGGTAGTGCATAGCACTAGTACTCCCAAAAAATTGGAAAAATATAAATTTAAGGAAGGATTATTTTGTTGATACTAAAAACTGATATTGAACTGAGTACAATTGATTACATCAATGCTAATATTTTATAAGATGCTCAGCGTGCCACGGATTCTTGAATTCTCCCCCTTCTAAAGTACCAATTCGGTAAGTTCCAGGTTAGATGACTACTAAAATACAATAGGGTCCATGCCAATTTTCCTCAAGTTTATTATTTTTCTAGAGCACCTTGTTCATCACATATTCTCCTTCCTTAAAGTTGGTCGGCTTTATCCTTTTATTATAAAACCGAAATTTTCGCTACTAGTAAGCTGCATTTCTCAGATCAGCATCTTCTCGCACTTTTTCTAGCATATCCAAATCCAACCATCTCATTAGGTCACTCACAGGAGAGTTAAATTTAAAACTCTATGCGATCGAAGACCCAACTCAGTAGGTATGAGTGCTTCAGTTCAAATTACTAGCATGTATGGGGATTCTTCAGTTGCAATCCTCGGGGTTGTTCGGTATGCCCATAAAATAGAGTATAGCTCATTGATCCAGTTTCCCTTTGCATCATCAAGCCTTTTCTTTAACCCATTTTGCAGATTTCTATTTATAACTTCAGTTTGCCCATTACTCTGAGGATGTCTTGGAGCAGGGTGTAATTTTGGGTTGTTGGACTGAGCACAATAAGCTATGACCTCTTTGTTGTCAAACTGCATTCCCTAGTCAGTGATGAAGGTGTAAGGCAGCCCACATCAGCAAATGATGTCCTTCCAAATGAATTAATAGACCTTCTCATAAGGCATGTCGATCAACGGCTCTGCCTCAACCCATTTTCTAAAGTACTCCATTGTAATAACCAATTACTTGAATCTTCCTCAGGTGGTTCGGAATGGCCCAACCAAGTCTATACCTGTTGATACCAAAATTAGTATGCTGATATAGACGAATAATAAGAAGACACGTGTCGATCTACGTGGCACAATTGCAACGAGGAAGTTTATCTCCCCGACCAAGTCATACTCACTCCGAGCAACAAGTGTACTTCGAGGAACTCCAACGCTGCGAGGAACTCCTGAATGACGAGAAACTAAGGCGATCCGAGATGCATCTTGGCCACAGCATTGATTGCCAGATAATCAACAATTCAACTATTCATTGAATGCTTATCATTTAGACGCACACTTAAAGGGCATTAAATGTATTACCCTTTCATATGTATATCATTTAATGTATCACCCTTTCAGCTGATAGCCTCAAGGCTATAAATACGTTGTATAATCCTCATTGTAAGGGGACCTGATTTCTGAATCCAAACCTGGGGATCCAGAACTCAAATTCTTGTAATCGAGAATTCCCAAACACTCATGAATAAAATAATAGTGGACGTAGGCCATTCATATAAGGCTGAACCACTTTAAAATATTTGGTCTCTTTTATTTATCTGTGATTGAATTATTAGAGTGATCTAATTTTTTACATCAACAATACCCCATATGAAAAATGGCCAAGGTTAGGTGATTGGGGTGAGAGCATCTTGTGGAGTCTCGCGAATGCCGGAATACCTTTGGCATTTCTCATAATTTTTAGGAAAAGCTGCACAATCCGCTCGCATAGTTGGCCAGTAGTATCCTTGCACACTTATTCATTGCATACATTTTCTTCATGCGATGTGAGATCTAAAATATCCTTCTTGTACTTCTTGAATTAGGTCTGGAACCTCAGATGGATGAACAGAATGCTCTAAATTGATTGCCAATCCTCTTCTATACAAAACTCCTTTGTCTAGCACATATCTGACAGCTTTATACTTTTAACTTTTTTACTTCAACTATGTCTATTGGCAAAGCTCCTTCTTCAATATATGCTCTGATGGGATCCATCCAAGATGGCCCCATGTCTACAGCAATAAAATTGATCATTAAATCTTCATCTATACTCCTATTGTCCAAAATCTCAATAGGAATAGTTCGTCGAAGCTCAACTCTGGTTACTGAAGCTAGCCAAGCAAGAGCATCTGCTCGGGCATTTTCCACTCTTAGAATTCTATTCATCCGAACAGCTGGTAATTTTGTAATGAGCTTCATTTCTTTAAATAAGTATCTGGCGATCAATTCGCCTTTAGTTCCATACAAGCTCAAGACTTGACTTACTACCAAATGGGAATCACTATGTGCCACAACTTGCTCAGCATTCGGTGATTGGGCTAGACTTAAGCCCACAATAAGAGCTTCATATTCCGCTTCATTATTTTAGGCTTGGAATTAAATCACAGAGCATATTCAGCATCAATATTATCAGGGGGGTTCTGTATTATACTTGTTCCACTTCCTGTTGCATAAGATGACCCATCAACATACAAGTTACATATTATGAGCTCGTCGTCAAATGCTTGGTCTATCAAAATCCCATAGTGGAATGTTTTTCTCCTTGCTTCCTCACACTTTTTTGATAGCTCCTTTATTTGGGAAGTGGAATCTGGTAGGTCGACAGTGGCCACTTCTTGTAAAATTACCTCAGGAGCTTGACTCTTAATAACTTTTTTCACTTTATTTTCTCCTGATCCTTGCTCTCCCTGCTGATTTTATTGCTTAGTAACCTCGGGGTAAATTAATTCATCTATGAAATTTGCTATTTCTTGGCCTTTTAGAGAAGACCTTGTCTCATAGATAATATCATACTCCCCTAATTCCACTGTCCAATACATTAATCTTCCATAGTTCTCTAGCTTGTGTAAATCTGTCCTTAGTGACACATTAGTGTATACTACTATCATATGGGCTTGAAAATAGGGCTTCATGTGTCTAGATGCTTCAATCTACTCCAGTGACAACTTTTCTAAGTAAGGTTACCAGACTTCTACTCCTCGAAAAGATTTACTGGTATAGTAAACAGGCTTTTGAACTCCATTATCCTCTCTGATCAAAGCAAAGCTCACAACTAATTCAGAAATGGCTATGTACGGGTACAATTTTCCCCTCATTATTGGTCAGGAAAGCAGTAGAGGTGACCCCAAACACTTCTTTAACTCCATAAAATCCTTCTCACATTCTTCGTTCCACTCATAACTTTTTCTGTGTATTTTGAAAAAAAGGTAGGCACCTTTCTGTAGCTCGGGACACGAACCTGTTCAAGGCTGCTACTCTCTCGATTACCCTTCGCACATCTTTCTTGTAAGTCGGGAATTTCATCTCAAGTAATGCATTAATCTTATCTGGTTTTTCTTCAATTCTCCTCTTCTTTACTATATACCCGAGGAACACTCATTCTTATACTCCAAATACGCATTTGGTTAGGTTTAATCTCATTTGATGCTTCTCAAGTTGATCAAAAGTCTGGCTGAGTTCGAAAATATAGTTAGACGTTTTTTTGCTCTTTGTAATCATATCATCTATGTATACTTCCATGTTTTTGCCTATTTTCTTCTCAAAGACCTTGTTCACCATCCTTTGATACATAGCACCTGCATTTTTCTAACCAAAAGGAATTACATTATAACAGTAAGTTCCTCAGGGAGTAATGAAATAAGTGCTTTCCTTGTCTTCAAGATTCATTTTGAATTCATTATAACAAGAATAAGCACCCATAAAACTGATTAATTCATGTCCTGGGGTAGCATCCACGAGCTCATCTACTTGAGGCAGAGGAAAGTGATCCTTTCGACATGCTTTGTTAAGATCGCTGAAGTCTACGCACATCCTCCACTTATTATTTTTCTTCTTGACCAACACTACATTAGCCAACCAACTAGATATTTCACCTCATCAATGAAATCCTTTTTCTAAAGTTTTTCAACTTCCTCCTGTATGGATTGGTTCTTCTCGGGGATGAACACTCTTCACCTTTTCTTTACTGGCTTGATTTCTTCATTAACATTGAGCTCATGGCAAAGGAAGTTAGGATCAATTCCTAGCATATCTTCATGAATCCAGGCGAACACATGTTTTCTTTGTCTAAGGAAGCTCACTAGTTCATGTTTAAGAACATGATCCAGTGTTGTTCTTACTTGAGTAGTGCACTCTGGTTTGTCATTATCTAACACAATGCTTTTTGTTGCCCATTTAACAGCTTTGTATCCTCCCTTGGATCTACAGTTTCAACCTCAGATTCTTAATTAGGTTCAGAGGTATCCATTTGGTAAGTGGTGGTTTTCCTCTTTATTTCTTCGAGATCTTCCTACTCGACTGATGAGTAGTACCATTCCTGAGATACTTTTTTATCGCCCTTCACAACTCCTATGCCAAAGTTAGTTGGGAATTTCTCCATTAATGAAGAGTAGAGAGCACTGCCTCAAACTTTTTTAGTCCAACTATTCCCATAATTATATTAAACGTTGAATGGACATTTTTATCCATTACAAGGAAACAAATTTTCATTGTTCAGTTGGCTAGCCATGTACCAATCATCATTTCCATCTTAATGGTTATCAAAGGAAAAATGTTTTCACCTGCAAAACCTATTAGTGGTCCATGATAGGGCTCTAACTGGCTGAGTTTAAAGCTCAAGCTGCTGAAATAAGGATAGGACATAATATATGTCATGCTGTCATTATCTACTAACACTCTATAGACAATAATATCTTCATTTCTGATTTTAAATACCAAAAGATCATCATGGGGGTACAGTACTCCTCATATATCATTTTTAGAAAATCCTATTACCAGCTTATCTTTATTAACCTTCCTTGGTCTATCTTCCTCGACAAGCATAATCCTTTGTATGTATGAGCAAGCTTGAGCCTCATTGATGTAAGCTTTCCTCTATGCTGTATGATCTCCTCCTCCTACATCTCCACCTGTAATCAATTGGAAGTTAAAAGAACCAAAATTGAGTGTGAACAACTCACGTTCAAGTTGACGGGGATTTTTTAGTAAGTTGGGAGCATCATCCTGGTCATCGTTATGAGCCCTCTTCTTCTCCTATCTAGGTCTGCAAGGAGATTTTGATATGTGCTGAGCTTCTTCATTATTCTTCCGATCAACAAATTTATTCAATTTTCCTCTTTAGATGAGAGTTTCAATCTCATTTTGAAGGTTAATGCATCAATTCGTCGTGTGACCATGGTCTCTATGGAACTCGCAATACTTACTCTTATCCCTCTTGGTAGGGGAACTCCTCAACTTATCAGGCCAATGCACATCTTTGTTGTGTTTGATGTCCTCCAAGACATGATGAATGCCCATGGTGAGTGGAGTGTAGTTGTGACACTTCTTGAGCCTTTGTAATATTCCTTTCTGTTTTGACTCCTTGTGCTCCTTGGAATCTTTATGGTCCTTCTTATAATCTTTGCCCTCAACTTTTACTTTCGAGCTCCTCTTGGCTGCCATTGCTTCCTCGACATTCATGATTTTGGGTGCTTTAGCCATTAATTATACCCTGGTCTTTGAGGGATCTTTAGGAAGTGTATACTAGAGCTTCTCAGGGAGCAAACCACTCATAAGGGCTGTTATAGCAATTTTTTCTTCGTAATCCATAACCTTCAGCTTCACATTATTGAAGTGGGTGATGTATTCCCTGGTGCTCTCTCTTTCTTTCTATCGTACACTAAGAAAATGCGCCACCCTTTTTACAGGCTTAGCTCCAAAATAAAAGTTACTAATAAATATCTCAGCCAACTGGGGGAAGCTGGAAATTTATCCCCGGGGAAGGCTGTTGTACCAAATTTGGGCAGGCCTAGTAATTTATCCAAAGAATGCTCTACACCTCATTTCATCGAGAACTGCATAAATATCAGTGGCTTCTTGGTATTGTTAAATATTGAGGACTGAATCAGTTTTCCCATCGTATTTGGGTGTGACTGGTAGAGCTTTGAACTTTGTTGGAGTGGAAAAATCCACAATTTCTTGCACAAAGGGAGATCCTTTTACAAAGCTTCTTTATAGTGGTTTTTGGCCTTAGCCATCTGTTGATGTAAAAAACTAGATCGCTCTATTTTTTCAATCACAGATAAATAAATAAGACAAAGAATTTTAAAGTGGTTCGGCTAGGAATAAAGCCTACGTCCACTGTTATGTTATTGCTGAGTGTTTATGGAATTCTTGATTACAAGTTCTCTCAAGAAATTCCCCTCCCTTACAATGAGGATTGTACAATGTATTTATAGCCCTGAGGCTGTACATGAAAGGTCCAATACATTAAATGATTTACATATGAAAGGGTAATACATTTAATGCAGCGTGTGCGTCAAGAATACAATGGATAGTTGAACAGTTGTCCGCCTGGTAATTAATGATGCGGCCGAGATGCAGTTCGGACCGCCTTAGTTGCTTATTGATCAAGAGTTCCTCGGAGTACTTAGAGTATCTCGGGATGATAGAGTTCCTCGGTGTGATATAGTTTCTCGGAAAGAACACGGTTGGTCGGGAAATGATCTTCCTCGATGCTATTGTGCCATGTAGATTGACACGTGTCTTCATTTTCTTCGTCCACATCAGCACATTAATTTTGGTATCAACAGAAGCCCCCAATGTTTCATATTTTGAACTTTGAAGAGTATGGAACATTCTTTCTCGATATATGGCAATATTAAATGTAATTCCCGGGTTTTAGGAACATTGTATTCAAATTTCCTTCTTATTTTGCAGTTTCCGCCTTTTTGATAAGCGCTTTGATATTCGTGCAAGTTTTGTCCTTTTAGCCGCCGGAAGTTTAGTAGTTTCTTTTTGGTAATCATTTCTTTTGCCGCTTCCCAATGCAAAGTATTTAAACTTCTTTGGTAATCATACCGTCGTCTACGTTTTTCATTCTCTGCATTCAAGCTTTCTCTTCTCTTCTTCTCTTGTGCGTTCATATTTGTTTCCGTTCGTTGTCAACACATCTCCTTTCTTTCTGTAAGATCTTCTTTCTTTCTTCTGTATCTCTTTTATTCAATATGGTTTATATTGTGGAATCTGTTGAGAAATTCCGTTCTGATTTTTCCATTCCTTCGTGGGTAACTCTAGAGGTTCTTTCTGAGCCTTTAGATTACTTTCGATTGGCTGAGGGACATTGGTTCCCCAGTCTTTTTGTTGCTGAATGCGGTTTTTCCTTTCCACCAAACCCATTATGTCTTGAGTTTTGTCAATATTTTGATCTTGTTCCTGCAAAAATAGCCCCCAATTCATGGAGAATAATTAACGGGGTGCACAAATTAAATCTAACTCATGGGACTCGTATTGGGATCCCTGAAATTATGTTTTGTTATAAATGGGCCGTTCTAGATAATATTTATTATTTAAAAACTAGATATTTGAATAGGGCTCTTGTAGTTAATCTCCCTGACTCAAATAGGGATTATTTTGAGCATGGGTTGGTCATAAAAAATTGGCAACATGCGCCTTTATCTGGGAATGAAGTATACAACGGTCCCAGATGCCCCCCATACGTCAATGGGATAGGTTTATTTTTCATTTTATTTTACTTATGAAATTACGCTTTCATCATGTTTGACAAAATGTATGACTGATATTCCATTATGTATTTATTTGCAGTTGATAGCAAAAGGAAAACTCCAAAAGAGTCAGAAGTGAATATCAAGCATTTGAAACTTATCTGGAATTTGCATAAGACCATTGCTGACGAGCATATTAGATCTGCTTCATATTTACTACAGTATAAGAGTTACACAACCTCTTATACTGCTCGCCCTGTTGAACCAGCTTCAACACCAGAAAGTTCATCTTCAGATTCTCATATCCCCCTATCTCAGAGAATGGGCAAGAAAAGAGCTCCTCCTGCTCTATTTGGCGACACTTCTTCTGCTGTTGGAGCCCAGAAAGGCAAAATTAATGTCCCAGAGGGGACTAAAAAAGTAGATGCTGGTTCGTCCAAAGTTGCTGAGAAGCCCCCAGTGGCCCCGAGCAAGAAAGATGCTCCTGCTGATGTAATTGCCATCTCTCCGACCAAGACTTCTTCCTTGGTTGATGCTGCTGACCGTCCTTTGAAGAGATTGAGGAAATCATCCTCAGTTAATCTTGCTGGAATTACATCTTCTCTACCCGCTGGTGGTAGTAGTGTCTCAAAAAGCATTCTTCCGAGTTCTTCAACGAGCTCAGTTATACCCGAGGTTCTCGGGGTTGATGAAAAAATTCCTAGGGATACACTGACATCCCTAGCTGCTCGCCATCTTTCTTCAGTAAATTTCTCATACCTTTGGTCTTTCTTTCTTTTTCTTGAATTCTTATATTTGTGTTGACTCTATTGTTTTTCTTATCTTTCAGCTGGTGAACTGCTTCAATTCCATCGTGAAGAAAGATCAAGTTATTAAATCTTCCACTTCCTCGTCCGATGTTGATGATGCTTTGTTGGGTTTAACCCAATCTGTGAAGGAGTCTCGCCAACAGTACATCGAGGAGAAAACTGTTTGGGAGAAAAAATTGGCTGTGGCTGAGGCTGATAAGATGAAGATGGCTGAAACCTCCAAGAATTTGGAGGAGAAAATTAAAGATTTGGAGGTTAAACATCAGGAATCTGATGATAAATTGAAGAAAGCAGAAGAAGAAATATCTACTCTGCGAGATATTAAGGTTAAGAAAGAGGAACTGGAGGTGAAGCTCTCCTCGGAGAAATCGAGGAGAAAAGTTGCAATCAAGAAACATTTCAGCGTTGGTTGGGAGAAAGGATGGGAGAAAGGGATAGCTGCAATGACGTCCCAAGTCCAATATGGGGAGTTGAAATACTTCCATGATGGTTGGGTAGCTGCTCTGCAAGAGCTAAAAGTCCAAGACAATTCTGAGCTATACCAACGGCATCTCCCTGGTCCTCCTCCACCAATTGTGGAAGAAGAAGAAGATGAACCTGCTTCAGATGAGTCTTCCATGACTATGGGCGATCAAGTTTCTGCCTCTCAACCCTCTGCCACCGAGGACGTTTCCTCTATGCCTCCTCCACCTGAGAAGATTCCTACCGATCAAGCTGTAGTTATCACCGAGCAACCGAGCTCCTCGTCCCAGCCTCCCGAGAAAGTCTTGGGAGACAAGGAAAAGGTGTGAAGTTGTTCGGTAGCCTTTCTGTATTTCCTTGTAATCGAACGATGTAACTTTTTGATGATCTAATAAAATATATCTTTGCTTATCTCTGTTGTTGATAACTTGTTTTTGTTGATTGTTGTCTTTTTCTTGTCATTAGTTTGTTGCTAGAATGGAATTGATCTCTTCTCATGATACCGAGCTGATGCAGCAATGTCATCAATACTATAAGGCTGGTCATACAGATCTTAGTACATCGGAAATTGCTGATATCCTTGGTCACGGTGCTTCAGAGCAGGCTATTGAAGCTTATCAGTACTTGAAAGCTTTACTCGACCGAGCAGTGGCCAACAATGTCGCTTACTATGAGTTGATTGAAGAGCTTCATGGTTCCTTAGAGGATCTTCAAAATAAACATAACGAATCAATGGCTTTGTTACATGCAGATTATGAAAATAGATACCAGCAGCTCTCTTCAGAAACAGGCCATAAGAAGATCATTGCTGGGTATGATGTCAGGGAGAGGACCCTAAAAGGTGAAATTGAAGCCTGTAGACAAATCGCCGAGATCCTGGAGCAAGAAAATAATAATTTGCAGAAGAAATTAGCTCAATATGAATCTGCTGCTTCATTCTCTACTGCATTAATACCAGTTACTGATGAAGGCTTCTCGTTCTTAGAGGTCGAAAATGCCAAACTGAGGCAAGAGCTGGAGGACTTAAGAAGATCTGCCATTTCTGGAACTGCTCGGGGACGAGGAAGAGGTTCTCGGGGGCGAGGAAGAGTCAGCCAAAATGTTGAAGAGGCTCGCACTCAATCTACTCTGGAAACTCAAGCATTCCAGTTGAAAGTAAAAGACCGTGCTCTGACTGAAATGTCCAATAAAAATCTGTCTTTGGAAGATCAGCTGGCGTCAACGAAATCTGCCTTGCATAACAAAGATCTCTTTGCCAAAAGCCTTCATGAACAATTGGATAGATTAACCTTCCAATTCCATAAACAGCCAAGAGAATTCTGGATGGCAGGTTACAATGAAGCTCTCGTTCATCTGGATGCTCGCATTGAACATGCTAATAATGAAGGTTACAAGCAAGGATGGTTAAATGCATTGGGTGTATTAAAGTTGGAGCAAGGGCATTTTTTATGGGACTATCATGCTCCATCATTATTAGACCTGCCTGTACCACCTTTCAAATTGGATATGGCATGGATTCCAGCTCGTTCCATTCCTCGCAGTCTAATTTCAAAATATCTTGGTGATTATAGCCTTCACTCCCAAGCTGAATTATCTCGTCCTGAGCATCTTTTGGATACACCTTCTGTTATGAATGTCAGAATGCTCAGAGATGTTAATTTCATCAATTCTCCCCTTTGCCTAGAAGACCCTCCTGCCGGCGAGGAACCTGTTTCTAAAGCACAAGGCAAAAAACCAGTAGAATAGTAATATCCATGTAACAATTTAGTACCTTCTTGTAATTTGTAATTTATTCTAGAATAATGAAAAGATTTTCATTTTTTGTTTGCCAATTTTGTTAGTCTTGTGTTTATCAAGCACATTTATATTTTTACATATGTATCTATGTATCTGTTAAAAATATAACAATATTATTGTTCAGTAAGCAACTTGGGAAAAGTTACAAGTATTAGTAACGTTTCTCGATCACTTAATAATAAAGTAATGAGTAAAAATGTTCAAATTGTTTCCAACCAACCAAGGTGGGTGAATAATGTTTGTCGACCAATTACAGTTGATGGGTTTTTATTCCCGACCAGTTATACTTGGTTTATTTATAAAATTGCGTCCGACCAACTAAGATCAGTAATTTGTCCTTGCCGACCAACTACAGTTATTGGGTTTTTATCCCCGACCAACTATACTTGGTGTATTTTTTAAACATTTTGTTCTTCAAAAAACTCATTGTAATAATATTACCTCCCGAGAAACATAAGTTGTAATATGAGAGTATATTTTTATCTTACCAACCGTAGTTGATCATGCTGGTGTACACTTTCTGGCTCTTTAAAGCTTTTGGCTCCTTAGAGCATTTTTGGCTCCTTAGAGCATGTCCTCCTAACCAAAGGAGGTTGGCTACTTATAGCACTTTTTGCTCAATAGAGCTGTCCTCCTAACCAAAGGAGGTTGGCTCCTTAGAGCACTTTTGCTCCGTAGAGCTGTCCTCCTAACCAAAGGAGGTTGGCTCCTTAGAGCACTTTCGCTCCGTAGAGCTGTATTTTTTGGCTCCTTAGAGCATGTCCTCCTAACTAAAGGAGGTTGGCTACTTATATCACTTTTGCTCCGTAGAGCTGTCCTCCTAACCAAAGGAGGTTGGCTCCTTAGAGCACTTTTGTTGTGTAGTGTATTACACTAGTATTCCCCGAAAAACTTTCATCCAGAAAGAAAAATGGTGAAACATCTTCGTTTTATTCATAATGAAAAGAAATACTTTACATTTGACATCATTGATAATACTTGCGCAGGTGTTCAGCATTCCATGCATTTTTAAATTCCTCTCCTTCTAGAGTTGCTATTCTGTAAGTTCCTGGTCGAACAACTTCTGTCACTCCGTAAGGTCCATGCCAGTTTGCTTCCAGTTTATTCTGCTTCTGAATGACCCTCTTTAGCACATAATCCCCTTCTTTTAAATCACATTTCTTTACCCTTTTGTTGTAAAACAGAGCTGTTCGTTGTTGATAAGCAGCATTCCTAATGGATGCCTCTTCTCTGACTTCCTCGAGCATATCCAAATCCATCCTTCTCATCAAATCACTGATCGGAGAATTGAAATTTAACACCCTATGTGTTGGTAGGCCCAACTCGGCAGGTATCACAACCTCACTTCCAAATGCTAGCATATATGGTGATTCTCCTGTTGCTGCTCGGGGAGTTGTTCGGTAAGCCCACAAAACTGACTGTAGCTCATTAATCCAATTTTCTTTAGCCTCACTTAACCTCTTCTTCAACCCATTTAGTAATGTTCTGTTCGTCACTTCAGTCTGCCCATTGCTTTGGGGATGGCCTGGTGCTGAATGAAACTTCAAGACGTTTGACTGATGACAATAGGTAGCAAATTCTTCATTATCAAATTGCGTTCCATGGTCTGTGATGAAAGCGTGGGGGAGACCATACCGACAAATGATATTCTTCCATATGAACTGATACACCTTCTCGTACTTCATATCAATTAGTGGTTCAGCTTCCACCCACTTAGTAAAATAGTCTACTGCCACGACGAGATACTTGAACCTTCCTCGGGTCGTCGGCAGTGGTCCAACCAGATCAATCCCCCACATGGCAAATGGCCAAGGTGATGTTATGGGTGTCAACAATGCCTGTGGAGTTCTTTGGATGGAAGAAAAACGTTGGCACTTGTCACACTTCTTAGCATAGGCTATATAATCAGCTCTCATCGTCGGCCAGTAGTATCCCTGTGTCATCACCCTTTGTAGCAGGGTCCGACCTGCTACATGAGCTCCACAAGATCCTTCATGGATTTCTTCAATCAATTCTTTGACTTCTGATGGATGCACACATCTTTGCAAACCTGCCATAATTCCTCGTCTATACAAAACACCATTAGTTAACACATACCGAGCAACTTTATACTTCAATTTCTTGGCATCTAGTTTGTCCTCCGGTAGTACTCCTTCTTCAATGTATGCTCTGATAGGATCCATCCAAGATGGTCCTAAATCAAGGATAATAATCTTCACCGTCAGATCCTCTTCTATGCTCCGACTTTCTAGTACTTCAATTGGTATTGTTCTTCGCAGTTCGGTGCGCGTAGCTGACGCTAGTCGGGCCAATGCGTCTGCTCTAGCATTCTCCATTCTCGGTATCCTCACTAATTGAATAGCGTCAAATTCTTTCAATAACTCCATCACTTTTGCATGGTACTTCACCATTAACTCTCCCTTCACTGCATATATTCCCATCATTTGATTCACAATTAATTGAGAATCACTGAAAACAATTACTTGACGTGCCTCCATAACTTTCGCCAAATGAAAACCTGCTATCATAGCCTCATATTCAGCCTCATTATTGGAAGCTTTGAATTGGAATCTCAAGGCATACTCCATGTCAATATCATCTGGAGAATTTAAAACAATCCCTGCTCCACAACCAGCCGTGCAAGATGATCCATCTACATATAATCTCCATGTATGTAACTCATCTTCAAATTTCTTATCTGTTAGAGTTCCTCGGTGAAATATCATCTGTTTTGTTTCATCATCCCCTGGTATCCTTCATTCCTCGTCGGTCATTTGTTCGCGCCCCTCTACTAACCGGAGTTGGTCGGGGTTTGAATATGATGATTTTTCTACATCCACAAGTCCTTTTACCAACCTTGGTTGGTTTGGATCTGTGTCTGTCGATCCTGTATTGTCCACAGGTAGGTCAGCAAGCATCTTTTACTCCTCGGGGGTATCAGGGTATGTGAACTCTGCTATAAAATCTGCCACGGCTTGCCCTTTCAACGATGATCTGGGTTCGTACACAATATCATATTCACCGAGCTCTATTGCCCAGTACATCAATCTTCCTGATTTTTCTGGCTTGTGAAGGGCTTGTCTTAACGGCATGTCGGTATACACAATGATGGTATGGTCCTGGAAGTATGGTCTCATTCTTCTACTTGCTTCAATTAATGCCAGTGCCAATTTTTCCAACTTTGGGTATCTGATTTCCGCACCTCGGAAGGCCTTGCTTGTGTAATAAATTGGCTTCTGGACTCCATTCTCCAATCTGATCAACGCCGAGCTAACTGCATTTTCTGATACGGCCAAATATAAGTACAGCTTCTCTCCAGTTATTGGCCTAGACAACAATGGTGGGACTCCCAAATACTTCTTCAGATCTTGAAAGGCTTTCTCACATTCATCAGTCCACTCAAAACTTTTTCGTAGTGTTTTGAAGAATGGGAGGCATTTGTCAGTTGCTCGGGATACAAATCTGTTGAGTGCTGCAACTCGTCCGGTAAGACTTTGCACTTCTTTCTTCGTCGTCGGGGATCGCAGCCCTAAAAGAGCTTTGATCTTTTCTGGATTTGCCTCAATACCTCGTTGGTTGACGATGTATCCGAGGAACATTCCTTCTCGTACTCCAAAGGTACATTTCGTCGGGTTAAGCTTCATCTGGTATTTATCCAGTTGATCAAAAGTTTGACTCAAGTCAACCAAATGATCTGCAGCTCTCTTGCTTTTGGTGAGCATGTCGTCGACATAGACCTCCATATTGCGGCTGATTTGTTCGGTGAATACCTTGTTCATCAACCGCTGATATGTTGCACCTGCATTTTTTAAACCAAAAGGCATAACATTATAACAATAAGTTCCCCTTGGGGTAATAAAAGAAGTACTTTCCCTATCTTCAGGTTTCATTTTGATTTGGTTGTAACCAGAATAAGCATCCATGAAGCTGAGTAGCTCGTGTCCCGAAGTAGCATCTACTAGTTGATCAATTCTGGGCAATGGAAAATGATCTTTTGGACATGCCTTGTTGAGATCAGTAAAATCAACACACATTCTCCATTTGTTGTTCTTCTTCTTTACCATCACCACATTCGCCAACCAATCTGGATATTTCACGTCTTCAATGAATTGGGCTTTCTGGAGTTTCTCGACCTCCTCTTGTATGGCCTGGTTCTTCTCGGGACTAAACACTCTTCTTCTTTGCTTCACAGGCTTGATCTCCTTATTCACATTGAGTTCATGACATAAGAAGTTTGGATCTATTCCTGGCATGTCTTCATGACTCCAAGCAAAAGTATTCTTCCTGTTTCTCAAGAAAGTTATCAACTCCTGTTTTATTGAAAAATCCAACGACGACCCTATCTGAGTTATTCGTTCAGGATGCTCGTCGTCCAGGATAACAATTTCTGTAGATTCCACAACCTGTCCTTTTACGAGCTGAGATTCATCCCTAGGGTCAAGAGTTTCAATTTCTGTGCCTTCCTCCACTTGGTAAGTAGTAGTCTTTTTCTGTAATTCTTCAAGTTCCTCTTGCTCGGCGGACGAATAATAGCATTCCCGAGCTACTTTTTGATCACCTTTCATAATTCCTACTCCAAAATTCGTTGGGAATTTCAAACACTGATGAACTGTAGATGGAACTGCTTCGAACTTCTTCAATCCAACTCTTCCCATGATGATGTTGTAGGCGGACTGCACATTCTTATCCATCACAAAGAAGCGTATTCTTTCTGTTCGACAAGCAGTCCAAGTTCCAATGAGTATATCCAACTTGATCGTCCCAAGTGGAAAAACTTTCTCGCCAGCAAAACCCAGAAGGGGTCTGTGATAAGGTTCTAATTGAGATAATTTTAAATTCAAGCTATCAAAGCATGAATAATACATGATGTCTGCTGAACTACCATTGTCTATTAACACCCTTGAAATGACCACATCCTTCATCCTCATTTTGATCACCAGAGGATCATCATGAGGGTAGAGAACACCTGCCAGGTCATTTTTTGAAAAACCAATCACTAGCTTCTCTTTGTTCACCTTCCTCGGACGATCATCCTCGGCCAGGTTTATTCGCTGAATGTATGAACAAGCTTGAGCCTCTCCGAGATAAGCTTTTCTTTCTGCAGTAAGGTCTCCTCCTCCTGCATCTCCTCCTGTAATAACATTACAATCAAATGACCCAAAACGTATGGAAAATACCTCGCGTTCAGGTTTCCTTGGCTTTTTGGGAAGACCGGGTTCATCATCTGGATCCTCTTCATGGTCCCTCCTTTTTTTTCCTCTGCACGACGAGGAGATCTAGATCTCTCTCTAGTTATATCATCATTCTTCCTCTCACTCCTGCGATCTACGTACTTTGACAATTTTCCTCTTCGGATGAGTGTTTCAATCTCGTTCTGAAGGGCTATACAATTTTTGGTCATATGGCCATGATCTTTGTGAAATTCACAATATTTGGTCTTATTCCTCAGGTCGGGATCTGTCTTCAGTTTCTCTGGCCATTTGATTTCCTCGTTATTCCTAATTTCTTCCAAAACATGATTAATACCCACTTTCAATGGAGTATAATTATCATACTTCTTTAGGGCTTCCAACTTCATCCTGTTATTCTTGGAATATTTGTCACCACCATTACTTTTCTGATCTTTCTTCTTAGAATTGTCGACCTCCACTTTAACTTCTTTATCCATATTCTTCTTCGCAGCCATAGCTTCCTCGGCATTCATGATTTTGGCCGCCTTTGCCATCAACTCCGACATATTTTTAGGTGGATCTTTGGCCAAAGTGTAATACAGCTTGTTAGGCAGCAAACCACTCATCAGAGCAGTGATTGCTGTCTTTTCTTCATAATCTATGACTTCCAACTTTTCGTTATTGAAGCGAGTTATGTAATCTCTAGTACTTTCACCTGATTTTTGTCTAACACTTAGCAAGTGTGCTACTCGTTTTACCGGCTTTGCTCCAAAACAAAAATTGCCAATAAACAGCTCGGCTAACTGAACAAAAGTTGAAATCTTTCCCCGAGGAAGATTATTATACCATATCTGTGCAGATCCGGTAAGAGTTCCCGAGAATGCTCTACACCTCATCTCGTCGGGGACAGCGTAGATATCTGCAGCAGCTTGGTACTGTTCTATATGAAGTACGGGATCTGTCTTTCCATCGTACTTGGGAGTCACTACGGGTGCTTTGAATTTCGACGGTGTAGGGAAATCCACAATGGCTTGCACAAAAGGTGTTCCTTGAACAAAAGTTCTCTGTAAAGGATTTCTCGCCTTAGCCATTTCTCCCAGTCTATCCTCCAACCGTTGAATGGAACCTTTCCATGCTTCATTCCCTTCCTCGGGCCGCTTAGTCCGAGCAACTGATTGTTCTGACGTAGCTTCCTGAGATTTATCTCGACGAGTGGTTGGTCGCGACTGCGCAGATCCTTCTCTCAAACCTGGTGGTGGTCGAAAACTTCTTGATGGTGCCCTAGGTGGACTCATGTTCCTCCTTGGTCCTAACCTACTGAAAGGAGACCCTCTACTTAGCCGTTCCAAAGCGCTAGTTCTCTCTGGAGAGAGAGTGATACGTTGATCTGTATCCGAAGCTCGTATCGATGAAGTTCGCCCAGGTTGATAAGAAAAATCATTAAACTCCTCATTGCGATATGATCCAGTACGTCTAGATTGCGATTGCCTATGACCACTCCTTTGCTCTGAATAAGTAGGTGCACCGCCCTGAAGAGTTTGAATGAGTTGCCTCATAGATTCTTGCATGGCGGTTTGTCCTTGAGCCAGATTCGTCCTAATTCCAGCCAGATCTGGGGATGCAGATGGATTTGGATGATTTCTAGTATTTCCAACATTTCGATTACTGGATTCTGGATTATCTGCCATTGGTGACAAATGATTTTTATGAAAAACGATAATAACAGTCGTTTCCCACAGACGGCGCCAATCTGTTGATGTAAAAAACTAGATCGCTCTATTTTTTCAATCACAGATAAATAAATAAGACAAAGAATTTTAAAGTGGTTCGGCTAGGAATAAAGCCTACGTCCACTGTTATGTTATTGCTGAGTGTTTATGGAATTCTTGATTACAAGTTCTCTCAAGAAATTCCCCTCCCTTACAATGAGGATTGTACAATGTATTTATAGCCCTGAGGCTGTACATGAAAGGTCCAATACATTAAATGATTTACATATGAAAGGGTAATACATTTAATGCAGCGTGTGCGTCAAGAATACAATGGATAGTTGAACAGTTGTCCGCCTGGTAATTAATGATGCGGCCGAGATGCAGTTCGGACCGCCTTAGTTGCTTATTGATCAAGAGTTCCTCGGAGTACTTAGAGTATCTCGGGATGATAGAGTTCCTCGGTGTGATATAGTTTCTCGGAAAGAACACGGTTGGTAGGGAAATGATCTTCCTCGATGCTATTGTGCCATGTAGATTGACACGTGTCTTCATTTTCTTCGTCCACATCAGCACATTAATTTTGGTATCAACAGATCTCTCCTAGACTGTCTTCTAATCTCTCGATAGAACCACTGTCTTCTAATCTCTCGATAGAACCTTTCCAAGCATTGTTACCAGCATCAGACCTATGTGTTGTTATTTTTTTGTTCGGCGAACTCTCCTCTTCGGATTGTTGCTCGACCCGAGCGGTACGTTGAGCGTCTGATCTAGACTGGGCAGAGCCTTCCCTTTGATTAGATGGTCGTTGGGTGTTTCTTGAAATTTTCCTAGGAATATTTATGTTCCCCCTAGGTCTTAAATGATCAAATGGAGAAGCATGGCTTAGCCTTTCTAAGGCGCTTAGCCTTTCTAGTGAGTACGACTGTGTATTGAAAGATCCTGACTCCCTGGATTGTGAATTTGATCCTGGACGATAGGATGTATCCCTTGTAGTACCTGACTGACTTTGCCTGCCAACTCTTAGTGGTGGTGGTGGTGGCATATTTCCACGGGCAGACAAAGGAGATGCTCCTTCTTGAAGAGTTTATGCGAGTTGTTTGATAGTGTCATGCATAGCTTCTTGGCCTCTGGAAAGACTAGCTAGAATTCCAGTTAATTCATTTGTTATGGGTGGGGCAAAAGGGACAAGCGGAATGCCATCGTTCCTGAAACTTGATTTGGGAATATTATCCATTTAGGTGTTTGAATGAATGAGAACGATTAGAAATACGTTCCCACAAACGACGTCAATCTGTTGATGCAAAAAACTAGACTGTCCTAAGTAATTAATCACAAATAAAAATGAGTAAAAGAAACAAAGAATTTTTAAAGTGGTTCGGCTATAAGAAAAGCCTACGTCCACTGTTGAGTATTGCTTTGGGCTGGTTCAATTACCTCTTGTCTCGTTGTTTCTCATGTCCCTTGGGTGTAGGGTTTACAATGTATTTATAGCTCTTTGAATGTGTACAAGAGTTGGAATATTAAATGATGGAATGCCCTTATAACACTGGCATTTATATTTGTACAATGTTAATAATGTATACGACTATTGGTGATTTGTTGTCATTCTTGGTCGGTCTTCCTGGTGTTGGTTGAGCTTCTTTAACCTGTTGATCGGCATTCCTTCAATTGGTCGGTGGCTCGCCCTTGCTGACTTGGATTAATGCCCAGATGGATGACACGTGTTCATACATGATTGGTCCACTTAGAAAGATAATTTCTGGTATCAACACCAACGTTCCTAATGAAAATCACCAATTAACTTATAAACATGGAGTTTCACATGAATTCCCAATTCAACAATTTCCAAAATTATAAATTATTATCTAACTCCATTTTACCAATTTAGGTTTAGAATCCAATGAGTAACCATATTATAACACAACTTCAATTAAAAAATTATACTAAATAAACTTGCCTTGAACAAATATGTGAGACTAAAATCCAATTAACCCAGTCCCTTATTCTCTAAGTCCACATACCTCTAATTTCATCTTAAAGTGTAAATGAACCTTCTACAAATCTCAAATGTTTCCTGAATTATTCCATCAACATAATTATTTAAGGTTAATTTGACTTTTAATGCATTATTAATCTTCGATTTCAGACTTAAATATAATTTTAATTAAAAATTAGACTTTGATTTAAAATTCGTTAGCTATGCGACATTTTAAATTAACAAAATTATAAATTATAAAAAGTTCTTTAAAAAGGAAAAAACAACTAAGAAATTATTTTTGAACTAAAACAACCATATATCCTCAAAAGTTTCAATTTTTTTAAAAAACATCCTCCAAAATATAACACCTAGAACCCGACGCACGCCCCTTGCAACCTCCCCCCCCCCCCCCACACACACACACAACACCCCGTGTCCCCCCACCCCCAAGCACCACCGGATCAATCCTATCCTCCTTTCTATAAAACTATAAAACCTCAAACCTAAACTTAAAATCAAACCAAATTAAAATCTGAGATAGAGATCCATTTGAAATCCACAGTAAAATCTGAAATAAATTTGATTTCTTCATCAAATTCGAAATAAAAAGTAAGATCCATTTGAATTAAAACCCTAGAATATAAAATTTGGGTTGTTGATTTGTTGGTTTTGGTTTTTTGTTAACGAAGGTATGTGGTGATAGGGGTTGGTGGGTGGTGGGTGGAGGTGGTCGTTGAAGATGTGGGAAGTAGTGGCAGTGGATTGTGGGGGCTAACAGAGGTAGTGGGTGGGGTGGTCAGTTTAATCGATGGGTTGTTGTGGGCAGTGGTGGTCATTTTGGTATAATAGGGGTCGTCATTTTGGTTTAATTAATTGGTGGGTTGTGGGTGTGGTGGTGGTCATTTTGGTTTAATTTTTTTTAATGTTTTTTATTTTTTAATGAGGTATATATCAAATAGTCCCTCGAATATTTTTTAATATACGTTTAATCTAAGCCTTTTTATTTTGCTCCAAAAAGTCTTACACCATGCGCCTGGCACGGACCTTTAAAAATAAGAGAAAATTAGTTAAATGGGTGTTTGAGAAAGTTTTTGGTACTAAATAAAAGGCTTTGACTAAATGTGTATTAAAAAATGTTTGAGGGACTTTTGGGTATTTGATCCTTTTTTATTATTCTGCATTTGTTGGGTTTTTATATTCTTTTAAGATATTTTTTTTAAAAAATTCTAAGAGATTTTTTGTGTTTTTGAATTATTTTAATTTAAAAAAGTCACATGTGAGTTAAGGTTAACGAATTTTTTGAAGGTTTTTATTAAAGTCTAATTTTTAATTAAGATTGTATTGAAGTCTAAAATCATAGATTAGTAATGTATTAAATTCGAATTCACCCTTATTTTTATTCACTAAATAATTATTATTTCATTACTGTATTTTAAATTCAATTAAATTACAAATAAAAATATAACTTGTTGTGATGTACCCAGTCATAGCAAATAAATACACACTTATTCACAGATATAATTTATTTAATTTACTATGATTTACGAGTTGTTACGTCCTAATTTCTCCCTCGAAATTCAAATGTAGTTTATCTATACTCCAAAATCTAGGAATATCTCTCTCGTAGCGCTTTCATAATCTTTTCCCAACATATAATCGTTCGTCGACCTAACGCACACTAAGTCATCTCGTTATAAATCACGTTTAGCTAACACTCAACCAACTAGTCCAACCATTCAAATATCAATTTATCCCTCAGGAACTTCCTCCATTGTATTCTTGTAACAACATTGTATCTCCACTGGTGATGATAAGGTGAGATCAAATGATAAAGTCCCCACCCTATTCACTGGAAAGGAAAAATATTCATACCTCGTAATTTTGAATTGGAGGTTTTCTCCATTGACTTTTGAAATTTTGAATTTAGAAGTTGAGTTCGCTGATTGATAGACAGGGTTTTGTCGCGGTGCGAGAGTCACCTATATGCCAGTCATTTTGAATTCGGCTCACCTGAACTATACAAAAAAACCAAAATTATGACAACACTCAACGGGTGAGTATAGAGGTAAGTCGGTTATTGAAAATCCAGAGAGACGAGTTGCAAGAATTTATAGGATTTAATATTCCTAAATAAAAGTGTAAAAGATGAATATGAACAAAAAGGAAAAGCTGCAAAAAGGGAAATATTTAATATAGGCGAGTGTATTGAAACTAGATTAACAAAGCGGTAAAAACTATAGGTTGCGTCGAATATCCCTCACCCTAGTTAATTATTATAAAATGGTTACATGGGTCGATGAGTTATTACAAATGCGTCTCGTTTCGACAGCTAATTAAATGAAGTGTTGTCACACCCCTAAATTCGCATAAAAGCCTAATACTATATTGGCGTCAACAAATACCCCAAAAATTATTCATGCAAGGTCGTAAGCATAGAGCATACATGATATGCCCCATCAAATCCCCTAGGTGTAATAACTAGGACAACTCACCCAAAATAGACCCGTAAACTCCATCACCAAAGCAAAGCAATATGTCAACCCGAGATGAGTTCAATCCGCCGTAACCTAGACTAACTTAGCTAGAAAGCATATTAAAAACGCGGTAAAGAAAAGCGGTAGATAAATGCAATAAAACTACAATACAAACCAAGTAAACAAAGCAAGTAAAACTAATTATGAAACATGTAAATTAACTACAAAGAAAGAATAAAGGAAATACAAACTATATTAATGGAGAGGGAAGATGAATAGTCAACTTACAAACCCAATTCGATCTCAAACCAAGAAGAAATGAAGAAGAACTCTCCAAACCCCCAAACCCTAAGCTAAACTAACCTAAAACGAATTATATCTGATATCTACGACAAAATTCCTTTATATAGTAAGTTGGAATTAAATTAGAAAAGAAAAGGAAAAAGAAAATAAAAGGGAAAATATATACAAAAAATAGGGGATCGATCAGATATGAGCCAACTTCTTCCCATCGAAGAATGAAAATTAGGGGATCGATCGATCGATCCCTTTAATTGATCGATCGATCAAGAATGTCTGCATCAAGTTCCTACATGTTTTGGTTCACTTTGTTTTCTCTTCCGTTAATATCGCCGCAACTTCTTCGTTAAGGATCGGATTCGTGCACCGTTTATAGACAAGAGAATCTTGAGAGGAGGGATAAAACTTCCATGAAGATTATGGGCCAGGTGCCCAAAATATGGAAAGACTAAAATGCCCTTGAACATGCAATTGCGTATGGAAATAAGCCGGAATGCGTCTAAACTTCACACTTAGCATCCAAATACCTATGAAAGCTCAATTAACCCATGAAAAGAATGTTATCATAGAAATCCTAGGTTATCTGGTTAACGAGCATAAATATAAGGAATAAGATACCCGAGGGGGGGAAATGCATAGGTTCGAGGGATGAAATACGTAATATTTGTGTATTATTACACGCCCTAACTTACACATTGCTAGTCCCTAGCAATGAAATAGGATACAACAATAAATACAATCAAACAAAAAGAAGGATACAAGTACAAAAATATGGTATAAAAGCATAAGGCCATTTTCTCGAGCATTTCGATTGCATTTAGCGTATGCAATAAGCCGTTAAACCCCTAGGTTACCCTAGTGGACGACTGTCGTCTCGTGAGGGTTTTCAGGGATGATACCCACAAACATCACATGGTTTCCTCAAAATATGCCCAAACCAACATGCGACAAGCCCAAAAATAGCGAACAAGATTTAATATGCATTATTAGCAAAGTGAAAGCATTCACACAAAAGTCCAAATCATTAACATTATAGATTGCACCTCATATAATTGAAACCTTAAAATGTGGGAGGGGAGCGAGCACATATAGAGTATGATTTGGCAAAAACGTATATAAATCGGATAAACATAAAGTCAAGCATAAATTCAATCCTCACGGGCATTACACTGATAAAGTGAATTCACTCAAAATAGGGAGGTAACACACGGAACATGCGAGCAAAAAGAGTAACTGCAAAGGGAAACTAGGACGCACACATGTCACAAATGAAGAACACTATATATAAAATGAAAATTGTAATATCAATGAAAGATACCGCTCATTAAAGGAGGCGAAATGTATTTTCACAGATTATTAAAACTATTTAAACCTTGGAATTGCATTTACTTAAGATCACATAGGGCTTGATAAGGTTACAATGTCGGCTAGGCTAGGGTGTGAAATGAAGGATATGTATGTACGGGTTCAAAGTGTTCGGAAATGAAAACAAGGGATAATGGAAAAATGTGGGCAATATCAAAAATTGGAAAACAAGTTCCAAGCAAGCATTGGATATATCATTTGTAGAGCAATCAAAGCTTATTGAAGTATATACACAATATTTACCACTTTCCCTTTAATTCTTTTTTTCTTTTTCTCATGTTTTCTTTTGCTTTTTGCTTTCTCTTTTTCGTATCTTTTCTTTACTTTTCTTTACTTTTCACACTCTCATATGCACAAATTGCAACCGCAACACAGCAACAACATTCAATCCCAAGTAACATTCAAAACAAAGGTATGGAAGGTGTATGTATGGTTTAAAACTCCAATTTGGAGTTGGTAATAGGATTTGGGGCTATGAAACAAAAGTTTGTTATTAAGGCTCAAAGGTGTTGACGAGGGGAAACGTATACGGGTGAGGTCAAGGCTAATATGGGTGATATAACAAAGAATGACTATGATCATTTCATAAATTTTACGCAATTCTCGAGTCAAAACAATAAATGAAAATCATGATCAAGTAACACATTTCAAGATATAAACTCAATTAATGAACAATCAAATGAAAGAATAGAGAGATTACAACCGACTATAGCGTTTTCAAAGAGGAAAGAATAGTGTATACACTCACAAATGATGAAAGGTACAATGCTTACTCTGTGTAAGTATATAAAATGCAAGAAAACATTACTGGGTTATAAAAATCTTAAACCAAATCAATAAAGCAAGAATAGTGCATGTGCTCATGGGATTAAAGTTTAATTCATGAAGTTATTCATAATATCAATGATTGAGTACTAAAGTCTAATAACTTCTCAAATTGCGAACATGCATGATTGGGTTGTATATTGGACCGGGCAATTATTCAAATTTATCAGCGGAAACAAAGGCAAAATGCCCAATAAAGGAGAAAAAAGAAAGAAAATCCTTTTGAAAATTTTGAATTTTCCTAAGAAAAGAATACTAAGTAACTAACATGTGAGCAAAAAATTGGAGTAAATAAAGAAATTGATAGAATATCCCACACCCCCTAACTTAAAACCTGACATTGTACTCAATGTGAATTAAGAACCAAGTTAAAGAGAGGAAACGAGCGATATTACCCAAAATTGGAGCGATCCCCATAAGAACAAGTCCAAAGAATCTATAAAACAAGTTAGTAATGAGCATAGCAAAAACAAATAACAAAAAGTTAACTAATTACACTAGACTAAATTAAAAGGGAAAGAAAAGATAAAAAGAAAGAAAGAATAAAAATCTAACTATATACATCCTACTATTTAGGCTTCACACTAACTGTACACTAGAAGTCTAAATAGTTGAGGGTCCACCGCAAAAATGATTTGACTTTGGAGGATAATCGGTGTACCCTCACTCTCAAGCATGCCTTCCGAAAAATATGAATTTCGTTTGAACAACGGAAGGCATTTGTAAGGCGGAAGAAATGAACCATCATCAATTAAAAGTTTTGGAGGGACGATGGGCGATTGGGATTGAACGGGTGACAAAAACATGTGGGGACCGAGAAAAGCCGAATATCCTCCCAAGGATTTTGAAATTGGAATGGGAGGGGGCGCACATGAAGGAAAAGATGTGTTCATGGAAGGAGACTCGAGCAAGTACTCCTCATCGGCGAAAAGGTTTAAAACATTAAAGTTTGAAACCGAATCATCGGGTACTTGTGATGCTGTGATAATAGAGAATGAAAATGGGGAGGAAAGAAATTCAAACTCAATAGATGAATCCTCATCGCTTGAAGATTGAGTTTCAAATGAAATAAGATCATTTTCAATGAAATGTTTTTCCTTAGGGGCAAAAGAAGAAATCATTTCATTGCAAATAGATATTACGTCCATTTCATCCTCACTTGCAATATCTATTACGTAATGGGAAAAGTCGACAATGATTTGTTCCAAAGTAGTCACAAAGTCCTCATTTGATTCAAAACATTCCTCGGCTTCAACAGTCCCGAAAGAAAAATAATCGTTGAACTCAAATAATAAATCCAACTCATGTTCCCAACAATGATTTTCTTCCCGATAATAATTTTCAAGCTTCTCATGCTCAAGCATATGCAAGCCCTCGCCAAAAGTCATAGGCCGAGGAGTGGATACTTGAAAATAGGAACTTTGAAATTATCATCGGACTTAAACTTAAACTCATTATTATAGGAATTTTGAAAACTACTGCAATTCATTTCAAGATTCCTATTATAAGGAATTAGAGGCCCAAAATCATTATCATCATCATCAAAATTCTAATAACCTAAGTTTTGACTTTCGTTATACTCGCCCAATTTCATTTTTGAATTTGTAAATTTTTGGTACTCTAAGTATTGATCAAAAGTCATAGGATTACGGGCATTTTGATAATTATAACAATGATTACTGAAAGAATTGGAATAAGACATGCTTACCCCAAAAATGGCTCGAAGTGGCGAATTCCACAAAGTAGATGCGCGCGGGCAATTCAATCGTTTCTAGGTGCTCAAATGTAGAACTCCTACAAAAATGTTAGGCAAATAATACAAATAGAAAGAAAATACTACGAAATACTAAATCAAATAAATTCTAAAATAAACTAGTCCTAGGCAATGGCGCCATTTGATAGACAGGGTTAGGCCGCGGTGTGAGAGTCACCAACCCGCCGGTCATTTTGAATTCGACTCACCTGAACTATACAAAAAACCTAAATTACGACTACACTCAACGGTGAGTATAGTGCTAAGTTAGGTATCGAAAATTCACAGAGACGAGTTACTAGAATTTATAGGATTTAATATTCCTAAATAAAAGTGTAAAAAATTAAATGGAACAAAAAGGAAAAGATGCAAGAAGAAAAATATGTAATCTAGGCAAGTGTATTGAAACTAGATTAACAAAGCGGTAAAAACTATAGGTTGCGTCGAATATCCCTCACCCGAGTTAATTAGTATAAAATGGTTACATGGGTCGACGAGTTATTATAAATGCGCCTCGTTTCGACAGTTAATTAAATCAAGGGTTGTCACACCCCTAAATTCGCATAAAAGCCTAATACGATTTTGGCGTCAACAAATACCCCAAAAATTACTCACGCTAGGTCGTAAGCACGGAGCATACATGATATACCCCGTCAAATCCCCTAGTTGTAATAGACCCGTAAACTCCATCACCAAAGCAAAGAAACATGTCAACCCGAGATGAGTTCAATTCGACACAACCTAGATTAACTTAGCTAGAAAACATATTAAAAACGTGGTAAAGAAAAGTGGTAAATAAATGCGATAAAACTACACTACAAAGCAAGTAAACAAAGCAAGTAAACCTAGTTATGAAAGCATGTAAATTAACTACAAAGCAAGAATAAAGGAAATATAAACTATATTAATGGAGAGGGAAGATGAATAGTCAACATACAAAAGCAATTGGGTGTCAAACCAAGAAGAAATCAAGAAGAACTCTCCAAACCCCCTAACCCTAAGTAAAACTAACCTAAAACGAATTATATCTGATATTTACAACAAAATTCATTTATATAGTAAGTTGGAATTAAATTAGAAAATAAAAGGAAAAAGAAAATAAAAGGGAAAATATCTGCAGAAAATAGGGGGTCGATCGATCGATCCCTTTGATCGATCGATAGATCGCTCAGATATGAGCCCACTACTTCCCATCGAAAAATGAAAATTGGGGGATTGATCGACTGATCGACCGATCAAGCAGATCTGCATCAAATTCCTTCTCGTTTTGGTTCACTTGGTTTTATCTTCGGCTAATATCGCCGTAACTTCTTCTTTAAGGATCGGATTTACGCACCATTTGCGGCCATGTGAAGCTTACGAGGAGGGATAAAACTTCCATGAAGATGATGGGCCAAGTGCCCAGAATGTGGAAAGACTAAAATGCCCTTGAACGTGCGATTGCGTACGAAAATAAGTCGGAATGCGCCTGAACTTTACACTTAGCATCCAAATACCTATAAAAGCTCAATTAACCTCTGCAAAGCATGTTATCATAGAAATTAGCGGTTATCTCATTAACGAGCATAAATATAGGGAATAAGATAACCGAGGGGGTAAAATTCGTAGGTTCGAGGGATGAAATACGTAATATTTCCGTATTATGATTGATAGTCCTTTCATTTAGACAAACCTATTGGAGGTTTGCTCCATTGACATTTTAGCAACCTCCTCATATTTAACTAAGGATTCCCAGGTAGTAGCTAGCAGCAAGGCACTATCCCTGATAGTCTTTTCATTTAGAAGTTGAGTTCGCTCAAGCACGTTGATATGCGACTTGAGGATCTCAGGGAGTTCATCTGGAGCCGCTGATTACAGAATGTATCGTGAAACTCCAACCTGGTAAAGTCCTATTGATCAGCCATTTCTAGAGAATTATTTTATGTGCTATAACCCATAATAGCAGCATTCACAAGTACCTCCATCAAGTTATGAACCAATATAAGCAATAAAAATATGTGTGAAAATAGAATATAAAGGAAAAAGAAGTTGTTAAGTAAAATAACAAATACAAGGGTTCTTGACAAGGAGATGCATGAGCTCCTATGAGTTATCCGAGGTCCCCTTTCCCCCAAATGTGGAAACCGTCACAGAGAAGTTGTTCTTGGTCATTGATGTTAAATCATCCACTACTGAGGCATATAGGTTCCTCTCCTCGAAAGAGGATGATTGGCAGTAATTTCCTGCCTAAGAGAACCTCAATTTTCCCTATTCCCCTTCAGTTGACTCTTTGGGTTGGACAAAGACTTCAAACGCACTTACATATCCACTTCCTTTTGAGGGGACACAAAAAACTCTTTCACATTTGGCAAAGGACCATCAGAATCTTTCTTAAACTTTAAGACTAGCCATTGTAAGTTCCCTGGAATATAAGGACCACTCTAGGTTTCCCCAGAGGTCTTTCCTTCCCTGAAGATGCTTGTAGTAAGGAAGGACTTTCATAGATGACTCCAGAAGTGATCATTTTGTTTAATAAGACTTTATCTCAATCTCATACACCAATTTAATAGAAGGGACAAGAATGTCCACTATCGTGCAGAATTTAAGGCACTTAGTGGAATTTGACATTATCCCTTTGTTTATAATAGGTCAGGTAAAGGTTTTCTTGGAAAAGAGGTGGGATATCCTTCGTTGGTAATATTCATCTACTAAAACCATAATAGTTTAGAGTTACTACTGATATCTAAATAGAAAATACACGACGAAGGAGACAACATGTCGATATACTTAATGGGAGAACAATTGGAGTCCACTTAAATTACCCCCTTAATAAAGGGTAGAACCTCCTCAATACTCGAAAAAAGATCAAATCCTACCTTAACCTTATCTTACTCACCCTTTGAGGTCTCATGTAATTCAAAGGATCTAACATCAACAACCTTCTACTTTTTTAGAACCAAGGCAAATATTTCACTCCCCACAAATTCCCCAACCATACTTCAGGGGCCTCGATTGCCTCTTCAGACACCACAACATTTGTCTGAGAACCATGGACATTTTTAAAGAGATGATTACGGGTGATAAATTCTTTGAAGGAAATGGTGAACGATTGGGGTTGATAAAGGCTTTGAAGGTAATGGAGGCCAACTTTAGAGACTCAACCATTCGATCCTCCTCCTCCTCTCTGATGAGGTCAGCAAACACTGTAAAAAATTAAGAAACAATATTAAATCTCCAATTAAAGGCCAATGGATAAATTTAAATATATGTGCAAGAAGAATGCCAACTTACCCATGACTTGAGGGAAACACTAGATGGTTCGGCAACCTATCTTCTCCACTAGGTCAGGGGATCCCCAAGATTTCCCCCCCCCCCCCCTTCCCACCACAAAAAAAAAGAATAGTTCCTTCTATTTCTTAGGGAAGTCGTTCTTATATTTATCAAACACCACTGGAGCCTTGGGAGCAAATTACTTTAGACATTTTTCCTTAGATTTACTTTCCTCTTGAACCCTATAGAGTTTCAAGAACTAGGTCGTGTGATATTGTGTCCACACCCGATCCTCGCCGTGCGGGCGGGCGTGCGGAGGAAAGGATCCTTCGGGTCCCGTGCATCCCTCTCAGGAGTGCTTCGACCGACGTCCTTTAAGATGTGGTGTAAGAATGTAGAGAGATTCAAAGCCTCCAGTCTATTTTACTTAAAACAGACAAAAGAAAAAGGGGAAGCCACCCCGAAGGATGGCATCCAAATACATACTGGTGCGTGCGAAACCAAGACGATTCGAGAAGGGTTCGGAGGCTTAGTTACTAAATGGGAAGGTGTTAGGCACCCATTCCGCCCTTTCGGTCTCTCATGAATATTTGTTATTTTCCTTTTGTTTCCCCCCGTGATATGTGTGCATGTGTATATATATGTAATGGAGGTAGGAATCCTCGACTTGTATCATGGGAAAGATAAAGCGAGTCGTCCGTAGGAAGATATAATAATAATATTAGAAAAATAAGATTTACACGATTATCCCTACATTGATCGTTATAATGGAACGATAACGCATATGGAGTAATGCGTCACTAAGGGCAAGTATATAGAATATAAGGAAAATGTATTTAGAGAAGATAAAAAAATGAGAGAAAAAGGACTCGAGTCTCGGGTTTTAAACCTGTAGACACCCCATTCTATCACCCCCTAACTCTCCTTAGGTTCTAGTACCTCCCTTCATCACCGTAAACCCAGGTCATGTCCTCAGTACTAACTTGGAGGTCATCGGGCACTCCTCAGCTCAGTTTGACCCAAAATTCAAACTCTTTGTCTCAATCGAGACTGAATGAATCTTCAAAGGGCACTGAATACCCTTTCCAATGGTCCACCCCGTGCACTATTCCGACTTACCATGCGGACGAACGATCCGTTTGCGTCCGAAACCTGACCCAAAGGCCACCGGGCGCTCCCGGGCTCTATTTGACCTATGTCAACTCTTCAGATCAACCGAGGCTAAATGAATCTTCAAAGTTCACTGAATACCCTTTCCAACGGTTCGTCCCTGCGCGATTCTGACTTTCCATGCGGACGAACGATCCGTTTGACTCCGAGAGGTCACCGAACGCTTCTCGGGCCCGGTTAACCAAAGTCAACTCCCCAAATCAGGTCAAACTCTTTGGAGTGTCGAATTACATCTCCTAACCTTTCCAACGATCCACCCCATGGGCGATTCAGACTTACCATGCGGACGAACGATCCATTTGCGTTCGACTAATTCCTTGTCCAATGGATCGACAAATGATTCTGAGCCATATTTGACCAAAAGTCAACTCCTGAAACCGGGAGAGGTCCAAAGGCTTTCAAAGGTATCTAAATTATATTTCCAATGATATCCGTGTGCGATTCTGACCGAAGGTTCGCCCTCGGCGGTCGATTTTCCGAAAAAGATTGAAGCGCTCTACCAAATGGCAAGTTCCAGACCCTTCCCATGGGCACCTTCCGATAGGCAGGAACAGGTCCATGCTGATCGGCACTCACCTGGGCCTATAAAATGAGTCCTTCACCTCATTTTCAAGGGGAGCCCAGATCTGATAGAAATCTCTCTCAACGAATCCCAGAAACCTCTCACGAATGCAGCGTGATTTCAACATCCAAATCCCCTTTTTACTTCCACTTTGCATCATCATTTTCATCAAACTTGGTGAATTAGACACTCTCCATCATCATCCAAGTGCAAGGGATTCTCTCCAACATTCAAGATCAAGCTCAAGATCTTCAAGAAGGTCCAACTTTCTCTATTTTTCTCCTAAATTCTCTTAAACTCCCAATAACTTGTTTTCTTATTTAACACTTTTATTATCTCATCTCACACATCCTAATATACTTTTTTATTTAGTATTATTGTACATCATTTATTTTCATAAAACCAAAAAAAGAAAAGAGGGTTTGGTCATAAATTCCAAGTAGGGAGTCTCACACTTTTTCCACACTTTTCTCACAACTAAAACACTTTTTTCTACACACACACACACTTACAAATAAGAGATTCCCCATTTGGATTTATGGGATAAACCCCACCCCTCGTTTTGTATGCGAACTACGTGGACTTTGATGCCTTTATAGGCTACGTAGGCATCTTGGGGTAAAACCCGAGACTCGAGTCCTCTTTCTCACCTTTTCTTTTACTTCCTCTTTTCTCTAAATCTTATCTTCCTATATTCTATATACTTGCCCTTAGTAGCGTATTGCTCCATATGTTTTATCGTTCTATTATAACGGTCAATGTAGGGGTAATCACGTAAATCTTATTCTTCTAATCTTATTCTTATATCTTCCTACGGATGACTCACTTTATCTTTTCCATGATACAAGTCGAGGATTCCTACCTCCATTCTATATATACACATGCACACATATCACATGGGGAAATAAAAGGAAAATAGCAAATATTCATGAGAGACTGAAAGGGAGGAATGGGTGCCTAACACCTTCCCATTTCGTAACTAATCCTCCGAACCCTTCTCGAACCATCTTGGTTTCGCACGCACCAGTATGTCTTTGGATGCCATCCTTTGGGGTGGATTCCCCTTTTTCTTTTGTCTGTTTTGAGTAAAATAGACTGTCGACTCTGAATCTTTGTACATTTTTACACCACAAACGACGTTAGCTGAAGCGCTCCCGAGAGGGACGCACGGGATCTGAAGGATCCTTTCCTCCACGCGACCGCCCACATGGCGAGGATCGGGGATGGCCACAGTGGCGACTCTGCTGGGGAGTTGTGTTTGTGTTTGTGGGCTTGACTCTATTTACATGAATGCTATATTTGCTTATGTTTCCCCCCATATCTTCATGTTCCCCTTTCTCATATGTATCCCATGCTTATGCTTATGTTCACACACTTGTAGAAATTTCTCCATGTACACTTCACACCACGTTCACCTAGGATCACATGTATATCCCCATGTTTCACGCCTCACCCGTCCATACTTGGTGTACCTTTTGGGGTACTTGTACTTTGCTCCCTGTTTGGCGTAATCAAGAAAGGCATTCCCATCATAAGATACTAATACGAGAATCATGCATGATTCACATGACAACACCAAAGAGCATTGATATTGACCAAATTTTACCCAGTAACTGGAGGGTCACTTCTTGATGGGCGCTGGTCCGGCAAGTCGCATTAGCCTAAGCGATATGACTCTCACATTCCATTATTTAAGTACCTTCGACATATATCAAATGGTTTCCCCGCATCGTACCGCTTGACCGAAGTCATAACGGGAGGTATATCGCAGGGAATTTTTTCACATATGTCGAGCATATCGAATTCGCTCTCACACGTACCGTCCCCGCGAGGCATATGGTGAGGCAATTCACGTACACTCAGGTAAATCAAATGGCTTGTCCACACTTACCAATTTCTCTCAAGAGCAAGACGTATATCATGGAAGTCACGCCAAAGGGGGGAATCCATTCCGATTCACCCAACCAACTGCATACCCGCATATAGGTGTCAGACCTAGGACACGCACTTTAGATTGTCGGTTTCAACCCGAAACTCTACCGAAATTTCGGGTCGGCCTGCCGCCCAATTTTTGCGCATTTTTAAAATGGGACCCTGTCCGTGAACCTAGTTACAAGTCCAAATCGTAGATTTGCATATATTAAGACCCCCACTTTTCCAGGCTCGGGTGTCGTTGCAATTAGGAGAATTAAATACAAGTGAAAACATAATAATCATGCTAAGTTCCGTTTCCAAATACATTTATTCCTTCTTTATCAAAAATCCAAAAATATTTATTCATTCTTTATCAAAAATCCAAAAACATTTCTCCCCTCTTTATCAAAAATCCTAAAATATTTCTCCCTTCTTTATCGAAAATCCAAAAATTGTTCTTCCTCTTTTCTCAAAAATAAATCTCATCCTACGCCTTCTCAGGTCGATCACAAGCCATTGGCCTACTCCCTATTGGCTTCGATCTTCAGTCAAATCACCCCGGAGTTTCATCTATTCCTTTACTACTTCTTTCAAGTCCAAAATCCATCCATATTCCATGGAGAATACAGATCAAGCACCAGTCATACAGCCGAATCTGACGGCAGTCCTAGCTCAGCTCGTGCCCAAGATTGACAACCTCCAAACTGAGGTCCGAGAGATGCAACGAAACTAGGTTCCTATTCCTCAAGAGCCTGAGGCCCTGTTCCCTCATGCTATGGGTCCACCCGAGCCTGTCTGGGTTCCTGAAGAATAGTAGCATGCTCCATGTACCCCTCCTGCCAATAAGCCACCGGCTGCCCAATTTCCAATGCCAAACATTTCCAAGACTATGACAAACCTGCCTGTGGTCGTTGATCCAAAGGAGGAGGAGTTGAATAAATTCAAAGAGGATCTCAAGATTCTCACTAAGAAGTTTTACCAAGTTAGGATCTGTGGGAATTACATTGACTACACCCACATGTCTCCTTATCCTAAAGCAAGGTTACCCAAGAAGTTTAAGATGCCAAATATCGAGAAGTTCGGAGGGAGTGGGCCCTCAATTATTCATCTTCGCAGTTATCATCATTCCATGACTCTACTACGGGATTCTGAAGAAGTGATAGGCCAATTGTTTCAGCAAACTTTGAAGAATAGTGTCCTATCTCTTGAGGAATCTAGAATCCGTAGCTGGGAGGATGTAGCCCGAGAATTCATATTGTAGTACAAATAAAATGAAGAGCTTAAGGTCACTCGTCATGATTTAGAGCTGCTTAAATAGAATCCTAGAGAATCAGTCAGTAACTTCATAACCCAGTGGAGGGAGCGAGCAGCTACCATAACTAATCGACCATCCGAGGAAGAGCAGGTCAACATAGTGAAGAAGAACTTCTTGACCCATGTCCGAGCGACGATGGGAGGACAATACTATCCCCACTTTCGAGCTCTCAAAGAGGCTGGAGTGGAAATTGAGGAAGGCCTCGCTAAAACAAAGGTAGAACCAAAGAAGGTGCCCGGACAATTCACCCCTAGAAAGTTTGACAAGCCTGCCAGTGCAACCGTCTCGACCATCAACAACATCTCTCAACCAACCACATCATGGGCACCAAAAAACCGAGATTCCCCCATCCAAAGGGAATACACTGAGCTTCATGCTCCCCTTTCTAAAGTTTACCAAGCCCTATTACGCCAAAACCTCATCAAACCCTTGGATCCCCGTTCATTGCCCAATCCACTCCCAAGAAACCTCAAGGCCGATGCTCATTGCGCCTTCCACCAAACTTTCGGCCATAACACCGACCAATGCTTTCACCTATGGAACGTAATCCAAGATGTCATTTATCGGGGTACCATTTCCCCACCAGTTAATCCTAAGCCAAACACTACTCACAATCCACTTCCAAATATGACAATGCCGTCTTCTTGGAAGAAAAACCCAGATTTTGATCCCTCAACTCAAATCACACCCATATACTCTCCTAAACCTCTTCAAACTTGCCTATATTTCCCCCTACACCCTACTAGCCTCGCTGATCAGGCACTGTCACTCCTTACCAGAGCATGCATCGCTGTCCATACCTGTTCTGAAAATGGAAGTATGGAATTGTCAGAGGTGTTAAACCAACTCCTAGAGTTCGGGCTTAAATTTCCCTCACATATTGTCATCGATTGCTAGAAGTTCAGTACACTCTTCTTGGAGGCACAAAAATGGGCCCGAGATTCAGAAAAGTGGGTGGTTACCAACCGACAAAGTCAGCCTAGATGATGTTGTCCAGACTATGGCAGAATTATTCGGGCAAACCAACAGCATTTGCAGTATCACCGGGTTACTTGACACTTTAAATCTACAAGGGCGCTTGGTCCCTTCAATCACACATATCGCCAAAGAATGGAAGAACTTGTATGAAGAAGACGTTGAAGTTGTAGAATGCATCAACTTCACAGGGAAAGACAGAATTGTTACCACCGGATGGGGGGAAGAATTTGAAAATTCGAGTGAAGAACAAGCTTCAAGAAGAACTGGATCAGTAGCCAACATATGTGGGATGATATAATTTGAAGAACTCCTTGGAGAAATAAATAGGGTGGCAGCATAACCTGAGACTGACGAGGAAACGGGATTCATGTTCTTTCCTTCTTCAGAAAATCACATGACCAGATCAGGGAGACATTACCAGGTTCCAAGCTCACTACCAGCAAATAACAAAGGGAAGGGTGTTGAAAACCTTCCTATGCCAGAGATAACCATCGAGGAGAGCAAGATCCTCGATCAACTGAAGAAAACCCAAGATAACATCACTCTATGGGGGCTTTTCATGTCTTCCCAGCTGCACCGAAATGCATTAATCAAATTACTCACTGGACCCATAGTTCCTCCCTCTACCACACCAGAAGAAGCGGTAAATATGTTCGGATCCTTGACCTCTACCCGAATGCTATCATTTTCTGAAGAAGAAATCCCTATAATTAGGCCGAATCATAATCATGCACTCAATATCTCCGTCGGAGTTATGGGAAAGGTCATGCCACTCTCCCTTGTAGATAACGGATCCGCCTTGAACGTTTGCCCTCTGAGAACCTTCAAGTGTTTAGGCCTGAAAGAAAGAGACCTCGTTCCAACCTTCGCCATTGTGCGTGCCTACAATAATACTCGTCGTGAGGTGATGGGGTCCATAAAACTTGCAATAGGGGTTGGCCCAATAAACCCTATCATCGAATTCCAAGTCATACACATCCCAGCTTGTTTCAACATGTTTCTCGGACGACCCTGGATCCACAATATCAATGGTGTGTCTTCCTCACTCCATCAGAAATTCAAGTTCTTCACCGACGGTCAAGTTATCACCATTTTGGGCGACGATGAAAATGTCGGGGGTGCAAGAACCAGCAGTCCAATTCTCGAGATACAACATGGGTCAAATGATATGCTACTATTAGGATTTCGAGTTGAGCCACTCCTATTCCCGGCAGGGGATGATTTCAAAGAAAGGGTTTGTCCAGAATATGACCCTCATGGCAATGTTAATCTAATTCAGATGTTCGTAAACATGCACTTCATACCCGAATTGGGGCTAGGACAAAGGCAGCAAGGGATACTCGAGCCCATTAAACTGAAAAAAGCTTTCCCTACTTGTGGCTTGGGGTATTAACCATCGGAACAAGATCTCAGAATGATCCACCAATCTCGACCAAAGAAAAGATTAGACTGTATCCTAACTATCTCAGGAGACTCCTTAAATGGACGATTCATTAAAGAAGGCAAAGATTTCCCCTTTTGCGGTTTTCCAGAACCATGGTATGACCACACAGACAAGAAGATGAAGCTTGGAATGGAGATTTTTTTCCAAGACAGCTACCCATGGGTCGAAAGTTTCCCACACCAAGTAAAACCTCTCATCAAAGATGCTGAAGATACTGAGGAAAGCAATTCTGAAGATTCCTTCAACTTACAGATACTGGGGTTGGCACTCTACATGGTTCATTCAGGCACTACATCAATGGACCCATCCTGTCTGATTAAAGCTGCTGATACACCTCTCCTTAACTGGCATGCTGCGCTAGTTCTACCTTGTGAAATCTCCCCTGCCCTAATGTTTACCCTATTTCTTCTACTGTTGTCTATCCTTGCTCAAATGTAATCGAGACCTCTTTTAATGAGGTTCTCAATGCTGTTTTTCCTATCAATGAAATAAATGAAGATTTTGAGTATCTTGTTGTGCCTTACATTAACTTCTTGAATTCTAATCAAACTTTTGATGATGATGATTTTGTAAATGAACAATTCTTAACTGATTTAAATAAGGTTAATAATAAACAACATAACCGCGTTCAAGTTAATGAGGAAGAGACTGTTGTTATTAATCTTGGTTCTAGTAGCCAACTGCGCGAGATTAGGATAGGGGCTACCCTTGACGAGCATGAGCGTGAACAACTCAAAGAATTGTTGAAGGAGTTCGTAGATGTCTTTGCATGGTCGTATGATGATATGCCCAGCATCGATCTTGAAGTAGCTCAACACGAGATCCCCACTCTCCCAGATTACTAGCCAGTTAAACAAAAATTGAGAAAACTCCACACCGAATGGTCGCTCAAGGTCAAAGAATAGGTGGTCAAACAGTTAAACGTGGGTTTCATTCGGGTGATCGAATATCCCACATGGCTAGCCAACATCGTACATGTGCCGAAATCAGGAGGGAAGGTTTGAATGCGTGTAGATTACCGAGATTTAAACAAAGCTTCTCCGAAGGATGGTTATAAACTACCCAATATCGACATGATCGTGGATAGCACAACGAGTCATGCTCTTAAGTCATTTGTTGACGGGTTTGCCGGATACAACCAAATCAAGATACACCCCGACCACTAAGAAAAAACCGCACTCATCACCCCACGTGGAACCTTTTGCTACACCGTTATGCCATTGGGTCTCAAGAATGCTGGGGCTACCTACCATAGGGCTGCCACAAACATCCTGCATGATCTGATCCACAAGGAGGTCGAGGTTTATGTGGATGATATGATTATCAAGTCCAAAACTAGAGAAGGTCATCTTCCCGCTCTCCGAAGGTTCTTCGAACGACTGCTACAGTATCAAATGCGACTTAATCCACAAAAGTGTGTCTTCGATGTTATAAAGGGAAAACTCTTGGGATTCATGGTCAGTAAAAAGGGGATAGAAACAAATCCTACAAAGATGAAGGCCATACTTGAGATGCCATCACCCCGAACAGAGAAAGAAGTCCGAGGTTTTCTTAGGAAATTATAATATATCAGTCGGTTCATCAGCCAGCTAACCTCCATCTGTGAACCGATCTTCAAGCTCCTCCGAAAAGATTCAACCAAGGTTTGGAACGAGGCCTGCCAAGAAGCTTTTGACCAAATCAAATAATATATGACCCAACCTCCAGTTCTCATGCCACCACATTCTGGTCTCCCTTTGCTCCTATACGTAACCATAACCGACACTGCAGCCGGGGCTTTGCTAGACCAATATCTTGAAGACTCCCACAAAGAAATATCCATCTATTACACCAGTCGCAAATTGGTCGGGTATGAGGTCAAATACACTGCTTTAGAAAAGTCATGTGTCGCACTTGTCTGGGTCACCCAAAAGTTGAGACACTGCATTCTCGCCTTCCCCATCAAACTTGTATCCCGAATGGACCCCATCAAATACCTGCTTGAGAAACCCTCCTTATCCAGTCGAATGGACCGATGGTTGATGCTCCTAAGCGAGTTCAACATCGTGTACGTCACACAGAAATCCATTAAAGCAACAGCCATCTCTGATTACTTCGTTGATTACCCCATGGATGAAGCAGATGTCCGGATCTCTGAATTCCTAGATGAAAATATCCTCGGCACCGCTCAAGACTGCCTTCAATGGAAAATGTTCTTTGATGGCGCTGCCAATAAAAAGGTATATGGAATTGGGAAACTCTTGATCGCCCCAGATGACTCCCACACTCCCATCGCCATAAAATTAAATTTCCCTTGAACCGACAACATGACGGAATACGAGGCATGCACAGTGGGCCTCCAAGTTTCTCTCAAGAAAGGTATTTAATACCTTGATGTCTACAGGGATTCTTCCCTCATCATCGATTAAGTGCTCAGAAAGTGGAAAGTCAAGGACGAAAAGCTCCAACCCTTTCATGCCCAATTAGAAGCGTTAGCCTCCCGATTCTGAGATATCACCTTCTATTACCTACCCCGTCCAAAGAATAACCATGTCGATGCTCTCTCCACCTTGGCCTCCATGGTTGACATGCCGAAAGGAATAACAATCACCCCCTTCCTAGTTCAAAAGCAAGACAAACCGACCCATTGCTACCATATTGAGATTGTCTCCACCGAAGATCCCAAACTAGCCGATTGTTGGTAGCATGATATCTGGTGCCTCCTCAAACATGGTAGGTATCCCGAGGGTTCCAATAAGAAAGATCGAACAACCCTCTGAAGATTGGTCGCCTAGTACATCATTTGTCGTAAAGCTCTACTCAAGAGGAATTTCGATGGAACTTATCTACACTGCATCGCAGGGGCTGAGATTGAGAAAATAATGCAAAAAATCCACAGTGGGGAATACGGACCCCACATGAAAGGTTACATGCTCGCCAAGAAGATCATCCGACGGGGCTACTACTGGACCACCATGATCCAGGATTGAACCTCCTATGTCCGGAGGTGCCTTAAATGCCAACAATTCTCCAACCTTCAACACTTGCCTTCGTGAGAATTATACAACATGACCTCTCCCTGGTCGTTATCCACCTGAGGTATCGATATCATAAGGAAGGTTACACCAAAGGCTTCAAACGGACATGATTTCATCCTGATTTACATCGATTACTTCACCGAACGGGTCGAGGCTGAGTCATATGCAGTATTGAATGCCAAGAAAGTGGCCAAATTCCTCAAGAAAAATATCATCTGTCAATATGGGGTCCCACACAAGCTGGTATCAGATAACGGGTTATATTTCGAAGCAGAAGTCATAGAAGTAGTCAATAAGTACGGGATTCAGAGACACAAATCTTCTCCCTACCGACCTCAGACCAATGTTTCAGTTGAAGCCGCCAATAAAAACCTCAAAGCCATCATCAGCAAGATGATCGAAAGTTGTAGGGATTGGGCCGACCCAATCTCGTACGCCCTCTGGGGGTATCAAACCTTAATTCGAACCTCTACTGGGGCTACCCCTTACTCCCTGGTCTACGGCATGGAAGCAGTCCTACATATGGAGCTAGAAATACCCTCTATATGCGTCATGCTAGAAAGCAAGGTTAGTGAAAAAGACTGGTGCCAAAGTCATCTTGATGATCTAGCCCTCCTAGATAAAAGAAAATTAAAATCTCTTTACCACATACAGGGGTACCATCACCGAATAACGTGATCATTCAATAAGAGAGTCAAGGACCGCGGCATTCGGGAGGGTAATTTAGCCCTCAAGGTGATAATAGAACCCATCTGGTACCCTAGAGGCAAATTGAAGAACAATTGGAGCGGCCCCTACATTGTGAAGAAAATCTTATCTCGTAGTGACTCCATGCTCACTGACCTAGATGGGGAGGAGATGGCTTGTTTAGTCAACCTGGACCGTTTCAAGAAATTCTACCCATAGTCCAAAATCTCGGCGTGCTACGACTCTTCTCATCCCCCTTCTATTCTAAAAAAAACTTTTCATTTCCCTCTACCCAGAACTACGTGGGACTGGTCCTCTACAAAAACTATTTTAAAATATTTTCAAAAAAGCCCAGAGGTACGTAGGCAACTCATGCACCTCACATGAGTGAGACCCCTTTCTTTTTTACAAACTACTATTCTTTTCTTACCTCCGAGAACGACGGTTCATTCTAAAATTATTTGAACAAAAGGATTATGTATGCCTTAGCGATCAGTATAGACATTTCAAAATACAAAATTCATCGAAGGGCACAACTGGATGATCAGAAACTTATTTATTTCATTAATAAGAAATTAAAGTACATATTACATAAGAAAAAAGGAACGGATAAATCCCTTCCCCACTACCATAAAAAGACAAATAAAATCTCCACATTCATTCCCTATTACATAAATAAACTCTCCAAGAGTCTTACCCACAGCTACCAGAGGAACCTGCGCCCTCATCATCTACATCCTGAGGACCCCAAGTTTCCCCTGCCTGAATAGAGTGCTGTAAACACTCCATGGACCGATGAGCCTTAACCATCTTCGAAAATACCACAACACCCACTTCCATGGTGTTAGATAAAATAAACCATATTTGTCCAGTCTCCACTTCCAACATCTTGTTGACAACTTTCCTCCACAACCACTTCATATAATCTTTGGGGACATTCCAAACCTTCCCAACAGACTAAGAGGGATGGGTCGACGGACGTCGATTTTCCCACATGGACCCAAGAAACAAACTTAGGTGCTCAGTCAAATCTTCTACCGGAAAGAAGTTTGAGGTCCGAGGGGGCACGACCTGCACCCAGCCGAATTGGCACAAAATCCGCCAAGGGAAATAAAAAGAGGTCTATTTGAGACCAACCAACTGTACATATGAATACTCTCCTAGCTCCAGATCAGGCTAAAACTGTCCCCACCAAGGCACTGACCAATACATACCACAAGCCCCATGCTCCACAAGCCAATTCTCCCACTTCTCAACATATAGTCCAACGCAGATGAAGTAGCGCGAAAAGAAGTTGGGTAGACAACCACATGAATAGCATCACAGGGCTACCCCTCAAAAAGTCATAACAACCTTCTCTCCAGGCATCCAGGCTATTCAGAGTCTCGACTAATATCACCGCCGTAGGATTGCGACGGTATGACATCCATGAAGTAATGGCTGTAAGTTGTAGGTCCACCTATAATTCCCCAGTCATCAGCAACAATTTTGATACCAGGCCCAGAACAATGACTCCAGCATAGCCAGCATCACCGACTTCCCGCAAATGCATGAACCGCAACACTATCGGGAGGGAGATCATTCCTCCAACAACTAATGATCTAGACGCCGAAGGCGAAATGTGAAGAAGCCCGACCAACAAATTCCTAGGAGAACGGGAAAATTCGTGAAAAGCCACAGCAACACTGGGGTTTACAGCTAGTATGGTAGAAAATTCCTCGTATGTCAGACAAACTTCTTCCAACCCAAGGAAGAATACATGGTGACGATCAATCTCAGGTGATGATCCAAGACCGGGGCCAAATCTGACCCAAGAGTGGTGACGACCGTGGATCGAGGTTAAATACTGACCTAACTCAGGTGAGGATCCAAGATCGGAAAAATAATATTGAGAACCTCATCAAAAGAGGTCTCGGTTACATTTTAGCAAGGATAGACAACAGAAGAAGAAATAGGGTAAACATTGGGGTCAGGGGACATTTCAAGGGGTAGAACTAGCGCAGCATGCCAATTGAGGAGAGGAGTATCAGTAGCTTTAATGAGACGGGATGGGTCCATTGATGTAGTGCCTGAAGTTCCAGCCCCAGTATCTGTAAGTTGAAGGAATCTTCAAAATTACTTTCCTCAATTTCTTCGACATCTTTGATGAGCGGTTGTACTTGGTGTGGGAAACTTTCAGCCCATGGGTAGCTGTCTTGGAAAAAGATATCCATTCTCGGCCACATCTTCTTGTATGTGGGGTCATACCATGGTTCTAGAAAACCGCAAAAGGGGAAGTCTTCGCCTTCTTTGATTAATCGTAAATTCAAGGAGTCTCCTGGGATAGTTTGGATACCGTCTAATCTTCTTTTTGGTCAAGAATGGCGGATCATTCTGAGCTTTTGTTCTGATGGTTGATACCCCAAGACGCAAGGAGGGAAAGCTTTCTTTAGTTCGATGGACTCAATTATCCCCTGTTGCCTTTGTCCTAGCCCCAATTCGGGCATGAAGTGCATGTTTCTAAACATTTGAATCACATTGACATTGCCATGAGGGTTATATTTTGGACAAACCCTTTCTTTGAAACTGTCCCCTATCGGGAGTAGGAGTGGCTCGACCCGAAATCCTGATATGAGCATATCATTTGACTGGTGTTGTATCTCAAGGATAGGATTGCTAGTGCTTGCACCCCCGACATTTTCGTCTTCACCCAAAATGGTGATGACTCACCCATCGGCGAAGAACTTCAATTTCTGATGGAGTGAGGAAGACACACCATTGATATTGTGGAGCCAGGGTCGTTCGAGCAACAGGTTGAAACAAGATGGGATGTCTATGACTTGGAATTCGATGATAGGGTTTATAGGGCCAAACCCTATTGCAAGTTTTATGGACCCCATCACCTCACGACGGGTATTATCGTAGGCACGCACAGCGGCGAAGGTTGAAGCGAGGTCGCTTTCTTTCAGGCCTAAACACTTGAAGGTTCTCAGTGGGGAAACATTCAAGGCGGATCCATTATCGACAAAAGAGAGTGGCACGGCCTTTCCCATAAATTCGATGGAGATATTGAATGTATGATTGTGATTCGGTCCAATTCTGGGGATTTCTTCTTCAGAGAATGATAACATTCGGGTAGAGGTCAAGGATTCGACTAGATTTACCGCTTCTTCTGGTGTGGTAGAGGGAGGAACTATTGGTCTAGTGAGTAATTTGATTAAAGCATTTCTGTGCAGCTGGGAAGACATGAAAAGCCCCCATAGAGTGATGTTATCTTGGGTTTTCTTTAGTTGATCGAGGATCTTACTCTCCTTAATGGTCATCTCTGGAATATGAAGGTTTTCAATGCCCTTGCCTTTGTCATTTGCTGGTAGTGACCTTGGGACCTGGTAATGTCTCCCTGATCTGGTCTATAATTTACTGAAGAAGGGAAGAACATGAATCCCATTTCCTCATCAATCTCAGGTTTTGCTTCCACCCTACTTATTTCTTCGAGGAGTTCTTCAAATGATATCATCCCACATATGTCGACTACTGGGCCAGATCTTCCTGAAGCTTGTTCTTCACTCGAATCTTGGAATTCTACCCCCCATCCGGTGGTAACAATTCTGTCTTTACCTGTGAAGTCGATGCTTTCCATAACTTCAACGGATTCTTCATATAGGTCCTCCCATTATGTGAGGATATGTGTGATTGAAGGGACCAAACACCCTTATAGCTTCAAAGTGTCAAGTAACCCAGTGATATAGCAAATGCTATTGGTTTACTTGAATAATTCTGCCATAGTCTAGACAACATCATCTAGGCTAACTTCGTTGGTTGGTACCACCCACTTGTCTGAATCTCGGGCCCATTTTCGTGCCTCCAAGAATAGTATGTTGAACTTTTGGCAATCGATGACCATCTGTTAGGGCAATTTCAGCCCAAACTCTAGGAGTTGGTTTAACACCTCTGACAATTCCATACTTCCATTTTCAGAACGGGTACGGACAGCGATGCATGCTCTGGTAAGGAGTGACAGTGCCTGATCAGCGAGGCTAGTAGGGTGTAGGAGGAAATATGGGCAAATTTGAAGAGGTTTTGGAGAGTATATAGGTGTGATTTGAGTTGAGGGATCGAAATCTGGGTTTTCTTCTAAGAAGATGGCATTGGTGTGATTCAGAAGTGGATTGTTAGTATTGTTTGTCTTAGGATTGGCTGGTGGGGTGATGGTACCCCGGTCAATGAGATCTTAGATTACGTTTTGTAGGTGAAAGCATTGGTCGGTGGTATAGCATGCAGTTTGGTGGAAGGCGCAATGAGCATCGGCCTTGAATTTTCTTGGGAGTGGATTTGACAATGGACAGGGATCCAAGGGTTTGATGAGGTTTCGGATTAACAGGGCTTGGTAAACTTTGGAGAGGGGAGCATGGAGCTTAGTGTTTTCCCTTCGGATGGGGGCATGGCGGCTTTATGGTGCCCATGATGTGGTTGGTTGAGAGATGTTGTTGATGGACGAAACGATAGCACTGGCAGGCTTGTCATACTTTCTTGGGGTGAATTGTTCGAACACCTTCTTTGGTTCAACATCTGTTTTAACGAGGCTTTCCTCGATTTACACTCTAGCCTCTCTGAGAGATCGGAAGTGGGGATAGTATTGTCCTCCCATCGTTGCTCGAACATGGGGCAAGAAGTTCTTCTTCACTATGTTGACATGTTCTTCCTCGAATGGTCGGTTAGTCATGGTATCTTCTTGCTCCCTCCACCGAGTTATGAAGTTACTGACTGATTCTATATGATTCTATTTGAGCAGCTCTAAATCACGACGGGTGACCTCAAGCACTTCGTTGTATTTGTACTTCGACATGAATTCTTGGGCTACATCCTCCCAGCTACGGATTATGGATTCCTCAAGAGATAAAAAAGATCGGAGGGCACTATCCTTTAAAGTTTGCTGAAACAATTGGGCCATCACCTCTTCAGAAGCCCCTAGTAGAGTCATGGAATGATGAAAACTGCAAAGATGAACAATTGGGGGTCCACTCCCTCCAAACTTCTCGATATTTGGCATCTTGAACTTCTTGGGTAACCTCTCTTTAGGATAAGGAGACATATGGGTGTAGTCCATGTAATTCCCAGAGATCCTGACTTGGTCAAACTTCTTGGTGAGTATATTGAGATCCTCTTTGACTTTATTCAACTCCTCCTCCTTTGGATCAACTACCACAGGCAGTTTAGCCATAGGCTGGGCAATGTTTGGCATGGGAAGCTGGGCAGGAAGCGGCCCATTGGCAGGAGGGGCCCGGGATCGTGCTGATATTCTTTCGGAACCTAGATAGGCTGGGTGGACCCATAGCATGGGGGAATAGGTCCTCGGGCTCTTGAGGAATAGGAACTTGCTTCGTTGCATCTCCCGAACCTCGGTTTGGAGGTTGTCAATCTTGGACACGAGTTAAGCTAGGACTATCATCAGATTCGGCTGTATGATTGGTGCTTGATCTGTATTCTCCATGGAAGATGGATGGATTCCGGACTCAGAAGAAGTAGTAGAAGAACGATGAAACTCCGGGGTGATTTAACTGAAGACCGAAGCCAATAGGGAGCCAGGCCAAGGGCTTGCGATTAACCAGAGAAGGCGTAGGATGAGATTTATTTTAGAGAAAAAAGCAAGAACTATTTTTGGATTTTTGATAAAGAAGGAGGAAATGTTTTTGGATTTTTGATAAAGAAGGGAAAAATGTTTTTGGATTTTTGATAAAGAAGGGAGAAATGTGTTTGGAGACGGAACTCAACATGATTATTATGATTATTATGTTTTTATTTGTATTTAATTCTCCTAAATGCAATGTCGGACGGGACCCGAGCCTAGAAAAGTGGGGGTCTTAGTATATGCAAAGCTATGGTTTGGACTTGTAACCAGGCTCACGGACAGGGCCCCGTTTTAAAAATGTGTGAAAATTAGACGACGGGATGACCTGGAATTTTGGCAAAGTTTCGGGTCAAAATCGGCAATCTAAAGTGCGTGTCCTAGCTCTGACACCTATATGCGGGTATGCAGTTGCTTGGGTGAATCGGCATGGGTTATCCCCTTTGGCGTGACTTCCACGATATACGGTTTGCTCTTGCGGGCAATCGGTACGTGTGGACAAGTCATTTGATATACCTGAGTGTACGTGAATTGCCTCACCATATACCTCATGGGGATGGTACGTGTGAGAGCGAATTCGATATACTCGACGTACGTGAATGAATTCCCAATGATATACCTCCTGTCATGACTTCGGTCAAGCGGTACGATACGGGGGAACCGTTCGATATACGTCGAAGGTACTTGTCCAATGGAAGGTGAGAGTCATATCTCTTAGACTAATTGCGACCTATCGGACCAGCGCCCATCACGAAGTGACCCTCTAGTTACTGGGTAAAATTTGTTCAATATCAATGCTCTTTGGTGATGTCGTGTTAATCATGCATGATTCTCTTATTAGTATCTTATGATGAGAATGCCTTTCCTGATTATGCCAAACAGGGAGCAAAGTATAAGTACCCCAAAAGGTACACCAAGTATGGATGGGTGATGCGTGCAACATGGGGATATACATGTGGTCCTAGGTGCACGTGGTGTGAAGTGTATATGGAGAAATTTCTACAAGTGTGTGAACATAAGCATAAGCATGGGATACATGTGAGAAAGGGGAACATGCAAATATGGAGAGAAAAATAAGCAAATATAGCATTCATGTAAATAGAGTCAAGCCCACAAACAAAAACACATATCCACAGCAGAGTCGCCACTGTGGCCATCCCCAATCCTCGCCGTGTGGGCGGGCGCGTGGAGGAAAGGATCCTTTGGGTCCCGCGCATCCCTCTCGGGAGCGCTTCGGTCGGCGTCCTTTGAGATGTGGTATAAAAATATTGAGAGATTCAGAGTCTCCAGTCTATTTTACTCAAAACAGACAAAAGAAAAAGGGGAAGCCACCCCGAAGGATGGCATCCAAAGACATACTAGTGCGTGTGAAACAAAGACGATTCGAGAAGGGTTCGGAGGCATAGTTACGAAATGGGAAGGTGTTAGGCACCCATTCGGCCCTTTCGGTGTCTCATGAATATTTGCTATTTTCCTTTTGTTTCCCCCGTGATATGTGTGCATGTGTATATATATAGAATGGAGGTAGGAATCCTTGACTTATATCATAGGAAAGATAAAACGAGTCGTCTGTAGGAAGATATAAGAATAATATTAGAAAAATAAGATTTACGCGATTACCCCTACGTTGATCGTTATAATGGAACGATAATGCATATGGAGTAATGCGTCACTAAGGTCAAGTATATAGAATATAAGGAAAATGGATTTAGAGAAGATTGAAAATGAGAGAAAAAGTGAGAAAAAGGACTCGAGTCTCGGGTTTTACCCCGAGATGCCTACGTAGCCTATAAAGGCATCAAAGTCCACGTAGTTCGCATACAAAATGAGGGGTGGGGTTTATCCCATAAATCTAAATGGGGGATCTCTTATTTGTAAGTGTGTGTGTGTGTGTAGAAAAAGTGTTTTAGTGATGAGAAAAGTATGAGAATCCCTATTTGGAATTTATGAGTAAACCCTCTTTTTCTTATTTTTTGGGTTTTTTATTTATACGAAAATAAGAGATGTACAATTATACTAAATAAAAAGTATATTAGGATGTGTGAGATGAGATAATAAAAGTGCTAAACAAGAAAACAAGTTATTGGGAATTTAAGAGAATTTAAAAGAGAGTTTGAGAAAGTTGAACCTTCTTGAAGATCTTGAGCTTGATCGTGAATGTTGGAGAGCAGCCCTTGCACTTGGATGATGATGGAGAGTGGATAATTAACCAAGTTTGATGAAAAGGATGATGAAAAGTGGAAGTAAAAAATGGATTTGGAAGTTGAAATCATGCTGCCGTAGAGAGAGGTTTATGGGATTCGTTCAGAGAGATTTTTATCAGATTTGGGCTCCTCCTACAAATAGATTTTTATCAAATTTGGAAGTTGAAGGCATCCTTTTATAGGCCCAGGTGAGTGCCGATCGGCATAGACCTGTTCCTGCCTATCGACAGGTGCCGATAGGCAGGGTCTGGAACCTGCCATTTGGTAGTGCGCTTCACGATTTTTCAGAAACTTAGTCGCCGAGGGCAAACCGTTGGTCAGAATCGCGCATGGGTCATACCGTTGGAAAGGTAATTCAGATACCTTAGAAAGTCATTTGGACCGCTCTCGGGTTCGGGAGTTGACTTCAGGTCAAATATGGCTCGAAAGCATAGGTCGATCTATTGGACAGGGAATCGTTTGGACGCAAACGGATCATTCATCCGCATGGTAAGTCCGAATCGTGCACGGGGTGGACCGTTGGAAAGTTTAGGAGATTTACCTAGACATTAAAAAGAGTTTCACCCGGTTTGGAGAGTTAACTTTGGTCAACTGAGCCCGGGAAGCATTCGGTGGCCTCTCGAAGTCGAACGGATCGTTCGTCCGCATGGTAAGTTGGAATCGCGCACGGGATGGACCGTTGGAAACGGTATTCAGTTACCTTTGAATATTCATTCAGCCTAGGTTGATCTGAAGAGTTGGCTTTGGTCAAATAGAGCCAAGGAGCGCCCGGTGGCCTCGGGGTCAGGTTTCGGACGCAAACAGATCGTTCGTCCGCATGGTGAGTCGGAATCGCGCACCGGGCAGACCATTGGAAAGGGTATTCATTGCCCTTTGAAGATTCATTTAGTCTTGGTTGAGGCGGAGAGTTTGAATTTTGGGTCAAACTGAGCCGGGGAGTGCCCAATGGCCTCCAGGTCAATACTCGGGACATGACCTTGGTTTACGATGATAAAGGGAGGTACTAGGGACCTAAGGAGACTTAGGGGGTAACAAAATGGGGTGTCTACAGATATCATATATCCCCCCACTAGACTCTAGGAAGGCTAAGATTGTGTCCATGAGGGACATCTAAGAGTTCACAACTAGTTGGGAAGGGGCTATCCCTATTGCTTTAAAAATCTCCACCACCGATAAAGGTAGTGTAAACCTCTCTTATTAAAGTAAGAAGTACTCATTGAAGTAGACATGTTTAGAGACAAAAGATCATGCCTTTTCCTCAGGATCTGTATCCCTAAGAGCATCGGAGTTGGGGAATTAATACATTTCCCTGATCTCCAGTAGGTTGTGCTATTTAATTTGCAAAGCCATCTGGTCTTCTTTAGAGAAGTTAGGGTCATTTGGCCCCAAGTTCTTAATAGCTAGAGAATCTAAGGGAATGGATTATGTGGGAAATTGGGATGAAGTTTTAGCCTCTTGATCCTTAGTTGGAGGCAGAGAATTATGCATTTCCCCAGTAGAAATAAGTGTGGGGTTCAAGAATTTTGATGGGGAGATATTTTTCGAAGATATGCTTTTTGAACAAACAGGGAGAGAATAACTATTTGCACAGAAATCTTGAAAGAAAGAGATTGTTGTCAATGAGAATGGTGAATACTTCTAACCAACCCAAGAGGCTCTTTTATAGGATCCAAGGCCTATCACATCACTACTTTCAGCCCCAATAACACTCAATGAGTTCTTTCCCAATAAAATATCATTATGATGAAAATATTGGTGGTTAGTTACACAACTACCCCTAACTTGCTTAAATGGATAATTATTTCACCTTGCAAATCTTACAAAGAGCAAAAAGGTATACTGATGATACTGCATTTGACTATTGGAATTTCAAAGATTATAAACCCTTTCATATTCACTCAAATGAAGGAGGAGGTCCCAAGGTCTACCTCAGAGCTTAGCTAGACCATAACGAAGCTCATAAGACCACAACTGCCTTAAACAAGGGACCATAGTCATGTCATAGGCCTCACTCACCTCATTACTCCTCCAAAATACTTAGTTTTTCCAACACATATCACTATCCAAGGTCAAAGACTTTGACACTAAAGTCCCTACATCTTTGATGAGTATAGCGAACTTTGGGAGGAAGATAAATGGTCTCTAAAGGTCATGTAATCCCTCCTACAGGGAATATATTATTGCAATGTGCCTCAAGACCATATAATGAGGAACCTTTGCAAATTGTAGACCTTTTTAAACTTCAAACTATGCCCCTAGAATATGACTAATGGGCAGGTGAAAAGGATGAACATTGTTCCTTATACCTCCACCATTTATTTCCACTAGCATTAATGATTCCCATCCGCATTAAATGGACCCATCAATTACCTTACACTAACTGTAAACCGTTATCCCATATTCCACCTTTCTACTATAGTCATCAGACCTTAGAGTAGGCCCCAACCATGTTACAAAAGTCCACCCATTCTCTCTTCCATAGAATGCGTATGTAGGGGAGTCTTTTGCACGGTAGAAGATAGATTCAAACCATCATACACGAGAAGAACAAATGGCAAATAGATCAAACAAGCATCTACTCATTGTAATATATGTTATCAACCAATGATGTTACAAATAGCCATAGCTTGGATCATTTTCAACTATTTTTCTTATTGTATACCTAGTTGAGTCCTAAACTAAGATGTGAGAACCCTTATAAAAGTCCATAAGTTACTTCCCAAGGTCCTTTATACTGGTAACAAAGATCGTAGGGACCTCAGATCCTCTTGAACAAGTCTCAAGAGGTCTCTTAAATTTCAATAATCATTTTATAGTCTAATATACATTGAAACACCCTTTAACAATGGACGTAGGATCCTCATATATAGTCTGAACCACTTTATACACTTCTCTTTCATTTTGACACACCTCCCCCCAACTTGTATGAGTTCCTGTGGGGAGCATTAGTTAGCTCATAGGTCTCATACGATTTCAACACCCACCAGATTTCAATGACCAACTAAACCCATATAACCTATCTCATAAATAAAATAACAGGAAAGGAAACTAAAATATGCAATAACATAAACTCCAACTGCAAGTCCGCTAAACTCTAAAACTATACAACTACATAGCAACCTATCATAAAAGGTTTTTTTAAAGTAATTTGTCAGAGCTCGCCACAAGAATATGAACTACTCTTCATAAATAGGATCTGTGAGTTTAGTCAGATGAATTATAAGATATAAATATCATAATATAATATTTTAGTTAATGAAGAAATATCATAACGATGCGAGTAATTGAAAACTATAATAACCTACTGCATAATGTAAACCAAATCCACCATTATAACCAGTTTTCCTTTCAATGGGCCCTGTACATTGTCATAATGCGTATAACATCTCAACACATCAAGTCCACATATATCAATATAGCTCGTTAGTCTAGATTGTTAGCCCACACATATCGTGATGTTACTCACACAAGACACGTCACTAAACCCAGTTAGACTAGGTCCAAAACACATCGTAATGGAGAGTCAACACCAACACTGCACATATTCGTAACACCAATATAAAATTTTCAAATAAGCCAAGATAATGTAAGTTCCGCCCCATACAATGGAACTAATCAACCTACACCACAGCATAAAATGATGCCATATCAATCCATCTTTAATACTTGTTCATTATCTTAGGTATTAATTATCTTTTCACTAACATGTTTTCATTATTACAAATATGCCTCACAATAATCCACGCATCACAACTAAAACTCATCACTAGTCTCATACCTAGAGATCACCAAAACTATAAGTATCACCTAGTCCCTCACCTAGGAATAATACATAAAACATAATCATAATCTAATCTCACGCCTATGATAAAATAATGTAACGATGTACTATATAGTCCCATAACTATGAAAAACCAAAACATATAAGTGCATGCTACCTAGTCTCATGCCTAGTAAGCATCGATAACAATTAATATGCCTACTCACTAGTTCCACACCCAGGAGGCAAAATACTATTATCAAAGCTGAAAGTAAAACTAATGTGCAAAATATGAACGTCCCAACGATATTATTTTATTAATATAAACAATTTCTACATTTATTACATTCTTAAAAAAAATTATAATGATTTATTTTGCAATTATAAAAATTTAATTTCATATGCATTAAACATTTGCAATCATTTTGTGAATAAGTTCTTACAAAAATATCCCAACATGTTTTCCAAATTCAATATTTCAATTTGAGTCATAATAGAAAATTTTAAATCATAAATCATTTTAAACATGTATATTAATAATTTTCAGAAATATATTAATACATTCAAAACATTAATACTCATTTATGTGATTTCATAAATCAAAACATAATATTGAATTACATATATTATTTAGCATGTGATTGATGCCAACACCCAAAAATAACAAAGTCTACTTCACTAAGCATGCGGTATTTTAAGTATTGAAACCAATTTCAAAAGTTTATACATATATGTTTATAATTAGGTTATCACTTTCCATAATTAAGTTCCTATTCATCTTTAGAAAGCATGAGTACATAATGCTTAGGAAACATTTAAATCAAAAAATACTTAAGGAGAAAATAGGTATACTATTTCTTGATACGAAGTATTCTGAAAATCCAAATGTACCATTGTGTAAGCCTCGCGAAAATATCCAACTTTTGTTTTATGGCCGTCTTCAAATTATGAGTTTAAAGTCTCCCAAAATAAGGTTGATGTTTTTTTATAATAGTGTTTAGGGTGTAAAATAAAGTTTATGTATCTTTCTATTTTATTTTGGGGAAAATAGTTGTGTGCATATGAAAAATAAGACCGATTGTCCCACTTTAAAATAAATTAAAAAGTGTTTCCTGAAAGAGTCCTAAAACAGAACAAATTAACACACAAGATACCCAAACTAACCCACCTCGTGATCATGGGCCGTGACCCAAGCAATATATCATCAACATAGACCTCCATGGATTTTCCACCGAGGTCCTTGAAGATGGAGTTCACCACCCATGGAAAAGTTTTACTTGCCTTATTTAGTCCAAAAGGCATAATTTTATAGCAATGGGTACCTTTTTCTGTGACAAATGAGTGCAATCCATTTTGATCGTATTGTACTCGGAGTATGCATCAACGATGGAGAGGAGCTCATGAATAGTAGTTGAGTCTACCATACTGTCAATGTGAGGAAGAGGGTAGCAATCTCTAGGGAATGCATTGTTTAGGTCCACGAAACCAACACACCTTCATCATTTTTTGTTAGCATTGGGCACTAGTACCACATTTGAAATCCACTTTGGATATTACACTTCTCTTATGAAATTAATTTTTAAAAGTTTATCAACCTCCTCAGTAGCTATGGTATTTCTCTTAGGGCCAAAGAACCGTTTCTCCTAACATACATGCTTATGATTTGGATCCACGCTAAGGTGGCGGACCATGACCTCAAGGTATACCCTAACCATGTCTAAACAACTCCAAACAAACATGTCGTTGTTTTCTTTCAAGAACTAGGTGATCTCCATTTTAAGGGAGGATCTTATATATGTATAAATAAAAATAATGACAAGAGAGCCACAACTGTCTCTCCTCTCTATTCTCCTTCTTTATATTGTGGATCCAAAGTATCCACATTCATCATTTTTATGCCCAAACTCTCTAGTATGATCTTAGGCATCTCAGGTGGAGGAGGCAAAACCTTTGCTGGGCCTACAACACTTCTTTGCAAACTTTATATTACTTTAGACAAGCTTTTAAAAGTCTCAAGTAAACTTTTACTTGATCTTATGGAAGTTATGTGTACTTCTTCCACACTCATAGGGGTTGGAAACCTATATAATCCTTTTAGTTAACACGACGACGTCCAAATCATTGAGCGAAGGTCTTCCCATCATCACATTATAAGTAAAGAGTGTGACTACTAATAGGAACTTTATCTAAATGGTAGGGTAACATCCTTTCAAACCAATTATGAGGGGGAGCGACATACCCTATGTAATAAGTCTATTCCCCATTAAATCGAATCAAAGGAGTAGTGATGGCCCGCATGTGCTTTGTAGTGAGGCCCATAGCTTTGAAAGCATCTAAGAACAAGATATCTATTGAGATCCTAATATCTACAAGTCCATCTTTATATTAGCATTACCCATGATTACTATGATGATCAAAGGGTCATCATATGGGAGAAGAACCCTCCTAAGGTATCTATATCAAAACACCATCATTGGAACTACCTTTGAGGGCTACCTTTGGTTATAAACACTATTAACCCGCACCCCTTCATGTTGGATGCTTCTGGTATGAGATTTATTGGTTGTGAAAGAGGGTCCACCACTGGAAAACCTATAGAGATGGTATTCACATTTATATGAGGGACTTCATCTTTGTTTTTTATTTTTGTTATTGCACTGATCTTTTTCTGTGTCTTTTGCCACTAAATCCTTGAGATAACCTCTCTTAATTACCCATTCAATGGCTTCTTTATGTCTGAAGTACTCACTAGTATTATGTCCATGGTCATTGTAAAATCTTTAATATTTTGACTTGTATCTCGTGTCCTCCATAAATCTCATTGGCTTTAGCGAAGGTAGGAAATCTTGAGCTTACCCTATTATGAAGACCTCTTTTATAGTGGATGTGAGCAGGGTGAAGTGTTTGGCTTTCGGAGGTCCATTCTTCTTACCTAAATTCTTCCTCTTCCTAGTCTCAGTTGCCTCAGGGGACTCGTCAGCATTCATGTATTTTAATCTCTCTCAAGCATTTCAATCATGGACTTATGAGGTCTCTTACTGAAAGATCTCAGCAGATCTTCTGAGGTGAGACATAAGATGAAGTCTACTACATAAATAATATCATTTAGATTATTAACTTGGACAACCTCTTGGTTGAATCTCTTAGCATACTCTCTGAGATATTCGTCCGTCTTCTATTTAAAATAGAGTAAAGAGTTAACAGGCTTCCTCATCTTTTGGGTCCCTATAAAATGTCGGATAAAGTACCTATCTAACTAAGTAAAGCTTCCAATGGTCCTTGGTTTAATCTTGGCAAACGAGTGCCTAGCAATCCCACTTAGAGTAGTGGGAAATGTTTTACGTAAGACCTCAGAGAGGTTAGGGGGAAGTGTGTCAAAATTATAGACAAGCATATAAAATGGCCAATACCTGATCGAAGGATCATACTGAAATACCCCGTAATTTTATTGATTTTTTTATGGATTAATTAAATTAAATGAGAATTTATTTGAAAATTAATCCGGAGGTAAATACTAGTGAAATGTGAGATGGTATTTATTTATGATGTTAAAATAAAATATTACTGAGAATATATGGTAATATATGAGTATTGAAAATATGAAAATTGTCGCGAGTCAGAAATACGACAATTTGGAAAATTAAGTTGGGACGCATGCGTCAGTTGCGTCAGGAATAAAATTAATTAGATTAAAAAGTAAATTATATTTTTATCAACCAAATGGTCATTTTGAGTGCGCCAACGTGTCCAGAAGGGTCAAAATAGTCGGAAAACACTAGCCGGGAGTTAAGTTTGGGTCCCGGAGCATTTTTAGGCCAAACTAGCAACCCATAAGGGTATTTTGGTCATTTTAAAAATTGAGGGATTAAAACCCACGAAATTTAGAGTTAAATTAGATATTATTAGAGAGGCCACTAGGGCCATTACCATCCAAAAGCAAGAGAGTGGGCTACGGGAGTTTTGAGAAGAGTTAGAGAGAGGTTAAAAGGGGTTCCAAACCAAACCATCTCCCATCACCATCATTTTGGAAGGAATTGCAACCAGAAAGAGGAGAAAATTAGCCTATAATCACCGAAAATAAATCTTAAGAACAAAACTAAGGCAAGTGATTTGATGTTATTAATTTCAATGAATATTTCCTCCATGTTTAGTGTAGAAACTTTATATACCTTGAAAGTTTTGATGAAAACCCAATGTAATTGTCATGGAACTCATAAGTTTGGATAGGGATTGCATGTAGAATGATTATGGACAAAACTGCAACCCAAAACTTAACTTTGAATATTTTAAAAATGGATTAATGATGAGTATTTAGGTGCAATAAAATTCGGGGTTCATGTTCATAGGGTTTGGGGCAAGATTTGGGAATTTATGGCGATTACATGTTAATTAATAAGATTTGACCCCAAAAATATGTTAAGAAATGACTTAGGGTGACTTAGAGTAGTTTATTAACACAAAAACGTAGTTAGTATGAACTTAGGATGGATTTGGAGAAAGGAATTTGGTGAAAAAACGAAGTGGGGAAAATTCTGGGCATTTTCTGCCATCTCGTTAGAATGAGGTCGTTCGAACGGGCTTCTAACGAGATTCCAGTACCCCTTTTAATGATTTCATAGTTCATTTGAAGAATTTCATTCGAAAGAACTCATTCGAACGACCTCGTTCGAACGAGATTTCAGTGACTTCTAACGAGTTCACAGAATGGTCTTTTTAGGCCCAATTTTAGTTTCGATCTTCCCGTAAACTTATTTAATTGAGTGTTATTCTTCCCTTGTTGATTAGTGGGTATAGTTGTGAGATTTGAGTACGTTGAGGATTAAAACTTAGAATTATATAATAGACCGGGTGACTTCTAGGGGTTAGGATATAAGTACTTAAAACTGCGACGTGAGAAGAGTTGATAATCTATAATGTATATTTTTCGAAAACTTGTAAGGGTACTACATTAATGACAGTATAGGAATGTAAAATTATACCTCTACTAATATTATAAGATATCTAATATGTGTGAATGCTTAGTATATGTGGTTATCTGTGTATAACATACCTACCATACTTGCTATCACGGGAGGTCGGCGTTCGATCAGGGCCATTTAATCTTTGTGTGCCTACGGGGCGATTTAGATTGGTACCTCGAGGACATAGGTCAGAGAATGACTTATTGGGGAGTTAATAAGTTTGCTGATCATGTGAGTGTAGGTATGTGCGTGACCCATTTGATGTGAACTATGTTCGCCTCCATTATGTGTGATTGTTACTTATCGAAACGGTTCCTGAGAGATTCGGAATATGTGGTCCTTATGTACGTGATGTACCGGGATTTGATATCAGAGTATGTGTGCATCGTAGCTTAGTCTAGGGGTTCCATTATTGTATATTTATGATGAGATTGATATATTGAAAAATTGAAATGGACTATTCGTATAAGTGCAAGTGTGAATAAATTGTATCATCTTTGTAGTGTTAAAAATGGGAAAAACTCTTAGAAATTATTGTAACTAATTTTGAGGAATGAAAGTAAGACTTCCAGTTTATATTAAGATGTTGGTAATCGAACTTTGAATTGTAAAGAAATGACAGGTTACGGATTGGACTAGTTACATAGTAGAATAACTAGAACGGGTACGGGTACGGGTACGGGTATGATAGGTGTGCACATTTAGTTGAGAGGTGATGATCTCATGTGAGTGCACGCACTATCATGTATTTTATATTCACTGTTTGATGATATTAAACACTTGATATATTTTAAACTGTTTTCACAATCGGGGTCTGACCCGTTTGCTTTCAAATCTCTTTTTTTGTAAAAACCTTTTAGGTGCCCAGACACAAGGACACCAAGCGTAGGAGTTCCATTCCAGTGACGTGTTGTAGCTGTTGTGGATGTTACAGGACCTCGATATTAGACGCCTTCACTTTCTACCTTGACTCTATTTCAGATTTATTCATATGTAGGTCATGTCGCCCCTTTTCTTTTAGAGACATCTTATTTACTATGTTTTATTTCAGATTTGGATTTTATTAATTAGAAATTCACACTTTGTATTTGGTTGCATTCAGTATTCGGATTATTTAGAGGAGTATTCCTCCTGATTTATTATTATTCCATTGTTATTCTATTGTGACTGTCTTGTGGTTGTGGTATTAGTATTTCATAATGTAAATGTATTGTATGTTAATCGGACTTAATTAAAAATGACAACTCACTTTTTAAATATTAGGTGGCTAGAAATTGTTAGAACATTTTTCGACAGTGGTGCTATGAACTGAACCAAGTTGAAATTTTGTATTAATTTAAATGAAGGAGTAGCTACCCGGTATTTAATTAGTCAGGGTGTGAGAGGTGGTATCAGATCATCAGGTTCTAGTTTCCCTAGGATCTGTACAGCTTGTTACGTTTTCGCGTAGGGTTCTTTGATATAGAACCCTATATTTCAGGATTGTTGTAATCTATTATGTATGTTTCGCTCTTCAGTTATTTTGAGATAATAATTTCAAACTTGTAAGACTTTACGCTCATTTCAGATGCCTCCATGACATGCATAGCGAGTTCCCAGGGATGCTCAGCCCGAGCCACAACCTGCACCAGTTCAGGGCTCCATGAATGCCGCAGAGGCTGTCGCTATTATAGCCCGAGCGATAAATGCCGCTCTAGAAGTCGTGCAGTAGGCTCGGCCTTAGGCGCCGGTAGTAGCGCCAGTACAGGATCATGCATTCCCGTCTTATTGGGAATGCGTTCATGATGATTTTCAGAAAGCACACCCTTCGGAGTTTGCAGGTAGCTCCGACGTCGTTGTGTCCAGTCAGTGGAAGAAGGACATCCAAAGGCACTTGAGGATGTACGAGTGTATGGATGTACAGAGACAGATACTGGCTACTTTTAATCTAGTAGGGTCAGCGTTGCAGTGGTGGGAGTCCCTTACCACCATGAAAGAGAAAGATGTCCTTTCTATTCAGGAGTTCTGGTGCGGTTCGACCGCAAGTATTTTCCCTATGCCGTTCACACCGAGATGAGGAGAAAATTGATGAACCTCAAGCAGGAGGGGAGGACAGCTGCTGAATATGAGGCCGAGTTCAGAAATCTCTTGAACATCATCCTAGATGAGATTCCGACAGAGGAGAAGAAGATACAGAAGTCCATAGATGGGTTGACTTGGAGGATCCGTCAGTATTTACTGGGAAATCTCTCGTTGGCCACTTGTTCTGATGTCGTTAACGGAGCACTGCTTCACTGCCAGGACCACCGCTTTCACTTGTCAGAGGGTAAGCGATCAGGAGAGTCTAGCCATCAGGGCAGGACAGGGGGAAATGGTTTCAACGGGGCACAATCAGTTCAGGGTCAGCACCAGCAGGGTGATCAGAGTTCCCATCAGGGGGATTCTAAGAGATTTCGATATGAGGGTTTCAGAAATGGTCAGGGAGGTTTTCGTCATAGCCAGCAGGGTCAGCACGGCCAGCATGGCCAACATCAACAGTTTTATCAGGGCCAACATGGCCATGGGAGGAATGGCAACGGCCACCAGGGCCGTGGGCAGTAGGTTCAGAGAGGCGGAAGTTTTTTGGGAAAATGTTTTACTTGTGACAACATTGGCCATAAATGCCAGGAGTGTCCTGATAGGGGAAGGGCCCCACAGCAGCAGCAGTAGGGTGCTCAACATGAGCCCCTGAGGCCTATGTTTCCTACCACCCTCCCAGCACCACCGCAGATGCCAGCCTTGCCACCCATCCCAGTAGTACCAGTCCAGCAGGGACAACTTGAGTATGGATGAGTTTATTAGCTCCACCAAGCCGTAGTCCCACAGGATCCACCTACTATTGAGGGTATGTTCTCTATTCAGGGGACTATGGGGCGTATTTTATTTGATACGGGAGCTACACACAGTTTCATTTCCACGAGATTTGTAGGCACTACGGGGTTATTAGACACTGCAAAGAGTACGATTACTTGCGTAGATTCACCGTTGAGTAGGAGTTCTTTGATTTCTCTTATTTGTAGAGGTGTGGGTATAGAGATCGAGAGATTTGCTTTACCTGCTGATATGTTAGTATTAGAGATGACTGAGTATGATGTGATTGTTGGTATGGATTGGCTAGTTGCGTACCGAGCCATGATTGATTGTTTCGACAGGAGTATTATTTTTGCCATACCCGGGTAGGAGATGTTCCTAGTGGTGATGCCTCATCCTGAGGGAGGATCGTCCACTCATTTGTATTATATAGAGGAGGAGACCTTTAAGGAAGTGGTAATAGCACTCGATTCGATTCCAGTTATTAGTGAGTTTGCTGATGTATTTCAGGATATTTCGAGATTACCGCCTAGTAGGGAGATAGACTATGTTATCGATTTGACGTCGGGCACTCAAATAATTCCCCACGCGCCTTACCGCATGGTTCCAGTAGAAATGAGGGAGTTACGGGATCAGATAGAGTATCTATTGGGTCAGGGATTTATTCGTAGGAGTACTTCACCGTGGGGTGCCCCGGTGTTGTTCGTAAATAAGAGGGATGGATCATTGAGGTTGTGTGTAGATTACCGGGAGTTGAATAAAGTAACGAAACAGAATAAGTATTCGTTGCCCCGAATCGATGAGTTATTCGACCAGTTGAGGGGAGCTTCCTTCTTCTCAAAGATTGACTTGCTATCGAGATACCATCAGTTGCCGACCAGGTAATAAGACATCTCGAAGACTGCCTTCTTGACGAGATATGGTTCCTATGAGTTTCGAGTTATGCCTTTTGGCCTAACTAATGCCCCAGCCGTGTTTATGAACTTAATGAATAGGGTGTTCAGAGAGTTCCTAGACTAGTTCTTCATGGTATTTATTGATGACATTCTAGTTTACTCCTAGACATAGGAGGAACGCGCCGATCACTTGAGGCAGGTTTTGCAGACCCTGTGTCCGAACGAGCTATATGCAAAATATGAAAAGTGTGGGTTTTTGGCAGAAGAAGGTTCAGTTTTTGAGGAACATCATTTCAGACTGGGGGATATCAGTTGATCCGGGGAAGGTATCGACGGTAAGAGAGTGGGGACAACCCATGACATCGACTAAGATCCGTAATTTCTTGGGCCTAGCAGGATACTACAGGAGGTTTATTCAGGGTTTCTCTAAGACAGCGGGTCCTTTAACACATCTGACTCGCAAAGGTGTGCCATTCATATGAAGCTATGCCTGTCAGTTGACATTCGATGAGTTGAAGGACAAGTTGATCTCAGCGCCTGTGTTCGCATTGCCTAAACCGGGAGTTGAGTATCTAGTCTACACCGATGCGTCCTTACATGGACTTGGAGGTGTACTGCAACATGAGAGTCAGGCTATAGCTTATGCTTCCCGTAAGCTTAAGCCTCACGAGAAGAATTACCTAACCCACGACTTGGAATTAGCAGCAGTTGTATTTGCTCTTCGGATTTGGAGACACTATCTCCTGGGGGAGAAATTTCGTTTGTTCACGGACCATAAGTCTCTATAGTACCTCTTCACTCAGAAGGAACTTAATATGCGTCAATGTCGGTGGCTTGAGGTCGTGAAGGATTATCAGTTTGATATCCAGTACCACCCGAGAAAGGCTAACGTAGTAGCAGACACGTTGAGCCGTAGGTCGGTAGGTGAGGTGTTCGAAGTGTGGAAAGCAAAGTGGAAGGAGTTAGGACTCCAGGATGCAGTGGCCCGATCATTCATTTATGTGATGACTGTTATGCTTCAGATTTTTGTGAGAGTGATACAGGCCGAGGCAAAAGACTCATTCTGTCAGGAGCAAATAGTTTGATTACTAGCAGAGGGAGCCGAGTCCTATACCATTAGTTCAGATGGGGCTTACGCTTCAATGGGAGATTGGTCGTTCTGGAAGGGGAAGACTTATGACACGAGGTGATGTCAGAGTCTCACGGCTCGCGATTCACAGTACATTCTGGCGGGGATAAGATGTACCAAGATATGAGGCGACAGTACTGGTGGAGCGGGATGAAGAGAGACATTGCTGAGTTCGTTTTAAAATGTGCCACTTGTCAGCTGGTAAAAGTGGACCATTAGAGACCGGTAGGGATTCTACAGCCGTTAGAGGTTCCTCTGTGGAAATGGGAAAGCATGTCCATGGACTTCATCATGGGGTTACCTACTTCATAGAGAGGTCACGACTCCATATGGGTAATCGTGGATAGATTGACCAAAGTTGGTCATTTTCTGCCAGCCCGGACAGACTACACTATGAGACAGTATGCCTAAATTTTCATAGCGGAGATAGTGAGACTTCATGGGGTGCCTCTCAATATCGTGTCTGACCGAGACAATATATTTGTTTCACGATTTTGGGAGAGTTTCCAGGAAGCCATGGGTACGAAGTTGCGGCTGAGTACGGCGTATCACCCACAGACAGATTGACAAATCGAGCGGACGAATCAGATGTTGGAGGACATGTTCCATATATTCATCCTAGACTTTGGAGGTGGTTGGGAGCAGTACCTTCCACTGGTGGAGTTTGCTTACAATAACTCCTACCAATTCACAATTAGCATGGCTCCATTCGAGGCGTTGTATGGTAGACCTTGTTGTTCCCCAGCATGTTGGTTAGAGGTGGGGGATAACAAACTCCTTGGTCCGGAAGTGATTCAGGATACTTGGGCAAGGATACATATGATAGGGAGTCGTATTCGAGTAGCTCAGGACCGACAAAAGAGATATGCCGACGTCAAGTGGTTCTTCAGAGATTTCAAGGTGGGGGACCAGGTGCTACTCAGAGTATCTCCGATGAAGGAGATTATGCATTTTGGGAAGAAGGGGAAACTGGCACCAAGATACGTGGGGCCATTTTCTATCATCGAGCGGATTGGGCCAGTAGCTTACAGACTTGGGTTACCGGAGCACTTGCATAGAATTCATGAAGTGTTCCATATTTCCTCGCTAAGGAGATATCTTAGGGACAATTTGGACCATATTCACATTGCCTTAGAGGACATCGATCTACAGCTCGATAGTTCCTACGAGGAGGGGCCGATTGCCATTCTGGACAGCAGTGAGAGGAAACTGAGGTAAAAAATAGTACTGTTAGTATGTGTTCAGTGGCGGCGTCATAAAGCCAAGGAGTCCACATGGGCGCGCGAGCATGAGATGCGAGAATGTTAGCCAGAGTTATTTGTACCAGGTATTCTTTAGTTCCGAATTTTAGGACAAAATTCTGTTATTATGGGGGAAGTATGTAATACCCCGTAATTTTATTGATTTTTTTTATGGATTAATTAAATTAAATGAGAATTTATTTGGAAATAAATCCGTAGGTAAATACTAGAGAAATGTGAGTTGTTATTTATTTATGATGTTAAAATAAAATATTACTGAGAATATATGGTAATATATGAGTATTTAAAATATTAAAACTATCGCGACTCAGAAATACGACAATTTGGGAAATTAAGTTAGGACGTGTGCGTCAGTCGCGTCAGGAATGAAATTAATTAGATTAAAAAGTAAATTATATTTTTATCAACCGAATGGTCATTTTGAGTGCGCCAACGTATCTGGAAGGGTCGAAATAGTCAGAAAACACTAGCCAGGAGTTTAGTTTGGGTCCCGGGGCATTTTTAGGCCAAACCAGCAACCCAGAAGGGTATTTTGGTAATTTTAAAAAATTGATGGATTAAAACCCACGAATTTTAGAGTTAAATTAGATATTATTAGAAAGGCCACTAGGGCCATTACCATCCAAAATCAAGAGAGTGGGCTACGGGAGTTTTGAGAGAAGTTAGAGAGAGGTTAAAAGGGGTTCCAAACCAAACCATGTCCCATCATCTTCATTTTGGAAGGAATTGCAACCAGAAAGAGGAGAGAATCATCCTATAATCACCAACAACAAATCTTAAAAACAAACGTAAGGCAAGTGATTTGATGTTATTAATTTTAATGAATATTTCATCGATGTTTAGTGTAGAAACTTTATATACCTTGATAGTTTTGATGAAAACCCAATGTAATTGTCATGGAACTCATAAGTTTGGGGATTGCATGTAGAATGATTATGGAAGAAATTGGTACGCAAAACTTAACTTTGATGATTTTAAAAATGGATTAATGATGAGTATTTAGGTGCAATAAATTTTGGGTTCATGTTCATAGGGTTTAGGGCAAGATTTGGGAATTTATGACGATTACATGTTAATTAATAAGATTTGACTCCAAAAATATGTTAAGAAATGACTTAGGGTGACCTAAAGTAGTTTATCAACACAAAAACTTTGTTATTATGAACTTAGGATGGATTTGGAGAAAGGAATTTGGTGAAAAAATGAAGTTGGGAAAATTCTGGGCGTTTTCTGCCATCTCGTTAGAAGACCAACCGAGGTCGTTCGAACGAGATTCTAACGAGATTCCAGTACCCCTTCTAACGAGTTTATAGTTCTTTCGAAGCTTTTCGTTCGAACGAGATTTCAGTGACTTCTAACGAGTTCACAAAATGGTATTTTTAGGCCCAATTTTAGTTTCGAACTTCCCATATACTTATTTAATTGAGTGTTATTCTTCCCTTGTTGATTAGTGGGTATAGTTGTGAGATTTGATTACGTTGAGGATTAAAGCTTAGAATTATATAATAGACCGGGTGATTTCTAGGGGCTAGGATATAAGTACTTGAAACTGCGACGTGAGAATAGTTAATAATATATAATGTATGTTTTTCGAAAACTTGTAAGGGTACTACATTAATGACGGTATAGGAATGTAAAATTATACCTCTATTAATATTATAATATATCTAAGATGTGTGAATGCTTAGTATATGTGGTTATCTATGTATAACATACCTACCATACTTGCTATCACGGGAGATCGGCGTTCGATCAGGGCCGTCTAATCTTTGTGTGCCTACGGGGGGGATTTAGATTGGTACCTCGAGGACATTGGTCATAGAATGACTTATTGGGGAGTTAATAAGTCCACTGGTCATTGGATCGTAGGTATGTGTGTGACCCATGTGATGTGAACTATGTTCGCCTCCATTATGTGTGATTGTTACTTATCGAAACGGTTCCTGAGAGATTAAGAATATGTGGTCCTTATGTACGTAATGTACCGGGATTTGATAGAAGAGTATATGTGTGCACCGTAGCTTAGTCTAGGGGTGCCATTATTGTATATTAATGATGAGATTGATATATTGAAAAATTGAAATGGATTGTTCATATAAGTGTAAGTGTGAATAAAATGTATCATCTTTGTAGAGTTAAAAATGGGAAAAACTCTTAGTAATTATTGTAACTAATTCTAAGGAATGAAAGTCAGACTTCCAGTTTATATTAAGATGTTGGTAATTGAACTTTGAATTGTAAAGAAATGTCAGGTTAAGAATTGGACTAGTTAGATAGTAGAATAACTAGAACGGGTACGGGTACGATAGGTGTGCACGTTTCGTTGAGAGGTGAGGATCTCATGTGAGTGCACGCACTATCATGTATTTTGTATTCACTATTTGATGATATTAAACACTTACTATATTTTAAACTTTTTTCACAATCGGGCTCTGACCCGTTTTCTTTCAAATCTATTTTTTTTGTAAAAACCTTTTTGGTGCCATTCCAGTGACGTGTTGTAGCTGCTGTGGATGTTACAGATCCTCGATAGTAGATGCATACACTTTCTACCTTGGCTCTATTTCAAATTTATTCATCTGTAGGGCATGTCGCCCCTTTTCTTTTAGAGACATCTTATTTACTCAGTTTTATTTCAGATTTAGATTTTATTAATTAGAAATTCAGACTTTGTATTTGGTTGTATTCAGTATTCAGATTATTTAGAGGAGTATTCCTCCATATTAATTATTATTCCATTGTTATTCTATTGTGACTGTGTTGTGGTTGTGGTATTATTATTTCATAATGTAAATGGATTGTATGTTAATCGGACTTAATTAAAATTGATAACTCACTTTTTAAATATTATGTGGCTAGAAATTGTTAAAACGATTTTCGACAGTGATGCTATGAAATGAACCAACTTGACATTTTATATTAATTTGAATAAAGGAGTAGCTATGCGATATTTAATTAGTCGGGGTGTCACACATACGTCCATTTTCAAAGGGTGTTGCACTGTATATATTATATCGTAAAATGATTATTAAAATCTAAGAAATCTATTTACATTGGGTTAAGAGAATCTCAGATCCCAACGATCTTTGTTACCAATACAAATGACTTTAGGAAGCAACTGATGCACTTCTCCAAGGTTTCCTAAGTATTAGTTTAGGACTCAACAGGATATACAATAAGTAAAATAGTAAAAAATGATCCAATCTATGACTATTTTTTTAACAATAGTGGGTTTATAGCTTGTATTTCAATGAGTAGATGCATCTTTCATCAATTTTCCCTTTGTTATTCTCATGTATGATGGTTTGAACCTGTCTTCTTCCGTCCATAAGCATCCCTTATAAACGCATTCTCTTGGAGAGAAAATGAGTGGACTATAGCCGTATGGTGAGCGCCTCCTCTAAGGTTTGATGGATACAGTAGCACAGTGGAGTGTGGGAGAAAGTCTTGCAGGTGGTGTAAGGTAGTTGATTAGTGAATTTATTGCGTGTGAGAGTCATCAATTCTAGTGGAAATAAGTGGTGGAGGTAGGTGAAATAGTGTCCGTACTTTTCACCTGCCAGCCAGACATATTGCAAGGGCTTGGTCTGAAGTCTGAGAGGTCTTCAATCATCAAAGGTTCCTCATTATGTGGTCGTGAGATACATTGCAACTATATATTCCTGTAAGATGGGTTATATGACCTTTAAATTCCTTTTCTCTTCCACTCGAGGTTCGTTGTACGCATCACAGATGGAGGGACACTGGTGCTGAGGTCTCTGAGCTTGGATGGTTAGATGTGTTGGAACGAATAAGTATTTTGTACGAGTAATGAGGCAGATGAGGAAGATAACATGACTATGGTTCCTTCTTTAAGGAAGACTTGGTCTTGCGCACTTGGTTATGGTCTCATAGAGGTTTGAGCGAGACCTTTGTATCTCTTTCTTCATGTGAGTGAAGATAAAAGGGTGGAAAAGCCTCAGAATTCCAATTGTCAAATATGGTATCATCATGCTCCATAGTTTTTTTACGGTTTTAGTTGAAGGAATATTTCATTTGAGTTTTATTATTATTAGAGAGGCAATTTATCATCGTAGTTTCGTGGTGATGGATATTATTATGTTGAATGGTTTATTATTATTGTTTTATTATCTCTCTTTTTTTTGGGTTATCATGGGAATTTCCCAAGGCATAGTCACGTTGTGTACTCCCCAACTAATTAAACCCACGTCCCACAGAGATCGGGTCCACAAGATGCAAAAAATGTAAATTACAGAGTCGCATGAGGGCAGTAACTTTCGAACCTACACTAAGTGATTTTCAAGGACTTGTGGTTAAACCCCTTGCCACCCCGCTATACCCTTGGCGACGTTGTTAGATTATATCAATCTTTACTTATGGAAAAAGTTTTAAAATGTTTCATATTTCTGTCACATGCTAAGAATGGTATTTTAATTTTATTAACTTGCATAGTTTGGAATCGGGGCCTCATCAACATCAATAATACAATATGTGGGTCATTAAGAAGAAGAAGAAGAAGAAGAAGAAGAAGAAGAAGAAGAAGAAGAAGAAGAAGAAGAAGAAGAAGAAGAACTATAACAATAACAACAACAACAACAACAACAACAACAACAACAACAACAACAACAACAACAATAATAATAATAATAATAATAATAATAATAATAATAATAATAATAATAATAATAATAATAATAATAATAATAATAATAATAATAATAATAATAATAATAATAATAATAATAATAATAATAATGATGATGATGATGATGATGATGATGATGATGATGATGATGATGATGATGATGATGATGATGATGATGATAAATCTCATGTAAGTGTAGTGTAAAAAGGTGAAAAGAAAAAAGACGAAAAAATAAAAGGCAATGAATCATTTTGAATGTTAATATCTCAAATGGTACACGTGGGGTTGTTAAAAAAATACAAGTTAAACATGTTCAAATGTGACTTTTTTTGTTTAATATACTTTTAGATAGAATAGTAAAAATTGTATGAAAATACTGAGAATGAACCATTTTGGGTTTAACACATAAGTTTGTGAACATTGTTCGAAAAACAGGCCTTTAAACGCCAGATTTATAAATTCAATTTTCAAAAATGTGTGAGCCAAGAACAATCTATAAAAAAATTGAACTTAAAATTATTTTTAAACACATAATCAAATCTACCTTTGACGACACATGAAGATGTATATAGTTTATTCATACATAAAAAAATTTATTCAATAATTTACACTTCATTTGATGCGCTGGATAAAAGGTTGAGATAGTATAATAGTGATGGTATCCCATTAGGAAAATAGAATTCAACCTCTTGGTGGCTTGATTTTAGTCCATAACTAATGAATAAAAGGCTTATATAGGATAATTTAATCACCATAAATCTCATCCCATATGTTTTACCTAAAATATGTTAACCAATAGATATGAGACACTAGGCAAGAAAGGGAACACAAACACACCAAGATATCCTTAAGGACTAACAAAGGCCTCAACCTGTAAAGAAGGCCATGACTTCATACCTAACCAGAATGAGGACTATGCTTTATTTACCCTTTTAATATACAAGACCATGACCTCATACACAGACATGTTATGGACCCTAAACATGACACTACCTCATAAAGACACGACGCCTCAACCTCAATACTCCGCCAGAAGTAAAGGACGTTGGCTCTTACACGTCAACAATGGATCGCCAACTGCCCACATTCTAGAAATATTCCTTGACATCGTCCTTATCAAAAGGCACGTGCACATTGAACATGAGACTCATAACTAATAACTATAAATAGAGATGAATACTCCCTCATTTCACATGAGACATATGGGTTTTAAGGGCCGAACTACTCATAACCAACAACTATAGATATATCAAGGAGTTTTAATGGCCACAAAATTCTTTAAAACCCCATAACATATTTTATGGTTTATGGATCAGCTTAACTTGCATAAGGCTTGGTTGTAGGATCGAAAATTGATGATTCTGTGAGAAATATCTGACAGGGATATTGCCCTAAGGGTCCTTAAATTGCCCATGATAGGATAAGACGTTTTACCAAGTTTTTATTTATTAATTTATCGTCTGTGAAGGGGCATGTATTTGGAAAATTATCCATCAGATTAAATCACCTTGAGAGAAAATCGTGCTCAATTATATCAATTGTGGTGGAAAATATCCTTATAAAGTCAACTCAGGATCAGGATACCAGCATACTGAAGACGTTGCATACCTAATGAGGAATCAACCATATCTACGAAGGTCAGGCCTTATTTTAGGGCTAAATCAATTTCCTCGGCCAAGGAATCCTATTGTTAGATTCGAAGGACTTTACCAACATGGTAAAGACCGAAGACACTTAAATGAATATAGATTTCACGACCTCTTAAAGGAAAATAATAGAAAAAATTATAGAGGCAAAGATGACAAAACATGAGGCTCATTCGCAGAAAGCATACGAAGAATTAACTCCACTTAACTGTGAGTTGAAGACCATTCTGCACAACATCGGGGCATAAAACTTCATTAAATGGCCAGAGAAGTTGAAGGATTATGTGGCCATAAGATGTGGTGTGAATTCCACAATGACCATAACCATTCAACCAAAAGTGTATTTGCCAAAAGAAGGAAGTTAAAAGTCTCTTAAACAATAGGATGCTGGAAAAGTTCACCAATGCCACGACCACCACTAGCACTGACAAGTAGCAACCACTAAAAAGTTTTGAGGGAGAATTCAATTAATTTGTGTACTTTTATAATTACTATAAGTCCTTAATTAGGCTAGAAAAACAAATCTAGATGCCCCCAATTAATATCAATGAAAAATTAATAATTTTCCTATATTCCTTTACTATGTTTTGTTCAATGGGCTTAAAACCTAACGATAGATGGCATATGCCTATAACCGGCTATGGATGTAGAGGTTTCCATAAACCTAAGAGCAAGAAGATGACGAACATAGATGGCACATGCTATGAACAACCGCAAAACCATATAAGAAAACCCAAGTCATAAGAAATGCAAACTTCGATTAGAGAAATCAAACTTAGTCGACAGAAAATCTAAGTAATATGAAATGCAAACTTCATCCAGAGAAATCATACATAGTCTGCAGAGATACCAATGGTAAAAAAATTCATGCTAGTGGTTTTGGTGGGATCCTCTAAAAATACAGTACCCTGTTCGGAGTGAGTATTTTTTACTAAAGACTTGGTAACGACTCCAAAATAGAACATCAATCCTAGGGGGCTTGTAAAACATAGCCTCAGAAGTCTTGGAAAATAATAAATATTCCTCAGTAGCCTCGGGAGGCTCCTAAATAATAACGCAACATATTTTGAAGATTTTAAGAGCTAGAAGATTGTGGTGGTGAGGGAAGACCGTGGAATATGAAGACATAATTATAATGTTCGCAACCAATAAAAAGAAACGGGATATGCCTAAAGACTTTAGAGCCACTAATACCCTTGGAGCCGTGGAGTATTATTTAAATCTTTTTGATATGACACATTACTAAAGTTGTGACAACAATGGAGTTCAAGATCACGATTGGAACAACTATGGTCGCGACATCAATCGAAACAATATTCATCATAGAAGAAGTGAAGGATGAGGATATAACAAGGCAAGCCTTGGGGGTTATTAGTACCCCACAAGCCCTGGAATGTAAACTAAAGCCTTTAGCAAAACATCAAAGGTCGTGGCCACAAGAAAGTATATTAGTAAAAAAAGTGAAGTTCTTAATATAAGGCTGCGACTATAAAAATCAATCTGTAATTCATATAATTATACAAAATGAAGACATTAATGACTAATGATTCATTCCGAAATATTGCATGCAAGACAAGATCAAAGTAAAACACGAGGCTATGGAAGATAAAGGAACATTTCATTACATCGAAATATTGTTAATCACATAACATTTCCGAAAAAAATTACAAGTTCAATACAATAAAACGAACATACAAAACATAGAAAAGAATTTAAGACTCCATGTCTTTCTCTTCATCATCATCTTCCTTCACGCCAGTTTGGGTCTTTCAGACTCCAAAGTAGTAGTAGCAGTAGCCGTAGTCACGACCTTCTCCCTCTCTTTAAGGCGTCGCTCTTCAATTTCCTTTATCCCAGTCTCGCATTGAGTGTGCTCGATATAAGTAAACCTCCAAGAAAAAATGGTGTCCTTAGCCTCAAGGAATTTTTGGCAACTTTGTGCTTGATCTCTTTGTAGTCGTGGATGTATGCCTTGTTTTGGCCGGTCCAAAAGTCATTTAAAGTCTGGAAGAATGACACATCCTCTATAATAACCATCTTCAGATCCATGACCTATTCTTCAACCATCTTTCGAATGGACATGGCATTATCATCAACCACTTCTTGCATGGCCAAGGTGTGACTTTGAGACATGGAGGTAAGATGGACCTCAAGACTTTTAAATTTATACTGGAATGTCGTGGTCAAACTGGCGATTTCTAGACACTTGGCATCAGACACCTTAGTTCCTCCCAACCTATTTTAAATTATCTTCGGCATAAATCTTGGATTTTTCAGCAGCCTCCACCTTAGTCATTACCTCAAGTTGCGTAACTTTAAATAACACTATTACGAACATTTTTCATATTTCAAAGAAGGAAGCCTCTACCTTTTCCACCTCAGCCTAGTGTTTATCTTCCGTTGCCATATGTTGGGCATAAATAGCATCATACTTTTCCCTTTGGCTCATAGCCGCCTCATCAAACTAGAGAAAGTAAAAGTCAGTAAAATCATGTGAGAGCATGCAATGGTCCCTACAGTGTTCTCTTAGGTAAGGATGGTTCGAATAAACACAAGTCTAATATTTTAAAAAATTTCAAATTTTAATGATTGAACCCTTAAATAAAATTAGCCCAAATAAACAAGCACCGATTTTTAGTCTTTCTTATGGAAAACTTAATTTATTCGATTTTATCTTTTTACCCTAAATCATGCATCTAAGGTGATAGCAGATAAAATAAATAAATCACACCACAAGATGTTGATGTACGAGAAAAATCACAAAGAAAAAAACCTCGAATAACCCAACAAATAAATCACTATGATATGGTTTTACAAAGCATAGACAGTAGGCTTGCACAACGACTTAACCCCCCACAAGTCTTGATTCTCTTCTATTTTGAACCACTCCTCCACAGTGAAACATAGGAGTCTACCCGCGTAAGTTATCATAACACACGAGTCCATGCCCACCTTGGTATCCACCGATAGGCTTAGTAACTACCAAACATCACGATCGGTACGTACGGAGTCCACTGCACAAAAACATATTCTCTCTAGATGAAAGAAACAAACTTGGTGCCCGAACAAGATATCAAAGCATATGAATTATGAATCTTGGATCTTGAAATGTAAACGGTGAATTTTAGAGTTCGAAACGTTTTGTAAACAGATGCATAATTGTTTTTTGTCAAAAGCCCTTAAAACATTTTGAGTCCAACACGCCTTAAATTGTAAAATACAAATTTTGAGACGGGGGCTCATTTAAACAAAAATAAATCTCGTTCGAACGAGAATCCCATCTCGTTTGAACGAAAATCCAAATAGTTCGAATGAGATAGGAGTCTCATTTGAACTAGCTTCAAATGAGCTTCTAACGAATTCCAATAATAGGGCATCATTCGATGTTCATTTGAACCCTACTTCTAACGAAAAGCCAAATTCGTTTGAACGACAATTCCATTTCATTCTAACGAAACAAACACAGAAAAATATTTTCTTAAAAAATATTTAAAAATGTTTCAAATGAATTTTATCATAAAATATAACACCCTTAATAAAAATTCCAAGGACTTATAAATTATATACATTCATACTTGCGAGACCCTCGGAATATGTGAAGACAAACGTCGCACTAAACTCGACACGAGATATTCAATCTTTAAAGCTTGGCTTCTACGTCTTCATAAACATCGTCTTAGGCTTATGGGATCATAAACTCAAAGTCTATCATATGACTCAAACGTTTTGTTCGTAATTAAGCCAATTACATACAAATTGACTTAATTAAAAATTTGTTCTTACAAAGCAGGCAACATGAAGAAAAAGTTTAAGGAGTTAACAACCTTTTTCATCAAAGATACAGCGGTGGTCTTAGTTTCCCATAGAGAACTTGGGTCTTTTGGCCTTATATGAGGCTATAATCGAGAGAAGAAAATCTTACTTTGGTGATTTGGTGCATTCACATCAACTCTAACAAAAGCCCACAAAGTTGTCTCAGTAATACTGATATGTCCAGAGTATGTCACCTTTTGACCTTTGTCCCCAACATTAAGAGAAGATAAGCCCACATTGTCTATGTTAGCCGCAACATCATCAGTAAGTGGGGGGTTTGAACCACCATCCGCAGACTTATTTTGTGTCCCAATGGGGACCTCAACCGCTGGAGCAGTATCCTTGCATAAAACCCTTTTAATATTCTTGCCCCTGACCTTCCTAGGGTCCTACTTTAGGGCTTGGGTGTTTTCTTCCAGCTCGTTAAGATAGGAAAGGAGTATATCTCTATCGATTTCCATGATTGGTTCGCCATTCGCAGATGTACTTGTACTGTAAGAGAATGTCAGCATAGTAATCGAAGAGACTTATTTAAAGACAAAAGAAGACGTGACCTGGAGATTTAATTTACCTCCAAATGGTGTGATAAAAGAAATGTGCACAGTGTAATAGCCAATCATGTGCATGGATCTCATTATAACTACAGAAGGGAAACCCTTTTTGCATAAGATATCTCGACTGTGATCTTAATTATCTCCCTTTGATGCGCTGAGGAATTCAAACCTAAATAGATTGCAACAAGATAGCAAAAATACTAGTTATAAAATACTAAGTATAAAGAATAAATTCCATAGCCATATTAGAATAAATTTTACTACCTTCCAAGGGGACCACCCTAAGACTACGAAAGCTTGTGGGATATCTCCCTCTCAGACTTCGCAGAGCTTATTTCCAAATTTTATCGGATATGAAAATACTTTCCATTCAAGTTTTTGGTACTAGAAGGCCTCCCCCTCGGGATATATCTGCTAACACTTTGCGTAGCAATATGGTAATACCAAAGATTATCGATGGTGTTCTCTTTTGGCCTATAAAAGTCGAAGAACTTTAGTGGTCGCAATATCCGTGTCGAATTTCTTATTCCAAACAACTACGTAGGCTAAAATATCCCTTCACCCATTTATTTATATTTAGGATGGGGCATGGTTCATCACTTTAAAACTTTTTTAATTGGGACTGTAAGCCGCAGCCTCAGGCCAAGGAGGAAAGCATGAAGGGGAAAGGAAATTCCGTCATTAGGAACCACGAAATATGATCTTTGGTATGCGGAGGGAACAATGAATTTGGTCACCTCAGGAAATTCTCCAACTTCGAACATACGAGCTAGATATTACTTTGTCATGATGAAAGTATATTTTAAGGCCATAGGTTCCAGATCTTGCTCTGTACTGCGACTAGAATGCCCGACTTCAACGTTCCTCATTTGCGCCGGAGTTTCAATGTGCTCACTAGGAGTAGTGTCCTCCTCTCTATTATATCTCTCTTATAGCATTTGGTTATTTGTGGAACAAGTGTTCGCCTCATGGCTTGTCCTAGCAGCCTCCAAAGGGTCCTCACAATTGGAATCCGCGATTTTAGAATTGACACGTGTGCATGATGGACATTGTTTCAGTTGGAAAGATCAACAAATTTTTAAATATTCGACGTTCAACACCATGGGAGGAGGTACCCCATGATTCTTTATTCTAAAACTTTCCAAGTAGTCCCAAGTATTTCAATGCATAAGGCCCCTAAAAATAATTATAAAAACATAAAGAACTCTATAGTTAGAGGACCATGGATATCATGAATAAAATAAAAGGTAAGCACAAGTTTCAAAGACCATGACCAAATTCTAAAATTCCGCAATAACGGACGCAAGTATGGATCCCAAAACCAACGGTGCAAACTCTGATTAAAGGCCACAACCAATTTCTAAAAGGCTGAAAAAGTACCTAAAAACACCTAAACCTACAAACTCTTATGGTGAGTTAATTGTACATGTCCACGGCTTACATACGGACTTACTCGCAAGACCACGACCATACTCAATACCGATAACAGTTTAAAGTTTTTAAGTATAAGTTAACGATCATAGTCTGCACCAAATTATGTCCAAATGATTTTTTTCTCAAAGGCCAAAGCCATTAGCCGAAGGCCACAACCTAAAAAAACAAACACCTAGATTTATTATTCAACAGTTTAACAAGATCAAAATGAGGAAAACTAGGGGTTGGATTAAGAGCACACTAGTAATAGTAGCTCGTGTACTTGGCCCAAAACCGACCCAAAATTCCTTAGAAATGATACCAACCATCCAATTTTTAACCTAAAACCAATCAAAACCCCACCTAAATATGAATTCTACTCCAACAAGAAACTCCTAACCCATAATCTCCAAAAAAATAGAAAATCTCAAATGAAACCCAAAAAATGTCGATTCAGAATTTTGGCACAACCCAGGTTCAATTTTGGGAGGTTCACGTTCAAGTGGTCGAGCATTATAGGTTAGATTCGATTCCGAGTTTAAATTGATTAAAGCCAGGACAAGGATTTAGTTTAATTGGATCTCAAGATCAAGGTTGTGAGTTAAAAATTAAAGAACACAAACCCGAATAAAAACCCAAGTTCAACTTTTTTTTTTAATTCCAGCTAACATTTTATGGGATTAAGGACAAATTAACACATATAAATGAAAGCAAATGCAAAAACAAACACAAATAATGTCTATGTAGAAATTGCGAAAAAATGATGCAAAATCGACTTGTATTTAAAGGAAAATGCCCACCGAAAAGTTCGTCGGAAGTTTTCCAAAAATTACCTTACTCACCATAAATCATACAAGAATTTCTGCTATCAAGGTTTTCAAAGGTGAATGAGGCCAATACCTCAACTCATTTATATAAAAGGCTGTATAAGTTGAAACGTGAAGAATTTCAAATGCTTCCGCAAAAGGTCGCGGCATCAGCAAGACCTCGTCATCAACAAGGTTCTATACTCCTAAGCAAGGCCTCGACTCCAGGGTAATGCTCCACAGACATGAACAAAGCCCCACTAAGTCTTAGGGTCTTTTGTTATACCCAAAATATGTCAACCAATAGACAAGAGACTTGTGTCATGAAAGGAATACAAACACGCCAAGATATACTCAAGGACTAAAAAAAGACCTCGACCTATAAAGAACCCACAAACTAGTACCTAACCAAGCCGTGGATTATTCTAAATTTTCCCCTTCAATACACAACACCATAACCAGGTACAAAGACAGGTCGTGGACCATAAACACATGACTACCTCAGAAGGCCACGGCCAGGTGCTTAATAGGTCATGTCCCCTCAACTTCATCATTCCTCCAGAAGTAAAGGTTACAAGACCTTACATGTCAAAATTAGACTACGAGATGTCAATCTTCTAAAAAGATTCCTTCACATCATCCTTATCCACAAGGCACATGCACAGTGCACCTAAGGCTCATAACCAACTACTATAAATAGAGGTGTATACCCCCTCATTTGACAAGAGACATCTAGGTAGCGAAGCTCTACCCAACTCTCTCTAGCTTCTCTCTACACCGGAGTTCTTACTTCGGTCACTTGCTCCAACAACCCTAACGAGACATAGTCACGACTTCTTAATAGTTTGCACTACAAGGTCATGAGCTCAACTGCACAGTAGCAAGTATGTTTATTTATTTAGCCTACTTTTATCTTCTTGTACACCTCTAACGCTCCCATACCGAATGTGTGTGTGTGTGTGTGTGTGTGTATAATGAGAATCAAACTCCAAATTGGACGTAGGCTTGTTTTAACGGCCGAACCACTTTAAATCTCGTGTTATCTCTTTTCATTTTTCTTTTTATCTATTTCTATACTTTGACAGTTGTGTATAGATTGGATAACATGATTTACTCAAGTAGATCAAATTTTATTCAACAACATAATCCAATAGCATACATGGGATCGGGTTATAAGATTTTATCACACCTCCTTATATGGTGCATCAAATGGAGTGTTTAATTACAATCAATGTAATAATATATAAGGTTATTCGTAATTTACCCATGCATCTTTTATATGGGAAAATACTTTGTTTCCCCAAAATATTGTATGAATCATCCCCAAAGGTGATAAATCTTGTAAGTGTTTGGGATGTAGCATTGCTATTTTTTTTTAAGAGTGATGGGACAGAATTCATGTGAGATCTATGGAGGTTTTGTACAATTATTTTGTAGGCATGATTACAGTAGTTCTTCCTACGTTTTGGATTTACTACCTATTATATTTGAAGAATGAGAAATAGAGAAGAGAGAGAACTATATTGAAAGAACACATGAGTGTGTTTTTTATTTCTTACATCTGATCAAAAAGGGAAAACAAAGCTTATATAGAAAAAGAGGAAAGAAAATATCTATGAACACAGCTATGCAGACAGCTGTCATATAGACCCACTTCGTTTATGTCTAATACTCCCCCTTAAGATGGACTATAGATGTTAATCAGACCCATCTTGCCCAGAAGACTCTTGAACAAAGCAGGTTGCAAGGCCTTAGTAAAAATATCTACAATTTGATTATGACTAGAGACATGCAAAGTTTTCAAAACACCAGCATGCATTTTCTCACGAACGAGGTGACAATCAATCTCGATGTGCTTGGTACGCTCATGAAACACCGGATTGGCAGCAATATGGAGAGCAGCTTGACTATCACAATACAACACAGCGGGTTTCGTATGAGGAATGCCAAATTCTTGAAGAATAGACCGAAGCCAAGTGAGCTCATTTGTAGCATTGGCCATGGATCTATACTCGTCTTCAGCAGAAGAACGAGAAATGGTATGCTACTTTTTAGATTTCCATGAGATTAAAGAATCACCAATAAAAACACAATAACCAGAAATTGATTTCCGGGAATCCGGGCAAGCTACCCAATCAGTGTCAGAGAATACTTTCAACTGTATTTCTGAAATAGGGGAATGTGCCTCGGCAAAACCATTGAGTTGAACTTGAGAATGAGTAGGATAAAATAGTCCTTGACCTGGGGAAGACTTTAGATAGTGAAGAACGCGATATGCAGCTTGTAAATGAGGTGCCCTGGGATTGGTCACAAACTGACTCAGTTTGTTGACAGCATAAGAAATGTCTGGACGAGCGATAGTGAGATATAAAAGTCTTCCAATAAGCCTCCGATAAGATTACGGATCAACAATCAATTCTCCATCATCTTGAGAAAGTTTGAGATTTGCCTCCATAGGAGTAGAAACTGGCTTACTGCCCAAACAACCAGCATCTTGTAACAATTTCAAAGCATAATCTCTCTGCGAAATAGAAATCCCTTTATCAGGTCTAGCAATCTCAAGGCCTAAGAAAAATCTAAGCAAACCAAGGTCTTTAATCTTGAATTGAGCTTCCAAAGCTTTCTTTAAAGCAGCCACGGCATTACCATTATTAGAGGCAATAATAATGTCATCAACATATACCAAAAGAGCCATAAATTCACCATTTTTGTTCTTTATAAAAAGTGAATGATCAGTGGCTGATTGAACAAACCCTTGTGCAAGAAGAACTTTAGTGAACTTCACATTCCACTGTCTTGAAGCTTGTTTAAGCCCATACAAACTCTTGTGTAACTTGCAAACAGGAGAAGAAAAATGGTGGAACTCCCCCTTAAGTTTGTATCTAGGAGGAATTGTCATGTAGACTTCCTCATCCAAATCCCCATTCAAAAAAGCATTGTTGACATCAAGTTGATGAAGAGACCATCCATTAATGGCTGCAAGAGCTACTAACAACTTGACTGTAACAAGTTTAGCAACCGGAGCAAAAGTGTCAAAATAATCCACTCCCTCTTGTTGAGTATACCCCTTAGCGACAAGTCTAGCTTTGTATCTTTCAAGAGATCCATCAGCTCTATACTTGACTTTAAAAATCCACTTACATCCAATAGGTTTATGGCTAAGAGGTAAATCAAAAATGCTCCAAGTGTGATTATCTTCCAAAGCCTTTAACTCATCGTGCATAGCAAATTCCCATTCAGGTCAGTCACAAGCTTGAACATAAGTTTTTGGTTCAAAAATTATTGTGGTTGCCATAACAACAGCTCTGAAAGGTTTACTGAGTTTATCATAGCAGAGAACATTAGACAAAGGATGAACAACATAATTACCATGTGAAACAACACCACAATGGAAATCTTGGAGGTATGAGGGTTTCTTTATAACCCGGTGAGACCGAGTGATAACAGGACTTAAAGATGGAGATATTTCATGAACACGTTCTAAAGTTTGAGTATGTAAACCCTCAGAAACATCATAAGGATCACTAGAAAATACATCAGCATTGGTGTGCACAATAGGCAAAACCAGATCAGGAAAAAGACATAGGACAGCACCAGAATTGCAACTCTTAGCAAAAGGAAATATGTTCTCATGAAAGTAAACATCTCTGAAAACAAAAACTTGATTACTCTCCGTATCAAGAAGCTTATAGCCTTTTATCCCAGCAGGAAATCCCAATAAAACACAAGCTCTAGACCTCGCAGAAAATTTGTGTCTACCACTGAGAAGAGTTGAAGCATAGCACAAACATCCAAAAACTTTGATATGGCTATAAGATGGAATAGTAGAATAGAGAACCTCAAAAGGAGTCTTATGATGATGAAGAAGAGAGGGCAATCTATTTATCAAATGAGCAGCAGTGATAATAGAATCTGGCCAATATGTAAGAGGCACCCCCGATTGAAACATGAGAGCCCTAGCCACATTAAGAAGATGTTGGTGCTTCCTCTCCACCACAGAATTTTGTTGTGGTATTTCCACACAAGAAAAATAATGTAAAACACCTTGCTGCTTGAAAAATTCTGGAAATTTGAGTTCCATGGCATTGTCGGATCTCACTCCTTTAATAGCAGCTCCAAATTGAGTTTTTACCATGGCAAAAAATTGAGGGATGGCAACAAGAACATGAGACTTTGTCTTAAGCATATATATCCATGTAAATCGAGAACAATCATCAACTATAGTAAGGAAATAACGGTATCCTTCAACCGAAGTAACATGAAAAGGCCCCCATATGTCTATATGTATAAGCTCAAAAATTTGAGAAGCAACATGATTATTAGAAATAAAAGACAATCGCTTTTGTTTTGCTAGATGACATACATTGCAATAAAAGTCTTTTACAGTTTTAACATGAAACAAAAGACTTTTATTGTTTTGTTCTTTAACAATCAAAGAGGGATGACCAAGTCTAGTGTTCCACAAGGTGTCTTTATTATAAGAAACACTTAAGTCAGCATCAGCAATGCAATCAACTGAAGCTGCAAAACTTTTGTGGTCAGTCCTTAGGTGGTATAGATTTCCAACCCTTTCAGCTTTCCCAATCTGAATAGGTGGAGAGATTCCCTGAATTACACAACATGAAGAATCAAAGCGTAAAGAACAAGCAATATCGGATGTCAAAGCACTAACTGAAACCAGATTGTATTGAAAGGATGGTACATATAACAAGTGGTGTAAGACAATAGAGCCTGTGAGACAAACAATTCCTATATTCATTATCTTGGCAGTCTGACCAGTAGGTAAAGTGACTGTATATGTATTCTTAGGAACACCAAAAGAACTGAAAGCATGAATTTCATGACATACATGGTGTGTTACTCCAGTATCAAGTAACCAAACTGATTTAGAAGATAAAAAACCTGTCATACCAGTGATATTTGAAACGGATGGACCTTCTGCAGCATCAACATAAGAGTTATGAAGTTGGTTGGATAGGAAACTAAGTAGTTGTTGGCATTGAGATGAAGACAACTTCAACTGATCTCCAGAACCGGAGTCTGAAGTAATAGCAGCAGAACTACTTTGGTTAATTTAAGGAGCCAAGACAGTAGCATTAGTAACATTGCTTATACCAACATCTGATCTATATTTTTGATTGTTCTTTGGTCTCCATCAAGGTGGATAACCATGAAGTTTATAGCACTTATCGACTATGTGGCCAACATAACCACAATGAGTACAAGTAGGTTTTTCCTTCTTCCCTTTAGAACCATTATAATTGTTGGTTGAGGCTTTATAAGCAGCAGCACTTGGAGTAGGAAAATCTGTGTCATTAATAGCAGCTATAGAAGTGTAACTAGGCACTACATAAAGCAAAAAAAGACTCCTCTGCCTTTCCTCTTGAACCACAAGAGAGAACACCTTGTTGATAGATGGAAGAGGATCCATCATCAAAATTTGTGCTCTGATTTGACCATATGAATCATTAAGCCCCATTAAGAATTGAAGAACATAGTCTTGAAGTTGATAATCAATGATATCTTTCATTCCTCCACATTGACAAGACGAAACAGGTCTAAATTCTCTTAACTCATCACACATCGATTTCAGTTTAGTAAAATAGGCACTAACATCATTTGATCCCTGAGACAGGTTATGAATGGTTTGCTTAAGTTGAAAAATGCGTGGTCCATTGCTATGATGAAACCTATCACTTAAATCTTCCCACATTTCATAGGCATTATCTAAGTATAAAATGCTCTCAGCAATATCCTTCGAAACAGCATGAAGAATCCATGACATAACCATAGAATTACATCTACACCAATGACTAAACAGAATATCATCTTCTTGTGGACGAACCAAGGTTCCATCAACAAACTTCATCTTATTTTTAGCAAGTAATGACATTCGCATAGATCGATTCCAGGTATTAAAATTTGTACCAATAAGAGGCGATGAAACAAGGATCATACCAGGATGATCACTATTGCTGAGATGAAAATGAGAATTCTGATCATCATAAACTGTTCGATCTCCTTCATCGAGATTAGAGAATCGATTAAATCCAGAATTGGTCGAGCTTCCAGCATTTGTATTACCTCGACCACCTCCACCTCCGCCACGAGCCATGAGAAATCAATGGAAGAATGAACCGAATTAATCGAAGTTCAATAGTTGAAAAATCAGAGAATGCAGCTGAGCAGAAGAAAAAAAAATGCTCTGATACCATATTATATTTGAAGAATGAGAAATAGAGAAGAGAGAGAATTGTATTGAAAGAACACATGAGTGTGTTTTTTATTTCTTACATCTGATCAAAAAGGGAAAACAAAGCTTATATAGAAAAAGAGGAAAGAAAATATCTATGAAGACATCTAAGCAGACAGCTGTCATGTAGACCCACTTCGTTTATGTCTAATACTACCCACGCTTTTTTTGTTTTAGAGAAATCACCTATCTTTCAAATCTGATACCATTTCTGTGATCTTTTGGCAACCTATCATATATCCTTTGGCACATAATGGGGTTGAATACTCATATTTATTCCTTTGGTACATAATTTCTAAAGATGAGGATGAGGATAATTTCTAAAAATGAGGACGAGGACATTGATCATATCCTCTTGCATGGTATCGTGGCTTCTGCAACTTTTTGTTGCTCTCTCTCATTTGTATTTTAAAAATATGATATCGTGAGAATTATGTTAAGTTCATGATACAATGACCTATCTATGAATCACATTGAGGACCATAAAAAAAAAAGTTTATGGATGAGCATCTGCTTATGTGGATGGAATATTTGTAAATAGCAAATTGAAAGAATTCTTGATTGAAAATATAAACAAAAATAAAAAGAAGACCTGTGAGAGTATCAATTTATATAGCTTTATATTGGGTGTCAACATCAAAATATATCAGGAATGAGGACTTACACAGTATATAAATGGCCTGGAGTGTCGATTTAAGAATATAAAGCAACTGAAAATATGCAAAGGGTTTCCACTTGGCACTTATTGGCAAGAATTGATGATTCTTTTGTTTTCTTCCCTTTTTTTCTTTTTGGATCATATGTCTCCCTTTCGAGTTATATAGTTATACCAGGAACACAAACTGACAAATTAAACTCAGTTGATGCGTCACCTCACCTGTATATTTATGGTCTTATAAGTTATATACATCACTAAATATATTGTTGACATTTTATTTGATTTATTTTTTCGACCTATATTATGGATATTAGCATATAATTCAGGTGATGCATGAATGATTTGCAATAAATAAATATAAAAATAATTAAAATGATTAATATATATCATAAATTCAACATCTTCTCTTAAAACTATTATACTCATAGTCTACTTTTTTAATCTGCTACATGCTTAAACAAACTAAAAAAAGTCATATTTTCAGCAACTTTATAATTAATTAAAATACAATGATTCAAACTTTGTTCAATTTTTGAAGTTAAGTAATTAAACATTATTGTACTAAACGTAGAAAACTCATTCCAAATATTATATCTTTTGTAAAGAAATAACATTCAAAAGTGAAAGTAGAAAAACAACAAATATCTCCAAACCAAATTGTTTTAAATTGTTAACAAAACATGTACTTTAATATTTTCTCAAAAAATATATACTTTAATATTTTTCTCAAATTTAATATATATGTAAAAAATTGTCCTACGGTGGATCTAGTTTTGAAATATTTCTACTTTCAACTAAAAAATAAGGGGAAATGAAAGAAAAATGTATATTTAAAAACTATATTTTTACTTTTAGAGAAATATTTGATATGTAAAAATGTGTCCTATAGTTTGTTTTTATAAATTTTGTACCCACTAAAGAAGTCCATCATTTTGTCTTTTAAATGATCCATTTTCTATTATTTGTAAATGTTTTACCCTTCCAATTTCATATATTAATTGAAATTTCTCATCTGAGACTCATCTATTCACGGTATATCCTGAAATATTTGAAATTTCAACAATTTCATCTTTTTCAATACATACCATGGTTAGTGCAAGTTTTTATGTGAAAAGTTTATGTCCTATAAAAATTAAAAAGATGGTATGGATGAGATGACTTTTTTGAGTGTTCTCTCTAATTCCTAAAAAAATTATATCCTATTTTTATTGAACGATTGAAAGGTTCGGTAAAAACATCACTTTTCTTGAGAAATTATGGTATAAGAGCTCCAATCTTATTCAATAAATAATTGGATGATAAGATAGGTGACCAGGAAGAGAGATTAAAATTAAGGAAGCATTTAGTTTATGATATTCAATAAATAAATGGGTGACAAGATAAATGTGACACTCCGCCCAATTAAATATTGGGTGATATGTCCTTTATAAAATTTCAAACAGAATATTTGGTTGGTTCATTCTTTGCGTCACTCTCGAAAAATATTTACCTTATTAATCACATAATAATTAGTTAAGCTAGTGTAAAAAAAATTTAATCCATTAATTAATACTCAACAACTTAAACTATTAACACATTCACCAATCCCATGAATAAGAATAAGAATAAATGAGAAATCAACTAACTGAATCAAATAAAACTGGAATAAATGTCCCAGTTAAATAATCTTAAATCCAACAAGCCAATATAAAACTGAATCCAACTAAAAACTGAATACTAAAGTAAAATGAGTGCAATATCTCTCTGACATAAATGAGAACTAAGAATGGGTGACATGCCCTAAAAGAAATATCTAAATCATGACAGTGAGAGGATAAGAGTGGAGGCGTCTAAATATGAGGACCTACAACTTCCACAATAGCTGCAGCGCGTCAAATTGTCTGAAAGTCTACAACTGGCGTCCCTATGGCTGGACACCTAAAAATAGTTGCACAAGAGAGAATAGATTAGCAAGAGATGTGTTAGATACCGAGTGTAAAATATTTTAAAACAGTTTAGCAAGTATTTAAAATGAGGTAAAGCAAATACTTTATACATGTTATCTTTCGAGCTCTCACATGAGATTCTCGCCTCTCAACCTTTGTGCAGGCCTAACATACCTCTAAATCATTCTAGTTATCGTTATTACACCTAACTAGATTGTAGTCATTAACCTTCTAACTATCACTCGTAATAATATCTCGTATTTCCCATATAATATTAATCAATGTATCTGCCTTTAATATACCTAGTAATATTTTTCACAAGCACAATTAAGTGTTCACATACTTAAGTAAATTTAGATTTCACAATCTTTCTCATCAACAAATTTCATGCAGTAGATAATAACACAAGCATATATATATATATATATATATATATATATATATATATATAGGCACCCCTAGACAATCGATATCTCTCACGAACCAAAAATAAAAATCACACATATTGGAGGCAAACATAGTTCTAAACCTTTGGTCTACACACATACTTACGAACCCAAATGATCGTGCAAGCCATTGTTCTCACAAATGATGATCCAACCTAAGTTCCATATTCTGAGGTACTGATCTAAAATCCCCCTAGTGTGCTCATCAGGATGAGACTATCCCCTTTCAAAACCTCCCGCGATAACAAGTAGCATGGGTATGTCATACACATAATAAATCATACTATAGGCATTCACACAACCTATAAAAATAAATAGATATACGCACAACCCGAATATTATAATTCATACGTAGTATTTTTTCCACTTATACTACCGATATATTTATTAACTTACGAATATTTCCACTTATACTACCGATAAATAGGTATACGCACAACCCGAATATTTTTTTCAACTTCTTTTCCTATTCGCCCCTATCCTCGTCGTATTTTGGGCTAAACCTTGGAAAGCATCCTCTACTCCGGACGAGGAGCTTGATGTCTTGAGAGCTTCATATTTCTTCACTATGGTGTTAAAGCAACTCACCAGCTGAAAAAGAAAGTAATGAAAAGTTAGTGCCGAGATACATATATTGACTGAAAGAAAGAAAAAATTCAGGATAAGAGAAACTTACTGAAGCAATGTGACGAGTAGCTAGGGATGTCAGCATATCCCTAGACATGTTTTCTTCAATTCCTTGGACTTCTGGAATAGTCCAAGTCTTTACCGAGCTCATTGCAAAACTCGGGGGAATAATGGTTGGAACACCAGCTCAACTAGCTTGGAGCTGAGGAATGGTTTCAGAAAAACTAACCGGGGAGGATTTCTTCAATCTCCTCAGTGGTACTTCAGCAGTTTCAACCAAAGAACCTTTGGTGGGGGAAATGGTGACCACTTCCACAGAAGTACTTCTCTTGCTCGGAGACATTGGAGGCTTCTCGGCAGCTTTCTGAGCAGCAACAGAAGGAACAACATCCACTTTCTTTGTCCCCTTTGGGACATCAACCTTATTTCTCTTTCCATCCCCGGCAGAGGAAGTCTCCTCGAAGATAGAAGGAACTCTTCTCTTTCCCATCTTCTGACTTAGAGGAATGTGAGATTCTGGTGAAGATTCCTCAGAAGCTGGCAATGGGTCACTAATGCTGACCACAGGACGAGCAGTAAAGGATGATGTGTAGCTCCTGTACTGCAACAAATATGAAGCAGTCCTGATGTGCTCGTCTGCAACTCTTCGATGAAAATTCCAGATATGTTTCAAATGCTTTATATTAACTTCTGATTCTTTGGGAGTTTTTCTCTTACTGTCAACTGCAAACAAATACATAGTGAAATATTAGTCATACATTTTGTCAAACACAATGAAATCATAAATTCAGAAATGAAATAAAATGAAAATAACCTATCCCATTGCCATATGGAGGGCATTTGGGACCCTCATATACTGCATCTCCAACCAAAGGGGCATGTTGCCAATTTTTTATAACTACCCCATGTTCAAAATAATCCCTGTTTGCATCAGGGAGGTTAACTACTAAGGCCCTATTCAAAAACCTAGTTTTTAAATAAAAAAACATTGTCTAAAACAGCCCATCTATAACAGTACATAATCTCAGGAATTCCTATACGAGTTCCATGAGTCTGATTTAACCTATACACCCCATTAATTATTCTCCATATGTTGGTGGCTATTTTTGCAGGGACAACATCGAAATACTGACAGAACTCTAAACACAAAGGGTTTGGTGGAAAAGAAAATCCACATTCAGCAATAAAGAGGCTAAGGAACCAATGTCCCTCAGCCAAATTAAAATAAGTTGAAGGCTTAGAAAGATTCTCCAAAGTTACCCAAGAAGGAATAGATAAGTCAGAACGGAACTTCTCAAGAGATTTGATAATATAAACCATGGTGAATAATAAGAAATGAAGAAGAAGGAAGAAAATCTTACAGGAAAAAGGAGATCTGTTGACAAACAAACGAAGGAAGGGATGAACGTACAAGAGAGAAAAAAGCTACAGAAAACTCGAAAGCAGAAATTGAAAAGGTAGAAGACGATGGGATTGCTTCTGAAGCTTAAATACTTTGCCTTGGGAAACGGCGAAAGAAATGATTACAAAAAAGAAACTATTACGCTACCGGCGGCTAAAAAGACAAAAAGGGCACGAAGATCGAAGCGCTTATAAAAATGCAAAAAAGGCGGATTCTACGAATTTGGAAGGAAATTCAAATACGAAGAAAAGGCTCCTAAAACACACGAAGGTCATTTAATATTGCCATATACCGAGAAAGAATATTCAATACTCCTCAAAGTCCGAAATATGAAACATTGGGGGCTTTTGTTGATACCAAAATTAGTATGCTGATGTGGACGAATAATAAGAAGACACATGTCAATCTATGTGGCATAATAGCAACGAGGAAGTTCATTCCCCCGACCAAGTCAGACTCACTCCGAGCAACAAGTACACTCCGAGGAACTCCATCTCTCCGAGGAACTCCAACGCTTCGAGGAACTCTAACGCTCCGAGGAACTCTTGAACGACGAGCAACTAAGGCGGTTCGAGCTGCATCTCGACCGCAGCATTGATTGCCAGATAATCAACAGTTCAACTATTCATTGAATGCTTATCATCTTGACGCACACGCTTGAAGAGCATTAAATGAGTTACCCTTTCATATGTATATCATTTAATGGATCACCCTTTCATGTACAGCCTAAGGGCTATAAATACCTTGTATCACCCTCATTCAAAGGGACCGGAATTTCTTGATAGAACTGGTAATCGAGAATTCCCAAACACTCAGCAATAACATAATAGTGGACGTAGGCCATTTATATAAGGCTGAACCACTTTAAAATTCTTTGTCTCATTTATTTATCTGTGATTGAATAATTAGAGTAATCTAGTTTTTTACATCAAAAATCCCCATTGTATTTTTCCAAAGATGATTTACTACCCAGTAATCTTTTAACGTAATTAACCCAATTTTTCCACTATTAATTTACCCTAAAAATCATCGTGGGTATTCCATTTCCCTCGAATTAATTACGTCGCAATGTTTTAACTCAAACGGAATAATTTTCGCAATTATCCAAAAATTTATTCGTCTCACTTTATGTAAAAAATCCTCACTTTAGGCCTAATGTCCTCATTATAGAACAACAATCACAATCAATCAATCTAGTCAACCTCCAACGGAATAACAACTAAAATAATGTTTCTTAGAATTTTCCCCCACAAATCTGCCCAGATTTTTAAAATCCAGTTTTCGCATTTCGAAGTCGTTTTGGAGAAAACGTATCAGCGAAAAAAATGCAGAAAAGAAGATTTTCTACGAGGCAACGCTAACAGAATAGTCATTTTCGAAACCGAAACAACTCAAAATAATTAGTAAAAAGACGATTTAATTTACCCAATTTCATAAACTTCTTCAAATTCAAGAAATTGTTCTACAATTTAATCATACCAATTAAAATCCATATTTCTTCATCAAGATTCAATATAATTTCTTGGGTATCATACTACCTACATGGAGGGCCCTATTCTATATAAATTTCACCCAAGATAATGATATATTTCTTCAAAAGGTCATTCAAATCACATGAATTTCATAGTTAATTCAACCTACACTAACATGGATATCATATATGCTATAAGTTTGCAAGATTAAAAATTTGCCTCTTTTGGTAGGTCTGATCCGTTGAAGATGATGGGTATATTGGTGTTCTCCTCTCCTCGATCTACAATCCGACGGTGGTGGTTGTGCAAGAAGGTGGTTCTAGCCTTGGAACTCCTTTCCTCTACCTCCTATGGCATCTTTGTGGCTTATCTTTGTTTCTCATGTAAATATCCTTAACCCCTCTTCTCTAATCAGATGTATTACACTTAGAAATCCGTAGGTGTTATTTCTCCAAAAAAGAAAATGACCAAAATGCCCTCCCGAGGTGTCGGGTTGGCCTAAAACTGTCCCGGGACTCAAACTGGACCCCCGAGTAGAATTTTCTGACTATCTCGACCCTTTTGGATACTTTGGCGTATTTAGAATGACCATTTGGATGAATTAAAAATAAATTACTTTTTATTCCAATAAATTGAGTCCTGACACGCGCGTCCCGACTTAATTACTGTAACTATCGTATTTTTCACTCACGATAATTTTGATAAATTCATAGTCACATATTTATTTATTACCCATGTAATAATCAATACAATTTACATCAATAAATGCTAACCCTCGTCTCGCTCGTTAATATTTATTTTAATCTGGATTAATTATAAATTAATCTCTCATATTTAATTTAATTAATCCTATATTTAAAAATCATTAAAAATACGGGGTGTTACATACTTCCCCCTTACAACAGAATTTCGACCCAAAATTCAAAAAATAAAAGTATACCTGGTAAGAACAACTCTGGATATTTTTTGCGCATCTCAAGTAGACTCCTCAATATTATGTTACTCCCACTGGACACGCACAAGTGGAACTACCTCGGACCTCAATCTCCTCTCGTTACGATCTAGGAAAACCACCGATCTCTCCGTATACAAACTATCAGGCTGTAAGTCCAGTGCAATTTGTGTGTGATTCAACTCATCCTGGAGATACCTTCTCAGCGAAGAAATATGGAATATATCCTGAATATGATACAAGTGCTTCGAAAACCCAAGTCTCTATATGCAACTGGTCCTATCTTCTCGATAATAGGAAATGGTCCCACGTACCTCAGTTCCAACTTTCCTTACTTCTCAAATCTCATTATCCCCTTATAGGAGATATTAGTAGTAATTCCTGGTCCCCCACATCAACTCTCGAAAGAATCGTTTGGCATCGACGTAGATTTTTATTTTTCCTAGGCTACCCGTATACGACCCGAATCATCTCTATCCGGGACTTAGTGTCATGAATCAACTCTAGCCTAAGTAGCTTATTATCCCCCACCTCTAGCCAATAAGCAAGAAAATGACAAGGCCAATCGTAAAATGCCTCGAATGGTGTCATGACAATTATAAACTGATCGGATTTATTATACACAAACTCCACTAGTGAAATATATTGTTCCCAACCTCCACTTAAGTCAAGTGTACACACTCGCAGTGTATGTTCCAACATTTGATTTATCCTCAGAATTCGGATATGTATTTGCACTAAAACTTCGGATTCTAACACTCAGGCCATCCGAATGTATTCAAAGTTAACTCATAATAATATTTTGGTACTTCCACTATACCTATGTCAGTGTTACCCTTTTTAGCTGAAGGTCCATTCCTTACTACTCCAGGTTAGCTACGAGTCATTTCCACTCTTATATACTGATATATTTCTCTAAGTATCACCTGCACAATGGCATACTATATTATCTTGAACCCACTAATAATGCTTCAAAAAGACGAGCCTACACTTTACTGGATTTATCATCTGTGTTGGAAAATGCCATATTGCCTAGGTGCCTATTTCTCTTGATGCTAATGTGACACCCCGCTCAATTAAATATCGGGTGATCAGTCCTTTATTAAATTTAAAATAGAATAGAAGGTCGATTCATTCTTAGCATCACTGTCAAAAAATATTTTACTTATTAAATTACCTATTAAATAATTAAACTAGTGTCAAAATATTTTTTTTCATTAATTAAAACCCATTAACATATTCACCATTCACAAGAATAAAAATAATACTGAATCTGAACCCAATTAAATAAAACTGGAATAAAACATCCCAATAACCATCTCAAATGACCATAACATAAAATCCCATCAAACTGAAATGTCAATACACAATATCTCTCCGAATAATAACTGGAAAAGAGCGATACATGCTCTAAAGTAACTGACTGAATCATAAATGAATTAATAGAGAAGTTGAGGCGTCTAAATCATGATATCCTGCAACTCCCACAACATCTGCAACACGTTAAAAATTTAACAGTCTAAGCATGGTGTCCCTGTGGCTGAACAACTAAAATAGATTGTATAAGAGAAAAGAGATTTTGTAAGAAAAGGGTCAATGTTCGAGTGTAAAATTGTTTAAAACATTTTAGCACGTAATTTAAATTGCTTACCAGATTGATATCACGTACATGTCAATTATGCGGCTCCTCTCTTGAAAAATCTCACCTCTCAACTAGTGTGCATGCCTAACGTACTACTAATTCATTCTAGATACTACTATCGCATATAATAGTTCAACTTCCTTAAACTTCAACTCAATTAGTTCATAATCCCCACCCATATTTACCACATATATGTTAATGAAAGTTTTCACATATTTTATCTTGAATGAGAGTTTCCCCCATTTAACATTAAGTGTTCACATACTTAAGTTAAATTAGATTTCACTATCTATTTTATTTACTAAGTCTTCACAACAGTAAATATCACAAGTATATATATTTAACAAACTATAATATATATACTAATACAACACCTCGAGACTTAGGTACGGTGATATGCATACTCTGCTATCTAGTACAGGTACATTTCATACTAAAATAAGGACAATCGGTTCGAAAATCTCCCATGAACCATAAATACAAATCACACTTATTGAAGGAGAACATAGTTCCAGGTCTATGGGCTACGAACTTACCTACACACCCATATGACCGTCAACACTATCATTCTCTCATATAGCTAGTACCTAGGTTCTATGCTCAGAGGTACCAAATCTAAAATCCCCCCTAATGGGATCATCAGGATAAGACTGTCCTCTTTTAAAAATACCTCCCGTAATAGCATGTAGCGTAGGTATGTCATACACATTATAAAACATACAATAGGTATTCACACCACCTATAAATTTATTTTATATGTTCCATATGTAGTATATTGTTATCCCGAATAGTCTATGTAGTTATAACTTTATTCATTATTAAACTCTCTCGGGTATTTCTCATCTCTTGAAGGGTAGCCTTTAGTTTACACATCATAACAGTAGGTAAAGTCCCTATACCCTATTGGTCTAAGTCATCATTTATCTCAAATCTTCGAGTCCTGAATTCTTCTCAAAAGTACGTATTTTTCCTGACTAATACTAATTAAGTTTAGCCCTTAATTCCGTATCTCGGGCCCAAGTTCAAAACTCCATCTAGGCCTACCGATGTCCCATTATATTCCCCTTTTGTTTCGAAATAGGTCCCACTTTTAAATCCCGAATGTTTCCCCAAAAGATTCTAAACAAAAAGGAAAATTTGGCCAAAACTGGGCAGCCAAATCGATTCGGCTTTGTCGGAATCGATTAGCCTTGTCGAATCGATTCGTCTCAAGAGGTCTCGAAAATCTGCAGAATTTGTTCTTACGGGTTTCCTCAATATTCATCATCAAAATCATCATTCTAACACCCTATACTCCCAATTATTCGTATTATATGTTATACTAACATAATTACATGAATTCTAACATTCAAGAATCACAATTAACATCAAGGACCATCTAGTTTATGAATTTAATCAAGATAATTTCATGGAAACCCTTGTTCATCAATTTATTCAAGAACTATAATAAGAACCCATATTTTATCATCAATTATTAACATAATTTCATGATATATATATATATATATATATAGAGGCAGACTCCTGTGCACACTAAGTTTGCACACTAAGTTTGCACATTACCTTTTAAAAGTAGTAAAAAAAATATTTTTGAGTTGATTTTTTTTGTGTGATATTTAAACATTTCAAGGAACCCATATAAAAAAAATCACCTCAAAAAAACATTTTTTTGCTATTTTTAAAAAATCGGTCAAACTTTCGCAGTTTTTAATCCCTTTAAAAACTGCGAAAGTTTGACCGATTTTTTAAAAATAGCAAAAAAAGTTTTTTTGAGCTGATTTTTTTTATATGGGTTCCTTGAAATGTTTAAATATCACATAAAAAAATTGGTGTGCGCCAGCACTAAGTTTGCCTACTTTTAAAAAGTAATGTGCAAACTTAGTGTGCACAGGAGCCTGCCTCTATATATATATATATATATATATATATATATATATATATATATATATATATATATATATAATCAAAAATAACCTATATAACTCAGGGATCAATTGTTACATCAATTCTACATGTGAACATAAATTGTATGTCAAATCTCCAGTTCCAAATTTCATAATTTTTAGAAAAATGAATCCTAATCTAACATGGATGATATATCAATTCACAAATTTGGAAAAATAAACACTTGCCTATGATTTGTAATTCTGATCCTTTGAAGAAGAACGTTGGGATTTTGTTTCACCTTTTCCGATCAATAATTCGGCGATGGTGGTGGATCAAAACAGTGTTTCTTGGCCTAGACTCTTGGCTTTTGGCTTTCCCTCTCCCACTGTGACTCTTCCTTTGAATTTGTGAATACTGAACCTCACTTCTCCCAAATAACCAATATATAAACTTAGCAAAATTCATAGGTTACTATTCACCTAAATTACACATGACCATAATACCCTTTCGAGATACCGGGTTAGCCTAAAAATATCGCGGGACCCAACCAACTTTTCTGACTATCTCAACCCTTCCGAAAACTTTGGCGCACTAGGAATGACTATTTGGATGACTTAAAAATAATTTACTTTATATCTCATTAAATTAGTCCCGACATGACTTTACACGCGTGTCCTGACTCAATTTCCATAATTGTCGTATATTTTACTTGCAACAGTTTCTATAATTCATAATCACATATTTATTCATTCGATCAGTAATATTTAATTTAATTCATATGAATAAATACTAACCCTTATCTCGCTAGTTAATATTTATTTTAATCCAGATTAATTTTCAATAATTTATCACATTAAATTAATTAATCCCGTATTTAAAAAATCATTCAAAATAAGGTATATTACATACTTCCCCACTTACAACGTAATTTCGTCCCGAAATTCAGAAAATAAAAGCATATCTGGTAGAAATAACTCTGGATATTTTCCGCGCATCTCATCCTCGCACTCCCAAGTAGACTACTTAATATTATGGTGCTTCCACTGAACACGCACTAATGGAACTATTTTCGACCTTAATTTCCTCTCGTTGTGGTCTAGGTAGCCACTGGTCTCTCCTTATAAGAACAATCAGGCTGTAAGTCAAACTCCTTTAGCACAATGTGAGTGTGGTCTAACTCATCGCGAAGATACTGTCTAGGCAAAGATATGTGGAATACATCATGGATACGATGCAAATGTTCCGGTAATCTAAGTCTGTATGCTACCAGTCCAATCCTCTTAAAAATAGGAAATGGCCCTACGTACCTAGGCGCCAATTTCCCTTTCTTCCCAAATCGCATGATCCCATTTATAGGAGATACTCAAAGAAAAACCTAGTCCCCCATAGTAAACTCTCGAAAGGACCTCTAAGCATCGACGTAGATTTTCTGTCTATCCCGAGCTATCCATATACAACCTGGAATCATCTTTATCCTGGACGTGGAGTCCTGAATTGATTCTGGCCCAAGTAGCTTGTTGTCCCCCACCTCTAGCCAATAAGCAGGAGAACGATAAGGCCAACCGTATAACGCCTCAAATGGGGCCATGCAAATAGTAAACTAATAGGAGTTATTATGGGCAAACTCCACCAGTGGAAGGTACTGCTCCCAACCACTAATAAAATTAAGAATACACATGCGTAACATATCCTCAAGCATCTGATTAGTATGCTCAGTCTGCCCATCAGTCTGCGGGTGATAGGTCATACTAAATCATAGCTTGGTTCCCATAGCTTCCTGGAAGCTCTCCTAAAAATGAGACACAAAAATCTTTTTCCCGGTCCGACACAATATTAAGAGGCAGCCAATGTAGTCTCATTATCTCAAAATTGAATAATTGGGCATACTGTCCCGTTGTAAAATTCATCTGGACTGGTAAAAAGTGTAAAAAAGTGAGCTACAGCAAAACAATGTGACTTCTAAAATAAATTTAATTTTAATTAACCAAAATTTTAGTTAAACCCTAACACATGCATCTAGGTGGTTTGATAACATAAAATCAATAAGCATACAAAGGAAACCAATATCAGGAGAAATCCCTGAAGGGAAAAACCTTTATTTCATTATAATTATAAAGCGCAACTTACATGGTTACAACGAAATAAATTTAACACGTGAATACCCGCAGGCATCGTTCGGTGTCGTCAGCAATTGTTCATACGCAGCTATGCCATAAGAACCGCAGTAAGATCACGCAGGAAGTTAGTCTAAATCCATAAAGAATATTCACGCAGCAAGATCTTTAAAAACACGCAGCCATATGATGTAGAATTACCCTCTCTTAAAGAGCAATATTACAAAGATCGTATTTTGGGTTCCAAAATAATTCACTACAGGATTTTGATATTTTGTGAATATAAAAACAAAGGAATAAACCTCTAAAGTGAGAAGACAATTTCATACTGCTATTTGTAGAAAATGTAGACAATTTTTGCATAGGTTTTCTTATTAAAAATGGAGGTGGAGAGTCCTACTTAAAAAAGACTTATGGCAGCGACTCGTTCAAATGAGATTGGATGTCATTTAAACGAGATCCAATGCCGTTTGATACTTTGCACGACGAAATAGGCTGTCGTTTGAACGACAATAAAATTCAGTATTTCTATTTTTTTTCACGGTAAATGCACCGCCTCAAAACTCTGAAAAATATATTTTTGACGAAAAATATTAAAAACTCTGCTCCAACACTTAGAAAAATATTTTATGAAAAATAATCGCAAAACTCTAAGTCAAATGCTAAGGTACTTAAACACAACCTTACCAACATTAATCTTGCGGAGACTCCTTTGAAGAAGTTTAGACCTTGAATAATTCTTCGACAATTGTAGCGGTATACGACATACTTTGATGTAAACACGACTTATAAAATATGTCCTTACAAATCTTCCCCTATGTCTATGCCGATACAAAATAAAACAATCTGAATTATGAAAACAAAACGTCTATACAAATCAAATACCCACCTATGAACGGAAAAGTGAAAAGGTACTTGAAATTCACGACTTCAATCCTTTCTTAAAAAACCTTAATAAATCTTCAAATATCATATATTTTCTCATCAAGGTGTGCAATCAAATCATCTTCAACTAAAACATCATTATTTTTTAAGGCACGCTCTTTCAATTGAGCTTTCAGTTTCAAATTTTCTTTCATTATTTTCAAAGCTTCCAAATAAAGTTCATTGAAAGCCGTTTGTAAGTTACGCTCATCTACACTTCCATCCTCCCTCTCATCACCCTCACTATCATCACTAATCACACGGGTGGGAAGCTCTCGCCTAGAAGCGTAAAAAACTTCTTCTTCCGAATCACTAAGGGTAGAAACATGAGATGTTTGTTTATTCAATTTCTTCCTTAAATTTGTGGAACACTCATCTATCGTGTGACCAACACCCTCACAACTCGAACACCTCTCATAATCGTTTTGAATGGAAGATTTAAGACAAGAGTTCATGTGAATTTTCCAATTAGACTTTTCAAAAAGTTGACACCAAAAATCATCAAATCCATCAAAAGACATTTTAAGAAAAACAGGATCAAAACACAATAACTTAGTGCAACAGGCTTTGACACAAAAGTGCGTGCGAAAATTAGGATCACGTGATAAATTAGCGTAACCCCTTCTGATACCAATTTGTAAAAAAGTGTGCTACATTGGAATAACGCGACTTCTAAAATAAATCTAATTTTAATTAACCCAAATTTTAGTTAAACCCTAACACATGCATCTAGGTGATTTGATAACATAAAATCAATACGCGTGCAAAGGAAACCAATATCAGAAAAATCCTCGAAAGGTAAAACCTTTATTTCATTATAATTATAAATCACAACTTACACCGTTACAATGAAATATATTTTGACATGCGAATACTCGCAGACGTCGATCACTGTCGTTGGCAACAGTTCACATGCAGCTATACCGTAAGAACCGCAATCCAATCTTTAGTCCAGGAACACCGTATCACTCCCTATGAACCTCAGTCCAAATCAGCAAAGAATCTTCACGGAGTAAGATCATCTATTACACGCAGCCATATGATGTAGATTTACGCTCTCTACTAGAGAAATATCAACAAGATCGTATGTTGAATTCCAAAACTATTAAATAAAGGATTGGGATATTTTGTGAATTGTAAAATAAAGGATTAAACCTCTAAAATGAGAAGACAATTTCATACCGTTGTTTGCAGAAAACATAGATAGTTTTTGCACAGGTCTTCTTATGAAAATGGAGTTAGAGAGTCCTGATTATAAAAGACTTAAGGCGGAAGCTCGTTCAAATGCGATTGGATGTCGTTCGAACGAGATCCAATATCATTTGATACTTAGCACGACATGCCATGTCATTTGAACGGCATAGGCTGTCACTGGAATGATAGGAAAATTCAATATTTTTCTTTTTCTTTTTTTTTTCTCGATAACTGCACCGCCTCAAAACTCCGAAAAATATATTTTTGACGAAAAACATTAATAGATTTGCTCCAACACTTAGAAAAATATTTTATGAAAAATAATCCTAATACTCTAAGTGAAATAATAAGGTACTTAAACACAATCTTATCAACATTAATCTCGCGTAGACTCCTTTGATGAAGAACTTTAATATTCGGATCCGTCTTGATGATTAAATGATCTTGAATAATTCTTCAATGGTTGTAGCAGTATACGACATATTTTAATGTAAATAGGACTTATAAAATATGTCCTTGCAAATCTCCCCCTATGTCTATGACGATACAAAATAAAAACAATCTGAATTATAAAAAAAATGTCTATGCAACTCCAATACCCTCCCATGAACCCAAAAGTGAAAAGGTACCTTAAATGCAAGTCTTCAATCTTTTCTTCAAAAATCTTCATCAATCTTCAAATATCAAAGCCTTTCTCATCAGGGTGTGCAATCCAATAATCTTTAACTGTTGTACCTATACACATGAGACAAAGCAAATACCTTCCTAAGTTTGAAATGGTATAAATATATCAATCATTATAATTAAATCTCCCCCATAATTGGTTTAATCTCACCATTTTTATTTGTCCGAAATAGACAAGGAAAAGAATAAATAAACAAAACCTGGAGTGTCACGACAAACATCACAAATATGGATTAAACTACGTGCATGTAGAGGAAATACACAAAAGATCGACAAACTATTTTTTATTTTCAATTTTTTGTAACAAAAATTTTACAAAAGTCACACCATGAATAACATTACAACAACCAAATCATGGATATGGAATGAATGGGTATGAACAAATTCAATAGGTAATATAACTCAATTAAGCATATGTGCATGATGCATCAGTGTACTCCTATCGAATGAACATCAAAACTATCCTTAAGTGTAAAATTAGTTGAATTTAGATCATATAGACTAAATTAAATCAACAAATCAAAGCCTAAGTTATTTTCACACCACTAACGTCCAAAACTATTTAGTTCCCTTTCGAGAACTTTTCAAAGAATGTGCAAACCCATTGATTTATATCCAACCAAACTTCCTCATATAAAATATTGCAGTTTTTTTTTATCTCCGATGAGGTACTAAAATCTCAACTTAGAGAAAACCTATTGGCCCAAATTTGTACCATATTTCATCTTTTTAGTTCCTTAATTTATCGTGTCGGCTCTTTTCAAATGGTAGCTTTCACGCAGAGTCAATTTTATACTCTCGTAGCCCTTTCCCGTGTCAGTCATCATTTTTTAAATATAAATAAATTCCTCACGGGCAATGGTTTTTACATGCAGTACTTTTATTACTCTCTTATTATTTCACTTGGTTCGTTTTAAGGATAGTATTGAGATGAAAAAACTCTACCAACATGAGATTATACAAGTACAATAGTCAAACAAATTGGTGCATGTGTGTAATTAAGGAATTCACGAGTCAAACATGTAGTAAGTACCAACTAATAACATCTCAATGACTCCAAACATTGTAAACCACAAATATGACATGATATATTGTCTCAAAACACTATCAAATTGTCACATGGATAAATGGAATGACGTTGTGACTCAATCATCGTAAGCGTCCATTCATATACGGTGTAAAACAAAATACAAAACTCTTTTTGTCTTTTTCCAAAAATTTTATCAAATAAAATCTTTTTGTATTTTTCAATATTTTTCAAAAATAAAAATATGGTACGTACTAGCAATAGACATAATATCATCATGAGCATCATCCTATGCTAGAAAATAGTAAATCAGACAAAGAATCATCAATTTAAGAGGGTGTGATTAAACGAACAATGCAGTATAAGCAATTAAGCATTAAAACCAAGAATGACTGCATATAAACTTTCGGAAGAAACCCAACAATACCAAATAATGTAACCGAAGATCTTAGGGAACATGAGAAAATTTTGAGAGAGAAGCTTGAGTACGTCGAGGGAGAGAGAGATATTCTTCGAGGTGTGATGGAGGTTATGAAAAAGGAACTTTTAGTTTGAGGACTTTAGACGTATAATCAAGACTAGAATAAGTGAGCTCTCATACCAATTTGTGAAAAAGTGTGCTACAGCGGAATAATGCGACTTCTAAAATTAATCTAATTTTAATAAACCCAAACTTTAGTTAAACCCTAACACATGCATCCAGGTGATTTGATAACATAAAATCAATAAGCATGCAAAAAAAACCAATATCGGAAAAAATCCCCAAAGTTTGTTTTATTATAATTATAAATCACAACTTACATGGTTACAATGAAATAGATTTTGACACACGAATACCCGCAGGCGTCGGTCGGTATCGTTAGCAATGGTTCACACATAGGTATACCATAAGAACCACAGTCCTATCTTCAACCCAAGAATAACTCTACACTCCCTATGAACCTTAGTCTAAATCAGCAAAGAACCTTCACGCACCCACAACCTCAATGACACGCAGCCATATGATGTAGATTTACCCTCTCTACCAGAGCAATATCAACAAGACCATATTTTGGGTTCCAAAACAATTCACTAGAGGATTGGTATAATTTTTGAATTGTAAAAACAAAGGATTAAACCTCTAAAGTTATAAGGAAATTTCGTACTGCTGTTTATAGAAAACGTAGAGAGATTTTGCACCGGTTTTCTTATGAAAAATAGAGTTAGAGAGTCCTATTTATAAAAGACTTAGGTGGCAGCTTGTCCAAATGAGATTGGATGTCATTGAAACGAGATCCATTGACATGCCATGTCATTTGAACGACATAGGTTATCGTTTGAACGACAGTAAAATTCAATATTTTTCTATATCTTTTTCTCTGTAAATGCACCGCCTCAAAACTCCGAAAAATATATTTTTGACGAAAAACATTAAAAACTCTGCTCCAACACTTCAAAAAATATTTTATGAAAAATAATTCCAATACTCTATGTGAAATGTTAAGGTACTTAAACACAACCTTACAACCATTAATCTCGCAGAGACTCCTTTGATGAAAACCTTTTATACTCGGATCTTTCTTGATTTTTGAATGGTCTTGAATAATTTTGCGATGGTTGTAGTGGTATATGACATACTTTAATGTAAAAAGAACTTATAAAATATGTCCTTACAAATCTCCCCCGATGTCTATGCCGGTACAAAATAAAAACAATGTGAATTATCAAAACAAAATGTCTATACAAATCTAATACCCAACCATTAACCCAAAAGTGAAAAGGTACTTGAAATGAAAAACTTCAATCTTTTCTTCAAAAATCTTCATCAATCTTCAAATATCAAAGATTTTTTTCTCATTAGGGTGTGCAATTCAATAATTTTCAGCTAAAACATCATTATTTTATAAGGCACGCTCTTTCAATTGAGCTTTCAGATTCAAATTTTCTTTCTTTATTTTCAAAGCTTCAGCATAAATTTCATTTAAAGCCATCTGCAAGTTATGCTCATCTACACTTCCATCCTCACTCTCATCACCCAAACTATCATCACTAATCACACGGATGTGAAGCTCTCGCCTAGAAGCATAAAAATTTTCTTCTTCCGAATCACTAAGGGTAGAAACATGAGATGTTGGTTTATTCAATTTCTTCTTTAAATTTGTGGGACACTCATCTATCGTGTGACCAACGCCCTCACAACCCGAACACCTCTCAGAATCATTTTCAACGGAAGATTTGAAATAAGAGTTCGTGTGAACTTTGCAATTATACTTTTCAGAAAGTTGACATTGAAAATCATCAAAACCATCAAAAGCCATTTTTAAGAAAAACAAGATCAAAACACAATAACTTAGTGCAACAGGCTTTGACATAAAAGTGCGTGCAAATATCAGGATCACGCGATAAATTAGCGTGACCCACTCTGATACCAATTTGTAAAAAAGTGTGCTACACTGGAATAATGCAACTTCTAAAATAAATCCAATTTTAATTAACCCAAATTTTAGTTAAACCCTAACACATCCCTCTAGGTGATTTGATAACATAAAATCAATATGCATGCAAAGGAAATTAATATCAAGAAAAATCCCCGGAGGGCAAAACCTTTAATTCATTATAAATATAAATCATAACTTACACGGTTACAACGAAATAGATTTTGACACATGAATACCTGTAGGCATCGATCGATGTCATCAGCAATGGTTCACATGCAGCTATATCACAAGAACTGCAGTCCTATCGTCAGCCCAAGAATGTCGCAGGCCTCCCTATGAACCTCAGTCCAAATCAGTAAAGAATCTTCACGCAGCAAGATCCTCAATGACACGCAACCATATGATGTAGATTTACCCTCTCTACAAGAGAAATATCATAAAGATCGTATTTTGAATTCCAAAACAATTCACTAAAGGATTGGGATATTTTATGAATTGTAAAAACAAAGGACTAAACCTCTAAAGTGAGAATGTAATTTCATATTGTTGTTGTTAGAAAATGTAGATAGTTTTTGCAGAGGTCTTCTTATGAAAAACAGAGTTAGAGAGTCCTATTTATAAAGGACTTAAGGTGGCGGATCGTCCAAATGAGATTGGATGTCGTTCGAACGATATCTAATGTCATTTGATACTTCGCGCGACTTGCCATGTCTTTTGAGCGACATAGGCTGTCCTTTGAACGGCAGTAAAACTCAATATTTTTCTTTTTCTTTTTCCCGATAAATGCACCTTCTCAAAACTCCGAAAAATATATTTTTGACGAAAAACACTAAAAACTCCGCTTCAACACTTAGAAATATATTTTATGAAAAATAATCCCAATACTCCAAGTGAAATGCTAATGTACTTAAACACAACCTTACCAACATTAATCTTGTGGAGACTCCTTTACTGAAGAACTTTGATATTCGGATCCGTATTGATGCTTGAATGATTTTGAATAATTCTTTGACGGTTGTAGCGGTATATGACATACTTTAATGTAAATAGGACTTATAAAATATGTCCTTACAAATCTCCCCCTATGTCTATGCCGGTATAAATAAAAATGATCCGTATTTTCAAAACACAATGTTTATATAAATCTAATACCCTCCCGTGAACCCAAAAGTGAAAAGGTACTTGAAAGGAAAGTCTTCAATATTTTCTTCAAAAATCTTCATCAATCTCCAAATATCAAAGCTTTTCTCATTAGGGTGTTCAGTCCAATAATCTTCAACTAAAACATCATTATTTTTTAAGGCGAGCTCTTTCAATTGATCTTTTAGTTTCAAATTTTCTTTCTTCATTTTCAAAGCTTCATCATAAATTTCATTGAAATCCGTTTGCAAGTTACGCTCATATACACTTCCATCCTCACTCTCATCACCCTCACTATCATCACTAATCGCACGGATGGGAACCTCTCTCCTAGAACCATAAAAAAATTTCTTCTTCCCAATCACTAAGGGTAGAAACATGAGATGTTGGTTTGTTCAATTTCTTCCTTAAATTTGTGGGACACTCATCTATCGTGTGACCAACACCCTCACAACCAAAACATCACTCCAATCGTTTTCAAAGAAATATTTAAAACAAGAGTTCGTGTGAATTTTCCAATTAGACTTTTCAGAAAGTTGACATCGAAAATCATCAAAACCATCAAAAGCCATTTTTAAGAAAAACAAGATGAAAACACAATAACTTAGTGCAAGAGGCTTTGATACAAAAGTGCGTGCAAAAATTAGGATCACGCAATAAATTAGCGTAACCTGCTCTAACACCAATTTGTAAAAAAGTGTGCTACATTGGAATAATGCGACTTCTAAAATAAATCCAATTTTAATTAACCCAAATTTTACTTAAACCCTAACACATGCGTCTATGTGATTTGATAACACAAAATCAATAAGCACGTAAAGGAAACCAATATCAGGCAAAAATCCCGAAGGGCAAAACCTTTATTTCATTATAATTGTAAATCGCAACTTACACGGTTACAATGAAATTGATTTTGACACACACAAATACCCGCTGGCATTGGTCAGTGTCTTCAACAAGGGTTCGTACGCAGCTATACCACAAGAACCAGAGTCCTATCTTCAGCCCAATAATACCGCAACACTCCCTATGAACCTTAGTCTAAATCAGCAAAGAATCTTCACGCAGTAAGATCCTTAATGACACGCGGCCATATGATGTAGATTTACCCTCTCTATAAGAGAAATATCAGTAAGACCGTATTTTGGGTTCCAAAATAATTCACTAAAGGATTAGGATATTTTGTGAATTGTAAAAACAAAGGATTAAACCTCTAAAGTGAGAAGACAATTTCTTACTGGTGTTTGCAAAAAATGTAGACACTTTTTTCATTGGTCTTCTTATGAAAAACGAAGTTGGAGAGTCGTATTGAAAAAAGACTTAAGGCGGCGCCTCGTTCAAACGAGATTGGATGTCGTTTAAACGAGATCCAATACGGTTTTATACTTTGCGTGACGACATAGGTTGTCGTTTGAATGATAATAATATTCAATATTTTTCTTTTTTTTTCTTGGTAAGTGCACCGCCTCAAAACTCCAAAAAATATATTTTTGACGAAAAATATTAAAAACTCTGTTCTAACACTTAGAAAAATATTTTATGAAAAATAATCCCAATATTCTAACTGAAATGGTAAGGTACTTAAACACAACCTTACCAACATTAATCTCGCGGAGACTCCTTTAGTGAAGAACATTGATATTAGGATCCGTCTTGATGCTTGAATGATCTTGAATAATTATTTGACGGTTGTAGCGGTAAACGGCATACTTTAATGTAAAAAGGACTTATAAAATATGTCCTTATAAAAGTGAGCTACCTAAGTCAACCGATCCACAATAACCCATATGGCATCGTGTATCTTCTGAGAAGTAGGCAACCTTGTAGAGATCCATGGAAATGCTCTCCAACTTCCACATAGAGATCTCTAGTTGGTGAAGAAAATTTGCTAGTTTCTGATGGTCCACCTTTACTAACTAATAGGTGGTGCATTTCGATACAAACTCGGCAATGTCTCTCTCCATCAATATTGTCTCCTCATATCTTGGTACATATTGTCCCCGGTGGGATATACCGTCAATCTAGATCCATGCGACTCTCTGTCATCACCGCATGTCATAGATCCTCCCCCTCAGGAATAATAAGATGTCCATTGAAGCACAAGCCTCCCTCGAAACTCACCAAGTAAGACTTTGCTCCCTCAGCTAGAAGATATTGAATCATCACTCGACAAAATTGATCCGATGCATGTGCCTGTACTACCCTCATAACAATCTAAGGTGTAATGGTCATAACGGATATGAAGATCGAGCAATAGCATCCTGATGTCCCAACTCTTTCCATTTTATTTTCCACGCCTCACCTACTTGCCTACGGCTCAACACATATGGTACTAGTTTAGCCTTACCAAGGTGATAAAGGATCTCAAATTAGTAGTCCTTCACAAATTCAAGCCACCTGCGCTGACGCATGTTCAACTCTCTATGCGTGAACAAATATTGTAGTGACTTATGATCTGTGAATAAGAAAAATTTCTCTCCTAAGAGGTAATGTCTCCTAATTCAAAGTGAAAACACGACTACTGCTAGCTCCAAGTCGTGGGTGGGGTAATTCTTCTCGTAAGGCTTAAGTTTGCAAGAAAAGAAAGTGATAGCCTGATCCTCCTATTGTAATACTCATCCTAACCCAAGTAATGATGCATCATTGAAAACAAAGTACTCCACACCTGGTCTGGAGAGTGCTAATACAGGTGCTGAAGTAAACTTGTCTTTCAATTTATAAAATACCAACTCACATGCATCATCCCAAACAAACTGTACACCCTTACGAGTCAGATTAGTCATCGGACCCGCAATCTTTGAGAATCCCCGAATAAACCGTTTGTAATATCCAGCTAATCCCAAGAAACTCCTCACCTCCATCGGTGTAGTGGGTTGTCCCCACTCCCTCACCACTGAAACTTTGCTAGGGTCCACCGATATCCCTTTATATGATATGATATGCCCAAAAAACTATACTTCTCGCAGCCAAAACCAACACTTATTTGAACTTGACATACAACTCATTATCCCGTAAAGTCTGGAAAACCCCCTTGAGCTACGAATAAATCAAGATGTCATCTATAAAGACAATGACAAACTGATTTAAAAACTATCTAAACACCCTATTCATCAAGTCCATAAATACCGTTGGCCCGTTGGTTAGCCCAAATGGCATAACTTGAAACTCATAAGACCCATATCTTGTTAAAAAATCAGTCTTAGACACGTTCTGCTCCCTGATACATAGCTGGTGATAATCGGATCTCAAGTCTATTTTCAATAAGTAGGCTTCTCCTCTCAGCTGGTTGAATAAGTCAACGATTCGCGGCAACGGATATTTATTTCATATCGTGACTTTATTCAACTCTTGATAATCCACACACAGTTGCAAGGATCCATCCCACTTCTTCACAAATAGAACTGGGTATCCCCCAAGGTGAGGTACTCCTCCGGATGAAACCCTGTCCCAATAACTTCTCAATTTGATCCTGTAACTCCCCCATCTCTTCCGGAGTCATACGTTAAGGTGCATGAGCAATCGGCATGGTGTCGGATGCTAAATCGATGACAAACTCAAGCTCCCTACTCGATGATAATCATAGCATCTCTTGGAACACATCGGTGAACTCACAAACTATCGAAATAGAATCAAGAACAATCACAAATCCTGTAGAGGTCTCCTCCTCTATATAATACAAGTGAGTGGATGATCCTCCCTCCGGGCGAGGCATCACCACTATGAGCATCTCCTCACGAGGAATAGCAAAAATAATGCTCCTAATAAAGCAATCAATTATGACCCTATACGCGGCTACCCAATCCATGTCAATAATGGCATCATACTCAGACATATCTATCACAAAAATATCCACAGGTAAAATAAGACTCCCAATCTTTATGCTCACTCCTCGACAAATAAAGAAAATTAATGACCCATACCTCATTGGTTCATCGTACTAATGACCGTATCTAACAACCCTGTGGTATGTGCAAATCTAGTGGGTATGAATGAATGAGAGGCCCCTTTGTTAAATAAAATATGCCCCATAGCCCCATAGATAGAAAACGTACCCTCAACTGTGGGGTGGGGCCTATGGAACTGTGGCATGATGGACGTTGTACAAACGCCCATACTGTAACTTTCCCTGCTGAATTGGGGCTACTAGAATGGCAGGCAAAGCTAGAACTGGTGCTGGGAGGGTAGTGGGAAACATAGGCCTCCAGAGCTCCTAACGATCACCCTGCTACTGGTGCGGGGATCTATCCTTCTACGGGTAGTCTTAATGCTTGTGGCCAGTGTTTCCATAAACGAAACACCTACCGATAAAGTTTCCTCGCCTCTGACCCTATTATCCTCCGCCCTACTGACTATTACCACATCTCCCTTGGTCCTGCTGGAACTGTTGTTGGCCCTTCTAACCCTGATGGCCCTACCTAAAACCTCTATGACCATAAAAAAAACCTCTCGATCAAAATCTCTTAGTAGAATCCCATTATTAGTAACCCGGTTCTACCTGTCTCTGCTGACCCTGTGCCGTTAGTGCCCCACTGGCACTACCTCCCCCGGTCCTGACCTGCTGATTGGACTCATCACTCCATTTTCTCCCCTTGACATGGAAGCGATGGTCTTGGTAGTGTAGCATAGCAGCATTCACAACATCATTATAATCTTGCAAAGAAATATTACCCAGAATATGTTGTCTGATCCACCAAGTAAGGCCATCCATGAACAACTATATCTTCTTCTCTTCAGTAGGTACCTCTCTTGGTACCAGATTAAACATCCTAGTAAATTATTCCTCAAATTCAGCTACAGTCTTCCCCTCATGGGTGATATCCAGTAACTTCCGCCTCATCTCAGTCTGAACAGCAAAAGGGAAATATTTACGATCAAATCGCACCCAGAAGTCCTGAATAGCCATAGTATCTCTCTCCTCTTCAGTAGTAGTGGACTCCCACCCCTGTAACGCTGCTCCAACTAGCTTAAAAGTAGCTAGTACCTGTTTCTGCACCTCTGTTCACTCATACATTCTCATGTGCCTCTGGATATCCTTATTGCATTGGCTCGCTACCACAACATCATAACTCCCTTGGAACTCTAGGGGATGTGCCTTCTAAAAAGCATCTTTGACTTGCTCACATGAAATAGGGAACACATGTCCATGTGTTCGCGCCACTACATGAGGTTATGGTGGTGCCTGCTATGCAACGGTATTAAGTGCCGCATTAACTTCCTGAATAACTATGGCAGCGACATCGGCAATATTTAGTGTACCCTGAGCCTGTGATGGCTATGGTACAGCCTAGGCATTTCTGGCCCTCGGTGCATGTCTAGGAGGCATCTAAAAGGAGGTGAAATTTATAAGCCAACAGTTATTAAATCTTAAATAGCTGAAGATGTACACATATCAATACGAATGCAACAATCCTATTCATAGGGATCTATATCAAATAACGCAAGGCTGAAAGCATAATAAACCGTACATATACAAAAAGACTCTAGATTTTGATGCCCTAATACCACCTGTGACACCCCGCTAAATTAAATACCGGGTGATCAGTCCTTTATTAAATTTAAAATAGAATATCAGGTTGGTTCATTCTTTGCATCACTGTCGAAAAACATTTGACTGATGAAATCACCTAGTAAGTAATTAAACTAGTGTCAAAACAATTTTTTTCATTAATTAAAATCCATTAACATATTCGCCATTCACAAGAATAAAAATAACACTTAATCATAATCCAACTAAATAAAACATCCCAATAACCATCTCAAATCCAACAAAACATAACAATATAACATCCCATCAAACTGAAATGACAGTATATAATATCTCTATGAATAATAACTGGAAAAGAACGACACATGCTTAAAAGTAAATGACTGAATCATAAACTAAATGATATAGAAGTGGAGGCATATAAATCATGAGATCCTTCAACTCCCACAACAGCTGCAGCACGTCAAAAATCCAATTGTCTAAGCACGGCGTCCCTGTGGATGGACACCTAAAATAGATTGTACAAGAGAAAATAGATTTTGTAAGAAATGGGTCAAAGAGTGAGTGTAAAATAGTTTAAAACACTTTAGCAAGTAATTTAAATTCTTACCAGATTGATATCATCTACATGTTAGTTAAGTGGCCCCTCCCTTGAGAATTCTCACCTGTCAACTAGTGTGCATGCCTAACGTACTACTAATCCATTCTAGATACTACTATCATATCTAATAGTTTAACTTCCTTAATGTTCAACTCAATTAGTTCATAATCACCACCCATATTTCCCACGTTTATGTTAATGAAAGTTTTCACATCTTATATCTTGAATGAGAGTTTCTCCCATTTAACATTAAGTGTTCACATACTTAAGTTAAATTAGATTTCACTATCTATTTTATTTACTAAGTCTTCACACTAGTAAATATCACAAGTATATATATTTAACACATTATAATATATATATATATATATATATATATATATATATATATATAGCACCTCGAGACTCATCTACGGTGCAATGCATACATTGCTATCTATTCCAGGTACATCTCATACTTAAACAAGGACAATCGGTTCAAAAATCTCCCACGAAACATAAATACAAATCAAACTTATTGGAGGCAAACATAGTTCTAGGTCAATCGGATACGCACATACTTACACACCCATATGACCCTCAACACTATCATTCTCTCAGATAACACGTACCTACGTTCTATGCTCAGAGGTACCAGATCTAAAATCCCCCCCCCCCCCCCTAATGGGCTCATCAGGATAAGACTGTCCTCTTCAAAAAAATACCTCCCATGATAGCAACTAGCTTAGGTATGTCATACATAAATAAAAATATACAATAGGTATTCACACCACCTATAAATTTATTTCATATGCTCAATACGTAGTATATTATTATATCGAATAGTCTACGTATTTATATCTTTATTCATTATCAAACGCTCTCGGGTATTTCTCATCTCTTGGAGGGTGGACTCAAGTTTACATGTCATATCAGTAGGTAAAGTCCCTATACCTTATTGGTCTAAGTAATCATTTATCTCAAATCTTTGAGTCCCGAATTCTTCACTAAAGTAAGTATTTTCCCCGTCTAATACTAATTAAGTTTAGCCCTTAATTCCCTTTCTCAGACCCAAGTTCAAAACTCTATCTATGCCTACTAGTGTCCCATTATATTCCCCTTTTGTTTAGAAATATGTCCCGCTTTTAAATCCCGAATGTTTCCCCAAAAGATTCTAAATAAAAAGGAAAATTTGGCCAAAATTGGGCCACCGAATCGATTCAGCTTTGTCCGAATTGATTCTCCTCTCCGAATTAATTCGCCTTGCCGAATCAATTCGTCCTGGTCCGAATCGATTCACCTCTACAGGTCTCAAAAATTGGCAAAATTTATTCTTACTGGTTTCCTTAATATTCATCATCAAAATCATCATTCTAACACCCCATACTCCCAATTATTCATACTAAATGTTATAATAACATAATTACATGAATTCTAACATTCAAGAATCACAATTATCATCAAGGATCTTCAAGTATATGGATTTAATCAAGATAATTTCATGGAAACCGTTGTTCATCAGCTTATTAAAGAACTATACTAAGAACCCATATTTGATAATCAATTATTAACATACTTTCGTGATATATATAATCAAAAAGAACCTATATAACTCAGGGATCAGTTGTTACATCAATTCTACATGTGAATATGAATTGTATCTCAAATCTCCAATTCTGGATTTCATAATTTTTAGAAAAATCAATCCGAATATAACATGGATGATATATCAATTCACGAGTTTGCAAAAATAAACACTTGCCTATTATTTGTAAGTATAATCCTTTGAAGAAGAACGATGGGATTTTGTTTCAACTTTTCCGATCAATAATCCGACGACGGTGGTGGCTCACGGCAGTGTTTCTTGGCCTAGACTCTGGGCTTTTGGCTTTCCCTCTCCCACTTTGATTCTTCCTTTGAATTTTGGAATACTAACCCTCACTTCTCCCAAATAACTAATATATAAACTTAGCAAAATTCATGAGTTACTATTCACCTAAATTACACATGACCATAATACCCTTTTGGGATACCAGGTTAGTTTAAAAATGCCTCGGAACCCAACCTAAACCCCTGGGTAGACTTTTTTTTACTATCTCAACCCTTTCGAACACTTTAGCGCACTAGAAATGACTATTTGGATGACTTAAAAATAATTTACTTTATATCTCATTAAATTAGTCCTGGCACGACTTACATGCGCATCCCGACTCAATTTTCATAATTGTCATATATTTTACTTGCGACGATTTTGTATAATTCATAATCACATATTAATTCATTCGTTCTGTAATATTTAATTTAATTCACATCAATAAGTAGTTAACCTTATCTCGCTAGTTAATATTTATTTTAATCCGGATTAATTATCAATAATTTCTCATATTAAATTAATTAATTCCATATTTAAAAATCATTAAAAATTCGGGGTATTACAGCTAAATCTCGTAACTCTCTCCATGGGAGACATTCCTAACCATCCCTGACCACTTATGTTAGATTTCATACTTGGTGTGCGGTGGTATACTCTCACCACCTTCCTGAATTTTATAAAAATGACATATTAATCACCTCGTTTACCCAAGTCTGACTTTTAAACCTTTTATTGGTTATGACGTAATTCTTGTCATATTACTCCTCTGCACGGAGTAGTTTCTGATTATCCCTGAAAATAAAAATATACATTCTTTGTACTTTTCAACACTATAATCACCCCCTTTCCGTCTACTCTCCGATTTCGGGTGACATGGCTTGATTTCAACGCAAATATATTCTCTTTGTCTGATTTTAGTCCCATCTCTATATCACCTATGCATCTACGTTCATTTCATATGTTTACACATTTTCTCCTCGAGAATGATACTAAAAATTTCAACTAACTAGGGCGCCCATACACCCTATGTCCTGTGCACTTCAGCACAAATCAACTAAGCATAATATACTTGCATTTAACGTAATATACTTGGCATGATTATATTGTAAGGTTATACTTAACCACCCACTTAGTTGTAACTCCGTTATTTTCTAGGTTGCCCCACTAAATCTATTCACAGTGAAAACGTTCTACACTAATTTTCACATAAGGATTTTACGGATCTACCGGCCTTAAGTCAAAATAGAACTATCAACTCTCAGTGAAAAGTCCATACACACCAAGATCAAATACCACTAAACAACATACTCATCGAAGTATATAATATTTCCATATCCATATATAACATTAAAGATATATCTCTTTATACTTGATCATCACATAAGATACAATAGATGAAAGTAGGCTCAACCCTCTTTCAGGCTATGCCTCATAAAATAATAAATCTCACCCTAGAATAACAAGCACGATAGTCTTATCACACAGCCTACTACCGTTTAAAATCTCGTTATCTAGTCACTACACATGGTTATAAAAATTCTAACTTTTCTAACTCTCAAAAGTAGAAAAAATCAAAACATCAAATTCTTTCAGTTCCCACATCGGCTCCCCTACGGGTGACACAGAAATGATCCTCGTTACCCAACGGTAGCCATATTTTTAATAACCAGGCCTATATTGCCAATACATCCACTAAACTCGACTCACTCTCAAATTTTAGTGTTAACAATTATACCTTGTGACGTATACATGTCACCCGAGATAATCCCATATTTGCAAGGGTGAACCAAATATATTACCTCTTTTTGGAATCTGTCTCTCCTAATCGTCGGTTCCCTAAATGTACTCCCATATTGAAACTGACCCATGATCTGTTACAATGATTGTACAGCTAGGATCTCATCCTGTAGTTGTCACATGCCTTGCTTTGGGTACTTAAGTGAAGCATTGACCCAAAAATCTCTTCTCGATGTAACAACCGTCAGAGAAACACCCATGTCCATGACCCTAGCCCTGCTGGACTCCTCCATTCTTCTATTTAGTCCCAAGACCCTGAGTAATGATATGATGTGGGCCTGGCTGGTCCTACTTAAACCCACTACTCTTGGGTTTGTAACCCCTAACGTTACTCTCTTAGCCCGATTTCCCTTACTGAATATCTTGCTCCTCCTGTTTGTTGTGTTCCACTGACACAGTTCCCAGTTTTACTAGTCTCACTATCATGTTGTGAACAAGTTCAACATAGGTGACCCTCAAGCACCTTATACTCTTGACTCACTTGAGTCAACATTATATAAGTGCTCATTTAGTTTGGAAATTGTGACAAAATTAGAGTCCGATTCCCTAGATACCAAAGAGCCTCATAATCTTCTTCTTAAGCCATACTTGATTCAATTGAAGGTATAAATATCAATCACACACACACACTAGGGTTGCATACATTATTCATATATTGCATTAATTGATTGTGTGTGAGTTGTGTGTGTTAAATCCCATTTAAATTGATTTTAATAATTTTTTGGGAATTTTTAATATTTTTTAAATGATTTTTTTTGGAAATTAAAATTTGGTTTATAAAACTTTTGTGGTCATTCTGTAATTACTATTATTATCTTTTTTATACCTAAAAGTTGAGTTGGGTAGGAGCCGAATGCGCTTGAGACTTGAGGGTGCCTGTGTAATTATTTTTAAAACACGCGTGTGAGAGCTCATCTCAGCCCTACACATGTCCATGTTATACCGGCTAGATTTGTGTTTGTTGCAAGACTCAAAACTCGTGTGTTATCTCAGTCATTGGATCATTGTTATCAACATTCTGCATGCGTCGAAACTCAATCCATGTGTAACCTATCTAGACCAATCAGAGGACGTTTAATCCATCGCTTTTATTTTACCGTTGGATCAAAGTCAATTGCCTTAGACCAAATCTCAGCCTTAGATTTGGATAGCCATTCTCAAACCTTTGCCTCTCAGTATAACAGGATGCCAAGCCTCAGCATTCAAATACTTTTGCCAGTTCGTCCAAATAGAGAGAAAGTGAGAAAAGAGAGAGAAGATAGAAGAGAGAGAAGAGAGAATCCAGAGAGAAACCCTAACATGTTTCAAACCCTAATTCATTTTTCTTAAATCATTTACACCAAACACCATACCTGGGTGTTTGAGAGTTACTTTGGTAGAGGTTTGAAGGCAGATCGTGGTTTGCATCCTCTGAGTTTGAGATCTTATGTCCAACTTGAGCATTTCGGTTAGATTTATATTTCTTTCTTATATAAATTATAGATCTGGCTATTTTATGTTATATTACACTTAGATCTGCATTATTTAGTTTCTCATCTTGAGAAAACACATTTGTTGATTACTGTTCTGTAAATGTTTTTCAAAATGTTCGAATCTAAAAATTATTCTTTTTCTATTTCTAGTTCTTATGAAACAAGACTTTTGACCTAATTGAAATCGCAATTGGTGGTTTTCAATTTCAAAAATATTTTCAAAACCCTCTGAAATTGATTAAGACCTTGAACTGTCTTTCGAGCAATATAGCATTGGATTTTGGGATTATTTGAAAGGTCAAATAAAGTTTTTTTTTGTTTCGAAAGAAGAGAGAAACTGAAAAACAACATCATTTAGATTTGATCTGTAATTTCCTAGGACTTGTTTGTATAAATAAGTGTGCGTGTGTGCATGCATGTGTTAGAACACTTTCACAAACACTTTTCACACTACAACACAAGAAGTGTTGGTTGTAAGATCGTGAAACTTCAAGATTCAACGTAAATACTGGAATAAAGTGGAGAAGTTAGCAAACTGAGAAAGCAACATCAACAGCAGATCTGAAGAAAAGATAGAATAAAACCAATGGGCACATATTCTAAACTTGTATAGGTCTGTTTCGTGTGCATGTGTGTTATATAGTTTGTAACTTGTATATTTTGTTTTTGTGGATTTTTGGTTTGTGACTTAGAAGTCACCATGGATGTTTCCTCAGTTGGGTGAGGTTTTACCACATTAAAAAATGCCTTGTCCTTAACCTTTCTACATCTCCTCATCTCATTCTTGTGGTTGTGCTGATTTAGTTGACTTAATATTTTCAATTTTGGTTTTCAAAACTATTTACAAAATCATGATCTTATCTCGTACATTTTTCTTTAAACATATCTTGTGATTAACTGGTTTTGATTTAAAGAAAAGAGTTTCTTCAAAAAATAGTTCGGAGTTACTTAGGTTGTTTAATCCTGTATTAAACGACTTGAGAAACAGCTTTTTTAATTGGTATCAAAGCTTTGGAAATTCTTTTTAAAGATCATGTATTTCTAAAATTATTTTATTAAATCAAAGAATAGACGAGAAATCTGAAAGATTTGGTAACTTGTCCAGACCTCCTATCTTTGATGGAAACAACTTCCCTAACTGTAAAGTAAGGATGGTTGCTTTCATACAAGGAACCTTAGGAGATGATGTCTAGGATATTGTTGAAAATGGTTATACTTATCCTACTAAACTAGCCACTGAAGGAAGCAATAAGAGGATTAAGAAAGTATTAAGTGAATTTACTCGAGAAGATAAGCAAGACTCTCTGAATAATAACAAAGGCAAGAATGCCATTTTTATGTCTATAAATGAACATGAGTTCAAAAGGATCTCATCTTGTACCACTTCTAAGGAAGCTTGGGATACACTGGTTACTGCACATGAAGATGACACTAGAGAGGCTGCTAAAACACAAATGTTTATCCAGCAGTATAACTCCTTAATCATGTCTAACTCTGAGTCATTTGATAAATTTTACATGAATTTAACTAATACTATGACCAAATTGCATGCTAATGGGATAACTTATGATAGACATGAAATTTTCTCTAAAATTCTAAGGTCATTACCCAAGAGATTTGATAACAAAAGATATGATATTGAGGAAATGAGTGATCAAAATCTCACACCTGAATTACTCAGTAGTAAATTAAGAACTGTGGAAATGGAATTAGAATTTAAGGAACAATTGACCCAGTCCCATAGGAAACAGACTAGTTCCAATTTGAGTTTTTCCTCTAAGCTGATGAAACCTGAGTTTAGTATCCCCAATAATGATTCTGATGAGGAATGTGATATAGATAGTTTGGATAATCAAATTTCCTTGATGTCAAAATAGTTTAAGAAAATTGTCAAATTTAGAAATAAAATGGAAAACAGACAAGGAGCCAAATTATTCAACTCAGTCTAACCACAAACCTCATGAGACAAGGACATTCATACGAGACCTAACAAAGACTTCAAGAATATTGAATGTTTTAGATGTGGTAAATTGGGTCACATAGCACAAGACTGTAGAGTTAACTTGAACACGATCAATAAACATACTAGGGCCAACATTTGCAATACATGGTATTATTCAAGTGATTCTAAAAATGAGGAACCTGAATCATCTGATGCTTTTGGTCCTTGCATGTCTTTCTTTGCCGAGACAGTCTATAATGATGATATGCATGTACCTATGTATGAGAATGATGTTAGTAGCTCTACTTCTGCTGTTATGAATCATGATGCAACTAGTTTAGATAATTTAATTTCTGAAAACAATGTTAGTTCCACAACGGATTGTGTGAGTCAAAGGGAAAGCGATAATGACGATGTCAATATGTGTGTGAGTTCAAGAAATGAATCCTTAGGGGTCACTTCACACACTTCACTTAGTGATTCTGACACTGAAGACCTCCCTAATATTCACATACTTTATGCCAAGACTCTCAAGAAAAGATCTAGACTAGAGAAGATAGTGAAATATCTCACTAAGAAACTAAAAGACCTAAGTCTAATGGTTAAACTTAACGCTGAAGAGTATACTACCCAATGTCTAACTCATGAGAATGAAGTCAAAAGTTTTGATCATAAATTGAAAATTTTGATTGAAATAAATGAAACTCTGGAGAAAATATATAAAGGAACGTTATTAGAATTGGAACAAGCTAAACAAAAGACAGCAACTGTTTTTAAAAAAATTGCAAACTTTGAAAATATTTCCAACTGCTTTGATGGTTTTGTTTCTGATTCAAAAACCAATTCTGATGACCGAACTGGAATAGGATTTTGCCCAAATTCAAAGACACAAATTAAAAAGTTTGAACCAATCAAGTTTGTGTCCGGTGACAAAGACCTATAGAAACCTGTCCAAATTTTCAAGACTTAAATGATGAGTTTCACAAAAAACAACAAAAGTTGGATATTAGGGAATCAAGTCACTCTAAGTGTGATAGTTTACCTAAGGATAAATACGTCTGTCCTCCAATTAGGAAGAGTGTTTCTTCATTTCAAAATGTACTCCCTAGCAATAAGGTTCAACGTCAGAATGTCATGAAACCTATTTTAGAGGCTTTTCTAAGGAGATACCCTCTTAAAGAAATTTGTATTGCTCATACTATGACATATATAGTCATTCTTTTGAAGGTTGCTACTCTAGACGTTTAGTAAAACCTATCTGTAATACTCCTTTATACCAAAACTTTAACTACTCTAAGAGAAGCCGTAACAATTATGTCCTGCCTAGACAACCAGATAAAAACTCTAACTAAAGAAAGAGAAAGACCAAACCTCAAAGATCATTTCCAAGAAGGATTCCTAGGCACTTTCCTAAACCAAATGCTCATATCCTTCATAAAACTCAAATGCAAGTGCAAAATATCTTTTAATAAAAATCTAATGATCGCAAATTTTATCAAATGAGAGAAAATATGGGTAAAACAAAAATAAGAATTATTTGGGTTAGAAAAGATGAGCTATTACCCCAGACGAAGTGTAACATCATGATTACTTCTTTAAAAGTTGAACATACTTCCTCTGGTTGGGATTTAATCTCTAGGTGTTCAAAGCACATGATTGGGGACGATACAAAACTTTTAAATAAAACCATCTTTGCTGGAGGAAAATTTATTTTTGTTGATGGTGCATCATCTCAAATCATTGGTAAAAGAACACTCCAAGAAGAAGGAATTCCTATTCTTGAAAATGTTCTACTAATAAAAGGTCTTAAGGCTAATCTACTTAGTATCTCGCAATTTTGGAACTCAAATCATGTTGTCACCTTTTCAAAGAATAATTGCATAATTTTAAATGAAAAAGGTGAGTGCATAATTACAGAACTCCTGACAATTATTATACTGTCCAGAATAATACTGAGGTCTATAACATTGCCAGAATGGATGACAACGAAATATGGTATAATCGAATGGGTCACATAAATTACGATAGCCTTAGTAGATTATCTTCACAAGAAATAGTTAGAGGAATTCCAAAGATCAAACCTATTTCTAACATTGTCTTTGGATCATGTCAGGAAGGAAAAATTATTAAAGAACCTCATAAAAAGGTGTGACACCCCAACCAATTAAATATAGGATGATCAGTCCTCTACCAATTTAAAAAGAGATATCCAGTTGGTTCATTCTCAGCATCACTGTCGAAAAACTTTTTAACATATTAATCACCTAATATAAAATTAAGCTAGGTGTAAAAAAATTTCCAATTTATTAAAACCAAGTAAATCCATTTCTATTAAATTCCAAAATATAAACCATTCACCACACATCGAAATGTAAATAAATACTGAACATGGATCAAGTCCTGCAATAAATAAGACTGAGTAAAACTCTCAGTTCAAAACTCCAAACCATCAACTAAACTGAATACAATAACTCTGATGAAAGAACTAGAAGTGGGCGACATATGCCCTAAACAAGAAGTCTAGATAAAACTGAATGGAAACGATAGATGCGTCTACTGCAAAGACCTACAGCTTCCACAACAGCTGCAGCACGTTAAGCAATCCAAATCACTAAATCTGATACTCCTGTGGCTAAGCACCTGATATAATACATATATATATAGCAAAAGAGAGAGGAGATAAAAGAGACGACTCAGAGCCCGATGTGTAAAAATGATTTAGCAAGTATTTAAAACTGGTTCTTAAAACAAGTCTTATACGCATGCTAGTTATCGAATTCTCACATGAATTTCTCACCTCTCGTCTATTGTGCATGCCTAACGTACATTTAATCTCCCCCTAGTTATACCTCGCAGTATAACTAGTCAGAAACCATACTAATACTAAATATGCTCACAAGTAGTATTCCTGTATCTCCCATACAATACGTTATTCAGATAGTTTATCTCACATACTAAATTTCATTATTCATCATTTGAATGCTTAATCTTTTATTCACTAAGATTATCTTACTTCTCATTTTCATTTTTCCTACTAGTCTCACAAAGTAGAAAGTTACCCAAGCACACTCATACATATATATAGTCTCATCATCCCTATATATATACACAAATCTTGCACTCTTAGGTTAAGGCCACTTAGTGCAACGTAATGATTAATATTATTATTACCAAGTCCACTAATTTCACACAGTAGCAATATTCACAAGTCCATATATATATATATATATATATATATATATATACTAATCATGCACCCTCGGCTAAGCCCCATTAGTGCAGATCTCCAGAAAATCATGCATCCCTGGGTTAGCACCCATTAATGCACCTATCAATAATAATTCAGCACCCCCGGGTTATCACCCATTAATGCACCTAGAAATATAATCTTGCATCCTCGGGTTAGCACCCATTAATGCACCTATCAATATTAATCCAGTACCCCCGGGTTATCACCCATTAGTGCACCTAACAATAATCATCCTTGTACCCCCGGGTTATCACCCATTAGTACACTTAACAATAGAGTTTCTGCACCCTCGGGTTATCACCCATTAGTGGTCTTACAATAATATCACATAATAGGCATACACACATCATATTATAAATTATAGGTATTTCTCCAACCTACATATATACTCTTCATACATACTTTAATCTTATCTCTACGTATAGTATAAATATTTAGATTACTATCTCTCTCTATACCGAAATAATTAAAGTCTTTATTCTCACATACTTTCCCAAAATTCAATCTTATTTAAATTTACTATTTGGTAGTTTCCCTCACTCCAATAAACCGGCAAACTCAAAACTAGACTTTGAGAAAAATCCCCAAAAATTCCCTCTGTCGCTCGAACCAGAAGGGTTGTCGTTTGAACGACTTCCACGTGTCGTTCGAGCGTCTTCACACGAGATGCCATCTCACTCTAATGACTTCGCGCGAGATTCCCATCTCATTTGAACCACTTCGTATGAGATCGCGCGAGATTGCACTGTTCGTCTTCCTCACCAAACTTCAGCGTTTTCACCATTTTTTAACCTAAAAACCTCTAAGATCTAATTCCCAAAAACGCATCATCAATACCCATCAACACCTAACATGTTATTTGTCATTCCTAACCTCCTAGGATCATTAATTTGTCATAAATCACCATAATTATATAAAACCCCCAAATTAATTCACATGAACCCCAGTTTCCAAAATTCCAATTCAAGAACCTAATCAACCTAGATTCGTTCATCAATATATAATCAAATTTCGTGATTAATCCTCTACATACATGAAGGAATTTCAACCACTAATTAAACAAATCCTTAATCATAATTTAAATCTACAATTTTCACCCAATCAACATATAAATCATGATTAAATCCACCTACACTAACATGAGCATGATTATTGCTAAAAGAAAGCAAGTAATAAACACTTGCCTCGAATATGACGGTCTGATCCGTTGGTGATGTTGGTATATACGCGGTCCTCTCTTCGCGATCTACGCATTGGTGGTCACGGTTGTGCAAGGTGATGCCAAATGAGTCTTCTCTCTTGGAATTTGGTTCTCCCTCACACCCTCCATGGTCGTTCTAACTTCCTCTCACCTCCTAACCCTAATGGACTTCCTTGGCTGATATAATAAGTTCCAATTTTCGTCCATTAATTTAGCTCAAAAATACAATTTACCATAATGAGTCTTCTCTCTTGGAATTTGGTTCTCCCTCACACCCTCTATGCCGTCTCGGGGTGCCGGTTAGACCTAAAATCGCCCCGGGACCCAAACTAAACACCCGGGTACACTATTTTGACTATCTCGACCCTCTCAGACTCAATGGCTCACTTGAAATGACCATACGAGTTGATAAAAATAAGTTCTCTTTTTATCTCAATCAATTAGTCCCGACACGACTCACACGCGTGTCAGACTTAAATTACTAAACTGTCGTATTTCTCACTTACGATAATTTATCAAATATCATCATTCCATATTACATATCACACAATAATATTTAATAGTTATCAATAATAATTATTAACCCTTGGCACGCTAGTTAATAATTATTTTAATTCGGATTAATAACAAATTAATTTCTCACATTTTAATTTAATTAATCCAACAACAATAATTAATCGCATATTTATTCCCATAATAATAATTGATCACGTAATTATTTAAATCGTCAAAAATACGGGGTGTTACATACTTCCCCCCTTACAATGGAATTTCGTCCCGAAATTCGGAAAAAGTATACCAGGTACAGACAACGCTGTAAAAATATTGTGCATCGCATCCCGACGCTCACAACTAAGCTACTCCGTACCACCCATATAGTACGCTATCAAGTACCCTTAGTAATGAACACTTCACATGTGTTTTCTCTACACTCCAGGTTACCCTGTCATATAGGCTCTTGCCCAAGCCTTTCTGCTTAAGTTTTACTACTTCAACTTTATTTTAGATATTCACTATCTAGCCTTCTACTATTTGCACCTTAGTAGATTTATCCTCTTTTCATATACATACGACTTCATCTCGTGTCGTTCATAGAAGTAAATTAGTTGTACAATATATATTTCACACACAATATATACGATAATATCGATTCTTCTCCGACATTTGTAATCATAATTGGTCCCTCACCTTTAACTATCAAGTAGGACAACAACAAAGTTTACTATGCCATACTTCTACTGGCACTCTGCCCGAACGTGAACTTATAGGAGTTATTTGGACACGAACTCCACTAGTGGAAGGTGCTACTCTCGTCATCCCCTAAGATCTCAGGGTTCACATATAATTTTCTCTCCCGCATCCGGTTAGACCGCTTGTCCTTACCCATCCCTCTGTGGGTATCAGGATGTACTCAATTGTATCTTAGTACCTATAATCTCACCATCTCAGCTACATGAGAAGATCCTTGGGGATACTTTTCCATTCTCGAGTGGAAGAAGCCCCTACTGGTTTCAAATTGTCCCCCATTTTTAAATCCATCAGGTGGCCCACTGCAAGACTATCCTTGCAATATTACCTTACATCGTAACCCATCACCGCTATTGTTTGAATTCTGATACATCTTGTCTTTCTTGAATAAATTTCAATTTATCTTGAAACGTAAGTTTCAGAAAAAACTTCGTGAATAAGCTTCGGCTTACCCGACTACATGTTATCGAATTCACATGCTAATCATAATCCACTACCTGATTCAATCACCCAGGGCGTCCATACACCCTATGCCTCACGCATCATTATACAACAACATAAAATTTTCTTACCTCAATTCTTGCACACTCGGTATGATGATGTGGTTGGGGTACACTCAACAACCCCACTATTCAAAACTTAATCAATCCTTCAATGGTATCATTGCTCTATTCCGAATAATACTAAGGCTAGGCGACTCTATCGGCCTTAAGTTATAAAAGAATTATTAACTCTCAATTATATTCCTTTATATGTACAATAACCAACATACAAAACTTATGTACTATCGAACAAACCTCTCTCCAACTCCCGACGTTCACTAGTTTCATGCGTGGGATGTCTCGCAAAGCGAAATCCAAATAAGGAACCCCCCCCCCCCCCGATACACTACTATCTAGCCTAGCCGGTTATCAAGGTCCATAAGGCCTTCAGTACCTACTATGTACTTTCCCACAATCTACGTATTGTGATATAAAATTTTACTAGCCCATTCTCATGTCCCTAAAATGTAACATGAAGCATGGCACCCACACTATCCCAAGTACTTGGTGCTCTAAATACATAACGAGCTATATTTCGCTGCTCGATAAGAACACAATGTACTCTAAGTCTTAACAGAAAAATAAATTCCTATGCTTGGTAATCATATATAATTAGACACTATACTCGCTGAGATCTATAATACCAAGAAATTCTCATATATACTCATACCTGGGTCCAACCCTATTTCAGGTGGCACCGCACAAAACTAAGATCACTCCTCCTGGAGTATCCGGCACGATAGTCATATTACTACATTTTTACTATCGTTTAACCATACGGTAATTAATCACCACACATTACCATAATAAACTCTACTAAAGCAGACTCAATGCAGTAGTAAATTATAACAACAAAACACATTCTTAGGGACCTCCCGGTTCCCTCACGAGCAATCATCAAAATTCCCTGCCAACAACGAGAAATACGTTCGTAACAAGACTGTTAAAACTAACGTTCCCACTAAACTCGGCCCGCATGTGAAGTTTAGGGTTTCCAATCTACATAAAAGTTTGTGGCACACCCATGTCACTAGAATTTATCCTTTATGCACAAGGAAGAAGCAAAACCTCAACAGTCTCGCCAAATCACAGGGTCTCAACACGTGGCTGTCGTCACGACCCATGAACATCTGTAATCGTCATACATCCTAGGATTTCATCCTATATTTGTCCTCTCTCATCACGGACAATTTATTCCATCATGTGGATTTCGTGCCCATTGTTGAAACGTTGGCCCAAGCTCTCTAGGCCTCAATTATAGCTTTATTAAACTCCCGTTTACATCCCTGGCCCCGTAGACCCTGACATACTGTATGCTACAATTAATGAGAACACTACTAGTCCAGCCTGAACCCATCATTCTCGGGTTATAAATTTCCTGGGCCTAATTCTCTTCACCCCAAAATCTTTCGCTGGAAGTCTCGCTCCTCCAGTCGTTATGCCTAACTAGCACGGGTTACCATTTTTTTATCTCTTCGGTCTCACTTCTCAATTGTGTACACATTCAACACTTATAGTTCTATTTCCTTTACATAAGGAAAACTTCATGAACTATTTCCCTGTCACTGGTCCCACTGACCATTTTGGGAATGTCCTTCTCTCGGACCGACAGTCTCAACTCACTATTATTCTTCCACTGTCCCTTTGGCTATGCTAGCTAGTCGGAACTATGGTTGGCCTCAAGAGCCTGATTGACTTCATCATCTTCTTGAGATTAATCACTTAATACCATCTAACTGAGTTCCCTATTGGGTATACTCTCATGTGGGGTTTCACTAACACCGTTAAATTCATATTCTGCTCTTCAGCAGGTTCGTTAACCCTCTTTACTCCCTTCTCTTGGAAGGACTATAATCACTAGCAACCGTATAACTTTGATGACATCAACATTAGTCATCCTAGATGGATTTCTCATCCATACTGGTATTCTACTCATGGGTCCTTTATCAACTATAAACCCTTTGGATAATTTATACCCCTCTGCCAGGTACGAAGTTCATTATGAATTTCAACCTTTCTCTCACGATCGGTTTCTATCTTACCCATTGTGTTAAACATCAAAATTTCACTCACATTTTGTTACCACATCGAATGAAAGACCTCACGGTCAAATCGTATCCAAATTTTTCTCTAAATTTTAAACACACATCTTCATATGTGGTGATTGCCTCTAATCACGACATGATGTTCCTAAGAGCTGTAGCTTTTCACTACATATTAAATTCTGAGTGTCGTCACGCCCTACTCTACACAATTGCGTTCAGATTTTCCACCTCCGCTAGTCTGTTACACTTTCTCATTTTCTTTTCCGCATCTTCACCGATGAGTTTTCAAAAGAGTTCCTCTGATTTCCCTTTTTATCGACTATGTTAGGTGGTCCTGCATTCACTCCACCATTATCTATGACTGTGTCCTGGGAACCCATAGTTCCAGAGTGACGATTTTACTATCTCTTACTTAAGTAATTCTCGTAGTGAGTTTTGTCCGATTACTCTATGTCTTCTGTTGATCCTCTCCTCCTGCAGTTCTTCTTATGACTCTCGCTGGTCGTTCTAAAATGGTCGGTGTTTGAATCACACTAAATTTCTTATAATGAGTCACATCCATTATAATTCGTATCAGGAGAACGTAAGTCGCATACGTAAGGGAACACAACAATCCTATCATAAGGCTCTACATTAAAGAACGATACGCTGAAACGTAATAAGCCCCACATATCCTAAGGACACAAGAACCTGATGCTCTGATACCACCTGTGACACCTCGCCCAATTAAATATCGGGTGGTCAGTCCTCTACCAATTTAAAACAGGATATTCAGTTGGTTCATTCTCAGCATCACTGTCGAAAAAAAATTTAACATATTAATCACCTAATATAAAATTAAGCTAGGTGTCAAAATATTTCTAATTTAGTAAAACCAAGTAAATCCATTTCTATTAAATTCCAAAATATAAACCATTCACCACACATCGAAATGTAAATAAATACTGAACATGGATCAAGTCCTGCAATAAATAAGACTGAGTAAAACTCTCAGTTCAAAACTCCAAACCATCAACTAAACTGAATACAATAACTCTGGTGAAAGAACTAAAAGTGGGCGACATATGCCCTAAACAAGAAGTCTAGATAAAACTGAATCGAAAGGATAGATGCGTCTACTGCAAGGACCTACATCTTCCACAGCAGCTGCAGCACGTCAAGCAATCCAAATCTCTAAATCTGATACTCCTGTGGTTGAGCACCTGATATAATACATATATATAGCAAAAGAGAGAAGAGATACAAGAGACGGGTCAGAGCTCGATGTGTAAAAATGATTTAGAAAGTATTTAAAACTGGTTCTTAAAACAAGTCTTATACGCATGTTATTTATCGAACTCTCACATGAGTTTCTCACCTCTCGTCTATTGTGCATGCCTAACGTACATCTAATCTCCCCCTAGTTATACCTCCCAGTCTAACTAGTCAGAAACCATACTAATACTAACTATGCTAACAAGTAGTATTCCCGTATCGCCCATACAATACGCTATTCAGATAGTTTATCTCACATACTAAATTTCATTATTCATCGTTTGAATGGTTAATCTTTTATTCACTAAGATTATCTTACTTCTCATTTTCATTTTATCTACTAGTCTCACAAAATAGAAAGTTACCCACGTACACTCATACATATATATAGTCTCATCATCCCTATATATATACACCAATCCTGCACTCTTAGGTTAAGACCACTTAGTCCAACGTAATGATTATTATTATTACCAAGTCTACTAATTTCACACAGTAGCAATATTTACAAGTACATATATATAGTACCACCATCCCTATACATATATATATACTAATCCTGCACCCCCGGCTAAGCCCCATTAGTGCATATCTCTAGAAAATCATGCATCCCCGGGTTAGCACCCATTAATGCACCTATCAATAATAATTCAGCACCCTATGGTTATCACCCATTAGTGCACCTAGCAATATAATCTTGCATCCCCGGGCTAGCACCCATTAATGCACCTATCAATATTAATCCAGCACCCCCGGGTTATCACCCATTAGTGCACCTAACAATAATCATCCTTGTACCCCCGGGTTATCACCCATTAGTACACTTAACAATAGAGTTTATGCACCCACGGGTTATCACCCATTAGTGCTCTTACAATAATATCACATAATAGGCATACACACATCCTATTATAAATTATAGGTATTTCTCCAACCTACATATATACTCTTCATACGTATTTTAATCTCATATCTACGTATAGTATAAATATTTAGATTACTATATCTCTCGTAATATCCAAGGTATACTCTCTCTCTATACCGAAATAATTAAAGTATTTATTCTCATATACTTTCTCGAAATTCCATCTTATTTAAATTTACTATTTGGCAGTTTCCCTCACTCCAATAAACCGGCAAACTCAAAACTAGACTTTGAGAAAAATCCTAAAAAAATCCTTTTGTCGCTCGAACCAGAAGGGTTGTCGTTTGAATGACTTCTTGTGTCGTTCGAGCGGCTTTGCGAGAGATTCCATCTCACTCGAACGACTTCACGCGAGATTCCCATCTCGTTTGAACCACTTTGCGCGGGATCGCACGAGATTGCACTGTTCGTCTTCCTCACCAAACTTCAGCGTTTTTCACCATTTTTGAACCTAAAAACCTCTAAGATCCAATTACCAACAAATCATCATCAATACCCATCAAACCTAACAGGTTATATGTCATTCCTAACCTCCTAGGATCATTAATTCCTCATAAATCACCATAATTATATAAAACCCCCAAATTAATTCACATGAACCCCAGTTTCCAAAATTCCAATTCAAGAACCTAATCAACCCAGATTCGTTCATCAATATATAATCAAATTTCGTGATTAATCCTCTACATACATGAAGGAATTTCAACCACTAATTAAACCAATCCTTAATCATAATTTAAATCTCCAATTTTCACCCAATCAACATATAAATCATGATTAAATCCACATGCACTAACATGAGCATGATTATTGCTAAAAGAAAGCAAGTAATAAACACTTGCCTCGAATATAATGGTCTGATCCATTGGTTATGTTGGTATATACGCGTTCCTCTCTTCGCGATCTACGTGTTGGTGGTCACGGTTGTGCAAGGTGATGCCAAATGAGTCTTCTTTCTTAGAATTTGGTTCTCCCTCACACCCTCCATGGCCGTTCTAACTTCCTGTCACCTCCTAACCCTAATGGACTTCCTTGGATGATATAATAAGTCCCAATTTTCGTCCATTAATTTAGCCCAAAAATACAATTTACCATAATGCCCTCTCGGGGTGCCCGTTAGGCCTAAAATCGCCCCGGGACCCAAACTAAACACTCGGGTACAGTATTTTGACTATCTCGACCCTCCCGGACTCAATGGCACACTCGAAATGACCATACGAGTTAATAAAAATAAATTATCTTTTAATCTCAATCAATTAGTCCCGATACGACTCACACGCGTGTCAGACTTAAATTACTAAACTACCGTATTTCTCACTTCTGACAATTTATTAAATAGCATCATTCCATATTACATATCACGCTGTAATATTTAATAGTTATCAACAATAAGTATTAACCCTTGGCACGCTAGTTAATAATTATTTTAATTCGGATTAATAACAAATTAATTTCTCACATTTTAATTTAATTAATCCAACAACAATAATTAATCGCATATTTATTCCGATAATAATAATTAATCACATAATTATTTAAATCGTCAAAAATGCGGGGTGTTACAAAAGGTTAAAGATATCCTTTCCTCTAAACCCTTGAAGCTCATCCATATTAACCTAATGGGTCCTTCTCGTACTGTTAGTCTATGTGTACACAGTTACATTCTAGTTATGGTAGATGACTTCACCAGGTTTACTTTGGTAGCCTTCTTAAAACAAAACTCTAACACTTTGAGAACCTTCTTGAAAATCTTACTTCGTATTGAAAATGAGAAGGACGCTCAAGTAATTAGGATTCGTAGTGATAGAGGAGGAGAATTCATAGATGCAGGTGTTATAGAGTACTGCGACTATAATGGTTACAAACATGAATTTAGTGCTCCTAAAACTCCTCAACAAAATGGAATCGATGAGCGAAAGAATCGTACCCTTCAAGAGATGGCAAGAGTGATGATTCACGCCAAGTGTTTACTTAAATATTTTTGGGTAGAATCAATTCGTACTACTTGTCACATCATAAATAGGGTCTATGTTAGGAAGAATTCAAAACAAAATCCTTACGAACTATGGTATGGGAAGAAGCCTAATCTTAAATACCTTAGAACTTTTGGTAGTACATGTTATGTCTGCAAAGACAGAGAACACTTATCCAAATTCAAGACTCGTGGAGATAAAGCTATCTTTCTAGGATATTCTCCTGACAGTAGAGCATACCGTGTCTTTAATCTTCGCACAAAGACTTTAATGGAATCCATAAATGTTATTATAAGTGACACTACTGTTGAGAGAAAGACTGGAGAACCAACTATTGTGGAAGAGTCTGAAAATATTTTAGAAAAAGACTCTCTAAAAATATATGATTCGTTCTCAATTGAGAAACCTGAAGTACCTAACTAGGTTTCTAAATATCATTCCATATATAACGTTGTTGGTAAACCTTGTGAGCCTGTACGTACAAGATCTCAATTGAGAAACTATGCTCATTATGCATGTTTTATTTCCCTTATGGAACCAAAGAATGTAAATGAGGCATTGAATGACCCTCAATGAATTTCTGTTATGCAGGAAGAACCTCTTCAATTTGTCATTCATGACGTTTGGTATCTTGTACCTAGGCCTGATCATAAAAAGGTTATTGGCATACATTGGTTATTTGAAAATAAAACTGATGAAAGTGGGATGCTCATTAGAAACAAAGCCAGATTAGTGGCTCAAGGATATTCTCAAATTGAAGGAATAGATTTTAACGAGACATTTGCTTATGTTACTCGATTAGAATATGTTCGTCTTCTCTTTGACATAGCTTATTACTTTCATTTTACGCTTTATCCAATGGATATAAAGTCTGCCTTCCTTGATGGAATCTTAACTGAAGAGACCTATGGCAAGCAACCAAAAGGGTTTATTGACCCTCAATATCCAAACCATGTTTATCGTCTTAAAATTGCTTTGTATGGTATAAAACAAGCGCCAAGAGCTTGGTATGAGCACCTTTCCAATTTTCTCTTAGATAAAGGCTTTAAGAAAGGTGGAAATGATCAAACCCTATTTGTCAAAGATTTTGACAAACATATTATTATAGCTCAAGTTTATGTTGGCGATATTATTTTTGTATCAACATCCCCCTCAGAAGTTAAATCTTTTTCAGAAATTATGCATAAAGAGTTTCAATTGTCTCTTATAGGGGAGTTACAATTTTTCCGGGGTCTTCAAGTCAAATAGAATTTAGAAGGTTTATTTGTTTCACAATCAAAATATGCTTTAGAGATTGTCAAAAAATTCGGGCTTGAAAGTGCAAAAGAAGCTAAAACTCCCATGAGTACTACAGTCAAATTATCTAAGGATAAGAGTGGAAAATCCATAGATCCTACTCTATATCATAGTATGATATGAACCTTACTATACCTTACTACCTCGTATAGCCACTTAGTATGCGTAAAAAGAATCATTTAATATATAAAAGGCACTCTAAATTTAGGACTCTGGTACACCAATGATACTCCTAGTACTATAATAGGATACACTGATGCCGATTGGGCGTGTTACTATATCGATAACAATTTGGTAGAATGGAGTAGTAAGAAACAAAACTGCACTTCGTTATCCGCAGCTGAATCTGAATACATAGCCACTGGTAGTTGATGTGCTCAATTACTTTGGCTTAAGCAAATGCTAAATGATTATGGTATTCAAGAAGATTAACTACAAATCTATTGTGATAATCAAAGCGCAATCAATATCTCTAAAAATCTAGTTCAACACTCGCGAACTAAACATATAAAAATTAGCCATAATTTTATATGCGAATTAGTTGAGACTAAGGAATTAGAAATCAATTATCTTCCTACCGATTTGCAGCTCACAGATATTTTTACCAAACCTGTGTATTACAATAAATTTCTTCCTTTGCGAAAATCGATAGAAATGGTGTGTGTTGAATAAACTCCTATGACTTAAGTATTTTTCCTTTGTCCATTTGAGACAAAATGGGGGAGAAGTTTGAGTCTTATGAGTTCATTTTTGTTTGTACATTTGATTAATAAACTTGATCTTAGCGTTATTTGCAGGAATCTGTACAGTTGTATTCAATAGATGTTATTAGGGTATTGGTTTGTAATTAGTTGAGTTATGTAATTTTCTTTTTCTAGGAAATGGATAGATAGAATTTTTGTATAGGAATAAGTTTTTCCTTATTTCTTTGTAGCCCTACGAGTCCTAGATGACACAAAGGAGATTTTGTCTCATTTTTTCAAAGGGGGAGATTGAAGCACCTTATACTCTTGACTCACTTGAGTCTACATTGTATAAGTGTTCATCTAGTTTGGAAATTGTGACAAATTTAGAGTGACATTCCCTAGATACCAAAGAGCCTCAGAATATTCTTCTTAAGCCACATTTGATCCAATTGAAGGTATAAATCTCAATCACACACACACTAGAGTTGCATACATTGTTCATATATTGCATTAATTGATTATGTGTGAGTTGTGTGTGTTAAATCCCAATTAAATTTATTTTAATAATTTTTGGGGAATTTTTAATAATTTTTAAATGATTTTTTTTTCAAATTAAAATTTGGTTTATAAAACTTTTTTTGTCATTCTGTAATTACTGTTTTTACCTTTTTATACTTGAAAGTTGAGTTGGGTAGGATCCGAATGCACTTGAGACTTGAGGGTACGTGTGTAATTATTTTTAAAACACGCATGTGAGAGCTCATCTCAACCCTAGACTTGTCCATGTTATACCGGGTAGATTTGTGTTTGTTGTACGACTCAAAACTAGTGTGTTCTCTCAGCCATTGGATCATTGTTATTAATGTTCTGTATGCGTCCAAACTCAATCCATGCGTAACCTATCTAGACCAATCAAAGGACATTTAATCCACTGCTTTTATTTCACCGTTGGATCAAAGTCAATTGCCTTAGACCAAATCTCAGCCTTAGATTTATATAGCCATTCTCGAACCTTCGCCTCTCAGTATAAAAGGAAGTCAAGCCTCTGCATTCAAAGACTTTTGCCAGTTCATTCAAATAGAGAGAAAGTGAGAGAAGAGAGAAGAGAGAGAAAAGAGAATCCAGAAAGAAACCCTAACCTGTTTTAAACCCTAATTCATTTTTCTTAAATCGTTTACACCAAACACCATACCTGAGTGTTTGAGAGTTACTTTGGTAGAGATTTGAAGGCAGATCGTGGTTTGGATCCTCTGAGTTTGATATCTTGTGTCCAACTTAAGCATTTCAATTAGATCTGTATTTCTTTCTTATAGAAGTTATAGATCTGGCTATTTTATGTTATATTACACTTAGATCTGCATTATTTAGTTTCTCATCTTGAGAAAACACATTTGTTGATTACTGTTTTGTAAATGTTTTTCAAAACGTTAGAATCAACAAATTATTCTTTTTCTATTTCTAGTTTTTATGAAATAAGACTTTTGACCTAGTTGGAATCGCAATTGTTGGTTTTCAATTTCAAAAATACTTTCAAAACCATCTGAAATTGATTAAGACCTTGAATCGTCTTTCGAGCAAGGTAGCCTTGGATTCTGGGTTTATTTGAAAGGTCAAATAAAGTTTTTTTCGTTTCTAAAGAAGAGAGAAACTGAAAAATAGCATCATTTAGATCTGATCTGTAATTTTGTAGGACTTGTTTGTATAAATAAATGCATGTGTTAGAACACTTTCACAAACACTTGTCACACTACAACACAAGAAGTGTTGGTTGTAAGATCTTGAAACTTCAAGAGTCGACGTACAGACTGGAACAAAGTGGAGAAGTTAGAAAACTGAGAAAGTAACATCAACATCAGATCTGCAGAAAAGTTAGAATCAAACCAGTGAGTACATATTCTAAACTTTTATAGGTATGTTTTGTGTGCATGTGTGTTATATAGTTTGTAACTTGTATATTTTGTTTTCGTGGATTTTTGGTTTGTGACTTAAAAGTCACCGTGGATGTTTCCTCAGTTGGGTGAGGTTTTACCACGTTAAAAAATTCCTTGTCCCTAATCTTTCTACATCTCCTCATCTCATTCTTATTGTTGTGATGATTTAGTTGACTTAATATTTTCAGTTTTGGTTTTCAAAACTAGTTATATAATCTTGATCATATCTCGTACATTTTTCTTTAAACACGTCTTGTGATTAAGTGGTTTTGATTTAAATAAATGAGTTCCTTCAAAAAACTGTTCGGAGTTACTTAGACTGTTTAATCCTGTATTAAACGATGAGAGTAATAGCTTTTTCACACCCCACTTTCTATACATAAGACACATTCCTGCGATATCCCTTATCTTTGGCCTCAGTGGCCATATCGGGATGTCCTCCTCTCGAATTTGGTAGTCTTGGGCCCAATTATTAATCTTGTTGTCCTTTTGGCTATGTTGGCCCAATGGAACATATTATTGGCCTCAATTGGCTTGATTGACTCCATCATCATTTTGTAAGAATTCAATCAATAAAAATCATCTAAATGGGTTCCCTAATGGGTATAATCTCATATGGTTCTTCACTAACACCATTAAGTCTAGTCTTGCTCTTCGACTAAATTCTCTAACCCACCTGGCTCACTTCTTCTAGAAGTGCTGATATAAACATGTAAACGTACAACCTTGATGACATTGACATTCGTTATCCTAGATGGATTTCTCATCCATACTTTTGTATTCTACTCACGGGTCCTTTACCAACTATAAACCCTTTTTTATTCTACGCCCCTTCGTTACGTACGAAGTTCAAGAAAATCAAACTTTCTCTCACTATCAGTTTCTATCTTACCCACTTGTGGTAAGTTTCAAAATTCTATTTGCATCTCTATTGGAACATCATATAGAATACCGCGTGGTTAAACTGTACTCAAATTTGTCGTTGAATTTTGCACGTACTTCTTTATATGTGGTGATTGACTCTCATCACTTAATACCGCTCTTATGAGCTAAAAATTTGCCCAAAATTAAATCTTGGGTGTTATTTTACTTCACCCTACACAGTTGCCTTTGGATTTTCTGCTTCCATTGTCCCATTACACTTTATCTCTTCCCTACATCTTTATAGATGGCTCTTCAAAATATTTCTTCCTACTCCCTCACCCTTTGTCGATGAAGTTAGGCAAGTCAGAAATAGTACTAACGTTAACTATGACGGTATTTGGGGAAGTTACTGCTTTTCAGTGATTTTTCCATTATCACTTACTTGAATAACACTTATGGTGACTTTTGTCGCGATAACCATTCCCATAATAGTCAATGTTTTCTGCTGAGCTTCTCCTCCTGCACTCCTTCTTACGGCCCTTGTTGATCGTCCTATAAATTTTTAGTGTACGGAGCCCAACCGAACTCGCATACGAATCACATAAACTCTACTTAATTGCAGGAGAATGTAAGTCACAAACATAGAGGTATACAACAATCATATGATAAGGCTCTACATCAAAGAACACTACGTTGAAACGTAATAAGCCGTATAAATCCTAAAAGACTCTAGAACCTGATGCTATGACACCCCGCTCAATTAAATACCACGTGATCAGTTCTTTATAAAATTTAAAACAGAATATACGGTTGGTTATTTCTTAGCATCATTGTCGAAAAACATTTACCTTATTAATCACCTAATAATTAATTAAGCTAGTGTCAAAAAAATTTAATCCATTAATTAATACTTAAGAACTTAAACCATTAACACATTCACCAATCCCATGAATAAGAATAATAATAAATGAGAAATCAACTAACTGAATCAAATAAAGCTGTAATAAACGTCCCAGTCAAATAATCTCAAATCCAACAGACCAATATAAAACTGAATACAACTAAAAACTAAATACTGAAGTAAAATGAGTACAATATCTCTCTAACATAAATGAGAACTGAGAATTGGAAACATGCCCTAACTAAAATATCTAAATCATGATAGTGAGAGGATAAGAGTGGAGGCGTCTAAATATGAGGACCTGCAACTTCCACAATAGTTGCAGCATATCAAATCGTCTGAAAGTCTACACCCGACATCCTTGTGGCTGGACACCTAAAAATAGTTGCACAAGAGAAAATAGATTTGCAAGAGACGGGTCAGAGCCCGAGTGTAAAATATTTTAAAACAGTTTAGCAAGTATTTAAAATGCGATAAAGCAAATACTTTATACATGTTAGCTTTTCGAGCTCTCACATGAGATTTTCACCTCTCAACTATTGTGCATGCCTAACATACATCTAAACCATTCTAGTTATTGTGATCACACCTAACTACATTATAGTCATAGACCTTATAACTATCACTCATAATGACACACCCCAACCCAGTTACTTATAATTAAGTTTGAAAGTCAAGGTGAGTCAAACCATAACTAATTTAACTAAACCATAAACATAAGTTTTAATTTTGAAATCATCAATGTAAATCCATATAACTAAGAAAAATTACAACATTAAAGTAGTTATACATTTACAAACTTCTTAAAGGATAAATTAACTTAATTAATCATTTACATTTACACGAAATCATCCTTTCACCCATTCTTAGCTAACCCAACCCGACCTTCTAGATTTGGCAGTGACATCGCGTTACCTAAAAAAAATGTGAACATAGGAACCGTGAGCAAAAATAGCCCAGTGAATGCATCACTACTATACAACTGCATGAATTTAAATTCAATAAATCATGTCCATATAATTATGTATTAACTTATCCGGCTCATTCACAATGAATGGCCTAACTTTCTGAATCATTATTCACGTATCTTGTCTGTAATAAGCAATTCTCCCCCATTCCTGGTCGAGGAGTAACCCCTTGTCATTAATAGACAAATCTCCCACATTTCAGGTCAGGGAGTAACCTCCCATTTCAGTAAACCGAAATGAACAATTTTATATTCATAACATTATGATCATATTTGTAACATTATACAAATACATCCTTCTAGTGAGTACATTCACCTTAGGTTGTCAACTATGTATTTATGTTTCCTTTGGGTAGAGCTAAACTGGGTTGATTAGACCTTACACCAGTCAATCCAACTAAATCAGTACTAAATCTCAATCATAAGTATTATCCTAACATAATTATTTAACTTTCCATGACTATACAACAACAATATAATTCCACTTAAGTCACATTTCATGAAACATGAGTAAAGACAAAACAATGGTACACATGTTGATAAAGTTATGAACATTCAACCGTAGGAAATACCTCATAAGGGATTTATAACTAAACCCAAGTAAATATGAAAACATACTTCTCAATGTATATACACATTAAACATGTACTCAAAATACTCTTTGGAAAGAGGAGATAACAATATTCTTTCATGGGGTTTCCAGTATGGCCTCAAATTATTGTCCTGCATACTTAACCATCCTATATTCATCAAATTCACAACTACGGGTATCCAATCTTATCAATATGAAATCATATCTGAATATACTTTCCATTACAAGTGACAATATAATTTTTCAACCTTTCTAGAGCAAGTTATGACCATTTCTTTACAACACAAGAAATCTTCCCTACAAGCTCCTCTATTGTTCCTTCAACTTCCAAGAATTTTCATAATTTTTATACAGAATAACTTTCCATGATTTTAATAGTACATAATTAAAGTTTCATGATTTTTTGACTTAATTTGCTATGTCAAAAGCCTGACCAAACTCAGGGTATACCGAAATGAAATATATAAACAACAATTATATACCAACTTAAAATCATCATTAAAGCCTAACCACAAGGAGATAAATTCTAATTTTCGGATATGACTTGAATATATGAGTCTATTTTCATATACAAATGGAATTTATCAATTACAGTAAGCACACAAAAAGATATGAAAGTTTGAATGCAAGAGGTTTCAATACAAACCAATTTTAAGGGTTTGTACATTCAACTTAACTTAAACTTTCATCTAACCATACATATATATAAAGGGATGAAATTTTAGTAAAAAAATGATGATTTCTATCATCTAAATAAATAATATAAGAAAAATAACAAGACTTGCGATTAGGATTACCTTCGGGACTTTTATGTAATTTCTACGGATTTTTCTATGCCTTTTTCTTCCTAAACTTCTACTTTCTCTTTCCTCAAGCTAACAACACTTGAAGCTGAACCTAGGGCTTAATTTGATGAAAAAATAAGTCAAAGGGAGATTTTTAAGTCGTCCAAGGATTCCTCCCATGCCAACCAATCAAATTAAACCATTTGGTTTAATAAAAGACAATTTACCACTTAAAGGGAATTGACAGATTTACCCCTTGTTCGTAAATTTGGCCTAACTTCTTACTCAGACATCCGTTTGATGCAACGTTTGTTATGTTAAAACCCTAACTCATATGTCTACATCTATATAGTTTTAACCTTGAGTCAATTGTTACATTATAAGGGTCAAAACTATTCTCCAACAGGAACATTTCTACCGAAAATAACAAAATTTTGTGTTTGTAAATAATTCGACATTTCATGATTTATGAAAATAGGATTAGACTAAACATAATCACTTAAAATTAGAGATAATAATAACACATTATTCATATAACATAAGATAAGCATGATTTAATTATAATTTATCATAATTATATCCAGGTTGTCACAAATTCCCCCCTTAGAAAATTTCGTCCCCGAAATTTAATATGAAGTTCACTTACCAAAAAAATGGGGATACTATTTCTTCATTCTATCCTACATTTCCCAAGTTGCTTATTTAATTACATGGATCATCCATATAACTTTAACTAAGGGAATAACTTTATTTCTTAATACTTTCTCCTTACGATCAATAATATCCATTGGTTCCTCGAAGTACGACAAGTCTTCCTTCAGTTCAATTAGTTGAGTTTTCAACTGATCAGATGGATTTGCCAAATACTTACGAAGAATCGATACATGAAACACATCATGTAAATGGGATAAATCTGGAGGTAATACTAATCTGTATGCTAGGGTCCCAATTCTTTCTAGTCCTTTATATGGTCCAATGTATCTTGGACTTAATTTCCCCTTTTTCCCAAATCTCATAACGCATTTCCATGGCGAAATACGCAAGAATACAAAACCTCCCTTCTGAAATTCCAATGGATACTTCCTTTTATCTGCATAAAATTTCTTCTTACTTTGCACTATTTTTATCCGTTACTGAATTATTTTAATCTTTTCTGTTGTCATATCTATCATTTCAGGACCCAAAATTTTCCTTTCACCTACTTCATCCCAGCACAAAGGCATTCTACATCTCCTCCCATATAAAGCTTCATAAGGAGTCATACGAATGGTGGACTAATAACTATTATTATACGATAATTCTATCAGTGGCAAATGATCATCCCAACTACCCTTGAAGTCAAATACATAAGCTCGTAACATGTCTTCTAATATTTGAATCGGCCTTTCAGATTGCCCATCGATTTGCAGATAAAATGCAGTGCTAAACTTCAAACTTGTGCCCAAGTCATTCTGTAAACGAGGCCAAAACTTATAAGTGAATGTTGGATCTCTATTTAATACTATTGACACTAGTGCCCCATGTAAACGGATAATCTCATCAATGTACATATGAGCATACTTGTCAACAGTGTAGGTGGTCTTAACGGGAAGAAAATGAGTTAACTTCGTCAATCGTTCAACAATCACCCAAATATAATCATGCCCCTTTGGTGACCGGGGTAATCCTGTAATAAAATCCATCGTTATATGCTCCCACTTCCATTCCATAATAGGCAATGACTGTAATAATCCCATCTGATTCTGATGTTCTGCCTTTACTTGCTGGCATAGTAAACGTTTAGCCACAAATTCTGTGACCTCACGTTTCATATTGTTCCACCAGTAATACTCCTTCAAATCTCTGTACATTTTGGTACTTCTCGGATGCATAGAGTAAATAGAACTATGTGCCTCTTCTAATATATCCTTCTTTAAGGGTGGATCATTCGGTACACAAATTCTATTTTTATAACACAACGATTCATCATTCTTAATCTCAAAGTCACTCTCTTTACCATCCAGGACATCTCGTTTCTTCTTCTCAAGGAATGGATCACCAATATGCAAATTTCTTATGTGTTTTGCATGTGCTAATAAGCCTCCCCTTTTTGAAAACATTAATTCAATCCCAATTGATGGCAATTCAAGAATATTTCTAACATGTGCACACTGTATGCAACCAAGAATCCCTGATGATTTTTTACCCAAAGCATATTCTACTATATTGGCCTTACCAAGATGATGATGAATAGTACAATCATAGTCTTTAATCAGCTCTATCCAACGCCTCTGTCTCAAATTCAGTTCTTTTGTGTCAATAAGTATTTCAAGCTTTGATGCTCCGTATATATCTCACAAATTTCTCCATAGAAGTAATTTCTCCATAACTTCAAAGCAAAAACAATAGTTTCTAACTCCAAATCATGCATAGGGTAGTTTCGTTCATGTGTCTTTTAATTATCTGGAAGCATATGCTATTACTTTCCCATTCTGCATAAGAACACATCCTAACCCCTGAAATGAAGCATTTGTATAAATTATGAAAGACTCGTTCCCACACGGAATAGTAAGTATAGGATATGAAACCAATCGTTTATTTAATTCTTTAAAACTCCTTTCGCATTCTTCATCCCACACAAACTTCACTTCTTTACGGGTCAACTCTGTCAATGGTAACGCTATTGCTGAAAATCCCTTAATGAATCTGCGATAGTAACCTGCCAATCCTAAGAAACTCCTAATTTCTGTCACATTCTAAGGACTCTCCCATTCAACGATTGCTTATACCTTCTTTGGATCAACATATATCCCATTTCCCGAGACAACGTGACCTAAAAACACAATTTCATTCAGCTAAAACTCACACTTACTGAATTTATCAAATAATTTCTTCTCTCTCAAACTCTGCAATACAAGTCTCAAATGTTTCTCATTTTCCTCCATGCTATGCGAGTAAATCAACACATCATCTATGAATACAATCACAAATGAATCAATAAAAGGGTGGAATACCCGGTTCATCAAGTCCATAAAAACAACTGGAGCATTAGTCAATCCAAATGGCATCACCAAAAACTCATAGTCCTCATATCGAGTTCGAAAAGTTGTTTTAGAAATATCACTATCCTTTACTTTCAATTGGTGGTAACCCGATCTCAAATCAATCTTCGAAAATACTGTGCCCCCCTGTAATTATTCAAACAAATCATCGATACGAGGTAGAGGGTACTTTTTTCTAATGGTCACCGTATTCAATTACTGATAATCAATACATAATCGCATTGTTCCATCTTTCTTTTTCACAAATAACACTGGGGCTCCCCATGGAGAAACACTAGGCCAAATGAAACCTCTGCTTATCAGATATTATAATTTCACTTTCAATTCTTTCAACTCCATTGGTGCCATCCTGTATGGATCAAGGGAAATTGGACTGGTACTTGGAATTAATTCAATGGAAAACTCTACTTCCCTATTGGGTGGCAACCTTGGCAAGTCCTCTGGAAAGACATCAGAAAATTCTCTAACTATCGGTATATCTTCAACTTTAAGATACTCCTTACTAACATCAACAAAATAAGCTAAATACCGGATACAACCTTTACTCAATAACTTTCAGCTCTTAATTGCTGATATAAGACAATTAGGAACAACGTTCCTTTCCCCTATAAACTGGAACTCGGGTTCACCCGACAGATGAAATGTAACTTCTTTTTTAAAACAATCAATAGAAGCATGATACGATGATAACCAATCCATCCCCAATATAATATCAAAATTCTGAATGGCCAACGGTATCAAATCAACATAGAAATCTCACTCACCCATTCATAAGACACAATCTTTATAAACATGCTCCACTAAAATTACACATGCCATTGGGGTAGAAATATATAAGGCACAATTGAGAAATGAACATAGCGCACCCAAATATGAAACAATATGTAATGCCACAAATGAATGCGTAGATCCAGGATCAATAAGTTCATATAAATCTTTATTGGCAATAGAGAGTTTACTTGTAACCATTTCTGGTGTAGCATGGGAATCTTGCAATATCATCGCAAACACTCTTCCTCCTTCATTTAATCCACTTGCTTGTCTGGTATCTCTTCCCCTAGTTGCATTTCCTAGAGAGGATCCTTTATGAGGCCCCACACTACTAACTGAAACTGTTCTTGCTAACATAACATAATTCTGTGACACCCCGCCTAATTAAATACCGGGCGATCACTCCTTTATTAAATTAAATCAAGGTGAACAATTGGTTCATTCTTAGCATCACTGTCGTAAAAATAAGTTTTCCAATTTAACACCCTAATTAATTAAGCTAAGTGTCAAAACCATATTTAAACATTCTTTCCGAATTTTATTTTTTTAGAAAAATTATATTTATTTATATATTAACAACATTCAACAAGTAAGAGTCACAATACAATAATCCAGGAACATAATCTAATTAATTAAAACATTCCATCATCCAAAAATCCCAACAGTTTAAAACTTAAATTGAAACATCCATACTGAATAAATCACGAGTAACAGTACTAGAAACAACTGAAGTACAAATGTCCCAATAAACAGATAAACAATGGAAAGGGCGACACATGCCCAATAAATGAAAATGATAGAAGTGGAATCAATGAATGAAGTCGTCTACGCAAGTGGCATGCAACTCCCACCTAAGCTACAGCGCATTTCTTCCAAGGGATCCGAAGCAAGATGTCCCTGTGGCTGGGCACCTGTAATACATACATATATATATACAAGAGAGAGAGAAAAAAAGAAACGGGTCAGAGCCGGATAGTGTGTATGATTTAAAATTTGTTTAGCAAGTATTTAAATTGATATAGGCCAATGCAACAACATATTAGTGCGACACTCTCTTGAGAAATTCTCACCTCTCTTCTAATGTGCACGCCTATCGTACTATCCTTCCCAACATTTTATCTTATCATTTATCGTACTAATCTTCCCAATGATTTAACTTATCTTAAATTACTCGTTAAATCTTAAAACCGAACAATATAATTGTTTAAGAGAATACTTCCATTTAGTAACACAACTATTGATTTAACATCACTGATTAATAAAGTTTTTTCGGTATCATATTATACTTTTCAAACAAGTATTTCCGATTTATAGTCAAGATTCATTTCTCACTTGCCATAACACGGTAAACAGCTTCAATTTCCCAAATTTCTTATATATATATTAAACACTCTTATAATATATATCTATTCTACAGCACCCTACATAAAAACTATGGTGCGGGCACACTCTGCTATCCAATCCCCGTATCGCTCACACTAAGGAAAATACAAGTTCGGAATCACTCTCGAACTGTATCAACATATATACAAACAAGATTGAGGCAAAGCGTAGATTCCAAGTCTCTAAGAGGTCGGTACATACCCCACGCCTCTTAGGACCGTCTGAACTATCGATTCGATAGCCTGTACCAAGGATATCTATCTTTTAGGGCACAAGTCAATATCCCCCATAAAGGTCCCATCGAGATAAGATTGTCCCAGCGCGGTAACCTCAGGGATAACAAGTAGCGCGGGCATGATTTTTACACGTATATAATATATGCACACACAGTCATATAAATATACCACTTTTATCATATCAATATAGGTTCCTCTCATCACCCATAATTACGACATTTATCCTTAATTTCACATTATTAGTATCACGCTTAACGATTTGTTTTAAACTATGATACGAGGTATTATTCCACTTACTACGTAACACTCATGGGGTCTATTCTCCCAAGTATAAAATTCAGTAGGTATACGTATTTGTCCCACAGTAACTCTCTCATGTGTCACTCCCCTTTAATATATACTTACATTGTCGCTTATGTAAAGTATTCCAAAATATAGATTTCGCCTTACTTCAACGGTCTCTTATTCATAAATGAATCCTACTGGTCATCATTATCTCCCAAATTAATTTAACGAGGATGCCTAAGGAGTTTTCTTTATTCCGAATCAATTCAACAATGTAATAAGGGGAAACTTAAGTCTTCCAGGAGGGGTCGATCGATCGAGGTCTGGGGCTCGATCGATCGAGCCTTCGATCGATCGAAGCTCTGGGATCGATCGATCGATCAAGCAGGTCTGCGACACTGAAATTCTGCAGTTACGGGTTTCATCTCCAAACATCAACAATTTCCATATTCTCTAATCCCAATCGTCCCATACTTGATACTACTAACCTTATATCACCATATTAGGTATTTTCAACGTAAAGCATGTGGATTTCAGTCATTTAATCATGGGTTAACAACCCAAGATCTATAAAATTATTAAGAACCCTAGAAATTTCTTAATCGTTGTTCTAATCTGTTTTTCCCAAAATTTCCTTCTAATACATCATTAAAATTTCGTGGATTATTCTTCTACATCACCAATAATTTCCAGAATAAGGTTTAAGTCATCACTACATGCAAATTCCTATCACAATTTAGGTTTTCTTCCATGTAATTCATCCCTAATCATTCCTAAACTTATATGAAAGATGCACCAACGAAATACGCAAGATAAACACTTGCCTGGGATTTTCAGAGGTCTGGTTTGGTGCCGAAATCGGTATGGTTGCGTTCCCCGTCTCGTAATCTACGCGTTGGTGGTGGCGACGGTGCAAACTGTTGAGTTTTGAGCCTTGGAATGCTTTGAGAGCTCTCTCCTCTCTTCTCCAATGGTCGTTATAGGTTTTGGGTTTTCTAACCCTAGGTGGCAACCTCAATATCTGATATAACCCATCTAATTTTCGTGGGTTTAATTACCCAAAAATGTAAAATGACTAAAATGCCCTCCCGGGTTACTAATTAGGCCTAAAAACGCCCCGATACCCAAACTAAATCCCCGGGTACACTTTTCTGACTATCTCGACCCTTCCGGACGCGTTGGCGCTCTCAAAATGACCATACGAACAACTTATAAAATATTCACTTTTTATTTATCAAAATTTAGTCCCGACGCGACACGAGCACGTCCCGACTTAAATTTCTGAAATTGTCATTTAATTCACTCATGACATTCAATATAACCAATATAATATATTACTTTTCTCATTAGTAATATTCAACAAATTTCATATAATTACTAACTCTCTTCACGTTAATAATTATAACATAATTAATTCTCGGATTTTTATTAAATAATTAACTCACATTAAATTTAATAAATCCCCAAATTAATATAGCATGAAAATATGGGGTATTACATACTTCCTAATAACGGAATTTCGTCCCGAAATTTGAAAAATAAGGCATACCTGGTAAGAACAAATCTGGATATCTTTCGTGCATATCTGCCTCGCGCTCCTAAGTGGATTCCTCCACATTATGGTGCTCCCACTGGACCCGCACAAGTGGAACTATCTTCGACCTCAATCTCCTCTCACTAAAGTCTAGGATAGCCACCGGTCTCTCCTCATAAGATCTATCACGTCGTAAATCTATCTCATCTATCGCGATGCGAGTATGGGCCATATCATCTCGAAGATATCGTCTCAACGACGAGATGTGGAATACATCGTGAGTGCGATGTAAATGATCTGGTAGTCCCAACCTGTAAGCAACTGGCCCAATTCTCTCGATGATGGGAAATGGTCCTACGTATCTCGGAGCCAATTTCCCCTTCTTCCTGAACCTCATCACTCCTTTCGTAGGAGATACTCGCAGTAAGACTTGGTCCCCCACATTAAACTCCCGAAAGAACCGCTTCGCATCGGCGTAGCTCTTCTGCCTGTCCTGGGCTACCCGAATGCGACTCCTAATCATCTCAATCCTCGCGGAGGTCTCCTGAATCACCTATGGTCCTAGCAACTTGTTATCCCCCACTTCGAGCCAACAAGCTAAGGAACGACAAGGCCTACCATACAAAGCCTCAAATGGAGCCATGCCAAACGTGAACTGATAAGAGTTATTATAAGCAAACTCTACCAGTGGAAGATGTGGCTCCCATCCTCCTCCAAAATCAAGAACACACATGCGTAGCATATCCTCTAACATCTGATTAATACACTCTGTCTGTCCATCTGTCTGTGGGTGAGAAGCTGAAATCAACCTCAACTTAGCGCCCATAGCCTCCTTAAAGCTTTCCCAAAAGCGTGACACGAAGATCTTGTCTCTATCTGACACAATATTCAGGGGTACCCCGTGTAATCTGACGATCTCAACAATGAACAACTGAGCATACTGACCCGTGGTATAATATGTCCGCACCGGTAAAAAATGAGCCACTTTGGTCAAACGGTCTACGATCACCCAGATAGAGTCGTGGCCCCGCTGTGATGTAGGCAATCCCGTAATAAAATCCATGGAAATACTCTCCCACTTCCACGCGGGTACTTCCAAAGGCTGAAGCAATCTTGACGGTTTCTGATGGTCCACCTTCACCAGCTGGCAGGTAGAACACTTGGACATGAACTCAGCAATGTCCTTCTTCATCCCACTCCACCAGTATTGTCTCCTCATATCTTGGTACATCTTATCCCCTCCAGGATGAACCGCGAATCGGAACCCGTGAGATTGGGTCATCACTGCATGACGTAATTTTGTTCCTTCTGGAACTACCAACCTCCCATTAAATCGTAAACCTCCATCAGAACTAATAGAATAGGACTCAGCACCCTCGGCTAGAAGTCGCACAATCTGCTCCTGGCAAAACGGTTATGTGGTCCGTGCCTGTATCACCCTCATAACAATCTCGGGTGTGACTGACATAACGGATATGAAAGAACGGGCTACTGCGTCCTGGTGACCCAACTCCTTCCACTTTGCTTTCCAGACGACCGCTACCTCGTCTACCAGTCTACGACTCAACGCATCAACAAATACGTTGGCCTTTCCCGGATGATACTGTATATCGAACTGGTAGTCCTTCCCAAACTCTAGCCATCTGCGCTGACGCATATTCAGCTCTCGCTGTGTGAACAGGTACTACAATGACTTGTGGTCTGTGAACAAGCGGAATTTCTCCCCCAACAAATAGTGTCTCCATATCCTCAATGCAAAAACGACCGCTGCTAACTCCAGGTCGTGGGTGGGGAAATTCTTCTCGTGTGGCTTAAGCTTGCAGGAGGCAAAAGCTATAGCCTTCTCCTCCTGCTGAAGTACTCCCCCAAGTCCCCGTAAAGACGCATCGGTGTAAACCAGGTACTCCACACCCGGCTTCGGTAACGCAAGAACTGGTGTTGAAGTAAGCTTGTCTTTCAGCTCATCCAAAGTTAATTGACAAGCATCATCCCAAACATACGGTACCCCTTTGTGAGTTTGATTCGTCAGTGGACCCGCTATTTTGTAGAATCCTCGGATAACTCTCCTGTAGTAACCAGCTAACCCCAAGAAACTTCGCACTTCCGTCGGTGTCGTGGGTTGTCCCCACTCCCTCACCGCTGACACTTTGCTCGGGTCAACTGCTATCCCCTGCCCAGAAACAACATGCCCCAAGAACTGTATCTCTCGCAACCAGAATCCGCACTTCTCGTACTTAGCATACAACTGATGCTCTCGTAGGGTCTGAAGAACCTGCCTCAGTGCTCGGCATGTTCCTCCTCGGAGTGTGAGTATATCAAAATGTCATCTATGAAAACGATGACAATCTGATCTAAGAACTCTATGAATACTCGATTCATTAAGTCCATAAACACCTCTGGAGTATTAGTGAGGCCGAATGGCATCACCCTGAACTCGTAAGACCTATATCTCGTTAAGAAAGTAGTCTTTGAAACATCCTGCTCCCTAATACGTAGCTGATGGTACCCCGACCTCAGATCTATCTTCGAAAAGAAAGTTTCTCCCCTCAGCTGGTCGAACAGATCATCGATTCAAGGCAACGGATACTTATTCCGTATCGTGACCTTGTTCAGCTCCCGGTAGTCCACACACAATCTCAGTGAACCATATCTCTTCTTCACAAACAAGACTGGAGCGCCCCAAGGTGAGGTACTCCTACGAATGAAGCCCTGACCTAACAGCTTCTCTATCTGATCTCGTAGCTCTCGCATCACTGCCGGAGCCATACGGTACGGTGCACGTGCTATAGGTCTCATATCTGGAAATAAATCTATGACAAAGTCTATCTCTCGACTGGGGGGTAGTCCCGGTATCTCCTGAAACACATCGAAATACTCACTGACAACGGGAATCGAGTCTAACGGAATCACAACCTCCTTAGAGGTATCCTCCTCTATGTAATAAAAATGAGCGGTCGAACCTCCCTCTGGGCGAGGCATCGCCACTACAAACATCTCTTGCCCCGGAATGGCAAAAACAATGCTCCCACCGAAGCAATCAATCATGGCTCTATAAGCTGCGAGCCAATCCATACCAATAATCACATCATGCTCATGCATGTCTAAGACTAACATATCTGTAGGTAATACCAAGCTACAAATCTCTACCCCCACTCCCCAGCATATAAAGAAAATAAGGGACCCACTCTCTAGTGGTGAGTCTACGCACGTCACTGTGCTCTCTGCTGTGGCTAATAACCCTAAGGCCTTCGCAAAATGAGTAGCTATAAAACAATGCGTTGCCCCCGTATCAAACAAAACCCGACCCATAGTACCATGGATAGGAAAACATACCGTTATAGACACGTCCATATTGTAACTGCCATTGTTGCACTGGAGCTGCTGGAATGTCTAGTAGGGCTGGCACCTGGGCTGGTGCGGGGAGGGCAGGTGGAAAAAGTGGCCTCTGTGGTTCATTACGGGCACCCTGCTGCTGTGGGGCCCTATCACCCTCTGGGCAATCCTGACGCCTATGGCCATGTTTGTCGCACCCAAAACATCGGCCTTTGAAATTTCTCCCCCTCTGACCGTGCTGCTGTCGGTGTCGGCCTTGCCGGCCTTGCTGACTTGGGATTTTATTCCTCTTTGCGCAACTCTGACAACTATGGTCTTCCCTGCCACATCGAAAACTCTTCTCTCGAAGCTGCTTCACTTCACCACTTTGTTTACTAGTCTAACTTTTTCCTTGATCTTGCTGGCCTTGAGGGGAAATTTGCGGAAAAATCTTGTCAGGGTGAGGACAATCCCTCCACTTGTGACCCGGCTGTACACATTTATAGCAGAGTTCAAAATTCTTCGTCGATCGGATTGTAGTTTATCCCCAGCCTGTTTCGGACACAATTTACGTTTGTGATCGTCCATTCCACGACCGAAACACCTCTTTGTGATTTCATTCTGAATCTGACTGCGTTGGCCCTGACACTTTTGGCCCTTTACATAAATTTTGTTACTTTCCGAATTGAATCGGTCTTGAGTGGTTTGTTGTCCCAAGTTCGGTGCCATCGCACAATTGTCAACTTTAGTCACATGCCTTTGGTTAACCTCTCTAGGTCTTTTACCTCCTTTAAGTTGTATGCTGCGTTCTTGGTACTGTAAAACTGCAGTGGTAACTGCTTGTGCCACAATGCCCGCGATTTCGGTGATTGGTACCCTTTTTGGAGACACCTGAGGCGTGAGTTGCCCTTGCTCATTAACTTCCCCAATAATATCAGCTTGTTCTTCCTGACGGGCAATCTGAAAGTTTTAAAAATTACGTCAGAATAAGTCTAACATTCGTATCGACAAGTCGCAGAAGCACGAATTTCCAACGCATAAAGATGAATACAACATTCCTAATGTTAGGGCTCTATAGCAAAAAAATGTTAAGCTGAAAGCGAAATAAGCCGTACAGATCCTAAGGACACTAGAACCTGATGCTCTGATACCACCTGTGACACCCCGCCTAATTAAATACCGGGCGATCACTCCTTTATTAAATTAAATCAAGGTGAACAGTTGGTTCATTCTTAGCATCACCGTCGTAAAAATAAGTTTTCCAATTTAACACCCTAATTAATTAAGCTAAGTGTCAAAACCATATTTAAACATTCTTTCCAAATTTTATTTTTTAGAAAAATTATTTTTATTTATATATTAACAACATTAACCAAGTAAGAGTCACAATACAATAATCCAGGAACATAATCTAATTAATTAAAACATTCGATTATCCAAAAATCCCAACAGTTTAAAACTTAAATTAAAACATCCATACTGAATAAATCACGAGTAACATTACTAGAAACAACTGAAGTACAAATGTCCCAATAAACAGATAAACAATGGAAAGGGAGACACATGCCCAATAAATGAAAATGATAGAAGTGTAATCAATGAATGAAGTCGTCTACGCAAGTGGCATGCAACTCCCACCTAAGTTGCAGCGCGTTTCTTCCAAGGGATCCTAAACAAGACGCCCCTGTGGCTGGGCACCTGTAATACATACATATATATATACAAGAGAGAGAGAGAGAAAAAAAGAAACGGGTCAGAGCCCATAGTGTGTATGATTTAAAATTCGTTTAGCAAGTATTTAAATTGATACAGGCCAATGCAACAACATATTAGTGCGACACTCTCTTGAGAAATTCTCACCTCTCTTCTAATGTGCACGCCTATCGTACTATCCTTCCCAACATTTTATCTTATCATTTATCGTACTAATCTTCCCAATGATTTAACTTATCTTAAATTACTCGTTAAATCTTAAAACCGAACAATATAATTGTTTAAGAGAATACTTCCATTTAGTAACACAACTATCGATTTAACATCACTGATTAATAAAGTTTTTTCGGTATCATATTATACTTTTCAAACAAGTATTTCCGATTTATAGTCAAGATTCATTTCTCACTTGCCATAACACGGTAAACAGCTTCAATTTCCCAAATTTCTTATATATATATTAAACACTCTTATAATATATATCTATTCTACAGCACCCTACATAAAAACTATGGTGCGGGCACACTCTGCTATCCAATCCCCGTATCGCTCACACTAAGGAAAATACAAGTTCGGAATCACTCTCGAACTGTATCAACATATATACAAACAAGATTGAGGCAAAGCGTAGATTCCAAGTCTCTAAGAGGTCGGTACATACCCCACGCCTCTTAGGACCGTCTGAACTATCGATTCGATAGCTTGTACCAAGGATATCTATCTTCTAGGGTACAAGTCAATATCCCCCATAAAGGTCCCATCGAGATAAGACTGTCCCAACGCGGTAACCTCAGGGATAGCAAGTAGCGCGGGCATGATTTTTACACGTATATAATATATGCACACACAGTCATATAAATATACCACTTTTATCATATCAATATAGGTTCCTATCATCACCCATAATTACGACATTTATCCTTAATTTCACATTATTAGTATCACGCTTAACAATTTGTTTTAAACTTTGATACGAGGTATTATTCCACTTACTACGTAACACTCATGGGGTCTATTCTCCTAAGTATAAAATTCAGTAGGTATACGTATTTGTCCCACAGTAACTCTCTTACGTGTCACTCCCCTTTAATATATACTTTCATTGTCGCTTACGTAAAGTATTCCAAAATATAGATTTCGCCTTACTTCAACGGTCTCTTATTCATAAATAAATCCTACTGGTCATCATTATCTCCCAAATTAATTTAACAAGGATGCCTAAGGAGTTTTCTTTATTCCGAATCAATTCAACAATGTAATAAGGGGAAACTTAAATCTGCCAGGAGGGGTCGATCGATCGAGGTCTGGGGCTCGATCGATCGAGCCTTCGATCGATCGAAGCTCTGGGATCGATCGATCGATCAAGCAGGTCTGCGAAAACTGAAATTCTGCAGTTACGGGTTTCACCTCCAAACATCAACAATTTCCATATTCTCTAATCCCAATCATCCCAGAATTGATACTACTAACCTTATATCATCATATTAGGTATTTTCAATGTAAAGCATGTGGATTTCAGTCATTTAATCATGGATTAACAGCCCAAGATCTATACAATTATTAACAACCCTAGAAATTTCTTAATCGTTGTTCTAATCTGTTTTTCCCAAAATTTCCTTCTAATACATCATTAAAATTTCGCGGATTATTCTTCTACATCACCAATAATTTCCAGAATAAGGTTTAAGTCATCACTACATGCAAATTCCTATCACAATTTAGGTTTTCTTCCATGTAATTCATCCTTAATCATTCCTAAACTAATATGAAAGATGCACCAACGAAATACGCAAGATAAACACTTGCCTGGGATTTTCAGAGGTCTGGTTTGGTGCCGAAATCGGTAAGGTTGCGTTCCCCGTCTCGCGATCTACACGTTGGTGGTGACGGCGGTGCAAACCGTTGAGTTTTGAGCCTTGGAATGCTTTGAGAGCTCTCTCCTCTCTTCTCCAATGTCCGTTCTAGGTTTTGGGTATTCTAACCCTAGGTGACAACCTCAATATCAGATATAACCCCTCTAATTTTCGTGGGTTTAATTACCCAAGAATGTAAAAGGACCAAAATGCCCTCCCGGGTTACTAATTAGGCCTAAAAACGCCCCGAGACCCAAACTAAACCTCCGGGTACACTTTTCTGACTATCTCGACCCTTCCGGACGCGCTGGCACATTCAAAACGATCATACAGACAACTTATAAAATATTCACTTTTTATTTATCAAAATTTAGTCCCGACGCGACACGAGCACGTCTTGACTTAAATTTCCGAAATTGTCATTTAATTCACTCATGACATTCAATATAATTAATATAATATATTACTTTGCTCACTAGTAATATTCAACAAATTTCATATAATTACTAACTCTCGTCATGTTAATAATTATAACATAATTAATTCCCGAATTTTTATTAAATAATTAATTCACATTAAATTTAATAAATCCCCAAATTAATATAGCATGAAAATACGGGGTATTACAAATTCTTTCTCGGATAACCCTTCTAGTAACAGTTAAAACATTCTATATTTAGTATCTTTGGGCAATTTCTCTTGATATGACCTGATATCCCACAAAAGAAACAAGGATTTCGATTCCCTTGTACTGAACTTCCTGGACCTATTCTACCACTAGCTTTACCCCTTCGCAAACTACTTCCCATACTTCTACCCTGTCGAAATTTCTGCCCTCCAAGTCTCAAATATTCTATATCACTACCTTTTTGATAATTCGGGTTGAATCTACTTCTCTTTACGCCTCGTTCTCGATTCCCTCTAGCTTCATTCACGTCCCTTTCTACTAGCATGGCTTTGTTCACCAAGGCTGAATAGTTAACAGTCTATAAAGCCGACAATCTTGATTTAATAACTAACTCTAGCCCATCGAGAAATCATCTGCACGTATCTTCCTCATTCCGTATAAACCTTGAAGAAAATCGAGATAAGGCTGTAAGTTTAGCTTCGCATTCTCTAACTGTTATACTCCCCTAATCCAACATGAAATATTCCTTCTCCTTTTTATTTTTGATACATTGGGGGGAAATACTTATCATACAAAGCTTTGACAAAAGCATCCCACGAGATCACATACCCACCTCTTGGAGTAATCAACAAATGTTTTGTGTCATCCCACCAATATTTAGCTTCTCCTTTCAGCATATACGTCGCCAAAGTCACTCGTTGATTTTCAAGCATTCTCATTACCCCAAAAATAAGTTCAATCTCTTTAACCCATACTTCTGCCTCTGCTGGATCAACTGCTCCTTCAAATGAGGGTGGATTCATTTTAATAAATTTCTCATGTGAAGTACTCCTTTCTTCCCGGTGTATCACCTCCTCAGCCCTAGCCATTGCTTGTGCCTCTAATTTCCTGGATTGATGTTCTTCCATTTGAGCCATAAACCTAGCCTGTTTCTCTTCCACTAAAGTCATAGCACGTGCCATTTTTTGCATATCTGTCAGTTGTTCTGGCTCGGGTTCCACATTTATTTGAACAGGTTACTCAACCTCTGCTTCTGCTGGAATATTTGAAGTCTCGTCTTTTATTCTCACATTTACATTCCCTCGCTCCATTCTTTTATATCTGAAATGAATCAAAGATATGATAACATACATATATACATATGTTTTCCTAACATAATCGTTAGTATCAGACAAACTATATTTCTAACATTCACTACCAAATCTAGACTCTTCGAACTCCAGAACCTCTAAAACCTAGGCTCTGATACCAAAAGTTGATGCACCCTAACCCAATTACTTATAATTAAGTTTTAAAGTTAAGGTGAGTCAAACCATAATTAATTTAACCAAGTCATAAACACGAGTTTTAATTTTGGAATCATCAATGTAAATCCATATAACTAAAACTTTTTTCAACATTAAAGTAGTTATACATTTACAAACTTCTTGAAGGATAAGTTAACTTAATTACATCATTTACATTTGTAAGGGGGGGCTTGAAGATAATCCTGAGATTAGGGATAATTCCCTAATTAGCAACAGTGTTTGAGGATTAACGCAATAAGAGGCAACTCAAGCGTGGCAGCTTTGTGAGGCAGCTTAGCGTGGCAACTCAAGCGTGGCAGCTTGGTGAGGCAGCTTAGTGTGGCAACTCAAGTGTGGCAGCTTGGTGAGGCAGCTTAGCGTGGCAACTCAAGCGTGGCATCTTGGTGAGGCAGCTTAGCGTGACAACTCATACTTCAGCTTGTTGTGTTAGTCATATTGTATCTTTGATTACATTTATTGTAAGCTATAACGGTTGTAATGACATAACAATAATAATAAAACAGTTTGGGTGAGGTCAAACGGTACTCACGAGAGACCAGGCTTGGCAGGACCTGGGAGAGCTTTCATGCTCTATCGAATGACCTCACCATGGGAACTCTAGAGGGATTTGGTTTGAAGGATTGAGAAGTAAGGCACCGTTGGGGCTTGCCCTGACCATCTTAGATACACCTAGTAAAACACCGAAGGACCCTGACCGTGGAATCTCAAGCGGAGCAGCTTGGAGTTCCATCGGGCGTTGAGTTATGAACCAAGTAGCCCTCTACTTAATGTCACATCTACTGTAGGTGATGTCACTAGCCAGCTAAACAATGTCAGACCTGCACTTGAGTAAACCACCGTGGTATTTGGGGCTGTCAGGCAGTTGGTGAGCCACCTCTGCGACAACAGCCCCCTGACACACAGTGGTTAGGAAAAAGGCATGTCTTGGCATTTAATGTTTATGACGTGGAGACAACTAGTGCATCAGGCATTTAATGTTGTGACATAAGGTATGAGGGATGTCTTTTCATAGTCTTTAATGACTGAGTTGCCTCGGGGGTGGTGTGGGGGGCTATTTAAGGACCCCAACCACCTCTGAGGAGAGGATGATCCTTTTGAGAGTTGAAAAGAGTTATTAAAAAAACCAGAGAAGTCTTACTCACCCACCATTTGTCATTTATTACGAAGCTTTTAATACCTGATAGGGATCCTTGAGGGTATTTTGGTGTGGTCTTACCTGCCTACCAAGGTGTATCTAGGGTGCTTACTTCTCTCTCCCTCTAGCTAAGCCACTTCTAAAGTTCATTATTATTCCCTGAATTATACACGAGAGGTTTTGTGAGTTTAAACTGGGTATAACTTCATTGTGCCTGTGTCTGTGCGTCCTATCATTAATCTGGTGATCTTGGGCAAATTAACTTGTCATTTCCATACTCAATAGGGGTGACGCCTCCATATATATAATCTAAAGTACCCTCCTACAACATTTACAAAAAATCATCGTTTCACCCATTCCTGGCTAACCTAACCTGACCTTCTAGATTTGGCAGTGACATCGCGTTACCTGAAAAAAAATGTGAACATAGGAATCGTGAGCAAAATAGCCCAGTGAATACATCACTACTATACTACTGCATGAATTTAAATTCAATAATTCATGTCCATATAATTATGTATTAACTTATTCGGCTCATTCAGAATGAATGACCTAACATTCAGAATTATGATTCACGTATCTTGTCTATAATAGACAACTCTCCCCCATTCCTGGTCGAGGAGTAACCCATTGTCATTAATAGACAAATCTCCCCCATTCCGAGTCGGGGAGTAACCTCCCATTTCATTAAATCGAAATGAAAAATTTTATATTCATAACATTATGATCCTATTCGTAACAGTATACAAATACATCATTCCAGTGAGTACACTCACCTTGGGTTGTTAACTATGTATTTATGTTTCCTTTGAGTGGAGCTGAACTGGGTTGATTAGACCTTACAACTGTCAATACAACTAAATCAGTACTGAATCTCAATCATAAGTATTATACTAACATAATTATGTAACTTTCCATGACTATACAACAACAATATAATTCCACTTAAGTCACATTCCATGAAACATGAGCAAAGACATAATAATGGTACACATGTTGATAAAGTTATGAACATTCAACCGTAGGAAATACCTCATAAGGGATTTATAACTAAACCCAAGTAAATGTCAAACCATAATTCTCAATGTATATACACATGAAACATGTACTCAAAATACTCTTTGGAAAGAGGAGATAACAATATTCTTTCATGGGTATCCAATATGGCCTCAAATTATTGTCCTACATACTTAACCATCCTATATTCATAAATTGCACAACTACAAGTATCCAAGATTATAAATATGAAATCATATCTGAATATACTTTCCATTATAAGTGACGATGTAATTTTTCAAGCTCTCTAGAGCATGTTATGATCATTTCTTTACAACACAAGAATTCTTCCCTACAAGATCCTCTATCGTTCCTTCAACTTCCAAGAATTTTCATAATTTTTATACAGCATAACTTTCCATAATTTTCAACCCATTTTTAGTAAACATATCGAATAGTACATAATTAAAGTTTCATAATTGTTTGACTTAATTTGCTATGTCAAAATCTTGACCAAACTTAGGGCATACCGAAATGAAATATACAAACATCAATTACGTACCAACTTGAAATCATCATTAAACCCTACCCCACAAGGAGATAAATTCTAATTTTCGGATATGACATGAATATATGAGTCTAGTTTCATATACAATTGGAATTTATCAATTACAGTAAGCACACAAAAATATATGCAAGTTTGAATGCAAGGGGCTTCAATACAAAGCAATTTTAAGGGGTTGTACATTCAACTTAACTTAAACTTGCATCTAACCATACACATATAGAAAGGGATGAAATTTTAGTAAAAACATGATGATTTATATCATATAAATCAGTAATATAAGAAAAAGAACAACACTTGCGATTAGGATTACCTTCGAGACTTTTACGTAATTTCTATGAATTTTTCTACGCTTTTTCTCCTCACTTTTGCTTCCTAGACTTCTACTTTCTCTTTCCTCAAGCTAAAAACACTTGAAACTGAACCTAGGGCTTAATTTGATGAAGAAATAATTTATAGGGAGAGTTTTAAGTAGGACAAGGCTGCCTCCCATGCCAACCAATCGAATTAAACCATTTGGTTTAATAAAAGACAATTTACCACTTAAAGGGAATTGACAAATTTGCCCCTTGTTCGTAAATTTGGCCTAACTTCTTACTCGGACATCCGTTTTATGCACCGTTTATTGTGTTACAACCCTAACTCGTATGTCTACAACTATATAAGTTTCGCCTTGAGTCAATTGTTACATTATAAGGGTCAAAACTATTCTCCAACAGGAACATTTCTACCGAAAATAACAAAATTTTGTGTTTGTAAATAATTCAACATTTCATGATTTATGAAAATAGGATTAGACTAAACATAATCACTTAACATTAGATATACTAATAACACAATATTCATATCACATATGATAAGCATTATTTAATTATAATTTATCATAATTATATCCGGGTTGTCACACATAATACTATTCTCTATTTCCCATATAATATTAATAAATATTTCTGCCTTTAATATCCCAAGTATGAATTTTCACAAATACAATTAAGTGTTCACATTCTTAAGTAAATTTAGATTTCATAATCTTCTTCATCTACTATATTCATGCAGTAGATAATAACATAAGCATATATGTATATATATATATATATATATATATATATATATATATATATATATATATATATATATATATATATATATACTCCATATATATACTAATACGGCACCCTAGACTTACTGCGGTGCATGCATATTTTGCTATCAAGTCCTGGTACATGTCGTACTAAATAAGGACAATCGGTTCGGTGTCTCTCACGAACCATAAATAAAAATCACACATATTAGAGGCGAACATAGATCTAAGCATTTGGGCTACGCATATATCTACACACCCAAATGACCATGCACACCATTGTTCTCACAAATGATTATCCAACCTAAGTTCTATATTCTGAGGTACCAATCTACAATCCCTCTAGTGGGATCATCAGGATGAGACTATCCCCTTTCAAAACCTCCCGCGACAGTAAGTAGAGCATGTATGTCATACATATAATAAATCATACTATAGGTATTCACACAACCTATAAAATTTAGTAGGTATACACACAACCCGAATATTATAACTCATATGTAGTATTTTTTTTCACTAATACTACTGATATATTTATTAACTTTTGAATATTCTCCCCATTGTATTTTCCCAAGGATGATTCACTACCCAAGAATCTTTTAACGTAATTAAACCAATTCTCCCACTATTAATTTACCCTAATAATCATCGCAAGTTATTCCATTTCCCTTGAATTAACTACGTCACAAGGTTTTAACTCAAACGGAATACTTTTCTCAATTATCCCAATATTTATTCATCTCACTTTATGTAAACCTAATCTCCACTTTACGCCTAATGTCCTTATTATTAACAATAATCACAATCAATTAATCTAGGCAACCTCCAACAGAATAACAACTAAAATAATATTTCTTAGAATTTTCCCCCACGAATCTGCCCGGAATTTTAAAATGCAGTTTTAAGGCATTTCGGAATCGTTTTGGAGAAAATGTATCAGGTAACAAAATGCAGAAAATAGGATTTACTATGAGGCGGCGCGGACAGAATAGTCATTTTCAAAACCAAAACAACTCAAAACAATTTATAAAACGATGATTTAATTTACCCAATTTCATAGACTTCTTCAAATTCAAAAAATTGTTCTACAATTCAATCATACCAATTGAAATCCAGATTTCTTCACCAAGATTCAATATAATTTCTTGGGTTTCATACTACCTACATGGAGGATCCTATTCTATATAAATTTTACCCAAGATAATGATATTTGTCTTCAAAATTTCATTCAGATCACATGAATTTCATAGTTAATTTAACATACACTAACATGGATATCATATATGCTATAAGTTTGCAAGATTAAACACTTGCCTCTTTTGGTAGGTCTGATCAGTTGAAGATGATGGGTATATTGGTGTTCTCCTCTCCTCGATCTACAATCTCGCGGTGGTGGTGAGAGAAGGTGGTTCTACCCTTGGAACTCCTCTCCTTTTCCTCATATGGCATCTCCGTGGCTTCTCTTTGTTTCTCATGTAACTAGCCCTAACCCCCTTCTCTAATCAAATATATTACACTTAGAAATTCGTAGGTGTTATTTCCCCAAAATACAAATGATCAAAATGCTCTCCCGGGGTGCCGGTTTGACCTACCTAAAATTGTCCCGGCACCCAAACTAAATCTCCAAGTAGACTTTTTTTACTATCTCGGTCCTTCTAGATACTTTGGTGAACTCGAAATGACCATTAGGATCAGTTAAAAGTAAATTACTTTTCATTCCAATAAATTGGGTCCCGACACGACTAACACGCGCATCCCAACTTAATTATTGTAACTGTCGTATTTTTCACTCACAACAATTTTAATAAATTCATAGTCAATTATTACTTTATTCCCCAAGTAATAATCAATACAATTCACATCAATAAATACTAACCCTCGTCTCGCTAGTTAATATTTATTTAATCCTGATTAATTATAAACTAATTTTCCATATATAATTTAATTAATCCTATATTTAAAAATCATTACAAATACAGGGTGTTACAATAAACTGCATGTGGATAGGTTAAAATTGACATTGATGACAACATTAATACCTCTAATACCATCGTATTACAGGTATAATATAGATAAATTAAACACTTTCGCTAAAAAAATACAACTCTTAAAGAGGATTGATAGTTTCTTAATAAGAATAAATAGACAAATAGTAGATACAAACAAACAAACTAAAAATTTTTTAAAAAAATAATTAATGAAAATTAATAATTTAAAATTTAAAATTTTAAGGGCATACACTACCAGTTGAACACGAACTATTATCAAATATAAATAAAAATCTTACTCAATCAGCAAGTCGGCTCCATTAAAGTAAAAATCAACTCTTTGTGGATCGATATACTATCAAATAACACTAACAACTCATTTCTAAGCATATGGAGTATCATAAATAGCGATAAAAAATAATGGACATTTCAACGCATAACAATAAATAAAAATCGTGAACCCAAAGCTTACCATAAATGCAACCCATTAAATCAGAAATTCAAAACCAACAAAAAAACCTCCTTAAATTACAAACACCTATAAGAACTACAACAAAAATATTCTAAACGCCCATTTTGAGACAAAAACTCAATTGATCAAACCCAATTATTAGAAATAAAAATCCAACAAACACCCCCTTCTTCAGTTACAAATTTGATTACCAACTGCACTTATAATCGTTAAAAACCCTCTTCTTCAAGCCTGGTTAAGAAAAAAAAGCATCGATGAAACTCAATTTATCCTCGATTTATGAATTAAACCCAAATTGATCAAACCCGTTAATAAAAAATGAAAACCCAATAAAAACCCTTCTTCAATTACAAATTTTAGAACCAATGTCAACAAAGATCAACAAAAATCCCTCTTTTTCAAAACCCATTAAAACAAAAGCATCAATTAACCAAAATAGAATGGAATGGAGAAGCAGTTTTTACCCTAATAGGTGATCTTGAGGCGGTTTGGTGGGTTTCGTGGAAGTAAACAGATATTGAAAAATCGGGATCACCGGCAAGCCTTAGTCAATGAGATAACACACGCACATGTGCTTTATTACGTCTCTTTTATTTTCTCTCTCCTCACTAAAATAGGTCTACTATGTCAACAGATAATAAGGGTGAGAGATAAATACGCAACCAAATAAATGTAATGGGAGTGGAACTCCCTCCATATCTGGGTAGCAGATTGTTTGGCTCATAAAAAAGGACTGTTGAGTTCTGAATACGATATCTATTCCATTTATTTACGCTCACCCTAAAATCAAACAAAACGCATTAATGACAACATTAATACCTTTAATATTATCGTATTAAAGGTATAATTAACATTCATCAAGTGCGATGTACGGACGATGTACAATAAACAAATATAATAATAATGATAAAAATTAGCATATATCATAAATTCAATATATTATCTTAAAGCCAATATAAAAAGTTAATTTTTTCATAAATAAAATTTGTCTATTATTTTTAAATATTTTCATTATATAAAAAATATTTTTTATAAATAAAATCTTCAAATTTAATATAAAAAATTATACATATTTTTATTTGTTTTTAGTTATAAAAACTGTATGTCATTTATAGATACAAACTTAATTTTTTTCTCATAAATAAAACATTAAAAATGTTTTTATAACCAAAAGACTTTTTTATTTATACTAAAAACAATTTTGAAATTTTGGAAACTTTTTTTTAACTTAAAAAATATTTTTTATAAATAAAAACTTCAAAAAAATCGTACGTGTTTTATATAAAAAAAATTATTCATATTTTTATTTGTTTTTAGCTTAAAAAAATGTATGTCTTTTACAGATAAAAATTTGAAATTTTTTCGATAAGTACAACGTTAAAAATCTTTTTATAATCAAAATTATTTTTTATTTATATAAAAAATAATTTTGAAATTTTGAAAACATTTTAAAACTTTTTTTTAGAAATAAAAACGTTATATAAATGTAGTAGTATTAGCAACACTGTATAATTTGATTTGAGTGGAGAATGATAAAAATAAACTAATTGAATCTAAATTGTAATGAATCGAGAGATTGATTAATGGAGTTTAGAATAAATCTTTTTAGTTTTCAAGAGATTTTTAATTAATTAATTTTTTTTATTTTAAAGAGATTTTTGATTTATCTATTTTTTTTGTTTCAAACAACACAATATTCAAGATGAGAGAGAAAAAAAAATTATTAAAGTCTCATTAACTCCTCCAATACTGTCATATTAGAGGCATAATAAAAAATACTTACTACTAGCATGCATACCCCGCGATGCAGGTAGTTTTTTAATGAAATTATTAAAATACACATTAAAAATACCAAAAAAGTACCAAATGACAAACACAGATCCAACAACCACCACAACACGGTGAATGAAAACCGAAACGAAAACGAAAAAAAAAACAAATTTGAAAATTGATCAAGGATGATTTAAATTTTATGTTTAAAACAAAACTTGTGTAAATTAATGAACTAAGAAGATCAAAGAAAATGAAACATGGAGTCAAATTACGGCACTTACCGTACAATAATTTGAACTGAAAATCAAAGAGGATGAATGATGAATTAAACACAAAACTAAATGAATCAGAATTAATCTTTAGATTAAACTTCTATAAATTGAATAGGAAGAAAATGGTGAATCAAAATCAAACTGGAAGAAAGAAAATCAAGAAATAAAAACACAAAACTAATTAAGCCCCCACCTAAAAACCCAAATTAAGCAAACAAAAATCACAAAATGATAATGAAACATTCGCACGCCAAATGGAAACAAACAAACAAAAAGGTAAAAAATGAAGAGTCAAATTGAAAACCAAAACAAAATCACAAATCAAAACCCTGATATTATTTCAAAACGAAATCAAACCCAAACAGAAAATGAAACCATACCCAATTCGAAAACGAATCAGAGGTTGGTGGTGGTGAAGAGTTGATGGAAAGGTCGGGGATCACGACGAAGATGCCAATTGATTTCTTTCCTAGGGTTTTTAACCAATAAAGGTTGTTTGGTTATGAGTTTTAAGTGTTTGACTGATAGATAAGTGTTTGGTTGATCCTATTCAATTTATATTCAATTTACATAAGTTTAATCTAAAGATTAATTTCGATTCATTTAGTTTTGTGTTTAATCCATCATTTATCCTCTTTGATTTTCAGTTCAGATTGTTGTACAGTAAGTGCCGTAATTTGACTCGATGGTGAATCAAAATCTAACTGGAAGAAAAAAATCCAAAAATAAAAACACAAAACTAATTAAATCCCCCACCTGAAACCTCAAATTAATCAAACAAAACCAAATCAGAAACCGATATTGAAACAGTCGTCCACTAAATGGATACCAACAAAAAAGATAAAAATGAATAATTAAATTGAAAATGAAAACCAAATCAAAACCTTGATATGATTTAAAAACGAAATCAAACCCAAACAGAAAATAAAAGCATGCCCAATTCGAAAACGAAATCGGATGTTAATGATGGTGGCGAGTTGATGAACTCATATGTATTCATTCTTCAAAGAAACCCTTGCTAGTGTCAAGAATCTGCTTATGTAGTTGACTGTAAAAGTTTTCAATAATGGGATAATATAGTTGTAATGTTACCTCGAACAGGTTGGAGCTCCAGACTTTTGGGGTACTTTTCAATTGTTTTTTGGAGTATCATTTTAGATAGATGGATTTTAAAAGTTTTTAACTACTTAACTGTCTTGGAACCAAAGAAACAAAAAATGTGAATCTATTTAAGTTGGAGATACTAAAGAAAGGAGTCACGTGTTACATTCTCTTTATGTTGGACTCATATTTTATATATATACATAGATTAGCTCATCCTTTTAATTGTTAATCCTTCTTTAGAAGACTCCCGAACCTTTTACTCAGGACTTTATACCTATAATGATAAATACATACAAATTAATATATTGGAACAATAATTACATAATTTGATTAGTCGTATTCAAAACTAACTTGTTTGGGCATATTTTTTAAATTCAATTTGCTTTGGACCTTTTAAGTTGCATTTGGTTTGAAAAAGTTTAAGTCTAACTTAAATTTGAGCAGAGTAGTTTACAATTGGGGCTTTATTACGTGGACACAAACTACAAGTTGAGCCTTTTCTTTATTTTAATTTCAAAATTTGGCAAAGCGGTTAGAGTTCTATTAGGACTATTATATGCTGGAGAAAATTAAATGTCCACTGCCGAATTAGCTGAATCTATGGTGGAGCTTAATCCCCCACGACGCCTAACCTATTCACCGCAAATCTTGTAATGCAGAACTAAGGCCTTCTTTGATCGAAGTCATTGGTTTCCTCTCGAAGAATTGAATTTTATGGCAGTTTTTTTTTACTCAATGTGTTAGTACTTAGTACCTTAAGATGGAATTGTGATAGAGGGAAAATAACAATTAAAATTTGAAAAATGAATTAAAAGTTGATAAATGAATAAAAATTCTTATTTATCACTATAAATGTTGCTATTAAATAAATTCAAAGTGATCATTAATATTTGAGTCTTCTCATTTCCTGAAATTTTCAAACAACAAATCCATCCGTAAAGTATTACGATTTATATGACTTTAAATGCCATGAATTTTTTTTTAAAGTTTAAACCGTCGTTTCATTTTATCAACATTTAGTTATTTGAAAACTATATTTTCTGTGATAAAGTTATGAAATAACATAAGAGAAATTCTAAACGTCCCGCCTGTGTACCGTCTACGAACCGCATTCTTCCTCTCTTTTTTTTTTAAAAGTTTCTTACTGTTTTGTTTATAACTTTTAATATAAAAACAGTTTTTTATATTAAAAAAAACTATTTTTATATTAAAAAAATAGTTTTTTATATTAAAAAAAACAGTTTTTTTATATTAAAAAAAACAGTTTTTTCAATTAATATAAAAAACATTTTTTTAATTAAAATCAAACAGTTTTTAAAATTAAAATCAAACAGTTTTTTTATAAAAATTAAAATTAAAAAATATTTTTTCATAATATCGCGATTAATTAGTGCCGCTGGCAAAAATATCGCGATTGATTAGTGCCGCTGGCGCGGACCCAAATTCAACAAATGATGTAGGTGTTGGAATGTGGGTGCGCTCCAGCGACAATAATTAATCGCGATATTTTTTAAATAAAATATCGCGATTAATTAGTGTCGCTGGCGCGGACCTACATTCCCAGACCTACATCATTTGTTGAATTTGGGTCCGCGCCAGCGGTACTAATCAATCGCGATATTCTTACCAGCGGCACTAATTAATCGCGATTAATTAGTGTCGCTGGCGCGGGCCCACATTCCCAGCGCTACATCATTTGTTGAATTTGGGTCCGCGCCAGCGACACTAATCAATCGCGATATTTTTACCAGCGGCACTAATTAATCGCGATTAATTAGTGTCGCTGGCGCGGACCCACATTCTCAGACTTACATCATTTGTTCAATTTGGGTCCACGCCAGCGGCACCAATCAATCGCGATATTTTTACCAGCGACACTAATTAATCGCGATATTATGAAAAAATATTTTTTAATTTTAATTTTTATAAAATAAACTGTTTGATTTTAATTTAAAATACTGTTTGATTTTGATTAAAAAAATGTTTTATATATTAATTGAAAAAACAGTTTTTTTGAATATTAAAAAAAACTATATTTTTTTAATATAAAAACAATTTTTTTAATATAAAAAACTGTTTTTACATTAAAAGTTATAAACAAAACAGTAAGGAAAAAAAAAGTAAGAATGCGGTTTGTAGGCGGTACACAGGCGGGACGTTTAGAATTTCTCATAACATAATAGCTCAAACTAAGAGCGGTTCTACATGGCCCGCCTAGCAACCGCCTGGCGACCGCACTTCACAATTTTTTTTTTTTGTTTCTTATTCTTTTGTTATAAACAAATGTTATAAAAACCGTTTTTTATATTAAAAAAATAATTTTTTAACACTTTTTAATTTATAAACAATTTTTTATATTAAATAATATTTTTTAAAACAGTATAAAAAAAATAATTTATTGAATGTGGGTCGGCGTCAGCGGTACTAATTAATCATGATATTTTTTTTAATAAAATCTCGTGAATAATTAGTGCCACTGGCGCGGACCCGCAATTAATCGCGATATTTTTTTCAATAAAATACACATTCAACAAATGATGTGGGTCCGCTCCAGCGGCACTAATTAATCGCGATTAATTAGTGCCGCTGACGCGGACCCACATTCAACAAATGATTTTGATCCGGGAATGTGGGTCCGCGCCAGTGGCACTAATTAATCGAGATATTTAAAAAAATATCGCGATTTATTAGTGCCGCTGGCGCGAACCCACATTCAACAAATTTATGTCCGGGAATATGGGTCGCCGCAAACGACACTAATTAATCGCGATATTTTATTGAAAAAATATCGCGATTAATTAGTGTTGCTGGCGCGGACCCTCATTCAACAAATGATGTGGGTTCGAAAATGCGGATCCACGCCAGCAACACTAATCAGATATCATGTCAATAAATATATTTTTTGTTATTTATGAAAAAATATTTTTTAATTTTAATAAAAAATGTTTACTTTAAAAAAAACTATTTTTTTTATACTAATAGAAAAACTGTTTTTTTTTGTTATATAAAAAACTATTTTTATATTAATTATGAAAAACATAAGAATAAGAAACTGATAAAAAGAAGAAAAAAACGGTTTTTTTAATATAATTTTTTTTATATTAATTGTTAAAAGCCAAAGAATAACCAAAAAAAAAAAAAGTACAAAGTGGTGTCCAGGCGGTACCTTATGTAGTACATATAAAGTTTTCCAACAATAAATAGCTAATATTATTCACTGTCAAAAAAGTACTCGGGGGCCAGGAAGTAATAACAGCTTGTGCATCTAATTATTCCCAGTACCTAGGTGCCGGATGCAAACAATGTTCGTACAAAAGAGACAGCTAGTATTAATGAATCTGGGACCTTACAATTGCATCCCCAAAGTGCTTTGAATGACAAATTTAAAACCAGTAGGATAACGTATCGAAATATTAGACATGGTAAGCGGGGCTTAGTAGCTCCACTACATAGACCTCTCATTTGTACCTCATTTTCATTCTCTTACAATAAGACAAAAATCATAAGAATACTTTTTTGTTTTTTTAAATTAACTCTACCAAATAAAAAATACTTCTAATTTTAAAAATCAGTTTTCTTAATAAAAATATTACAGTATTTGTAATATTTTTTTAATAAAATATTTATTATGTAAAAAATCTGTTTTATTTTATAAAATATTTTTAAAAATAATTTTATTAAAAAAGTCAGGTGGTCTAAAAACTGTTTTTTTTTATAAAATAAAAATGGCAAAAAAATTGATGTTTCTAATCGCAATTAGTTAGTGTTGCTGGCGCGGACTCACATCATTTAATAGATATGGATCTGCGTCAGAAGCACTAACCCATCATTTTTTTTCCAAAAAAAAGTGTACAGTTTTTTAAAAATAATTATATAAAAAAAAACAGGTAAAACTGTATTTTTTATAAAATAAAAATGGCAAATGAAATGATGTTTGTAATCGCAATTGGTAAGTGCCGCTGGCGCGGACCCACATCATTTAATAGATGTGAATTCGCACCAGTAGCACTAACCCATCAATTTTTCCCCCAAAAAAAAAGGGTACAATTTAAAAAAAAACAGGTGGTCTAAAAACTATTTTTTTTATAAAATAAAAATAGCAAAAAAAATTGATGTTTCTAATCGCAATTGGTTAGTGCCGCTGGTACGGACCCACATCATTTAAGAGATGTGGATCCGCGCCAGCATCACTAACCCATCAATTTTTTTCCAAAAAAAATCTGTACAAATTTTTAAAAACAATTTATAAAAAAAAAACATTATATAATTTTTTTTTTATAAAATTAAAATGGCAAAAAAATTGATGTTTCGAATCGCAAGTGGTTAGTGTCGCTGACGCGAACTCACGTCATTTAATAGATGTGGATCCGCGCCAGCAACACTAGTCCATTAATTTTTTCCAAAAAAAAAAGTGTACAAGTTTTTAAAAACAATTTTATAAAAAAAACATTATACAGAAACTGTCTTTCTTATAAAATAAAAATACCCAAAAATTGATATTTCTAATCGCAATTGGTTAGTGTCACTGGCGCGAATCCACATCATTTAATAGATATCGATCCGCGTCAGCAGCACGACGCATCAATTTTTTTCCAACAAAAACTGTAGTTTTTAAAAACCATTTTATAAAAAAAACATTGTTTTCTATATATATATAAACAAGAAAAAGCAGTTGTTTTAAAAAAAAAGTTATTTTATAAAACAATAAAGTTTTTAAAACAGGTCTTTTATAAAAATAAATATTAAAAACACCTTTTTTTAATAGTTAGAAATCAAATTGTGAGTTTTATTTGTTTAGTTATTGTTTTAACAAAAAATAGTTAATTGTTTTGGGAGGTTTGCTTTGGGAGGTTTTGTCTTATCATAAGGGTACGAAATGAGGGTGTGAAAAGAGGGTCAACATAATTTTATTCGGGGCTTAGACATTGTTGTTGCCCTAGGTACCCGAAAACTAAGATATTAAAAAAATAAAAAAGAGGAATAAAAACGAAACTTTTTTTTTTGGGGGGGGGGGGGGGGATAGAGAAAATAGCGTTTTTATTGGAATTGAAATTTCAATCGGAATCACACGTAGCTGCGTGCTAGTGATAGATTTTTTGGTTTCATTGACGTAGACATTACAAACTAACTAATAAAAACCCTTCACCTAATTCAGTCTCACCACTTTCAATAAAAATTTCGATTCCAATAGTACTTTTGTACAGAAAAACGGAGCTAGATATGCCAGTATTGAACTTCCCGACTACCATCATCATTATAGAAGACAATAATATTAACAAGTAAAATAAATTCATAGTAAATATGGGTCGCCACTCCTAGTATAGCGTAATTAGCTGGTATAACAATTTGAACAGTATCTTTGGTTTTAGTTTCATATACACGACAAATGCTTATTATAATTATTTTAAATTATAATTATTTTTTAATATGATTCATGATTAAATAACATTAAGAGTGACATTTGATACATTAAATGGGTAATTCTAAAAGCCAAACTAAAAAATTAATTTCGTAATAAAATGTCACATATTATTGAATACGATAATGAAAGGTAATTTATGATTACATATGGGTTTGTAATTCATAGATATCTACCGTAATGGACAATTCATATTAGTCATTGTTGGAGATTTTGATCTTCTTCCCGCCCTTATAAATAAATAGTTGATTTTTATCATTCAAACACATTAAAAGACAACATAATGAAACTATAGGCTAAGGAAGAGAAATCCAAGATTCTCATAAAATGATTTCATTATGTTGAAGAAAATAGCAATGAACAATTTTTAGGCGCTATGATTCAAAGCTTATTCAACCTCTCATCAAATCTCAAGAACCTTATTAACATGGATCAAGGTAAGTGTGAGTATAAGAAATCACAATTAATAATTCCAAAAATCTAAGAGATTACTAGAGTAAAAAATGACCACAACACACAAGATTTATGTGGTTCGTCAACTGCATACGTTCACGAAGGGTTTCTTAGTTTTTACTAATTCTTCAGAGGTTCAGAATTACATGCTCCGTTGCCCCAGGGTGAGGGTCTTATTTATATAAATAGAAGTAGTTGATGTGACACCCCGACTAATTAAATACCGGGTAGCTACTCCTTTATTAAATTAATACAAAATGCCAAGTTGGTTCAGTTCATAACATCACTGTCGAAAAATATTTTAATATTTACTAACCACCTAGTATTTAAAAAGTGAGTTGTCCATTTTAATTAAAACCGCTTAACATGCAATAAATGAATTATGAAAAGTTAACATAACCAACACAATATAGTCACAATAGAATAACCATCCCAAAATAATGAGTCTGGAGGAAATCTCCTCGCAACAAATCGAATCCCGAAATAAATAATGCAAAGTCTGCATCACTAAAATTAATTACAACCCAAAGTCTGAAATAACTGAATAAGTAAAATGTCTCTAAAAGGAATGGGCGACATGCCCAACAAATGATAGAAACTGATAATGGAGTCAAGATCGAAGATGGGGGCGTCTACTGTCAAGGTCCTGTAACTTCCACAACAGCTACAGCACGTCACCTGAATAGAATTCCTATGCATGGTGTCCTTGTGGCTGGGCACCTAAAAGGTTTTTTACAAAAAAATAGATTTGAAAGCAAACGGGTCAGAGCCCGATTGTGAAAATAATTTAAAAATATGCAAGTGTTTAATATCATTAAACAGTGAATATAAAGTACATGATAGTGTGTGCACTCACATGAGTTCCTCACCTCTCAACTAATTGTGCACTCCTATCGTACTCGTACCCATTCTAGTTGTTCTCATAACTATCTAGACCAATGCTAAGTCTAACATTTCCATATAATATCCAGTTCAATTCCCAACATCTTCTATTTAACAGGGTATATTACACAGTTTCCCACTTTAGTACTACCATTTATTAGAAATCTTCCATTTTCACTTTATAAACCGCTGCTATTATTTAAACTCACAATTATTCATGACAATTCATTTCAACTAATAGTATATTATTCTCACCATAAATATACAATACTAGCACCCCGAGACTAAGATGCGGTGCACACATACTCTGCTATCAAATCCCGGTACATCACGTACATGAGGACCACGTATTCCGAATCTCTCAGGAAACGTTTCATAAATCAACAATCACAAACAATGGAGGCGAACATAGTTCACATCACATGGGTCGCGCACATACCTACGCTCCCATGATCAGCAGACTTATTAACTTCTCAATAAGTCCTTCTTTGACCTATGTCCTCGAGGTACCAATCCAAATCCCCCCCCCCCCCCCCCCCCGTAGGCACACAAAGATTGGATGGCCCTAAACGAACGCTAACCTCCCATGATAGCAAGTACGGTAGGTATGTTATACACAGATAACTACATATACTAAGCATTCACACATCTTAGATATTATGATATATCATTAGTGGTATACTCCTCGTTCTCATACCAACACTTAGCGTTATACAAATCACAAGTCCCCGATTTATATGTATTTAAATTATCAATTATTCTCCCTTCGTGATTAGTTACTCGCTTCCCAATCCACAATTGACATTCGGTTTAAGACACTATTCTAAGTTCTACTCCTCAATGTACCCCAAATCTCCCAACTATACCCACTAGTTAATAAGGGAAGGTTATCTCACCATTTATATAAGTCTACGGGATACTAGAAATCAAATCAGGCCAAAAATGTCATTCTGTCAACTCGTTAGAAGTCTCGTTCGAACAAGGTCGTTCGAACGAGTTCGTTCGAACAAAGGGCTTCGAACGAAATACCAACTCGTTAGAAGTCATATTGTCATCTCGTTAGAAGTTCGTTCGAACGACCTGGGCAGGTCTTCTAACGAGATGGCAGTTTCAGCCCAGAAATCCCAAATTCCGTTTTTCTCAATTCTTCTCTCCTCTAAATCCTTCCTAAGACCATCCAAATTATGTTTTAACGTATATAAACCATTACTAATCACCCTAGAGCATTCCTTATCATATTTAAGGGGTCAATTCTTACAAATTATCATGGAATTAATATGAATCTTCAAATATTTTCCCAAACCCTACGAACAAGAACTCCAAATTTTCTCATGCCTAATTACTCATCATAAATCCGTTTTTAAATCATCATATATAACTATTCAAGTATTAAATCAGTCCATTATCACACTACATGCAAACCTTAACCCAAATTCAAAGTTTCTCCAACAAATTTCATGGGTTTTCTTCAAAAAGATCAATATAAGATACTTCCTACACTAAGCATGGAAGACATATTCAATGCATTAAAAATACTAAATCACTTGCCTTAGATTGTTCTTCAGAATTTGATGTTGAAGGTTGAAGGTTGATATCTCCCCTTTCTCTATAGATTCTCCCAAGGTTGAAGATGGTGGTTATGGGTTTTCTTTTGGGAACATCTTCCAACTCTTCCTATAACTCCCGTAGCCCTCTAACTTGACAAATGCTGATAATGGGCTTAGTGGGTTACTAAATAATGTATAATTAACTCCTAAAATTCGTTGGCTTTAATCCCCAAAATTTCAAAATTACCAAAATACCCGTTTACGTTGCCGGTATGACCCAAAGATGCCCCGGGACCCAAACTAAACCCCCAGCTAGCATTTTCTGACTATTTCGACCCTTTCGGACTCGTTGGCGCACTCAAAATAACCATTCGGTTGATAAAAATAAAATTCACTTTTTAATTCAAATAATTTCATTCATGACGCGACTGACACGCGCGTCCCAACTAAATTTCTCAAATTGTCGTATTTCAGTCTCGCAACAATTTTAATATTTTCAATATTCATATATTGTCATATATACACATCATAATCAAATACCAAATCACATCTCGTTAGTATTTATATCCGGATTAATTTTTAATTAATTCGCATTTAATTTAATTAATCCCTTAAATAAATATCGATAAAATTACGGGGTATTACATACTTCCCCCTTAATAACAGAATTTCATCCCGGTATACGATATACACTAATGTAAACAAGATATATAAAATATGTCCTTACAACCCTTATCTCTTCTACCCCTGGTTTGCTATACTTTAGTTGCTATTTGGATGGTGCAACTCCATCCGAAGATATTTCGGGGATGACTTCCTTTTCTTTCTTTGGGTCAATGGTAGCAATGTGACACTTCCGAGCAATGGCTTGATCACCCTTGATTTTCATTATTCCCCGCTCTATAATACACTTAAGTTTTTTATGATAGGCCGAGGGCACTACCCTCATGGTGTGAAACAACCCTTTTCTAAGGATGACATGGTAGGGAGAGTTAATGTCCACCACTAGAAACATGATGAGTTTAGAGATGTTCTCAGCCCTTACCGATAGAACGACCTTTCCTAATGGCATGGTCATCTTTCCAACGAAGCCGAATAGTGGGACGATCGCATCCTTCAGCTCTGTTATCTTTAGTTTGATCTTGTGAAAAAGCTTCAGGTACATTACTTTAGAAGAGATACCTTGATCCACTAATAGCTTATCCACATCCTAATATATAATTCTGAGAGTGATTACTAGTGCATCGTGGTGTGAGGTCTTTATCCTGATCAAATTGTCTTCCGTGAAGACTATATACTTACTATAGTCAAAATCTTCTAGTCACATGCATTTGTCAGCTTGAATTTTGGTGGGGTCAATTTGAAAGTCCTCCATTACTGCCATTAACTTCTTGAGTTCCATTCGAATTGCATTTTCCTGGATCTACTTGGGGTCAGATGACGCATAAATAATGGCAAACTCATGCCCAAATTCATCGTTGAGGACATTATCTATTTTTTTGTCACCATTGGCGGTGACGTGATCTACTTTATTTTCAACGTACTCATTCAAATTCTCTACCTGTACTAACTCCTCCAGATGGTATTTGAGGGCTTTGTAATTCTCTGTCTTATGTTGGTTTTCCTTGTGGTAGGCACGACTGAGTGCATTGTTTCTCTTTTTCGGACCATCTCCTATTTTTTTGTTATTTGAGGAATATCTGGCCCTTGATCTTGCTCAGTATTATAAAAATTATTTCCTTAAAAATCGTATTAATAGCCTGGAATTCTTTATATGAGTCTACCTTATTCCCGTTTATATCTCCTCCATTATGCGTTTCCCCCTTCTTTGGGGTATTGTCCTTGTCGTTTCCTTTGGTCACCTTTGCGCGACCAATTTCTCCCTGGTTGAGGTTAACCAAGTCTTCCACCTTAGAATACTTCTCAACAAGCTACATGATATTGTCGATGGTGTCTGCCTCCTTCCTGGTGACGGAATGATGAAATATGGATTTAGAGGAAAAGCTAATCTTAAATGATGCTACGACAACCCGCTCCAAGCAATCTTCAACTTCATTGAAGGTTTCCCAATAGCGTTTGGCATATTCCCACAATGTCTCCTATTCATCATAGTGAGGTGAGAGTCCATCCTCTTCAAATGTGAGCTGCTGGTTATAAAGCGAGCCGTGAATTTCTCCGCAAAGGACTTGAATCTTTTAACCGACATTTGGTGAAGACTTTCGAACCACTTTTGGGAGATGTCTCTGAGAGTGGATGGGAATATTTGAGACATAAGAGCATTGTTGTGGTTGTATAGAGTCATCGCTTGCCTATCTTGGTGCACATGATCAATGGGGTCAGTCTTTCCATCATATATCTTGAACCTTGGGGTTATCAAACTTTTTAATGACTCCTACTCCTCCTCAATTACCCTTGAAAAGAGAGACTGCATATGTGTGATGAGATCCCTTCTGACGAGTACTTTTATGGATATAGCCCTACGATGAGCTAGGTGTTAATCCATATTTCTTCGAACCCAGCTTCATGTATCTTGCTTATGATATTCTTCAGCTCGGTTTCATTTTGTCAGAGGAATCATGTGCTATGAATGGTCCTGCTTACTGCCGTTACTTTTTTTTTTGCTGCGAGTTTTGTTCGCTTGAGGACTAGACGTCTGACCACAGAACTCGCAATTTCCCTCACGAAGATTTTTCTCCATATTCTCTAATTGTCACTAGAGATGTGCATTCTCTTCCATTTGGAGGCGTATCGCCTCCTTGTGTTAGTGGAGTCATTCCTTTCAAGTGTCGACCAGTCACGAGATTTGTGTCGATGTGGGTTACTCGTTGCTCTACTCAGAAAAATGTTCCTTTCGGTGAATCTGGGATTTCTATCTCAATGAACCTAAGATCTGACTCTGAGTAGGGATAGATCATCTCATAAGTCACCAACAATAAGTGTAGTTTTTGGGCAATGAGACATTATTTTCACTCTTTGGTTCCTAGTTGATTTTTTGAAAAGAGAATCGTTCCTATAGACGGCGCCAATTATGAGTACAAGAGGATTAAGAAAGTAAGAAATAATCACAACATATAAGGTTTACGTGGTTCGACAATTACCTACGTCCACGAAGGGTTTCTCAAATTTTATTAATTCTTCATAGGTTCTGAATTAAATGCTCCATTACCTTAGGGTGAGGGTCTTATTTATAATAATAAAAGTAGTTGAGATGTACACAAATTCTTCTAGCTCCTTATTGACTCATTGGTGATTCCTGTTTTATCTCCTCTAAGAATGTAGGTAATCAAGACGAGTCTTCATAATTATCCAAGTGATATATCTTTGTATTTATCCATATGATGTAAAATTTGACTTGGGAAGCATGTTGGGGCTCTTTGGATTACTGAATGTGTAACAGCCCTCTCTTTTGAGACACTTATTTTATATTTATTTACTGTGTGAAGTAATTAAATAAAATGCAGGAAAATGGAGTAAATATTAATTGCATGAGTTGAAAATTAATATTTACTAGATTATTGCATATTTACTGTATGTGTATGTAAATATCATCATGTTACGTTTTATAGTGTCATATGCTTTAAATAACATTTATGGTTTAAATGAAACCGAAATTTGAAATGACTTATAAGATTTTCGAATGCCAATTTAGAGGGAGAGGTTAGTCCCGAAATGTGCGAGATAGTCGAAATAAGTGCCATATTGTATTTTTATGTTTCGAACACTTTTGACTGGTTTTAACATAAAATGTGTAATTGTGGATCATTTTAATGTGGTATTAACCATTTAAGTTGGAAATTAGGGAGAAAAGCCACGATTAAGTCTTGCATTTCATTTATTTCTCTTAAGTGCATTTACTAACCTAGAGAGTTAGAGAGAGGAAGAGAATTGAAGAGAAAATAGGAGAGAAATTAGAGATTAGAGATTTGAGATTTGAGATTGCTTCTACCAAGAGAAAATCTAAGATTTACACCTTAAGGAAAGTTTTCTACTTGCTAATATATGGTTTAAGATGAGTAAATTGTGTGATAGTTGTGTATTAGAATTCATGGGATAAATATGGATTTTATTGTGTTTGAGCCCTAATTATAGTTTATGTTGATGGTATTGTGAATTATGATAGTTGATAATCATGTAGGATGATTTGAGGTAGATTAATGTTGATGTATGTGTGAAAAATGGAAAAGAATTAGGAATTGGGGAAAACTAGGGTTCATAACCCATAGTCCATCCTTGTCCAAGTTGCAGGGGCGAATCGATTCGGCCCTAGGGCGAATCGATTCGCTTAGGGGTCAAGTTATAGGTCTGCAAGACCGAATTGATTCGGGTAAGGCCGAATCGATTCGGCCAAGGCAGAAAATGGAATTTTTCCTCCAAATCGATTCGCTTTTGGGCAAATCGATTCGCTGCTTGGGGCGAATAGATTCGGACCTAGGGCGAATCGATTCGAAAACCTTGATGTTTTGAGTTATTTTTCTAACTCAATTTTGATTCTTTTCTTTTGGGTATTGGACTTAGGAACCTTCTTGTATGAAGTAAACTTAGTGTCCTAGAGTCTTAGATGAGTATAGTCACTACCCTAGGTTAGAAATGCATTAGATGGGGCTTATTCCAGGGGTGTACAAATTGATGTTAAGGCATTTATTTCCTTTAGTTAATTATTAGGAGTCTAGGAGTTGCAAGGTCATATTTGGAGAATTTAGAGGCTCAATTGAGGTATGATAGTCTTGGTGGTTTGTTATAAAACCCTAAAATATTTGGAGAATAAATTGAGAGTTCACTCATTTTTTTGAGGACTAAATGATGACATGAATCACGTATGGCTCCGGATAAAATATGATGTATTTACAAAAATGTAAATGATTATGGTTTCAGAAAAAATGAAACAAATATGTAATGGAAATAAAAAGAAATATGTTAAATGATAATTTACTTAAACACACCTCTCTAAATGCTATCATAGGGGAAGTTCACGCGTGAGGTGATGTCCCCTGGGTAATGAATGCAGGGAGACTATAGTCCTCGGCCATATGATCGGTTGTTATATGTTTTATTCTGTGCTAGTGAGGTAATTCCGGGTGTGGTTATGACTCACTCGCAGGCATATGGCCACTTCCCGACATTGTGTTAGGTGCCCAGGTTGTCTTGGTTGATAGGCCCTGGAAGATGATAGTCATTTAGGGGCGCGCACAGTGGGGAAACTCGGACGGGAGGTCTTACAATCGTTATATGTATATGAATATAACTATTCTTAATCAAGTCACTACACCAAAATGGGCAAATTGTCACCTTTCAGCCGGCCAGCCTTGTCAAGGTCATTGACCGTGACAAAAAACACGCATTTTATGTCACGGTCATTGACCTTGACACGACCGTGACAACTAATTGTCACGGTCATTGACCGTGACAAGTCCCTGACAAATTTACTTGTCACGGACTTGTCACGGTCAATGACTCTGACAATAATTTAAAAATTTGTCACGGTCAAAGACCTTGACACGACCGTGACAATATTTGCAGCAAAAGCCCTATCCCCCTTCTTTTTTCCCTCCCACGCCATTCCCTCCATCTCTCTCTCTCTCTCTCGACGCTGCTCTCTCTCTCTCTCTCTCTTCCATTTATATATATATATATATATATATATATATATATATATATATATATATATATATATATATATATATATGTGTGTGTGTATATTTATGTGTGTATGTGTGTGCGTGTGTGGGGGGTGGGGTAGGGGGTGGGGGTAGGGGGTGGGGCAGGGTGGTGGAGGGGGTGGTGGAGGGGGGCAGGGGATGGGGTGGGGTGAGGTGTGTGTGTGGTGGTGTGTGGTGGGGGAGGGGGTGGTGGAGGGGGGGCAGGGGGTGGGGTGGTGTGGTGTGTGTGTGTGTGTGTGTGTGGTGGTGTGTGGTGGGGGAGGTGGGGAGGGGGTGGGGTGGTGTGGGGTGGGGTGGGGTGTGTGTGTATACATAATCTAAAAATTCTAACTCAGATTCAACTAGAAATAAACCAAACCAAAGTAAATTTCCACCAATTTCAACTCTATTAGTTAAATTATAAATGTAATAGAATTAATCCATACAAATCAGATTTTAATCACAATTAGGTTTTAGAGTTACATAGATAGGCATAATCTAAATCAATTTCAGTCCTACAAATATTCTAATTAACTTGCCTCAAATTTGATGAATAACAAGGGCTAAAAGTAGATGCATGTGTGTGTGGCGGGGGGAGGGGGTGGGGGTGGGGCACCCATTTAATAACTCTTTAAATATTTGAAAAAAACATAATATTACAAAATTGAAACGAAATGGTATTGACGGAACTTACAGATACGTTATGTACTGTGCTCTTACGTTGAAAATTATTAGATAGAAAAAGAAAAATATAAATTGAGATAACCTTAGAATCTAATTAGGCTAAAAATATAATGGCATCAACTAACATATATACACAACACTAAAAGTAGACATCAATTTTATAAATAATTGATAATAGTTGGATAATAATTGGATAATAAACATCGGGAGGGGGTGGGGGTGGGTGGGGTTTTGAATATTATTTACATTCAAAATAAATAATTGATACTAGTTGGATAATAATTGGATAATAATTGATATTTTCATTCAAAATAAATGTTTCATTAAAAAATATTGGATAATAATTGATAATAATTTTATTCATGAAATTAATTCAATTAGGTAAAACCCATGATAATGAAATTTATGCTACAATTATAATTATCTCATGTCATAATTTTATTGATAAACAATATATGTAGTTGTCACGGTCGTGGTGGGGGGAGGGGGTGGGGGTGGGGTGGGTAGGGGTGGGTTGTGTGTGTGTGCATGTGTGTGCGTAGGTGTGCGTGTGTGTGTGGCGGGGGGAGGGGGTGGGGGTGGGGGTGGGGGTGGGGCACCCATTTAATAACTCTTTAAATTTTTGGAAAAAACATAATATTACAAAATTGAAACGAAATGGTATTGATGGAACTTACACATACGTTATAATATAGACATAACATTTTTTTATCTGTACTATTAATTCAATTAGGTAAAACGAAATGTGTACTATTAACATTTTTTTTTATCTGTACTAATAACATTTTTTTTACAGCAAAAATGTCTCCTTCAGATGTTAGGGCGAAGATGATGATGATGCTTATGATGATGTCGTCTGGGTTCGGTGGTAGCGGAGACGACGAGGGCTCCTCCGCCCCTAGGCTCCCCAAATATGGAAAATTTGGGATTACCATCGAAAACAAGTCTGAGCTTTTAGCGAGATCCCTCGAGCTGCTAAAGACGGTCATCGGCCCGGGGTTTATGAGTTGGAAGGAGGTACCGTATGAGCTCAAGTTAGCTGTTTGGGCAGCACTACAGGTAATATTTATATGAATATTTCAATTTATATTTATATTTATATTTATATTTATTCGCAACTAACATTGTATTTGTTGGACAGGAACAATTCAACTTGGATCCAAAGCTACGCGATTCCATCTTGGAGCAGTTGAGGGAGAAACACAAGACGTGGAAGAAAAATATGCGGACACGATACTTTGGAAAAATACGAGAGTCCATTTTACAATGGCGCGGATCCGTCCCGCCCAAGGAGCCGATCTCATTGGCACAATGGAAAAAGTTCATTGACAATGAGATCGAGGATCGACAATTGACATCTCGCCAATCAGGGAGGGAAAATCGGGCTAAAAAGACGGACGTGCACTACTCCGGCCGGACCTCTTACGCTGAGGTGGAGCATAGGATGCAGGTAAGATTTAATTTATCTATAACTACGGAAATATATTATTGGATATTATTTTACTTTGCGGGGCCGATACTAATTTTACTTTACTTTATTTTATTTCAGGGGGTAGGGAATGGGCCAGGGGGTAAGCCACATAGGCTCGATACTTATGTGGCTCTTCGGACGAAGAAGGGGAAGGACAAGGAGGTGTCCCCGAGCGTCGCGGCCATGATTGTAAGTAATCCGACAGTTTAATTATTGTTAATTACGTTATAATTTTTTAGTTTACTTATTTTACTAATCATGTGCTTTTTGTCGTTTCAGGCAAAGCTTAAGGAAGTGCATGAGTCGCAGTCTGATGCCGACAAGGCATATTTGTCCATAGACGCACTCAGCCAAGTGCTTGGCTCTGATCGCAAGGGGAGGACAAGGGGAGTGAGCTTGCGGGTGGCCAAATCTAGGATCATCGGATTGGAGACGAGCGACACCGGCTTGGCTCGAACGGTGGATTCACACGACGCGAAGCTGTCCCGTTTGGAGGCGACGGTCCAAGATATGTACGCATTCATGAAGCGTACGTTGGGTGGAGACCGTAAAGGGAAAGGGAAAGGGAAGGAGAAGGTGGTGGAGGAGGAGGTGCGGGAGGACGAGGCGTAGGATGACGAGGATGTGGACCTCGCTGCTTCATCACCGATACGTTCGTACTTCGACTATCCACTTCCCTATTTGACGCCCTCCAACAGACCATTGTCGATAATTGGTTGGCCGAGCGTGTTCATATTGGACATATTTGATGTCCAGCGGATAGGGCAGGGGTTGAGGGACCCGAATATCGTCGAGGGTGGAATAGTCCATGGACGTGTGCTTCAAGAGATGGAGTCCAGGGTGCTCGTCACGCATGTCATACCCGGGAAGGAGAACTCCCTATTGTGGTTGCGCGAACAATGCGGCATGACGTATATTAGTGGGTGCATCAATTCGTATGTCGTGTGGCCTACTCACCTCCTCAGTTTTATCCAAGACATGTAGTAACATTATTTTCAAGTTTGTCCATTTTAATTATATTTGGATTATATCGTCATGTATATTATTTTTACTTTGAATATTTGGATTATACTGTCATGAATATATATTTGCATTATCTTTAGTTTGTGTTGGATATATGATGTTTGGAACAAGTACAAAGTTGCTATAACAGGTACAAATATACTGCTGGGCAGTGGAAGTGGCCATACTGCCCAACAGATTTTTTTTAAATTCTGCCCAGGATTGTCATGGTCATTGACCGTGACAAGTCCTTGACAAATCTTGTCATGGACTTGTCACGATTAATGACCGTGACATTTTTTTTGAAAAAAGGTCACGGCTTTGTCACGGTTATAAACCGTGACAAACGTGTCACGGTCATTGACCTTGACACGACCGTGACAAAAAAAGTTGTCTCGCCTCGAAATGTCACGGTCATTGACCTTGACAAGGTGGATTTGTCGAGGTCAATGACCTTGACAAATGGGCAGATTTGGTGTAGTGAGTGGGACTTGATGGATGATAAATGCCATAAAATGAATATAATTATTGTTGATGTAAAAAAACTAGATTACTCTAATTATTCAATCACAGATAAATAAATGAGACAAAGAATTTTAAAGTGGTTCAGCCTTATATGAATGGCCTACGTCCACTGTTATGTTATTGCTGAGTGTTTGGGAATTCTCGATTACAAGTTCTATCAAGAAATTCAGATCCCTTTGAATGAGGGTGATACAAGGTATTTATAGCCCTTAGGCTGTACATGAAAGGGTGATACATTAAATGATATACATATGAAAGGGTAACTCATTTAATGCTCTTCAAGCGTGTGTGTCAAGATGATAAGCATTCAATGAATAGTTGAACTGTTGATTATCTGGCAATCAATGCTGTGGTTGAGATGCAGCTCGAACCGCCTTAGTTGCTCGTCGTCCAAGAGTTCCTCGGAGCATTGGAGTTCCTCGGAGGACAAGAGTTCCTCGGAGGGTTGGTGTTCCTCGGAAGACTGGTGTTCCTCGGAGTGAGTATGTTGGTCGAGGGAATGATCTTCCTCATTGCTATTGTGCCACGTAGATTGACACGTGTCTTCTTATTATTCGTCCACATCAGCATACTAATTTTGGTATCAACAGAAGCCCCCAATGTTTCATATTTGAAACTTTGAGGAGTATGGAACATTCTTTCTCGGTATATGGCAATATTAAATGACCTTCCTGGGTTTTAGGAGCCTTTTCTTCGTATTTGAATTTCCTTCCAAATTCGCAGAATCCGCCTTTTTGCATTTTTATAAGCGCTTCGATCTTCGTGCACTTTTTGTCTTTTTAGCCGCCGGTAGCGTAATAGTTTCCTTTTTGTAATCATTTCTTTCGCCATTTCCCAAGGCAAAGTATTTAAACTTCAGAGGCAATCCCATCGTCTTCTACCTTTTTCAATTTCTGCTTTCGAGTTTTCTATAGCTTTTCTCTCTCCTGTGCGTTCATCCCTTTCTTCGTTTGTTTGTCAACAGATCTCCGTTTTCCTGTAAGATTTTCTTCCTTCTCCTTCATTTCTTTTTATTCACCATGGTTTATATTATCGAATCTCTTGAGAAATTCCGTTCTGACTTTTCTATTCCTTCTTGGGTAATTTTGGAGAGTCTTTCTCAGCCTTCAAGTTATTTTGATTTGGCTGAGGGACATTGGTTCCCTAGCCTCTTTATTGCTGAATGTGGATTTTCTTTTCCACCAAACCCTTTGTGTTTAGAGTTCTGTCAATATTTCGATGTTGTCCCTGCAAAAATAGCCCCCAACACGTGGAGAATAGTTAATGGGGTGTATAGGTTAAATCAAACTCATGGAACTCGTATAGGAATTCCTAAGATTATGTACTGTTATAGATGGGCTATTTTAGACAATGTTTTTTATTTAAAAACTAGGTTTTTGAATAGGGCCTTAGTAGTCAACCTCCCTGATGCAAACATGGATTATTTTGAACACGGGGTAGTCATAAAAAATTGGCAACATACCCCTTTGGTTGGAGATGAAGTATATGAGGGTCCCAGATGTCCCCCATATGGCAATGGGATAGCTTATTTTCATCTTATTTTGTTTTTGAAATTATGATTTCATTGTGTTTGATAAAATGTATGATTGATATTTCATTATGTATTTGTTTGCAGTTGACAGTAAGAGGAAAACTCCCAAAGAATCATAAGTAAATATTAAACATTTGAAACATATTTGGAATTTGCATCGAAGAGTTGCAGACGAGCACATCAGGTCTGCTTCATATTTTCTGCAGTACAGGAACTACACATCATCTTTTACTGCTCGTCCGGTGGTCAGCATTAGTGACCCATTGCCAACTTCTGAGGAATCTTCACCAGAATCTCACATTCCTCTAAGTCAGAAGATGGGAAAGAGAAGAGTTCCTGCTATCTTCGAGGAGACTTCCTCTGCCGGGGATGGAAAGAGAAACAAGGCTGAAGTCCCAAAGGGGACAAAGAAATTAGATGGTACCCCTTTTGTTGCTCCTCAGAAGGCTGTCGAGAAGCCCCCAGTGGCTCCGAGCAAGAAGAATGCACCCGTGGAAGTGGTCCCAACCAAAAGTTCTTTGGTTGAAACTGCTGAGGTGCCACTGAGGAGATTGAAGAAATCCTCCTCGGTCACTTTGACTGAGACCATTCCCCATCTCCAAGCTAGTGGAGCTGGTGTTCCAACCATTATTCCCCCGAGTTCTGCAATGAGCTCGGTAAAGACTTGGACTATTCCTGAAGTCCAAGGAATTGAAGAAAACATGTCTAGGGATATGCTGACATCCCTAGATACTCGTCACATTGCTTCAGTAAGTTTCTCTTATCTTGAATTTTTCTTTCTTTCCATCAATTCATGTATCTCGTCATTGACTTATCATTACCTTCTTTTTCAGCTGGTGAGTTTCTTTAACACCATAGTGAAGAAAGATGAAGCACTCAAGGCTTCTGGCTCCTCGGCTGGATTGGAGGATGCCTTTGTGGGTTTGGCCCAATCTCTGAAGGAATACCGTCAAAAATACGACGAGGATAAGGGTGAATGGGAGAAGAAGTTGACTGCGTCTGAGGCAGAGAAAGTGCAGTTGGGAAAGAAGGTGAAGGACTTGGAGAGAGAGAATAAAAAATACGCCGAGAAGCTCACAAGTTTTGGGGAGCTTGAGAATAAGTTGAAATCGGCCGAGTAAGAGCTGTCCCTTCTGCGAGAAGTAAATCGCCAGAAAGAGGAGGTGGAGGCCAAATTGAAAACCACCGAGGATCTTCTATCCGAGAAGCTCTCCTCGGAGAAAATGAAGAGAAAAGTGGCTGTTAAAAAATCCTTTCGAACCGGTTGGGACAAAGGATGGGATAGGGGGTAGCTGCAATGATGGCTCAGGTGCAGTATGGGAGTTTGAAATACTTCCGAGATGATTGGGTTGCTGCCTTGCAAGAATTGACGGTGAGCCAGGACTCTGAATTATTTCAACAACATCTTCCTGGTCCTCCTCCAGTTATTGAAGATGAAGAAGAGGATGAAGCTGCATCCGAGGAGTCTTCACTGATAGTGGGTGATCAAGTCATTGCTACACAACCCAACCAGGCATCTACTGAGGAGATTTCTTCTTTTCCTGCTCCTCCTGAACAAATCCCAACCCCATTCGACCGGATTATTGTTCCCACCGAGCAACCAAGCTCCTCGTCCCAGCCTCCCGATAAAGTCTTGGGAGACAAGGAAAAGGTGTGAAGTTGTTCGGTATTCTCTTTTATTTGTACTTTGTATCCCAGATCTTTGTAACTTTGCCTTATGATCTAATAAAATTTGAGTTCTTTTCTTCCATATGATTGTCTCTTCTCTATCTGCACTCTGCCTTGATCTTCTTTTTCTTTCTCTGTTAGTTTCTGGCCAGGATGGATCTGCTGTCTGCTAATGACACAAAGTTGATGCAGCAATGCCATGAATATTATAAAGCTGGTCACACAGACCTAAGTGCATCAGAAGTTGCCGACATCCTTGGCCATGGTGCTTCAGAGCAGGCAGTAGAAGCTTATCAATACCTGAAGGGCTTACTTGATCGAGCTGTGACCAATAACATGGCTTACTATGACATGATCGAGGAACTTCAATATACTTTAGAAGATCTTCAGACTCAGTACAAAGAATCAACTACCCTTTTGCACGAGGGGTATGAAAAGAGGTATCAACAGCTTTCTGCCGAGACAGGCCACAAAAAGATCATTGCTGGGTACGATGTCAGGGAGAAAACCCTAAGGGGTGAAGTTGAAGCTTGTAGACAGATTTCCGAGTTGCTAGAGCACGAAAATAACAATTTGCAGAAAGAGCTGGCACAGTATAAGTCTACAGCATCTTCTTCAACAGCTGTAATCCCAGTGACTGAGGAGGGATTTTCCTTTCTAGAGGTTGAGAATGCCAAATTAAGGCAAGAGTTGGATACCTTGAGAAGATCTGGTACTTTTTCTGCTACTCGGGGGCGAGGAAGGGGTTCTCGTGGACGAGGACGAGCTGCTCAGAATGTTGTCGAGGAACCAAGTTCCCGACCTGCTCGAGGAGGGTCAAGAGCTCTTATTCATAATGTTGAAGAAGATCGTACTCTATCAACGTTGGAAACTCAAGCGTTCCAATTGAATGCAAAAGATCGGGCTTTATCTGAAATGTCTAAGAAAATCCAAACTCTGGAGGATCAACTTGCTTCGATCAAGTCTGCTCTGAAGAATCAGGATGTTTTTGCCAGGAACCTTCATGAGCAGTTAGAGAGAATAACTTTCCAATTCCACAAACAACCTCGTGAGTTCTGGAATGCAGGTTACAATGAGGACCTTTATCACTTGGATGCTCGCATTGAAAATGCCAATAATGAAGGTTATAAACAGGGATGGTTGAACGCCCTGGGTGTATTAAAACTAGAGCAGGGCCATTATTTATGGGATTATCATGCTCCTGGGCTACTAGACTTGCCCGTGCCACCTTATAAATTGGACATGGAATAGATCCCAGCTCGTGCCATTCCTCGGAGCTTAATTGCAAAATACCTCGGTGACTACAATCTTCATTCTCAGATCTAGGTATCTCGTCCCGAGCATCTAATGGATACACCTTCTGTGATGAACGTTAGGATGCTAAAGGTTTTAAACTTCATTAACTCTCCTCAGACTTTAAATGATCCGCCTGCTGGCAAGGAACCTATTTCAAAAGCTGAGGGAAAGAAACCAATAGAGTAGGGATCTCAATGTAATAGTTAGTACACATATGTAAATTGTAATTCGTTTTGAATTTTAATAAAAGACTTTCATTTTCTGTTTTCAAATCTGTATTGCTATTGTTTTGTGCTTGTCAAACACTTTATATTTGTGCTTGCATAACAATATTGTGTGATTCATCGACCAACTTAATAAAAAATTACAAGTATTAGTAATGTTGCTCGATCACTTAATAATAAAGTAATGAGTATAAAAATGTTAAAATTTCTCCCAACCAACCAAGGATGTTAAGTTGATCTCGTCGACCAATTATAGTTAATGGGTTTTTATCCCCGACCAGTTATACTTGGTAAATTTTGTCTTATTCATAAAATGTGCCCGACCAACCAAGGTCAAAGATTTTTCCTCGTCGACCAACTACAATTAGTGGGTTTTTATCCCCGACCAACTATACTTGGTTCAGTTTGGAATATTTGTTCTCCGATGAACTTTTATGTAATAAACTTACTTCCCGATCAACATAAGTTGGCATTTTGAGATAATCTTACTTCCCGACCAACATAAGTTGGCATTTGAGAGCATGTCTTGTTTCCTAACCAACCGAGATTGGCCTTTCGTCGATCATCTTCTGTTCTCGCCCTTTTACCAACCGGAGTTGATCGTGGGTCTGAACTATCATGTCCACTAGCTCTTTTACCAACCTTAGTTAGTCACACTAGTGTATGCCTCCTAACCAAAGGAGTATAGTTTGTTCTCGCCCTTTTACCAACCGGAGTTGGTCGTAGGTCTGAACTATCATGTCCACTAGCTCTTTTACCAACCTTAGTTGGTCACACTAGTGTACGCCTCCTAACCAAAGGAGTATAGTTTATTCTCGCCCTTTTACCAACCGGAGTTGGTCGTGGGTCTGAACCATCATGTCCACTAGCTCTTTTACCAACCTTAGTTGGTCACACTAGTGTACGCCTCCTAACCAAAGGAGTATAGTTTGTTCTCGCCCTTTTACCAACCGGAGTTGGTCGTGGGTTTGAACTATCGTCTTCTTTTTACTGATGAGCAGCGTAGTGTTAAACACACTAGTATTCCCTGAAAAACTTTCAATAAAAGGAGAGAAGATTGTGAAATATCATCGTTTTATTCATATTGATGGAACTGCTTTACATTTTACATCACTGATAATACTTGCATAGGTGTTCAGCATTCCATGCATTCTTAAATTCCTCTCCTTCTAGAGTTGCTATTCGGTAAGTTCCTGGTCGGACAACTGCAGTAACTCGGTAAGGTCCATGCCAGTTTGCTTCCAACTTATTGTGCTTCTGAATGACCTTCTTTAGCACGTAATCTCCTTCTTTTAAATCACATTTTTTTCACCCTCTTGTTGTAGAACAGGGTTGTTCGTTGTTGATAAGCAGCATTCCTAATGGCTGTCTCTTCTCTAACTTCCTCGAGCATGTCCAAATCTAATCTCCTCATCAAGTCATTGACTGGGGAATTGAAATTCAACACTCTGTGTGTTGGAAGACCCAACTCGGCAGGTATTACAGCCTCACTTCCAAATGCCAGCATATATGGTGATTCTCCAGTTGCTGCTCGGGGAGTTGTTCGGTAAGCCCACAATACTGACTGTAGCTCATTAATCCAATTAGCTTTAGCCTCACTTAGCCTCTTCTTTAAACCATTTAGTATTGTTCTGTTCATCACTTCAGTCTGCCCATTGCTTTGAGGATGGCCTGGTGCTGAATGAACCTTCAAAATGTTTGACTGATGACAATAGGCGGCAAAATCCTCGTTATCAAATTGTGTTCCATGGTCTGTGATGAAGGCATGAGGGAGACCATATCGGCAAAATATATTCTTCCAAATGAACTGGTATACCTTCTCGTACGTCATATCAATAAGTGGCTCAGCTTCTACCCACTTAGTAAAATAATCCACTGCCACGACGAGGTACTTTAATCTTCCTCAGGTCGTTGGCAGTGGTCCAACCAGATCAATTCCCCACATGGCAAATGGCCAAGGGGAAGTTATGGGTGTCAACAATGCTTGTGGAGTACGTCGGATGGAAGAAAAACGTTGGCATTTATCACATCTCTTAGCATAGGCTATACAATCAGCCCTCATTGTTGGCCAGTAGTATCCCTGCGTCATCACCCTTTGCAAAAGTGTCCGACCTGCTACATGGGCTCCATAAGACCCTTCATGGATCTCTTCAATCAATTCTTTCACCTCAGAGGGATGTACACATCGTTGCAATCCTGCCATAATTCCTCGTCTATACAATACACCATTAGTTAGTACATACCGAGCAGCTTTAAACTTCAATTTCTTGGCAACGATCTTATCCTCCGGTAATTCTCCTTCCTCGACATAAGCCCTGATGGGATCCATCCAAGATGGTCCTAAATCAAGAGTAATAATATTCATCGTCAGGTCTTCATCTATGCTTCGACTTTCTAACACCTCAATGGGTATCGTTCTTCGCAACTCGGTACGAGTAGCTGATGCTAGTCGGACCAGTGCGTCTGCTTGTGTATTCTCCATTCTTGGTATTCTGATCAACTGAATGGCATCAAATTCTTCCAACAACTCCATCTCCTTTGCATGATACTTGACCATTAATTCTCCTTTAACTGCATACGTTCCCATCATCTGATTCACAATTAATTGAGAATCACTGAATACCATCACTTGTTGCGCTTCCATAATCTTTGCTAAATTAAGACCTGCTATCAAGGCTTCATACTCAGCCTCATTATTGGAATCTTTGAGTTGGAATCGCAAGGCATATTCCATGTCAATCTCGTCTGGGGTTTTCAAAACAATCCCTGCCCCACAACCTGTTGTGCAAGATGACCCATCTACATATAATCTCCATGTAGGTAACTTGTCTTCAAATTTCTTATCTGACAGAGTTTCTCGGTGAAATATCTGCTATTTCCTTTCATCCTCCCCTGGTATTTTTCGCTCCTCGTCGACCATCTCTTCTCGCCCTTTTACCAACCGGAGTTGGTCTGGGTTTGAATTTGATGATCTTTCTACATCCACAAGCCCTTTTACCAACCGAAGTTGATCTGGACTTATGTCTGTTGATCCTGTAACATCCACAGGTTGGTCAGCGAGCAACTTTTGTATCAGGATATGTAAATTCTGCTATAAAGTCTGCTACAGCCTGCCCTTTTAATGATGATCTGGGTTCATACACAATATCATATTCACCGAGCTCTATTGCCCAATACATCAATCTTCCTGATTTTTTTGGATTATGAAGGGCTTGCCTCAATGGCATGTCGGTATACACGACGATGGTATGGGCCTGGAAATAAGGCCTCATTCTTCTACTTGCTTCAATTAATGCCAATGCCAATTTTTCCAGCTTTGGGTACCTGATCTATGCACCTCGAAAAGCCTTACTTGTGTAATAAATTAGCTTCTGGACTCCATTATCCAATCTGATCAATGCCGAGCTGACTGCATTTTCTGATACTGCTAGGTACAAGTACAATTTCTCTCCCATTACTGGCCTGGATAACAATGGAGGTGCTCCCAAATATTTCTTCAAGTCTTGAAAGGCTTTCTCACATTCATCATTCCACTCAAAAGTTTTTCAAAGCGTTTTGAAGAATGGGAGGCATCTATCAGTTGCTCGAGATACAAATCTGTTGAGCGCTGCAACTCGTCTTGTAAGACTCTGCACTTCTTTCTTCGTTGTTGGAGATCGCAACCCTAAAAGAGCTTTGATCTTTGCTGGATTTGCCTCAATGCCTCGCTGGTTGACGATGTACCCAAGGAACATTCCTTCTCGTACTCCAAAGGTGCACTTCGTCGGGTTAAGCTTCATTTGGTATTTATCCAGTTGATCAAAGGTTTGACCTAAGTCAACTAGATGATCAGCATCTTTTTTGCTCTTTGTCAGCATATCGTCGACATAGACTTCCATATTGCAACTGATTTGTTCGGCAAAAACTTTGTTCATCAGCCGCTGATATGTTGCACCTGCATTTTTCAAACCAAAAGGCATAACATTATAACAATAAGTTCCCCTAGGGGTAATAAAAGAAGTGCTTTTCCTGTCTTCGGGTTTCATTTTGATCTGGTTGTAACTAGAGTAAGCATCCATGAAGCTGAGCAGCTCGTGTCCCGAGGTAGCATACACTAGTTGGTCAATTCTGGGCAATGGGAAATGATCCTTTGGGCAGGCCTTGTTGAGATCAGTGAAATCAACACACATTCTCCATTTATTGTTTTTCTTCTTTACCATCACCACATTTGCTAACCAGTCTGGATATTTCACATCTTCAATGAATTGGGCTTTCTGGAGCTTCTCGACCTCCTCTTGTATAGCCTGATTCTTCTCAGGACTAAACACTCTTCTTCTCTGCTTTACAGGCTTGATCTCCTTATTCGCATTGAGCTCATGCCATAAGAAGTTCGAATCTATTCCTGGCATGTCTTCATCACTCCATGCAAAAGTTTTCCTTCTGTTTCTCAAAAAAGTTATCAACTCCTGTTTTATTGAAACATCTAACGATGAACCTATCTGGGTTACTCGTTCAGGGTGCTCGTCGTCCAGAATAACATTTTCTGTAGATTCCACCACTTGTCCTTTTACAAGTTGGGATTCATCTCTGGGATCAAGTGTTTCAATTTCTGTACCTTCCTCCACCTGGTAGGTGGTAGTCTTTTTCCTTGACTCTTCAAGCTCCTCTTGCTCAGCAGACGAATAATAACATTCCTGAGCTACATTCTGATCACCTTTCACAACTCCCACTCCAAAATTTGTAGGGAATTTTAAACACTGATGTACTGTAGATGGAACTGCTTCGAACTTCTTCAAACCAACTCTTCCCATGATGATGTTGTAAGCTGACTGTACATTCTTATCCATCACAAAGAAGCGTATTCTTTCTGTTCAACAAGCAGGACAAGTTTCAATGAATATATCCAACTTGATCGTGCCAAGTGGAAAAACTTTCTCGCCAGCAAAACCCAATAGAGGTCTGTGATAAGGTTCTAATTGAGATAATTTCAAATTTAAACTATCAAAGCATGAATAGTACATGATGTCGGCCGAACTACCATTATCTACCAGCACCCTTGAAATCACTACTTCTTTCATCCTCATTTTGATCACCAAAGGGTCGTTGTGAGGGTAAAGAACACCTTCCAGGTTGTTTTTGAAAAGCCAATGACCCGCTTCTCTTTGTTTACCTTCCTCGGGCGATCCTCTTCAGCTAAATTTATCCATTGAATGTAGGAGCAAGCCTGAGCCTCACCGAGGTAAGCTTTTCTTTCTGCAGTAAGGTCTCCTCCTCCTGCATCTCCTCCTGTAATGACATTACAATCAAATGATCCAAAGCGTATTGAAAATACCTCTCGTTCTGGCTGCCTTGGTTTCTTGGGAAGATCGGGGTCATCCTCTGTATCATCTTCATGATCCCTTTTCTTTTTCTCCTCTGCTCGACGAGGAGATCTAGACCTTTCTCTAGTTCGGTCATTATTTCTTCTTTCGCCTCCCCGATCAACATACTTCGCTAGCTTCCCTCTTCGGATGAGTGTTTCAATCTCGTTCTGAAGAGCTATACAATTTTTGGTCATATGGCCGTGATCCTTATGGAACTCTCAATATTTATCCCTGTTCCTCAAGTCAGGGCCTGACCTCAGTTTCTTTTGCCACTTTACTTCCTCGTTATTCTTGATTTCTTCCAAGACATGATTAATACCCATTTTCAAAGGAGTATAATTATCGAATTTCTTCAGGACTTCCCATGACGATTTATTATTCTTGGAATGCTTGTCACTGCCATTCCCCTTATGCTCTTACTTCTTGGATTTGTCGTCTTCCACCTTGGTTTCTTTATCCATATTCTTCTTCGCAGCCATAACCTCCTCGGCATTCATGATTTTGGCCGCTTTCGCCATCAACTCTGACATAGTTGTAGGTGGATCTTTGGCCAAAGTGTAATACAACTTGTTAGGCAACAACCCACTCATCAAGGCAGTGATTGCTGTCTTTTCTTCATAATCTATAACTTCCAGTTTCTCGTTATTAAAACGAGTTATGTAATCTCTAGTACTCTCACCAGATTTTTGTCTAACACTTAACAAGTGTGCTACTCTTTTTACTGGCTTTGCCCCAAAATAGAAATTGTCGATGAACAACTCAGCCAATTGAAAGAAAGTTGAAATCTTACCCCGAGGAAGATTGTTGTACCATATCTGGGCAGATCCAGTAAGAGTTCCTAAGAATGCTCTACATCTCATCTCGTCGGGGACAGCATAGATGTCGGTGACAGCTTGATATTGCTCTATATGAAGAACAATATCTGTCTTTCAATCATATTTGGGGGTCACCACAAGTGCTTTAAACTTTGACGGGGTAGGAAAACCCACAATGGCCTGGACAAAAGGTGTCCCTTGAACAAAAGTTTGTTGTAAGGGATTCTTCGCCTTAGCCATTTCTCCCAATCTATCCTCCAGCCGCTAAATGGAACCCTTCCACGCATCGTTTCCTTCCTCGGGCTTATTAGTTCGAGCAATTGATCGTTATGATGTGGCCTCTTGAGATCTATCTTGACGAGCAACTGGTCGTGATTGTGCTGATCCCTCTCTTAGATCTGATGGTCGTCGAAAACTCCTCGACATGGTCTTAGGTGGACTCCTATTCCTCCTAGGGCCTAATCGACTAAAAGGAGACACCCTACTCAGTCTTTCCAAGGCACTGGGTCTTTCTGGAGAGAGAGTGATACGTTGATCAGTATCTGTAGCCCTTATTGACGAAGTTCGCCCAGGTTGATAAGAGAAATCATCAGACTCCTCATTACGATATGACTCAGTACGCCTGGATCGTGAAGAAAGTAAATAAGTTTGCCTCTGACCACTTCCTTGTCCTGAACGTGCAGGTGAACCGCCATGAAGGGTCTGTATGAGTTGTCGCATTGTTTCCTGCATGACGGTTTGTCCTTGAGCCAGATTCGTCATAATTCCAGCCAGATATGGAGGTGCAGAGGGATTTGGAGGATTTCCAGCATTTCCAGCGTTTCGATTGCTGGATTCCGAATTATCTTCCATTGATAATGAATGATTTTTGGTGGAAAAAAAAAATGGTAATAACAATCGTTCCCACAGACGGCGCCAATCTGTTGATGTAAAAAACTAGATTACTCTAATTATTCAATCATAGATAAATAAATGAGATAAAGAATTTTAAAGTGGTTCAGCCTTATATGAATGGCCTACGTCCACTGTTATGTTATTGCTGAGTGTTTGGGAATTCTCGATTACAAGTTATATCAAGAAATTCTGGTCCCTTTGAATGAGGGTGATACAAGGTATTTATAGCCCTTAGGCTGTACATGAAAGGGTGATACATTAAATGATATACATATGAAAGGGTAACTCATTTAATGCTCTTCAAGCGTGTGCGTCAAGATGATAAGCATTCAATGAATAGTTGAACTGTCGATTATCTAACAATCAATGCTGTGGTCGAGATGCAGCTCGAACCGCCTTAGTTGCTCGTCGTCCAAGAGTTCCTCGGAGAATTGGAGTTCCTCGGAGGACAAGAGTTCCTCGGAGGATTGGTGTTCCTCGGAAGACTGGTGTGTGACACCCGGCCCAAATAAATACCGGGTGATCAGTCCTATATCAAATTTAAAACAGGAATCTCAGGGGTTCATTCTTAGCATCACTGTCGAAAACTTTTTAAAACTTTACTAACCACCTAGTATTCAAAAAGACTGATGTCAAATTTTATCTTTTTATTAAACAATTAACTATGCATGAAGAATAACAAATAAACCATACATCCAAACCATGAGTCTAAAACAGTACTAAATGACTAAATGACATGCCAAATAAACAATCAGCTCAAAATCCCAATAATAATAATTCAATAAATGAATACATAAACCAAATACTGAGTCTAAAAGTAAAAAGGGGAAACATGACCTGAATGAATCTACAACTGAGATAAGAATCCTACTCTAGGAATAAGGAAATGATACGTCTAAATCAAATCCTGCAACCATCTACAATGTTGTAGCTGCGTAACCCTGGAATAGATAAGTCAACTATGGCATCCCTGTGGCTGGACACCTGTAAATATACATATTCATAGACAAGAGAGAAGAATTACAAGAAACGGGTCAGAACCCGATTTATAAAAATGTTTAGCAAGCATTTTATTGCAATAAATGAAATGCGTAGTATATAATGTACATAATTGCTTTTACAGTCCCACTCTCTTGAGGACAATCTCACCTCTCTTCTATAGTGCACACCTATTGCATTCATTTATTCCGCCTAGCCATCTGACACACTTCTAACTAGGAAAAAGGCTTATCCTTCTAGTTACCCCTCGTAGTAGTATATCATATTTGATCTCAACAATTATCATTTTTAAATAAGTGTTATCACACTAAAGTCAAGTATTTACTATTTACGTTTATATAAGATTTCACTATCTTAATAGTCTGTAATCATCTCATTGTAGATATACCATAAGCATACATATATATCCCTCACTATTATATATATGTATTAACACAATCTTAATAGCCTACAATTATCACATTGTAATTATATCACAAGTATACATATATATCCACCACCATTATATATATATACTAACACAGCACCCTAAGGATACACCTATAGTGCATTGCATACTCTGCTATCATGTCCCGGTACGTCTCGTACTCAAACAAGGACTATCGGTTCGGAAATGTCCCACGAACCATATAAACAAATCACACATATTGGCGGTGAACATAGTTCACATACCTATGGGTCACGCACATACCTACGCTCCCATAGTCAGCGGACTTATCAACTCACAAATAAGTCTTTCACAGTCCTATGTTCTGAGATACAAGTCAAATATCCCCCTGAAGGTCACTCGGGATAAGACCGTCTCTACACAACCACCCGCGATAGCAAGCAGCTAGGTATGTCATACACATAATAAAGCAATCAAATAGGTATTCACGCACCCTATTAAAATATTAGGTATTCACACAACCTTTCATTGTTTTACGTATTCACACAACCTATCATCGTTTTAGGTATTCCCGTAACGTATTATCATTTTTCTATTGGATTATGTATTCCCATATTTATATATATAATTCACACATTCATATATATATATATATATATATATATATATATATATATATATACATATATTCCAATTATTACTAGGTCGCTCGTATTAAATACGATCCAATACCAAAATAGCTAGATCCCACTATTTTATATAATTTATATAATTATATATCTCACCTCATATATACTTGATTAAGTTCATATTAGTCTCACAAAGTTCCCAACAATTTTTAGTTTCAATTCGGGAAAGTTTCATCACTAATTAAAACTCCAAGGGTATTTTAGACATTTCACAATATATGCCTCAGTAATGAAATTCATAGTACTGTGTACTACTCTCCATTTTCTATACGTGGCCACAAACGACACGTAAATCCGAATTCGTATGACAAAGTTATGCTCATTTAAAGTTGTGCTAAAAATCAAATAACTCGTTCCGTCTTCAAGGGTATTTTAGACCTTTCAATTTTTGTGTCTAATTAAAAACATTCCCAGGACAGCGTAATACTCTTCGCTATCTATGTGTGGCCGTGAATGGCACACTAATCAGAGTCCGTATGCCAAAAGTTATGGCATTATAAAGATTCACCTCAAAGAAGATTTAAAAAAACACCTTTCTTAAAAAGTTTTCCCACATTCTGCCCAGATTACTAAATTGATATTTTGAGGCATTTTGGAGCAGTTTTGGAGGAAGCGCGTGAGACAACAAAATGTAGAAAACGCGATTTTCTATAGGATAGGCGGACATAATCGCCATTAAAGCCCCAAAACCTCCGATTATACCCAGATCTTTTAACCCAAAAACCTCCCAAGATTCATCCTAAATCCACCCAAACTTCATCATTAACAATTTCTTCCAACAATACCACTAATGGAGATTCAAAAACCAAGATCTAATCATGTTGTTCACTTCTCAAATTAAGTTATAATTTCACTATTAACCCACTTTCTCACAAAGTTAAAAATCCCCTATCAATGGTTATTCTTCATCTTCTTCACCATAAACCCACAAATTTCAATTCAAATTCCTACTTCCAAATTTCCAGAATTAATTGACATAATTACAACTATTTACATCATTAACTACAACTCAAATTAAAGCAAGAAAACACTTGTCTTGGGGAATTAAATCCGACGATCCCATGTCGAAATTCTTGCCCGGATTGCTCTTGTCATCCTTCTTTCCTTCTTCTTCTTTCTCCTTTCTCTCCTCTCTCAACCCTTTGTGTTTTGGAATGACTCATGGCTGCCCAACACACTTAAGCCTAGGTTAAAATTCCTCAATCCCGTAATTAAGCATATTGGCCAATTAAAAATGACTTAAATGCCCCCGTATGGGCTCAGTCATGTCTAAAAATGCCCCGAGACCCATTTACTACCCCCGGGTACTCTTTTTCGACTATCTTGACCCTTCCGGACTCAACCGTGCACTCAGAATTGTCATCTGAGATACTTTATAAAATTTTCCAATTTCAACCTCAAAATGCAACACATGTGAAAATTTTCAATAACCCGAATTAATTTGAATTTCTAAATCCCCAAATTTAAATAATAAATTCTAAATCTCCAAATTCAATAATTTCTCCAATTTAAATAAATTAAATTTAAATCACCAAATTAAATGAATTTCTCCAAATTAAATAAATCCAACTCACTAATTTAATTAATTTATATATCCTCTAAAATATGGGGTGTTACATACTTCTCCCCTTACAATGGAATTTCGTCCTCGAAATTCGGATAAGACTAGTACTCAAAGCTTTAGATAAATTAAATTTAAATCACCAAATTAAATGAATTTCTCCAAATTAAATAAATCCAACTCACTAATTTAATTAATTTATATATCCTCTCAAATATGGGGTGTTACATACTTCTCCCCTTACAATGGAATTTCGTCCTTGAAATTCGGATCAGACTTGTACTCAAAGCTTCAGATATAATCTCGTACACCTTCATCCTCATCCTTTCCCACACAATCTAAATCGTTATGATGTTCTCATTACACTTCTCCTAGCGCTACCCCTTAGTCCAACGGTCCCTACACTACCATTCAATCCTGTGGCCAATTTGCTTTAGTCATCTTATATTATAATGTTCCATCATATAATGTATCATCTCACATTGCTGCCTACACAACACTTTGAAGCTTCCAACTTCTGACACTACTATGAGCCTAACCACTAACGGCTATAATACTTCCTTTACTGGGGAATACTCCAGCATCCCCCTGCGATAACTCCCTTATTCGTTTACTCTTTTGGCACATGTATTTCCACATCCATCGACCGCGGATAATATATAAAAATTTAACTATCTAGGGTGCCCATACACCCTATATGCTGCACATAACTGCCCAATTCAACTTAACGTAATAGACTTGCTATAATTAAGCTATTCATATTTGAGCTGATTATACGGTGAGTTATACTAAACTACCCTACCAATTGCAACTTAATTATCATTTAGGTTATCCCACCGATCTACTCGTGGTGAAAGTGTTCCACAAAGTTTTCTCACATCAACACTATACGGCTCTATAGGCCTTAAGTCGTAGTATAATTATCAACTCATAGTTATAACTATATATGTATAATAACCACGGTACCAAACCTATGTCTTATGGCCAAACAACTCCCCACTTCCAACGTTGTGCTAAGTTTCATGCGTGGTATGTCTCGCAAAGCGAAATCCAAACAAGGAACCCTCCTGATACACTATTACCTAACATTGTTGGTCGTTGAGATCCGTTAGGCCCTCAGTCCATAGCACATACCCCCCAAATCCCCGTCTTTTAACATAAAAGTATATTCGTTCACTCCCATGTTACACAAGACAATATATAATACGGTTCTTTTACTATCACCAGTTTCTTAGCGCGAATAAATCACGAGCTATATCTCTCCGCTCAATAATAAGTTAGTATACCCTGAATCACATCAGTAAATGTCCCTACTCATTAAAATTACATATAAAAATGCCAACATATTCTCATATGTCTATTATGAAGCACGGTATCAAATATATACACGTATATGCACACTATAATATATATATTCATCCACTAGACCTATATTTTTAATAGCTCTCAACTTAAGTTGTTTTCCCTACACGTTCAGTAACTAAAATTTTAAAACCGATGCATTAGCATCCAACTACGTCTCGTCACCACGGACATAAATTAAGGTCCCTACGTGTAACATCCTGCAACTAAGTTTAAAGAAATTTCTCAACGCACTATTCTCTAGCATTTTCAACAAAATTCGTAGGTCCAAAGCACATAACTTAGATATCATGAATCCTGTCTCTCGACACATTATTTAATTTGCCTATGCCCACGTCTCTCAAGGCATCACACAATACGGTGTTCTAGCTATCACTTAATTCTCAGCACGTAAACAATAATGATCTAAATCTTTAAGCTTAACGGTTGGCTGATATACCTTGAATTACACCGGTAAAAGTCCCCACTCACTAGGATTTAAACATAACGAGACAACTATACTCATAGAAGTCTATAGTGTGTGTGTGTATATATATATATATATATATATATATATATATATATATATATATATATATATATATATATTGACTCGACCCTCCTTCGGGTGATGATTCATGAAGTATAATGTCTTACCCTGGCACAGCGAGCATCATAGACTTCCCATACAGTTTACTATTGCTCCAACCCTCGGTATACAATCACTATGCAAGATAAAAATATGCTCCCTTTCATATCCCTCAAAATGAGAAAAAAAATCTATCACATAATATACGACACCCTCCTAGTGTCCTCACCTGCTCCCCTGCAGATGGAACTAACGAGAGCCCTGTTACGCGACGACAAAGATATGTATACTATTTCAATATTCACGACATCTCTACTAAACCCGTTTCACATGTGAATTTAGTATTAACAAACTACTGTCACACAGAATATATCTCAATCACCTCGAGTGGCGGTTCAAATGGTTCTGGGACATAACGCCCTCGTCCTAACCGAACTAAAATTTCTTATAACTGTTGCCCCTACTGGGCATCCCATTTCTATCCCCGATTGGCGATAAACACGGTATACACAAGTGTTCTTACTCTTTACACATAGGACACCTCTCCATATTATCTTCCTTGCCTGATCATCAGGTCCTCGATTGCTACCCCCGTTGTCCATTTGGCTTCGCTGGCCCTCTTGGACTTGTTGTTGTCCTCAATGGCCCTGACTGAATCCACCATTAGTTGGTAAAAATTCAATTTAATCGAAATATTTAACTGGGTCCCTACTGGGTATACCATCATGTGGTGCTTCACTAACACCGTTAAATTCAGTCTTTCTTTTCAGCTCAATTTTCAATTCTCAAGATTCACTTCCCATGGAAGCGTTAATATAAACTTGTAACGCACAACCTTGATGATGTCGACACTAGTCATCTTATTCGGATTTTACACTCACGCTTTTGTATTCAACTCACGAGCCCATTAATAACTTATGTACCCTTCATATACTTCGTATCCCCTTCGTCGAGTACGAAGTTCACTAACCAAGTTAACTTCTCTCTCGCGATCAGTTTCTATCTTGCTCACTTGTGATAAGTTTCGAAACTTCATTCGCACCCTTGTCCGAACAACAGATCGAAAATCTAACGATTAAATTGTACTCAAATTTTTCATTTAATCCCATATTCTTCTTATATATAGTGACTGGCTCTTGTCACTTTACGTTGCTCCTATGAGCTTAAAATTTTATTGTCCAAAATTTACTACTGAGTATCGTTGTACTCTACCCTACATAGTTATCGTTGGATTTCTCCTTCCATTGGTTTATCACACTTCCTTTTTTTTTGGATTCTTATCGATGGCTCCTCGAAAGAGTCCTTTCGACTTTCCCCACCCCTTGCCGACTACGCTGGGTGAGTGTAAGATTTTCACCATTGTCATCCTTGACTGTGCTAGGGGAAACTACTGTCCCCGAGATTTTCCTATCATCACTTTTCTAAACAACAATTGTGGTGGCTTCTATCGCCATTACTATTTTCAAGTTACTCTATTGCTTCTGTCGCCTTCCTCCTGCATTCCTTCTAATGGTCCCCGTTGATTGTCCTATAATGTTCGGTGTCCAAAACCTAACCGCACTCGTACATAAATCACATCAACTATACTTGATAGCAGGAGAACGAAATCACATACGCAGATGAATTCGACAATCCTATCATAAGGCTCTACATCAAAGAACGCTAAACTGAAACGTGAAAAGCCATACAGATCCTAAGGACACTAGAACCTGATGCTCTGACACCACCTGTGACACCCCGCCCAAATAAATACCGGGTGATCAGTCCTATATCAAATTTAAAACAGGAATCTCAGGGGTTCATTCTTAGCATCACTGTCGAAAACTTTTTAAAACTTTACTAACCACCTAGTATTCAAAAAGACTGATGTCAAATTTTATCTTTTTATTAAACAATTAAATATGCATGAAGAATAACAAATAAACCATACATCCAAACCATGAGTCTAAAACATTACTAAATGACTAAATGACATGCCGAATAAACAATCAGCCCAAAATCCCAATAATAATAATTCAATAAATGAATACATAAACCAAATACTGAGTCTAAAAGTAAAAAGGGGAAACATGACCTGAATGAATCTACAACTGAGATAAGAATCCTACTCTAGGAATAAAGAAATGATACGTCTAAATCAAATCCTGCAACCATCCACAATGTTGCAGTTGCGTAACCCTGGAATAGATAAGTCAACTATGGCATCCCTGTGGCTGGACACCTGTTAATATACATATACATAGACAAGAGAGAAGAATTACAAGAAACGGGTCAGAACCCGATTTATAAAAATGTTCAACAAGCATTTTATTGCAATAAATGAAATGCGTAGTATATAATGTTCATAATTGCTTTTACGGTCCCACTCTCTTGAGGACAATCTCACCTCTCTTCTATAGTGCACACCTATCGCATTCATTTATTCCGCCTAGCCATCTGACACACTTCTAACTAGGAAAAAGGCTTATCCTTCTAGTTACCCCTCGTAGTAGTATATCATATTTGATCTCAACAATTATCATTTTTAAATAAGTGTTATCACACTAAAGTCAAGTATTTACTATTTACGTTTATATAAGATTTCACTATCTTAATAGTCTGTAATTATCTCATTGTAGATATACCATAAGCAAACATATATATCCCTCACTATTATATATATGTATTAACACAATCTTAATAGCCTACAATTATCACATTGTAATTGTATCACAAGTATACATATATATCCACCACCATTATATATATATACTAACACAGCACCCTAAGGATACACCTATAGTGCATTGCATACTCTGCTATCATGTCCCGGTACGTCTCGTACTCAAACAAGGACTATCGGTTCGGAAATGTCCCACAAACCATATAAACAAATCACACATATTGGCGGCGAACATAGTTCACATACCTATGGGTCACGCACATACCTACGCTCCCATAGTCAGCGGACTTATCAACTCACAAATAAGTCTTTCACAGTCCTATGTTCTGAGATACAAGTCAAATATCCCCCCGAAGGTCACTCGGGATAAGACCGTCTCCACACCCCCCCCCCCCCCCGATAGCAAGCAGCTAGGTATGTCATACACATAATAAAGCAATCAAATAGGTATTCACGCACCCTATTAAAATATTAGGTATTCACACAACCTTTCATTGTTTTACGTATTCACACAACCTATCATTGTTTTAGGTATTCCCGTAACGTATTATCATTTTTCTATTGGATTATGTATTCCCATATTTATATATATAATTCACACATTCATATATATATACATATATTCTAATTATTACTAGGTCGCTCGTATTAAATACGATCCAATACCAAAATAGCTACATCCCACTATTTAATATAATTTATATAATTATATATCTCACCTCATAAATACTTGATTAAGTTCATATTAGTCTCACAAAGTTCCCAACAATTTTTAGTTTCAATTCGGGAAAGTTTCATCACTAATTAAAACTCCAAGGGTATTTTAGACATTTCACAATATATGCCTCAGTAATGAAATTCCTAGTACTGTGTACTACTCTCCATTTTCTATGCGTGGCCACAAACGGCACGTAAATCCGAATTCGTATGACAAAGTTATGCTCATTTAAAGTTGTGCTAAAAATCAAATAACTCGTTCCGTCTTCAAGGGTATTTTAGACCTTTCAATTTTTGTGTCTAATTAAAAACATTCCTAGGACAGCGTAATACTCTTCGCTATCTATGTGTGGCCGTGAATGGCACACTAATCAGAGTCCGTATGCCAAAAGTTATGGCATTATAAAGATTCACCTCAAAGAAGATTTAAAAAAAAAACTTTCTTAAAAAGTTTTCCCACATTCTGTCCAGATTCATAAATTGATGTTTTGAGGCATTTTGGAGCAGTTTTGGAGGAAGCGCGTGAGACAACAAAATGTAGAAAACGCGATTTTCTATAGGGTTTGGCGGACAGAATCGCCATTAAAGCTCCAAAAACTCCGATTATACCCAGATCTTTTAACCCAAAAACCTCCCAAGATTCATCCTAAATTCACCCAAACTTCATCATTAACAATTTCTTCCAACAATACCACTAATGGAGATTCAAAAACCAAGATCTAATCATGTTGTTCACTTCTCAAATTAAGTTATAATTTCACTATTAACCCAATTTCTCACAAAGTTAAAAATCCCTATCAATGGTTATTCTTCATCTTCTTCACCATAAACCCACAAATTTCAATTCAAATTCCTACTTCCAAATTTCCAGAATTAATTGACATAATTACAACTATTTACATCATTAACTACAACTCAAATTAAAGCAAGAAAACACTTGCCTTGGGGGATTAAATCCGACGATCCCATGCCGAAATTCTTACTCGGATTGCTCTTGTCATCCTTCTTTCCTTCTTCTTCTTTCTCCTTTCTCTCCTCTCTCAACCCTTTGTGTTTTGGAATGACTCATGGCTGCCCAACACACTTAAGCCTAGGTTAAAATTCCTCAATCCCGTAATTAAGCCTATTGGCCAATTAAAAATGACTTAAATGCCCCCGTATGGGCTCGGTCATGTCTAAAAATGCCCCGAGACCCATTTACTACCCCCGGGTACTCTATTTCGACTATCTTGACCCTTCCGGACTCAACCGTGCACTCAGAATTGTCATCTGAGATACTTTATAAAATTTTCCAATTTCAACCTCAAAATGCGACACATGTGAAAATTTTCAATAACCCGAATTAATTTGAATTTCTAAATCCCCAAATTTAAATAATAAATTCTAAATCTCCAAATTCAATTATTTCTCCAATTTAAATAAATTAAATTTAAATCACCAAATTAAATGAAGTTCTCCAAATTAAATAAATCCAACTCACTAATTTAATTAATTTATATATCCTCTAAAATATGGGGTGTTACATGGTGTTCCTCGGAGTGAGTATGTTGGTCGGGGAAATGATCTTCCTCATTGCTATTGTGCCACGTAGATTGGCACGTGTCTTCTTATTATTCGTCCACATCAGCATACTAATTTTGGTATCAATAATTATGATTATGTTTCATAATGAGAAATGGAACACTGAAATGGAACGGAACAAATGATGGAGATTTCAATTAATGTCAATTATTCATATCCTCTTTCATAACTGAATTAAATTATGATTATTTAAATTGCTTTAGTTCATGCTTTAAAAATGTGTAGGTAGATTCTCATCTTTATCTATCATGTCTATATGTTCATAAATGTCATGCTCTTTATTCATCTGGTGATCATATAAAATCGAGCCCTGACCCGTTCATATTTCTTGTTGTGCATGAATCTTGTATCCGCTCAGGTGCTCCGCCGCAAGGACGCCCGTTTTGACTTTCTTATTCCGGTGTTTTTGGGGATCCGTGATACCTTGCGGATATTACGAGGTAGCTTGCAGTAGACGCTTCATTTTTGTACTCTAGTTATGATCGGGTCATGTCTTCGGGCATGTTGTCCAAACTTTTGTAATTGTCTAATGTAATGTACTATGTAACTTAATTAACTTGTTATATTTGGTTTGTATAGACTGTTGACCGACAGCATATTCGGTCTCCTTACTGTATAATTGTTATTGTTGTAATATAAGTTCTTTTGGGGTTTCCACTCTTTCTTTTTCAAATTGGGTTGTTTAAATTCTTTCTTTAACTTATTAATTAAAATTTTTGGCAACCCGTTTTTCTATTATATTGGGTGGTTATCCCGTATACTTATTATATTGTTGTGATGCTGAGAATGATCCATCTATGATTCATGTTTTATTTGAGTATCGGGCTGGCCACCCCTTATTTTGATGAGCGGGGTGTCACAGAATGTTGGGCCTTCATGGTTTTGCACCCACAATAAGTATTCTTGATCTCTTCTATAGACTAAAAATGTGATTTCCATGATTATTCCAGATCCTCTAATATAAAAAAAGTTTAATGTTTGATTAATTAAATCACGTTTTAACAGTTTGTGTCTTTATTTAATTGAAAATTTTCATATGGTGCGAGAGCATTGTGTTGGGATCACATGATTATCCATTAAGTTTTGACTATAAAATGATTAAAGTCATTTTTTTACACATATCATGCAATATGAGAGCATTTGTATATTATATGAAACAAATAAATGGATATATCATAGATGGAATTTTTGGTTTCTAAATGATAATTTTTTATGACCAAATTAAAACTGGAATTTGTTCCCGTTTAGTTTTTTTGACGACTTAATTATGTCATTAGGTGTTCAAAATATTGCTCAATCTAAAATTATAAATATTATATTAATGTATCTGCATTCATATCGTATATATTTTTGTTTCCCAAAGCCCCGTTTATGATAATAAATACTAGTGTTTATTCAATCATTGTGGTTAGGTAGACCAAATATCCAGTTACAATGATTGCCCAAAATAATTATGTAATTTCCTTGTCTATTTTGATATTTATATTACGACAAAATAAAATGCTTCATGACTATCAAATTAAGTAGTAGACATTAGTGTAAATTGTTCATGTATTACGGGTGTTTATAAACATATTAAACTTGAAAATTTTAGTTTATTATTCATGAGATATTTAATGATCACCCAAAGGTTGATAAACTATTCATATAGATTAATGAACATAAATGGTAATTTTACATGTGTTACTTATGAAAATCTTTAATTAATGTAATATTCATATAATGAATGGCTTATTACTACAACTTTTTTATTTAATTAATTTAATATTTTTACATTTTTAAGTAACATGATTTTTTACTACAACTTTTTCTTTAAATTTAATATTCACAAGCATTCTAGTTTGGTCACCTTTGGGACATTTTGCATGGGTGTAAATATTAAATTTAAAGAAAAATTATAGTAATAAATCAGAATTCTTATAAATGTAAAAAATATTAATGTGGTATATTTAGTTTATTTCTTCAAGCGAGATAATTTTTCAAAGGAAATTGATTTTGAATAACTCAAATAAACAATAAAGAATTATGTTATAAGGTGATAAAAGGTTATCCATAGATAGTGTGTCTCTCTAATTAAATAACATAGTACCCAATAAAGTGATATATATATATATATATATATATATATATATATATATATATATATATATATATATATATAAGCATCATAATTGAGTTTTTAATATTATTATCATGAAATGAAGCCCGCGACCATTAATATAGCTGTTATCATCTCATAAATTTATTTTAGGGGGCAATTTATCTTATTAATTCTATACCTTTTTTATTTCTCAAAATTGCATATTTTATCTATTTTAATGCTCTTGAGGCAAACTTTTTAGAATGAATTGAAGAAGTTAAGCTTCACTTAAATGTGTTAAATCATTATAAGTCATTTTTAACTGATGAACCCACTGTTAATTATAAAAGTAGTGTGTTATAATCCTTAAAATATTTGAAGAATGCGTAAACAGATTAAGCATTAAGTTAATACAAATTACTGTTACACACCTACTTGATATCGTAATGTTAAAGACTAAAATATGTTATTATTTTCATATAGTATCCACTATGTAACATATATGTCTTTAAGCTACATTTTTGTGATTTATAATATGTCATTCAAAAAGAATGATAACAATTTGATTTTTCAAAACTACGTTGCTACAAAACATTATTCCCAACTTGATCATGAGGTATTTATTTTGAGTTTATGAAAGGATCCTTAACTTTATATAAGAACACATTTTCCTTAATTGTGGTATTATTGTTCGTGGTTTATACAATTATGTTTTTGATAAAGCCATTTAAAAGGAAAATAATTTTGATCCTTTATCGTAATTCTTTAATCTTATGAAAATTTTGAATATGTGGCTCTTTTAAGTCTACACTCCCTTTGATGATTTAATGGACTATATTTTCTTTGGGTTATCACTTATAAATCTTAACAGTCATATTTGAGCTCATAAGGTTTTGAAGTCATTTTCTCATATAGTGGACCTACATAGATCATGTCATTGTCTATTAGAAAACTACTTACCGAACACACTAAGGATGTATCCACAAGAGATAAAGGGTTTTTAAAATTATTGACACTTATATTTATAAAATTTTTGTATTCCAAACTTTGGTTGGAAAAAGTATTTGAATGTTTATGGTTAAAAATGTGTTATATAAATTCCACTTCACCCAATTTGACACACCCATGCGATTAAAAATGTCTAGTACATCCATGGATTTAAAATCCACTAAAAGAATTGAGTTTTATAATTATCTCTCTACACTTTGAAGAGGGTACACTATTTTTTTACTGATAAAATAAAAAATGCCAAATTCTTTTAAAAATGATGAAACTAGTGGGAGTACCAAATCAGCAAATGTGGTAATAAAGTTAAGGTGCTTGTACCATTCCCCATAACTTCAAAAATAATTGTTCCTTTAGTTTGTAGATTGTTTTACAACAAAGAACAAATAAATTATCAACCATCATATAATGAGATTATCACCATGAAACAAATATAGAAAAAATCACAAGGAATAAAGTTGAATATATCAAAAGCTTTTAATAGAGTTTCTTTATTGTTTCAAACAAGATTTCTTAGAATGTATAGGATTTTTGAGATTTTGATTGACAGAGTGTGGAGATTCTTCTCGAATAACTAGATCCCATTAATAATCAAGTGTCAGAGTGAAGGATTTTTCAAATCATCTAAAGGTTTGAGATAAGGAGATCCTATATTATCTGTGATTGTAGCTGTAAGGACATATTTTTATAAGTCCATTATTAATTTATTATGTCTTATACCGCTACACCATCGAAGAGCATCTAAGAACATTCAAGCATCAAAGAACGGATCCGAATATTAAGTTCTTCATCAAAACGACTCCGTGAAGTTTACTTTTGTAAGGTTGAGTTTTAATTCCTTAGCATTTCACTTAAAGTATTGGGATATTTTTATCAAATAATTTTCTAAAAATTTTGTTCTCGGACATCTTTCCGTAGAAAAATCATAACTAATTCATAAAAAATAAAAAAAATATAAAACTGGCGGCCACGCGTTCGTATCGAAATTATCTACAGGCTCGCGTGGAATCTCGTTTGATAGGTCGTTCGAACGACCTGGTTTTATCACTCAAACGACATAGACATTTCATGAGATCTCGTTCGAACGACATCTATCCTTTGTTCGAGCGACATGCTGATCTCGTTCGAATGAGCACATTTTTCAAGGCAACATATTTTTCCTATAAATACTCATTATTTGGTAACGTTTTCATTAAGAAGTCCATACTTTTTCCAAAACAGAAACACTGCGAAGGCAGAATTCTTTTAGGCTTCTTCCTTTTGGGGTTTAATCCCTTTTTGGTTTTCAATTAACAAAACTCCCATATGCTTTAGTGAATTGTTTTGGTTTTCAAGAACACATCTTTTTCTTTTGTTCAAACTTGTGGAGAAGCCGTCTCTCTTCTTCATTGCTTCCCTCCTGAAAAGGGAAAGTTCTAGTCGACAAACTTACGAAGAAGTCGTTTTCTTCTTCATTGCTGACCATCTGGAGTTCTTACGGGAGATTTCAGCCGAGACATCAAAATCGACGCTTGAGGGTATTTCGTATGTCACTCTTATTTTCATTGTAATCCGTGTAACTGTTTTTACAAAATTATAGTGAAAATAAAAAGGTTTTGCCCCTTTGGGGGATTTTTCCTGAAATTGTTTGTTTTATCTGACATGCTTTATTTTATTGGATAAATCATCTAGATGCATGTTTTAGGGTTTAACTAAAATTGGATTTTATTTGAGAAGTCGCAATATTTCCGCTGTAGAGATTCTACAAATTGGTATCAAAGCGAGTTACGCTAATTTATCGCGTGATCCTGATTTTTCAAGGATTTTTTTTATACAATTTGACATCTCACGTCGTTAAATTGGTATCAGAGCAGGTTGCGTTAATTTATCGTATATTCCTATTTTTCGCAAAATTATGTGATACTGATTTTTTTTTTAAAATCAGTTTTGTGAAAAATCGTAATTTTTTTCGATGGAGCACTTACCTAATCGAATGCCCCCTTTGATGACACGAGTCAGAGTTTTGATGATATAAATCATTTGAATTTGACGTTTGCTAAAAGAATAGGTTTTTTGAAAAAAGAAAATTTTATTTTAAATCCGCGTTGGATCTTTTGCAAACAGTTCAAAATCAAAGAGATTTTTATCGTGAATTTTTTTTTCCTTGAACCATGACTTTGTTGCTTTAAAATTGTCCAAGAAGGAAAGTGATGATCGGGTTCTATTTTTTGAAAAAGAATTGGAGGAACTTAAAAATTCGATGGTTTGTGTTTGTGCCAAAGATGACAAAAATATTTTAATCAATGAGTTTGTGGCACGTGAAGAGACTCTTAGGGAAAAGTTTGCTTTAATTGAGGGAGAGAGAGACACCCTTTTAGGAATTGTTGAAAATTTGAAAAAGGCGTTCCTTAATTTGGAAGAGTCTAATTATTTGCTTGAATCAAATATTTGAAGTTGAAAAATGATTTAAACGATTCAAGTAGGTTTGATAGTGTGGTAATGTCTCATCGTGTTCTCATGTTTCTAATGCTAAAGCTAAAACCATTATTTGTTTTAGAGGGTAAACTGATTCACAAGATGTTAGAAAAGGTCAACCCATAGGTGTCGTTCCACCTGTTTACACATGTTTATATTGTGGTAGGAAAGGTCACCTTATGCGTTTTTATTTTGATCTTGGAAAATGTCCTAGGAAGTTTATGTCTAGTATTCCCATGGTTCCCAAAACCCCCACACGTCGTTTCACATCTGTTTGGGTTAGGAAATCACTTTTAGAGGCACTAGATTTTAGACAAGTTGATTCCCGTTTGCTTACACGTGATTCTTCTCTTGCCATATCGTAGAGATGATTGTGTTTGCATTTTGTCATACATTAGTTATGCTTTTTGATATATTTTTGCTAGCGTTGTGGCATGTACTTGTTGTATAGATTTTTGTTTTTGGAAATTTTTTGAAAAATACAAAAAGATTTTATTTTGATAAAATTTTTAAAAAATCCAAAAAGATTTTTGTTTTGGTTTGCACCTTTTATGGATGAGCGTTTAAGATAGCCGAGTCACAATTTCATTTCATTTGTCCATGTGACTGTTTGATAGAGATTTGAGACGCTACATCATTTCATCCATGTGCTTTACATTGCTTGGAGTCTTTGAGATGTAATTAAGTGTTACTTCCTACATGTTTGACACATAATTTCCTTTATTGCACACATGCACGGATTTGTTTGATTATTGTTCTTGACTTATCACATGTTGGTTGGGTGTTTTTATGTCAATCATGTCCTTAAAACAAACCAAGTGCAATAATACGAGAGTAATAAAAGTAGTGCATGTAAAAACCATTGCCCATGAGGAATTTGTTTAGTTTGAAAAAATGATGAGTGAACACGGGAAAGGGCTGCGAGTGAATAATAATCACGTCGTGAAAGACACCGTTTGAAAAGAGCCCACACAAAAAATTAAGGCAATAAAAAGATGAAATATGCCAAAAATTTGGGCCAATAGGTTTTCTCTAAGTTGAGAATTTAGTACCTCTTTAGATATAAAAAATTGAATTATTATATATGAGGGAGTTTTTCATGGATATATCAATGGGTTTGCACGTCATTTGAAAAGTTCTCGAAACGGCACTAAATAGTTTTGGACGTTATTGGTGTGGAAATCATTTAGACTTTGATTTGTTGATTTGATTAAGAAGATGTCATTTAAATTCAACAATTTTTACACCTAAGGATACTTTTGATGTTCATTCGTTAGGGGCACACGTATGCATCGTGCACATATGATTGATTGAGTTTATTTACCTATCAAATGTGTTCACACCCATTCATTCCATTTCCATGACTTGGTTGTTTTAGTTTAAATCCATGGTGTGATTTTTGGTACCTTATTTTTGTATGAAAAATTGAAAAATCCAAAAATAATTTATGAATGTTTTTGGGTTAATCCTTTGCATGCATGTTGATTGATCCATGTTTGCTATGCATTTTTTCGTGACACTCCATGTTTTGATTTTTTTCTTCTTATCTGTCTATTTGGGGACATCATAAAAAGGGGGAGAAAGAATTATCATGTTATGGGGGAGATTTTATTTATTAATGCTTTATTCTTATATCATTTCAAACTTGATGCGTTACGAAGGTATTTTGCTTTATCTCATGTGTGTAGGTACAAAGACTTAAGATCATTTTGTTGCACACCCTGATGAGAAAAGATTTGAGATTTGATGAAGACTTTTTGCAGAACAGTTTGAGGTCTTGCAAATTTATTCATGGGAGGGTAGATTTGTATAGGCATTTCGGTTTTTGATAATTTCAATATTTTTATATATGTACCAGCAAAGACATAGGGGGAGATTTGTAAGGACATATTTTTATAAGTCCGTTATCAATTTATTATGTCTTATACTGCTACACCATCGAAGATCATTCAAGAACATTCAAGCATCAAAGAACGGATCCGAATATCATGTTCTTCATCAAAAAGACTCCGCGAAGTTTACTTTGGTAAGGTTGAGTTTTAATTCCTTAGCATTTCACTTAAAGTGTTGGGATATTTTTATCAAATAATTTTCTAAAGATTTTATTCTTGGACACCTTTCCGTAGAAAAATCATAACTAAAAATCAGAAAAATATGAAACTAGTGGCCACGCGTTCGTATCGAAATTATCTACAAGGGTGCGTGGAATATCGTTTGATGGGTCATTCGAACGACCTGCTTTTGTCATTCAAATGACAAAGACATCTCGTGAGATCTCATTCGAACGACATCTGTCCTTCGTTCGAGCGACATGCTGATCTCGTTCGAACGAGCACATTTTTTGAGGTGACATATTTTTTCTATAAATACTCATTATTTGGTAAAGTTTTCATTAAGAAGTCCATATGTTTTCCAGAACATAAACACTGCGAAAGAAGAATTCTTTTAGGCTTCTTCCTTTTGGGGTTTAATCCCTTTTTGGTTTTCAATTCACAAAACCCCCATATGCTTTAGTGAATTGTTTTGGTTTTCAAGAACGCATCTTTTTCTTTTGTTCAAACTTGTGGATAAGTCGTCTCTCTTCTTCATTGCTACCCTCCTAGAAAGGGAAAGTTCTAGCCGACAAACTTACGAAGATGTCATTTTCTTCTTCATTGCTGACCATCTGGAGTTCTTACGGGAGATTTCAGCCGAGACATCGAAACCGACGCTTGAGGGTATTTCGTATGTCACTCTTATTTTCATTGTAATTCGTGTAACTGTTTTTACAAAATTATAGTGAAAATAAAAAAGTTTTTCCCCTTTGGGGAATTTTTCCTGAAATTGTTTATTTTATCTAACATGCTTTATTTTATTAGATAAATCATCTAGATGCATGTTTTAGGGTTTAACTAAAATTTGGGATTAATTAAAATTGGATTTTATTTGAGAAGTCGCAATATTTCCGCTGTAGCAATTCTACAGTAGCAAAGGCTTTAAATAAAGGGGATCATAGTTTAATGCAAAGGGAAACAGTTAAACTAATCTCCCATCCTCAAATAAGCGTATCGATAAACGTTTTTATCTTTTATAATGATAATATTATATTTTAAATCGGGGTATTAGAAGTCTAAAACACATTAAGTTATTTTTTTACGAAGTATGAAAAAGCCACTATATATCTTATTAACTTTGAGAAGAATAGTTTAACAGTGCATCAAATAGTGCTTAGTAGAAGAAGGAAAGTTGTTGTAAATATCACATGTCTTAAATTCAAAAAAATCTCCTTTTAAGTATCATGGTTTCCCTATTTTTCATAGTAGAAGTAAAAACATATATTTTGATGTCCTTATAAAAGAGATTCAAAACAAAATGGGTGGGTGGAAGTCTATGTTTTTTTCAATGGAAGGTAGAATAACTCTTATTAATTAAATTTTAGCTCCCTTACACACCGTTGCATCTCTTAAGCCTCCTAAAAGCACAATTTATAGGATGGAAAAATGATCAACAAATTCTTTTGGGGTTATTCAAAGGATCATCGCAATAATATCAGTGGATGAATGGAATCAATTTTATTATCCTGTAGAAAAAGGTGGTTTGCGATTTAAAATCATGGAAGAAATTTTGCAGAGTTTATAACATAAATATTCAATGGAATATTGAAATAGGGAAGATCATATGGTTTGAATTTTTCCTCAATAAATACAAAAATAATGATGTTAAAAATAATTCAGCTACTTTTAGAAAAATACAAATGTTATAAGTGATGTATAAAAGCATGTGATTAATATCAAAGATAGGAATGTGTGGACCTTATCTTCTGATAGGAATTTCAACTTCAAGTCTACTTGGAACTCTATAAGGCTGTCTTAGCCTTGTTCTTTGATTTGCAATGGTTCTCTATATTTCCTCTAAAAATCTCTTTATTATTGTGGAAATGCTATCATAACATTTTTCCAGTGGGCAAAAATATTCAAAAGGTAGGGATCAACCTAGATTATATCTGCAAATGTTATGGTAATGATTGTGAGTCAATCCAATATCTCCTCATTAAAGGTCGAGTGAAAAAGAAGGTATGGGATTTTTTTAGTAAAGAGTTTAGGATTAACATTTTGTTTTATTCCAAAAACTTAATGCTTATGTCTTTATAGTTAAGACATTATAAAGCATAATTTTTAAACACCCTACTGACTCTCATGTCGGGTGCTATCACGTGGGTAATTTGAAAACATAGAAAAAAAATGTGCTTTTGAAGGTATGATGATGAAAATTCAGTATATTATTAATTGGATCTGTAACACCCCGCGTGCCCGGGAGAGCAGAGCGGAGCGCTACTGCGATAAAATTAACCGAATCCACAAACAGCAAAAGTATATAGCATCTAAATAAATCCCACAATATACAAAAAGAGAATCCACTAATTTTAATCTTCAAATTAAATACAACCATAGTCTCTCGAAATAATATAACTATCTATCTCGAATCGCCAATGCTCTACACCACAAAATAAATACAAATCTTCTCCCTCAAATATTCTTTCCAAAATATCCAAGATAAAATCCATCTCCAATTAGTCCAAAGCGCCTAAATCTGCACTAACCTGCCACTAAAAGAAAATATGGGGATGTACACAATACGATAGGATAGATGCTCAACAAATATTAGCGGTGAATAAAACGTAACAATACGAGTACGAATATTCAAATCAAATGTGAATCTCATAAGAGTTTTATCAATATAATTTTTCAACAACACATTAATTCGAGTCACCAGGCCTCACCATACCACGCCCATACTTTATCAAGTAGTCGAAAATTGGAGTCTTGGCGGGTGCCCAACACCAGTGTCATATTAAAATCTTATGACAATATGCCCAACACAATAATAATACCACATGAATCAAATTAGATTCCAACAATAATTTTCTAGATTTCCAAATGAATTTAGCAATTCAAATGTGAGTTCAATAATCACATGAAATCAAAGGGAGTAACTCTCGCGAGATTAAGGAGCATACTGTGTAAAACCCCATACCTCAACATCATCACATGAATCATCACATAATTTCAGCCTCAAAAATCATATCGCACCATCACGTTCCTCTGGCGAAAATAATTCAATCAAGTTCTAGCCCAAACTCGAGAAAATACCAAATAAGCCTTCTAATCTAAGGTTGAAATCTTGAATAAGTTTGTGGCTATGGTTTGTAGATGAAAGGGAGTAATTTTGGAGAGGTCTTCTGGTTGAAAAGTTTGAGAAAAAGTGATTTGAAAAGCCAAGCCACGAATTTGTTGATATATATGTAACAACCCGTCCTTTTGGGAGACGATTAAATTCCATAATTGAGTATAAATTGGCAATTTGGAGAATTTGTCGAAATGGTGATTTTTGGGATTTTGGAGGATTTGATGATTTTTTATGGTTGTTGTAATTACTTTTGGGATTAAATAGGTTGAAGTATTTTAATTTTATGTCATCATTGATAAAGGCGACAAAAGGTCAGATTTTAGTTAGAAAACCCACATTAAATTATATTGGGTTAGAATAGTGATTTGTGGTCAAGTACCTCGGATGGGAATTTCGACTGCATCATGAGTCTCGTAACGTTTGAGATAGTCGAAAAAGAGTGTCCAATTGTCGAAAATGAGTTTCGGGAAATTTTAGAGTTAAAATGGCTCGTAATTGAGTAAACGAGTCGTTTTTGGGTTTTAAGGGGTTAAAACCCTTTTCTTCCTATATAAAATGGGAGAGAGGGAAAGAAAAGAGAAAGATAAGAAAGGAAAGAGAGAAGAGAGAGAGGAGGATAGAAAATAGGAGAGAAATGGAGATCTCGAGCCAAACTCCGCCGGATTCGACTCGAGGTCGTCCGATTTTATCCACGAGGCAAGTGTTTATTTGCGTTATTTACTTTTTGCATAAATACCTCATACCTTTGTTTGGAATAAACAAAACCTAAATATTTTGGGTTGGGTTTTCATGGATAAAACGGGTTTTCGGGAGTTAAAACGAATAAACCCCTAAAATTTCATAATTGGAGAAACTTAGAAATTAATCGAAATAAATTGGTGGTTTAGGGTTCTAGGATGTTTATAACCATTAATATATGTGTATTCGTAGTTAGTTGAGGTTGTAGGACGTTGGGTGAGGCGACAAAAGCTTGGGAGAAGCTTTAATGGCCGAAATCGCCTCGGAGAAGACGATGAATAGTGGCGTCTTTTCGAATCAATTCGGCCTTGATACGAATCGATTCGGCTCTTGTTCAAAAAATAAAATTTATATATCTCTTCGACGCGGTCGCGTGGGCGCTGACCACGTATTTTATTATTATTTTTTTTGGATTTATAGTGATTTTTCTATGGAAAGCTGTCCGAGATCGAAATCGTTAGATAAAAATTAAGTATAGAACTTTCGAGATAAATATTAGGGGTTCTCAAATGGAGTGTTAGGACCTCTAAAGAATTTGAGGAGATATGAAAACTTTGGGTTTGTAGGAATAAATCCAAGTTATGAGTTAAATGGATATTAAATTGAATTTTGGGTATTTTGGAGATTGAAAAATTGCCCAAACAGTGCCCCTCGAACAAGCCGAATCGATTCGGGTATAGGCCGAATCAATTCGCCTAAGGGGATATGTGATTCTGCAGTGGGCCGAATCGATTCGGATTTATACCGAATAGATTAGACATTAAGGACCTGTTTGCAGAACACTTTTCGAACCGATTCGGATTGAGGGCCGAATAGATTTGCCCACCCGAATCGATTCGCAAATGGGGCGAATCGATTCGCTTTGGTCAGAATTGCTAGTTTCTTAACGTTCGGATACCATCGAGCCTAGGTATTTATGTAATTGAATGTATGTGAGGGAATACTTGGGTTTAGTATCATACATATATGAATGCATGATTATGATTCTTTGCGAGAATCTTTGGGATTAATGGTCATCGCTAGATGTAGTTGGCAATTATGGCCATATGTATATATTCGAGGATGAATATATATATATACACACTATGTGATTAAAGTATATATATATGATATGATGTAAATGGTTTTGAAAATGTAAAAATGAAAGTTTTCAAAATGGTAAAGAAATGATTTTCATAAATAATAATTTATGGATACACATCTCTCTAAATCGCTATCATAAGGGAAGTTGCGTGCGTATGATGAAGCCCCCTGGCTAATGAATGCAGGGTGTATATAGTCCTATAGGCCATATGCACGATTATATATTTTTCGCACTGGTTAGGTGCTTCTGGGTGTGGTAATGACTATCCCTCTGGCATATGGCCGCTTCCCGACAATTTTTTAGGTTCCCAGGTTGTCTTGTTTGATAGGCCCTGGAAGATGATAGCCATTTAGGGGCGCTTCCAGTGGGGAAACCCGGAGGGACGGTCTTAGATATGTTAAAGCAATTTATGATAATAAATTGGCTTTAAATACATTTCCTGGATGTAAGAAGGGAAATGGGGTAAATGAATTGGCTTCGAAACACTTCCCGGATGGAAGAAGGGAAGTGAAAGCATATGATATGATAAAAGCATTTTTATGATTATAGAAATGGCTTTTAATTACATTTCTTGGATGGAAGAAGGGAAATGGGATGCTTTAAAACGGAAAAGAATTTTTATGTTAATAAAATTGGCTTTTTAAAAGTTATATGATATGTTAAAGCAATTCATGCTAATGAGTTGGCTTTTAGATACATTTCCTGGATATAAGAAAGGAAATGGAAAGTTTTGAGATAAAAATATAAATGAATTCTCATTCCGGGAGATAGATCCAGATGTATATTGAAATATGAATATATATGGATAAATTGAGTGTCGAGGGTCTGATGGATCCCGACGATTGACCTTGCCTCATAGTAGTGTATCGGGGAGGGGGGGTTCCTTGTTTGGATTTCACTTTGCGAGACACCCCACGCACAAATATGGCATTGTGTTGAGACTGGGGAGAAGTTTAATCCTTAGTGCTCTAATATTAATATTTCTTATATGGTGTATATATATATATACGTTATGTTCTGAGGGTCTGATGGATCTCGACGATCGACCTTGCCGTGCAGTAGTGTATCAGGGCGGTTCCTTGTTTGGATTTCACTTTGCGAGACACCCCACGCACGAACATGGCATAGTGTTGAGACTAGGGAGAAGTTTAGCCCTTAGTACTTGGACTATCTAGGGTTGATAGTAGTTGGGTGATAGACTAGTTTAGCAGGGTAGCTTGACTAGGATGTTTAGAGGGATGCGCTAGGAGTGAAATATTAGAAGAGAAGCGAGGGGTATCTCATGGGAGTGCGATACCAAACTTAAATATGAGATAAAACCTTTTTCTAAAAATAAGGCATTTATGCACTTGCTAAATATTTTCCAAACTCGGGCTCTGACCCGTTTATCTACTTTTCCTCTCTTGCTATATATATATATATATAGGTGTACAGACACAGGGACGCCTGGATGGCACTTCTTTCGAGTCAGACGTCTACTGCAACAGCTGTGGATGCGTGCAGGTTCTCGATAGACGCTTTTATTATTGTACTCTAGATAGGAGGTACTGTATAAACATTCGGGCCAATGGCCCAATTGCATTTATTTATTCTTTTAGTGCATCATTCGATATGGTTGTATATTTTGACCGAGTGTTCGGTTATTTTATTTCATTTCAGTTTCATTTACGCAAACTGTGTGGATTTTTATTTATAATTGTTTAAAAAGAGTAGTTAAGTAAAAGTTTTTGACGTCAACCTAATAGGTTATTAGTAATTTAATGGATTTTCGACAGTGATGCTAAGAATGATCCATATGAGACTCCTGTTTAAATTTGATATAGGAGTGATCGCCCGGTATTTTATTAGGCGGGTTGTCACAATATAAAGGATCAAGAGTTTGATTAAGAAAAGAGTTCTACTCAGATACAAACACTAAAAATTTTATTTCGAACGATCAGACCATTAGAATTAGATGAAATTTTAGAGAGTATTATATGAAGATGAGAAGAAGCGGCATAAAAAATTTCAACTCGATCGGATGGCCTAATATTTTTAAATATTTTTTTGTAGAGAGTTTTATGTTTTGAGGACTCTTCTATATAATAAAAATTCAATTAAAACTCCATTTTAATTCCGATTCCAATTCCATTTGAAAATTTATTTTTCAACAATAAAAACCAACATTTTAAATTATAAAATTTATAAATCCAAAATTTCCTTTTTATCCAATTTCCAAAATTAATTTTTAAAATTCTCATTTAAAAAATTTGGGTTGTAACAAGATCTCTTCTAAAATGGTTGTTAAGAAGGCAATTAGGAGTAAATATGAAAGTAATATCAAATTGTTAAATGTTAGATAATATTATCCTAAAATGTAGAAAATTATCAGTGTGAGTTGAATTAATCCAATAACTGTATTAATGAAACTTAATACTGATGGGGGCATCCAAAGGTAATCCAGGCATAGCAGGTAGTGAGAGTATTCTTAAAAATCATGATTGAAGTTTCATTAAAGATTTTGCTTCTAATGAAGGGAATTCTACTAATAATTATGCAGAATATATAGCTATTCTTAGAGGTATTGAAACTTGTTATGAGATGCACTTGAACTTTATTCAGGTGGAATCAGATTCAAAGTTCATCATAGTTATAGAATTAAAAAGATTCCATGGAAGTTGGTTAAAATCATAAATCAAATTAAAGTTATCGAGGGTCAAATTAACATTTTTTATACTCATTGTTGGATGGAAAGTAATTGATTTGATGATAGCTGGAAAATTTTGGAATAAATTTTGTTCAAAGATTATTTCTCAACAATGCATTGGAAATGCCTATTATAACAAAGGATTACTCCAATATGCATAAATAGGGCTATCAGTCGATTACATTTGTTTAAGTTAGCCATTCTCTTTAATTTTATTGTTGAATATTTATAACCTTAATCTTCATTCTATTTTTGCATTTTCCTTTTTCTTCTCCACTTATTTGTATTATTGCTTAGTTATAAAACCAACTCTTCCATTCCTATAAGAGCTACATATGAAGGGATTTTCTTCCTAATATGTTCAAATAAACTTGGAGATACCGTCATTTTCATAAGGAATAGTATTACGAAGCTTCTAAATGGAGTTTTTTTTATCCTAAATTATTTGTGTAGTTTTCAGTTAGCTTGTTTAATCAATTTAATTTCGAGCATGCCAGGCAAGGTTGTGGTCTTGATAACCAATATATCTTAGCCTTATTATAATATCATACAATTATATACCGTTCGATGCTTCAATTAAGAAGACTCGTGCTTCCCTTAGGAAAGACTTTGGGGTGAGTACTTAATTGCAAGGTTCTAAAAAATGTGGGGTGTGACCGAGACATCGAGGTTAAGTCTTAAGCCTTAAAAGCCTAGGCAGGCCTTAGGCGTAAAAAGGCGTTTAGGACTTTTTTAAAAATATATTTTAACATTTTTAAGTATAACAAGGCTATTAAAAATACTAAAATGGTACATACCTAAAAATATGTTAGAGTATATGCTAACTAAAATTCTACTTTTTTAAATACTAAGAAAAAAATTAAAAAAATTAAAAAAAAAGAAAAAACGTGCGTATTTATTACGAGAGGCGGAGAGGTTTGGGATACCATTTGTCTTTTGATTATTTTGAATGATATATTGGTCCATTTTTTTTAAAAAAGTCTTTAAAAGGCGATATTATTTCACTAAAGCGTTTTTTGTTTTAAAAAAAGTGCGCCTTAAGCCTATTACCAAGAATAAGGCATATCAGGCTTAAGGAGGACATTTCTCCCAAGCCTCAAGCCTAGCCGCACCTAGGCGGAGCCTAGTTGAGCTTTTCAGAGCACTGCTTAATTAATATCATTAAATAGAACAAAAGAAACTATTAATTGTATAAAATGAAATAAAAGTAAATATTTGAAATGAAATAAAGATAATAGTAGTAAACTAAATGATTAAAGTACAATATGTAAAGAAAAAAAGTAAAAGAAGCCAAATGTAAAGACAAGAAACTTTTAACAAACTATAAAATAAGTTACAATCTACCTTACAATCTACTTGAATGAAAGAAAAGCTATAAATAAATGAAAAGAAAGGTGAAACAAGTAAATGTAGTTTTTTTAGTGAGAGGGTCCTTTCTTCTTTTATCTTCAAGCTGCTTATTTATAGAGTTTCTTTCCATGCAACTTTCATGTAACTGCTAGGTGGTTACCTAAATAGGTTTTTCCGTATAGGTGCATTAGTGCTCTTATAAATGTTGCTTAGTGCTTAATCTACGTCCAATATCTTGACATGTGCCAAATATTTAAGATTACTTTATTATTAACCCCACACATTTTACTCGTCTATTATTTATGTTTAGTTATAATACCTAGAAAGCCTTAATTGTACGGTAATTATATGGTTTAAATATACCCCTCGCACTAATCAATTTTTGAAAAAAGTTAATTAGTGGACTATTAGCTTTCCCAAGCCACTATTCCATGTTCATATCATCATGACCTCTAATCATACACTGCTTATATAATAATCTTTTGGTGGTCAAATAATCGTCACTTTAGTCCATCACTAATTTCAGCTTCATTCTCTGTATCTTGCTCTTTTACGTCCTCTAAACTCCAATAATGACGTCATAAAAGAAGAATGAAAACTCTACTTTCGACTCAATAAACACTTATGTAAACCCGCGGGGGATCTATAATATCACCCTTGATCAACTTTGTGATGATGAGTTATTCATTAATGGATCTCGAGAAAAATTAGCTGTTTAAATTACGAGATCCCTCTTCCGCCTTATGGGTCTGTCTCTAATATCACTAGGTTTTTCCAGTCTCGGCATCCCATCATGTTGAATAAAAAAACCTGGATCATATGGTTGATGAAGATGACAATGTTCCTAAAGTTGAGGTTTATAAGCCCAATTATATAGTTCAAAATTACTCTAATCATTATGGTACATGTTCCCATCATTGTTCACGAAGGTCCCTTACCAGGTCTTCCTCCTAGGATCATACACAAAGAACCTACTTTTTCATCTTATGATTCCTCAGGCATTGGTTATGAGCACAACTTAATACTTCACCACTTCCCTCTTTTGTTTCAAGCATAAGTGATTTTACCCAATTTTATGAGCCATCCATAGCACATGATTAGTCTAAACCTGGCCAACCTTATTTTCCTTTTAATACTCGCAAAAGTTAATATTTGAGCCTCCTGAAAGCCTGTCATCATTCATCTTACAAAGTTTCCAAAGTATGGTTCTAATGATGTCCATAACCCCAATTATGCTCTTGTTCATGATCTTTCTTATCACATCAGTGATGGTCTCTATAATTTTTAGGCCTTACTGGATCTAGTTTTGATATCAGTGCATTTAAAATACTAGTGAGTGAAATAAGATTTTCCACCGCTCCCCTTTCTTACGTGGTTGTCTTACCTCACCCATCGTCTAGAGACCCAAGTAAGGATTTCGAGAAACTTGTTCAAGATATGGGCTAGACATTTGCTACAACATCATTATTCAAACCTCCACTGCAAATAATGTTGGCAAATATCTTGAACTTCTCCATGCCTTTTCATCGCTCTCTCTATGGGTAGTGACTAAAGATCATGCTCTAGACAATCTGCTCTAGGCTAAGTTGATTCTTCAGAACTTCGAAGACACTCATCCAATCCCTAAAGATAAAATTTCCCTCTTCCTCAAATCTTATGTTTATTGATACATCACGATGCTAGTTTTAAAGGTTATGAGAAGCACGTGGCTATTCATGGTTATATGTTTACGAAGTCATGTCGTATTGCGGAGGATTAAGAGGATTGGAAGGACTTTTCTTTAGTTTACATTATGGAGTAAGGTGACCCCGATGACTACGGATTTGATGTTCTCCCCCCTAAAGAAATAACCCTCAGATGTAGGCATCTACATTAGGAATCTAATGAGATGGTTCAACTTCTTCAACACTTCGAACCTTTCCTACTAAAGATAGCTCATGATCTCGTCTATTAGGAAAAAGAATAAAATAAAATTATTTCCATATGGAATACATTCTCTAAATTTGTAACCTATGGATTTTCTTGTCATTGTTCGGCCCAAATAGGATTATTTGTATCTGCTTTTATGTGTTTGTAATATTTAATCTTTGAAGTGACAATAAAATGATATTATCTTGTTTTGAATATTTTGATGATGGTTCGCAATGAAACCCATATGTTATTGACATTTCATGAATTATACTTTTGTTTCGTAATTAAATCATTAATTAAACCAATTTTGACATCATGATATAATATTTATTTAACCACTTGATAAATATCATATTCTTTAGTTAAATTTAGTATGTTGCATGTACTTGTAATAGTTTTTTACTTTTATACTGAGTGAAATTTTAATTATGGCCTATTCTGCATACATATTTAGCTATTAGTAGTGGTACCATAAAATCGCATTGCATGTGTGGAAATGTCCAAATGATAACTTTTGCTTCTAGTTGGAATAGTTAATTCTTGAGAAATAAGCAACTTTTGCAATTCTTTTCAACAAAAATATTTGGCTTCTTTGGGACTCCCAAAATTTAATTTTGGTTTCTTTGGATATTAAAGATCCACAATTATAATTATGAAAGCATTTTGATTAATGGGGGCCCTTAAAGGTGCTTATCTGTGTCTTCACTACCCCATCATTCCAGTTTTTGGAATATACATCCTCAGAGACACGTGTCAATTTCTATTTGGATTTCTTTTTCATTTTAAATAGTACGACTAAGCTATTTAATCTCACTTATTTTCTTCTTTAAATTTTTTTGGTCATTCACTTTTTCTTTCCAAGCACACTTTCATTTCTCACGACTATTTTCTTTTTCTTCAAACCTTTCACCATTAATGGCGTCTAGCTCATCAAACACTGATGCTTACCTCTTATTTTATGAGACTATTAATAAGCTATCATCCAACACTTCCATAGTTATTGGGTTTATTGTTTGTACCATTAAAACTTCTTATGGGGAATCCCTCTGCACTGTTAGTCCTTATTTCAAGGAAGAACTCCCATTGTCCTTGTCTGATTACTATCCCAGATTTATGGATCACAATATCTTCATCTAAAACTCTAATAGTATTGAAGCACCAACCAGGTTCAGGTTTAGGGTTTTGCCCAAAAAGGTTGATAATGACAAATGGCCTAAATGGGTTCATTAGATGCTTGGAAACAAAGTGACATAGATGGAAAAATTTGGCATCTTCGACATCGTCAAACTCAATTTAAGGGATATTAAACCTGAACAACTTGTTATCCTTACTGCCATTTTCTTTTGGAATTCATCCTTTAGTCGCTTCGAATTCAATTTTGGGATGGCATGTCTCACTATACTAGATATATGTCAATTGAGTGGGTTCAAATCTCTATGGGAGGAAGTCCACCCACATAAGTCCTCAGATGGCATTCCATGGACGCTCAAAAGTGGGGATATCCACCTGGCATAATCCATATTTATTCATACGCTTATAAAAAGTACCCAGTGTGTGGATGACAAGGAGTATTTTTTGTTTTCTTTTGCTCTTACTATCAAGACATATCCATTGTGCTAAGTCTTAAAGGGTAATGTTAGAATGGTCATTCTTATGAAGGGTAAGGTAGTTTCCCTTTCTCCCTATCATTCATTATCTCTTTACAAAGTTGCTCTGATGTTATTAAAGATCCCTTTAATGATAAACATGATGGACCACTATAGGTCCTTTACATGTGCTTCCATGCATATTTTTTGGAGAGTAGCCAAAATAAAAAATAATTTCAAATTTAGCCGTTTCTATGATTATTATCGTTCTAATCATGGAAATAAGAGCTTCAAATCTCTCATCACTATGTTTAGAATTCTGCCAATTGATAGGGCAATGATCAATTTGTAGCCCCTGTTGGCACTTAATAAGGAACCACTTTAGCTAGTCCCAATTTTGAGGAATCCTCCTTATATAGAACATATTGATCCATATTCGAGGAGACTTTTGATTCTAGGGATCTGTACTATGGAACCTCACTTCCTTCAGCCCTAAATTATAGGTCTCATTAAGAACTTTATTTGTCTGCCCTGTTTGCTAAACAGTTTGGCTTCTATCAGTCCATCTTAGTCCTTAGGAGGAATCATGACAATCCTCATATATTTGGTAGGTCCTCTTAAATAAAAAAGGTAGCTATTTTGAAAGGCATAACTGACTATCATAATGTTAGAGATACGTTTGACATAGTTGAGGATGAATTTATTGAAAGAGTAACTAAGGTTTTTTCTGATTGGTGGTCTAACTACATCACCCTTTTCTTGAAGACATTATATGTAGTTCCACAGCCTTCAAAGCCACCTTCTTTTGGTAAGGTTTTTGTTACCTCTTGTACTCTTAATTTTATGTATATTGGACTTCACTCTTCCATTTCTTATCCTTATAGAAGTTCCTCCTAAAAAAGGATATGATTATTTTCATAAAAGTCTTTAGAAGAGAAAACTATAAGGAAAGATAGAGAGGAAGAAGAAGTAACTCATATTGTTCGACCAGCCAGTTCAAGGTCGTCTTCTGAAAATCCAACCATAACTTCCTCGGGCACTACTAGGCCTACTAAAGCCTCCCATTTCTACTATGTTCATTATTCACAAGAATATGTGCATGAAAACAATAACAAGAAAACTTGTTCCCTAAGTCCAGTTAAATGGTATGCTAATGCCTTTACCCTTTGAAATAATGCTTAATATTTTAGCATTATTACACCAATAAATTTGACGTCGAGCTATTTTTCTCTTACCATAGGTTCAATTGATGTCTCAGCTGATATGGATAAGTGAGGCGACCACAAATGTGTCTAGTGTGCGTGCTATTTAGGCTCAAGTGCAAGCTTGTCGCTCAAGTAATAATCTGATAAGTCAGGTACCGATCCTCAGGAAAATAGGACGAATGGAATCATAACGACGTTGGAAAGACGAAGGTAACCTAACTTTGATTCTATAAAGAAGGAAAAGGTGATTTGGATTGTGAAATGACTTCAACTAGATGCAAATATGAAACTAATTAACTAATAAAATTGTGAATAAATGAAATGCAATTACTCTAATTAACTAAAGGACTAATGATGATTTGACTAAAACTTTTAACTATGAAATGAGAAAGATAGGTCGGGTTACAATCCCCCACACCCTAGTAATTCACTTCTTAGGATACTAGATTCAGAATTAACGATTCAAATGAATCCGGTTTTTAATGCTCCTAAGTATTACACATATGAGGGATCGTAGTCCGCACAATATGTAAGCAAAGGATGAATTAAATCTGATCTTTAACACTCCTAAATATTACATATATGAGGGATCGTAGCCCGCACAGTATGTAAGCAAAGGATGAATTAAATCAGTATCGTATTAACTATGATACAATTCACCTAAGATTTTAATTCCAACTTCTATTTCCACTATCATGAATTACATCGGGTGGGGTTCATGCACCCCAACCCTTGAAAACTTAGCCGGACATATTAAAACTAGAAGAAAACGCTTTTTGAATGAAAGAAAGCATTTTTACTAACAATTTAAGGTGAAGAAGAAGAATGAAATTACTACTAAATAAACACTATTGCAATAATGAAAGCAAGAATTGGAATAAAATTACATGAATTGCAGAATTGGAATCAAAGATATAAAAAATGAGGGTTCTTGTTGTTTTCTCTTCTACGCTAATTAAAAAGCTTCTCTACACGGATTAGAAGCCTCCTCTAATGTCTGGGAGGTATTTTAAATTTATACCCTATGAAATTTACAAGAGTTGGATTCATACAAAACTCTATCAAGAAGAAGATCATCCCAAATCTCAAACCCCGGATCGATCTGCTCAAGACATATTGGACTGGTCTGGGTAACAACCGGAGTGGTCCATTTTTTTGGAATACTGGATTGGTCCGGTAGATGTACTTTTATGCAAAGATCTTTGGTACCCAGATTGGTCCATTTTTCAAATAAACCGGATTGGTCCGGATTGGCTTCTTAATTTCTCTTGATTATCTCTTCAAAATATCTTAATTATCTCACATCTTTGGGTCTTCATAACTTCTAATCTAAAAATCAGATTGGGACGCCGTTTCTTCTTACGTGTTCATAAACTCGAGATATTCGACTTTTATTTTGGTTCCTCAACCTGATTCCTGGTGGAAATTATGCTTTTTCCCTTCCGATTCATCCTCTTTCTTTTCTCTTGCTTCTTCCGATTTCTTTATTTCTTTCATGTATTAAATACCTGTAAAATTAATAAGAAATACACGAAAATTGGGATACTTGTTAGGCGAAACCATTAGAAAAGATATGAGATAAACTAATTCATTTTACGTTGTCAGAGGTAATAAAAGCTTCTAAATTAAGGGGTAAATTTGGAATAATTTATGCGTAATCAAACCCCCCTAACTTAGAACTTTGATTGTACCGAGCAATGTAAAAGAATCAAAATATGATCCAACTCTAAAATGGGATAGAATACCTCTTTTGCGAGCAAGGGGTTGCATTTAGCTTATGCAACAAGCCTTTAAACCCCTAGGTTACCCTGGTAGGATGAGTTGTGTCTCTTGCAGCGAATATACCCACAAAATTCGACTCAAAGAAAATTCAAAATACGCAAAAATTGTATAACTCAAACTTTTCTAGAAAATGGTCATCATCAATTAATATTTAAGAGTCTCAAATCATAGTGCATGTGTGCGGGGCCAGAAATTTAACTACGGATTTCCACTGAATGACCATTACGCTACTCATCCGAAAATTCGTTTTGATTTCAAAATCTCACGGGATGCTCTCACAAACGAATCTCTCAGAGGGGCGGCTATTTTATCTCGGTATGCGTGATGTATAAGAGTAAATGCATTCGAACCAAGTTCACGCACACAAATAGAAAGACGAACTTTTATGGTAAACGGATTTCGTCATTGGATTACGGTTATAAGAAAATAGGAACATTGCCTCTAATTCATATCTTTAACCTCTTTTATAATCTTTTTATTTTGGCTCTCCACGCGGTAACCAATTTCGCAAATTGGACTCTGTTAGGACTTTTTCGGGTTAAAGATGTATTGGGTAAAATGTTAATGGTAAGGAAATCTGGAATTGGAAAATTTTCTTATGATGTCCATTTGTGCTTTTTCGAGTTTTTGCTCATTTTTCTTCTCTTTCTATTTTTTCTATTTTCCATGCTTTTCTTTTCTTGCGATTTTTGTTGAGCATGTCTATTCTTTTCTTGCCCCCTTTTATGCACTTTTCGAACTTAATTTCTGGGATTATTAACTTTCACAATTCCGGGATGATTGGGATTTTTCGGGTTGTCAAACGGAAGGGAAAAATTTATTTGACTCAATTTTGGTTTACAAAAGGGATAATTTTTTTCACTACTTTTTCTTACCAATATTTTTGGGTGACAAATGAGGGCCTACTTCATTGTCCGAAATACTAATTGCGTTACCATATGCGTCTCGAGATTAATTTAGTTTAGAGGTCTATTTGGCACGTTTTTTAAAGAAATATCACACACATTTTCCATAACCGGTCAAAGTGGAAGAATTGGGATCCTCGGCGACTTATTACAACGCTGAAAAGAACTTTGAGTTAACAATTAACTCAGATTGATTTATAAATTCACAATAATGAAAGGCTTGAACCTCACCGGGTTTGTTAATCTTTGCATTTATTCGTTAAGTCATCTACGTTCGCTCAATTTCCATCTTTGGTCCATTTCGGCTTTGTGTATTATGTTTTTAGAATTTGAGACTTTAAACCAAATTTTAATGATATTTTTGAAAAATTTGAATTCTAATTTTATTTATTTTGAAGAAAAAATATTTTGAATTCCAAACAAAAATATTTTAGAAAGACGCACTTGTGCCCCCCTAACTTAGACTTTTGCATTGTCCTCAAGCAAAAAGGACTAAAATCTAACTCAAAGAGAATTAAAAGTGCGAATAAATAAAACGAACAAATATGGAAAATGAAGAATTTTATATAACGGAACAACATGTGTTACAAACGGAAAGGAAATCAAACAACCATGTGAAAATCGCCAACCATTAAATAAACACTTTTCAGAAAGAACATCACTTAGGCAGGGGGTTGGAGCTTCCAGGCGCGCTAGGGTCATACGGGTCATAGAAGAAGCTTGGAAGAGGTCCAACGAAGTTGAGTTCGTACATGTGAGTTTGGAGACGATGCATCATGCTCATATCCCTTCGGTAAGCAGCTTAATCCCATTGATATGTCGCTTTGTCCCTATTGTAATGTGTGATGAATCCACCAACCTGGGTTTCTATCGCCAAAAGACACCGATGAATTTCTGCATTGGCGGGTGAAAAATCATAATCTTCATCACTTTCACAATCGGCGTCGCCCTTGCCCATCAAAATGTCCTCCTCCTCTTCGTCGCTTCTCTCGTTGTCACCACTCTCATCCGCTTCTTCATCACTATCCTCCTCTTCGGTATCACTAGCCTCTTGTTCCAATTGGGCATGGATGTGGCCTTGTTGTCTTTCACGTTTGGTCTGGGTAGTGTCCCCAAAAGGAGTTGGGAGGCGCGGGAAATCTTGCGGGGGTGCAATTTCGGCGTCGGCTAACATGGATGTGATGAGCCGGGGGAAGGAGAGAGGGGTGATGCCCTTTTTATCTGTGGAGGCAAAGAATATATCCTTATAAATGCAAGCAGCCAAGCTAATGGGGTTGTTGTGGTCGAAGAGGTGGCATACTAGGGTGGCTTGACGTGGTCGCATCACCGACTGATTGCCCGTGGGCAGAATGTTAGCGCACAGTATTTTGAAAGTGAGGCTCGCTTTGTCGCTTAGCTGACCCACCGGGTAGGTTTCGGTATTCCAATTAGCGTTGAGATCGATGTGAGATATGAACGCATCTTTTTCAATCGGGGCAAGAGGTTTTGGGTAAATGTATTGCTATGGGGTTGGGACATCTTTGGCAGCCAACTTCTGGGACAGAAGTTCCAAAGAGAAAGGGACGCAGACATCACTAATGTAAGCTTCAACCTCGTGGTGGCCGGTTCGAACAAGTGAGCCATAAAAGGTGCTCACCGCATTGGGCCAGACCGCATCATGAGGATCATTGAGTAAATGACACCAACCCCGGGCTACGAAAAGAGCGGTGATAGAATTAGGCATGTCATTCCAAATGACTTGGCGCTTGATTTGAAGTTTGCGAGTTTGGCCGAAGAAACGTTCGTACCACCATTGCTCTTGACAGGAGAGGTAGTCGGCGGCTCCGTCGCCGAGAATTTTGATGAAATCGTATTTTTGGGGAGGTGGTTGGTTTGCCATGATTATGGGATTGAGTAAGAGTGCTGGGAAGAATAAGTGAAATAGAGGGGGATAGTGAGTAGTGGTGGGGGAAATAGGGTGGGGAAGGTGTAGAATTTATAGGTGGTGAGGGGAGAGGGTTGGGTAGGATTTGGAGGGGAAAGGGGGAGGGATTTGGGAGAAAAGGGGGTGAACCTAGGGAAAGCAAAGAGTAACAGACACCAGACCCAGGGTCGGATCGATCCGGGTCCTGTATTTTTTTATTTTGATTTTTTCAGACCAGACCAATCCGATTGCCCAGGATCGGATCGATTCGGTCCCCAGAATGGCTCTAGTCCTCCTATGGGATGGTATACTCTCTTCGTATGACTTTCGGCTGCTCCTACCTACGATCCGACAATTGTATCACTTTATTACCTCTCACCTCGATATTGTGGCTCTTAAATGCTCACCTCATAAAGCGTGCCAGTGCTTAAATTCCTCTTCGCTTGTGATGTGATCCTACGAAACCCACTATCTTAACCTACGTGCAACAACTATACATAAGAATTCACCCCATACACGTCGGGGGTGCGATGACCTCTCAATTCAAGCTCACTCTACCCCATAAACGGGGTCCGAAAACCAAATGGTATCGATCTCTTCTACGCACGCCTCAACATATATCTTTAGGCACTGTCCATTGACTTTGAACGCGTTCCCCCCTTTTGGATCTTCCAATTCTACTTCTCTGTGGGGGAATATTCTTTTCACAACGAATGGGCCAGTGCATCGGGACCACAATTTACTCGAAAATAGATGAAGTCGGGAGTTATAGAGGAGTACCTTTTGTCCCAGTTGAAACTCTATTTGTCGAATAATATTATCATGTTCTAGTTTCATCCGGGCTTTTGAAATGTTGGCATTCTCATACTCATCATTGAGTATCTCCTCTAACTCATTTAGTTGCAGCTTACGAGATTCACCGACTTTGTCCATATCGTAATTTAACCTCTTAATTGCCCAATACGCTTTGTGCTCTAACTCAACGGGAAGATGACAAGGTTTTCCACACACAAAGCGGAATGGGGACATTTCGAGTGGGTTCTTGTATGCGGTACGGTAGGCCCATAGAGAATCATTTAATCGAAGGGACCAATCTTTCCGATCGGGATTAACGGTCTTCTCTAGTATGTGCTTGATTTCACGATTAGCCAACTCGGCCTGCCCATTATTTGTGGGTGATATGTCGTTCCAAACTTGTGAATGACACCATACTTTTTCATAAGTCTTTCAAATGTCTTGTTGCAAAAGTGGGTGCTGTTATCACTGATTATCGCTTTAGGTGCACCGAAGCGAGAAAGTATATGTTCATGCAGGAACTTTATCACTACTTTATTGTCATTAGTCTTGGTAGCTATAGCTTCCACCCATTTAGAAACATAGTCTGCTGCGAGCAGGATGTATAGGTACCCAAAGGATGGGTGAAAATGGCACATGAAGCCAATACCCCAGCAATTGAAAACCTTAATGATGAGAATCAGGGTTAATGACATCATGTCTCATCGGGTAATCGCCCCCATCCGTTGACACTTATCGCAAGATTTTCAACAATTGTTAACATCCCGAAACATTGTGGGCTAGTAGAGATCGCTTTAGAGAATTTTAGCGACTGTCTTTTTCACGAAAAAGTGGCCTCCACATGCTTCCGAATGACATAATTGGATGACTTTTAGAATTTCATCATCCGGTACGCATCGTCGGATGATTTGGTCAGCGTAATATTTAAAAAGGAATGGATCATAATAGAAAAACATGCGCGACCAAGTGATGAACCTCTTCTCATCTTGCGGTGTCCAATCGGGAGGAACGCATCCCGTGACAAGATAGTTCACTATATTCGCAAACCAGGGCAAAAAAGAGGTGGTAAAGAGTTGCTCATCCAAAAAATACTCATCTATGGGTGTAGGATCACTAGGTACGTCGGACGAAAGCCGTGATAAGTGATCGGCGATGACCTTTTCTACTCCTTTTTTTGTCTTTAATGGAGAGATTAAACTCTTGTAGGATTAGGATCCACCTTATGAGGTGCAGCTTTGCGTCTTTCTTTACAAGTATATATTTTAAAGCCGCGTGGTCGTGGGAGAACCGATAAGATAGGAATGAAATTTGTCAAGAGCAAATACTACCGCTAGCAACTCCTTCTCCGTCGTGGAATAATTGAGTTGTGGTCCGATAAGGGTCACTCTAACATAGTAGATGACATGAGCCTTATTGTCTTTTCTTTGGCCCAAAACATCCCCTATCGCATAATCGCTAGCATCACACATAAGCTCGAATGGTAAGGACCAATCCGGAGCTTGCATAATGGGAGCAGACACAAGCACGTTTTTCACTTTTTCAAATGCACTTTGGCATGATTTCGTCCACTCAAATGGGGTGTCCTTCATGAGAAGATTGCTTAAGGGTCTAGCGATGGCGCTAAGGTCCTTAATGAACCTTCTATAAAACCCCGCGTGGCCTAAGAAGGAGCGCACAACTTTTAGTGATTTAGGCGGGGGTACGTCAGCTATGACATCTATTTTTTCTCTATCAACCTCGATCCCTTTGGATTACACGATGTGGCCAAGAACTATACCCTTTGTTACCATGAAATGGCATTTTCCCCAATTCAGCACTAAGTTCTTTTCCACATATTGGGCTAGTACGTTCTCAAGATTGGCTAAACATAGGTCAAAGGAGGTGACAAAAACACTAAAGTAGTCCATAAACACCTCTAGTCCTCTCTCAACCATGTCACTAAATAAGCTCAACATACACTTTTGAAAGGTCGCCGGTGCATTACACAAATCGAATGGCATATGTTTGTAGGCTAACGTTCCAAAGGGGAAAGTGAAGGTTGTTTTCTCTTGATCAAGTACATCTACCTCAATTTGGTTATATCCGGAATAACCATCTAGGAAGTAATGATAAGGGTGGCCCGCTACTCTTTCAAGCATTTGATCAATAAATGGTAAGGGGAAATGTGTAATTCCCGTATTTTTATGACTTTTATATTTTAGGGATTTATTAAATTTAATCACAGATATTAATTTAATATTAATCCGAAAAATCATTTAAATACTTACTAGCGTGATGAGAGTTAGTAATTATAGGAATTTTGTTGTAAGTTACTTTATGGGTAAAGTAAGATGTGTAATTGAATTTAGTAAAAATTATCACGAGAATCTAATTTGATAATTTTGGAAATTTATCGGGACGCGCCTGTGTCGTGTCGGGATTAAATTCGAATTATTAAAAGTGAATAAATTATAATTCACCCGTATGGTCATTTTGAGTGCGTCAATGTTCCCGGAAGGGTCGAAATAGTCAAAATAATGTACCCGGGGGTTTAGTTTTGGTCTCGAGGCGTTTTAGGCCTAATTAACATCTCGGGAGGGCATTTTAGACATTTTGTATTTTTGGGCATGGAAACACACGAAATTTCTAAGGTTATATCAGATGGTAGGAGTTGTCTTCTAGGGTTAGAATAACCAAAAACCAAAGACTACCATTGGAGAGGAAGAGGAGAAGCTTTCCAAGGAGTTCTAGGACAAGAACTCCACCGTTTGTACCGCCGTCTCTGCCAAATTCTAGATCGCGCAACGAGGATCACAGCCACACCAATGTTTTCCACAAATCTGAGCCAAATATTTCTAGAAAAGTATCTATCCTATTATGTTAATGCTTCAATGATATTAGTCTAGGGTTGATTAAGACTAGTTTTTGTGAAAGAAAGCATATATTGGAGACTCGAATTCGCATGTTGTAGAGATAAAAGACTTATTCTGGAAATCTAATTCATATGTAGAGGTTGAACCACGAAATTTCATTGAGTTAGGAGTAGAAAATCTAGGAAAAGAATGGGAAGAACTAAGTCAAAGAAAATATTAGGGTCTTGTTATTTTTATGGATTTTGACCACTTTTAATTCGTTATAATTGATGAAAACTCGCATGTCTTACGTAGAATATTAATTATTTGGGGATATAACACTTGTGGTATCATTTGTTGGGAGTTTGGAAATCAAATATGATGATTTGGATGATTTTGGAATAGAATTCTCGTAACTGTTATTTCTGCAGTTTCGCCATAACTGGTTGATCGATCGATCAAACTAAGAGCATCGATCGATGGATGGATCGATCGATAGAGCCCCTGCCATAGATCGATCGACTCCTCCTAGAAAACTCATATTCCCCTTTTTTAATAGGTTATTCCAACTTAAATGAATAGTAATCTTTGGACATTATTGTTAGAACATTTAGGGATATAAAGAAGATCAGTAGGGCTTTAGAAAAATGGAACCTTTAATGTAAGACGAAATTAACATTAACAGAGGTGTTTTACACTTAAGGAATAATGGGAATGTGTGTCTAAAGGGTGAGACTCGTAAAGAAGTTACGTCGTAAAGTAAAAGAGTACCTACTGAAATTACTTAGGAAGACAGGATTCTACGAGTGTTACGAAGTAAGTTTGGAATAATCCCATAACTAAGAATAAAAGAGACGAACCATTATACGGGATAATCTAGTAATGTGTACTAAGAATGAATGTCATAAGTATGGGTCACGGGTGTACCTAAATTAAAAATGGGAATGAGAGTATACTTATATGACTGTGTTTGTGCATATACTATATACGTGTAAAAATCATGCCCGTGCTACTTGCTATCACTGAGGTTACCGCCCCGGGATAGTCTTATCTCGATGGGACCTTTATGGAGGATATTGACTTGTACCCTAGAACATAGGAATCCCTGGTACAGGCTATCAGATAGATAGCCAGATGGTCCTAAGAGACGTGAGGGTATGTTCTGACCTCTTAGTGACTTGGAACTATGCTTCGCCTCAATTTGTATGTATTTTGTGTTAATATAGTTCGAGAGTGATTTCGAACTAGTATTTCCCTTAGTACGAGTGATACAGGGACATGATAGCAGAGTATGCCAGCACCATAAATTTATGTGGGGTGCCGATGGTATATATATATATATATATATATATATATAACTTAAATTGTGAGACCTTCTACTGTGATTAAAAGTAGTTGAGTAATGAATTAATATTTCGAAATTTATAAGTGTATGAAAAGTTTGTGGTAATACTGAGAAATTTTATAATAAAATGAGATTTATGTGAAAACTTTGCTTTTAGAGATTAATTATCTTAGCACTAATAATTGTCGGCATGAAACCTTATGAGGATTTTAAGAAAACTAAACTGTTGGGATTAATAGCGCGGTAGGTGTGCACATTATAAGAGAGGTGAGAATTTATCAAGAGAGTGCCGCACACTAATATGATTATTGCATTAGCCGATAAGCATTTTAAATACTTGCTAAACTAATTTTTAAACTATTTTACAATCAGGCTCTGACCCGTTTCCTTTTATCTCTTCTCTCTTGTATATATATATATATATATATATATATATATATATATATATATATATATATATGTATATATTACAGGTGCCCATCCACAAGGGCGTCATGCATAGGATCCTTTGGAAGGAATGTGCTGCAGCTTAGGTGGGAGTTGCAGGTCTCTTGCTTAGACGACCTCATTATTGATTCCACTTCTAGTTCTATTTTATCCAGTTGGGCATGTGTCGCCCTTTTTCCTCATTCAGTTGGTTTTATCAGAGATTGTGATTCGTTTACTTTCAATATTTATACTTTGGGATTTGTTACTGTCAGGATGTTTTCCTTTGAAGTTTTAAAGTTGGAATTAGTATTTGAATGCTTAAATTGCTTGGATGGTCTTTCCAGTCTAGTATTATGTGACTCTTAAACTATGAATTATGTAAGGTTTTTATTATTGGGTTTAAATTAAATATGGAACTAATGTTTTAAAAAATGGTTTTGTCACTTAGCTTAATTATTTAGGGTGCTTAAATTGAAAAAGTTATTTTGCGATAGTGATGCTAAGAATGAACTAACCGTTCACCTTGGTTATAATTTAATAAAGGACTGATCACCCGGTATTTAATTTGGCGGGGTGTCGCAGGTGGTATCAGAGCATCAGGTTCTAGTGTCCTTTAGGATCTATACGACTTATTTCGCTTTCAGCTTAACGTTCTTGCTATAGAGCCCTAAGTTTTAGGATTGTTGTATTCTTTGTTTTACGTTTACGTCTTCAGCTATTTGAGATTTGATAATAACTGTAGACTAATAAATTTCTTTATGTTTTAGATGCCTCCGAGACGCGCACCCAAGGACAGAAGTGCCCAGGCCGAGCAACTAGTAGCTCTGGTTCAGGGAATGATGAACGTAACGGAGGTAGTTACTATCATTGCTCAGGCGGTGAATGTCGTGTTAGCAGTACTGCAGCAGGATCCACCCCAGGTTCAGGCAGTGGAGCTAGTACCGGCACAGCTTCCTTCTGCATGGGAGCGAGTTAGGGATGCCTTCCAGAAAGCGCATCCCCCAGAGTTTGCGAGTAGTTCGGATATCACTGCAGCTAGCCAATGGAAGAAGGATATTCAGAGGCATCTGCGCATGTACGAGTGCACTGATGTGCAAAAACAACTGTTGGCTTCCTTCAAGCTAGTGGGGGTCACTTTGTAATGGTGGGAATCCATCACTACCTTGGAAGAGAGGGGCATCATCACTATTTAGTTATTTTGGGCGCGGTTTGACCGCAAATACTTTCCGTCCACTGTACAGACTGAGATGAGGCGCAAGTTACTAAATCTGAAATAGGAGAATACGGCTATTGCTGAGTATAAGGGGGAGTTCACTAGACTTCTCACTATAGTGGCAGATGAGGCACCCACTGAGGGAGGGGAAGAAGATACTGTTGTTTGTGGACGGGTTGGCCTGGAGGATCCGTGAATACCTCATAGGCAATCTGTCACTGAGTACCTACACGGATGTACTCAATGTTGCTTTATTACACTGCCAGGATCACTGCTTCCATCTGTAGGGAAGCAAGCGAGCAGGAGAGTCCAGCTAGTGGGGCAGAATAGGGGGTAGTGGTACTAATGGAGCACCGACATCTCAGGGGCAGACTCGTCAGAATGAGCAGAGTTCCCATCAGGGGGACCCTGCCAAGAGGTTCCGATCAGGTGATTCCAGGCAGGGATTTGGGGGATTTAAGCAGGGCCAATCTAATCAGTAGGTCCAACATCATCAACCGTAAGGTCAGCAGCAGGGCCAGCAGGGGCAACAGCGTTTTCAACAGGGCCAATGGCGGGGAGGTAACGGCCAGCAGGGCCGTAATCAATAGGGACATAGGGGAGGAAATTTTAGGGGCCGATGCTTCGGGTGTGGTAAAAATGGCCATAGGCTCCATGATTGTCTAGAGGGAGATAGGACCTCACAGCAGCAGGGTGACCGTAATGAGCCATAGAGGCTACTTTTTCAAGCTGCCCTCCCAGCACCAACCCTACCAGCAATTCCAGCAGCTCTAATGCAGTAGGGGCAGTTACAATACATATGTGTCTATAATGTTCACCAGGCAGTAGCTCCTAAAGCAGCACCCACAATTGAGGGTACGTTTCTTATCCATGGTACTAAGGCTAACTATGTTTTCCCCTTCATTAGGAAGAGTGAATCTACATTCAAAAATGTTCTATCTAAGAATAGGGTTCAACCTTAAAATTCCTTAGAGCCGATGTTTAGAGATTTTCATAAGGAGAGTCCTACCTTGAGCAAGCTTTATTGCTCCTACTGCGATATATACGATTGTTATTTTGATGGTTGCTATGCTAGAAGACTAGTTAAACATGTCTGTAATCCTCATATTTATCAAAACTTTAACTATTATAGTAGAAGCCGCAACAATTATGACAACCAGACAAAAACTCTAATTATAGGAAGAGAAAGACCAAACCTAAAAGAACATTCCCTAGAAGGATTTCTAAACACTTTCCTAAGCCAAATGCTCATGTGTTTCATAAAATTCAAAATCATGCTCAAAATATTTTTCAACAAAAATCGAATGCTCGCAAATTTTATCAATTGAGAGCAAATAAGCGCAAAATGAAAACAAGAGAAATTTGGGTTAGAAAAGATGATCTATTATCCCTGATGAAGTGTAACATTGTTATTACTTATTTAAAAGCTAAACACATATCGCCTGGTTGGTATTTAGACTCTGGATGTTCTAAACACATGACTAGGGATGATACAAAACTCTTAAACAAAACCAGCTTTGCTGGAGGAAAAGTTATTTTTGGTGATGGAGTATCATCTCAGATCATAGGCAAAGGAACTCTCCAAGAATAAGGACTTCCTATTCTTGAAAATGTTCTTCTAGTTAAAGGTCTTAAGGCCAATCTACTTAATATCTCACAAATTTGTGACTCAGATCATACTGTTACCTTTTCAAAGAACAATTGCAAAATTTTAAATGAAAAAGGTGAATGCATAATTACAGGATTCAGGACTCCTGAAAATTGTTATACTATCATGAATAATTCTGAAATCTGTAATGTTGCTAGAATGGATGACAATGAGATATGGCATAACAGGATGGGTCACATAAATTATGATAATCTTAGTAGATTGACTTCTCAAGAAATAATTAGAGGAGTTCCAAAAATCAAATCCATTTCTAATATTGTCTGTGGTTCCTGTCAGGAAGGAAAAATTGTTAAAGCACCTCATAAGAAAGTCAAAGATATCCTTACCTCTAACCCCTTAGACCTCATCTATATGGACCTAATGGGTCCCTCCCAAATTGTTAGTCTATGTGGACATAGTTACATTCTTGTTATGGTTAATGACTTCACTAGATTTACGTGGGTAGCCTTCTTAAAACAAAAGTCTGACACTTTTCAAACTTTCTTAAAAATACTTCTTCGGATTGAAAATGAGAAGGACACTCAAGTAAATAGAATTTGTAGTGATAGAGGTGGAGAATTTAAAGACACTGGTATAATAGAGTACTGTGACTATAATGGTTACAAACATGAGTTTAGTGCTCCTAAGACTCCTCAAAAAAATGGTATCGCCGAGAGAAAGAATCGTACTCTTCAAGAGATGGCACGTGTTATGTTACATGCCAAGAATTTGCCTAAATATTTTTGGGTAGAATCTATTCGTACTGTGTGTCACATTATCAATAGGGTCTATCTTAGAAATAATTCTAAACAAACTCCTTACGAGATTTGGTATAAGAAAAACCCCAATCTTAAGTACCTTAGAACCTTTGGTAGTACTTGTTATGTATGCAAAGATAGGGAACACTTGTCCAAATTTGAGAGCCGGGCAGATAAAGCTATTTTTCTAGGATACTCGCCTAACAGTAGAGCCTACTGTGTTTATAATCTTCGCACTAAAACCTTGATGGAATCCATAAATGTAATTATAAGTGACACTACTGTAGAGATTAAGACTGGTGAATCAACTATTGTGGAAGAGCCTACAAATGTTCTAGAAAATGACTCTCGAGAAATAGATGACTGATTACCAACTGAGAAACCTGAAGTACCTAACTGGGTTTCTAAAGACCATCCCATAAATAACGTTGTTGGTTATCCTAGTGAGCCTGTGCGTACCAGATCTCAATTAAGAAATTATGCTCATTATGCATGTTTTGTTTCCCTAGTGGAACCAAAGAATGTAAATGAGGCATTGAATGACTCTCACTGGATTTCTGCTGATGTTTGGTATCTTGTACCTAGGCCTAATCACAAAAAGGTTATTGGCACACGTTGGATTTTTAAAAATAAATCTGATGAAAATGGGATAATTATTAGAAACAAAGCTAGATTAGTTGCTCAAGGATATTCTCAAATTGAAGGAATAGATTTTAACGAAACTTTTACTCCTGTTACTCGTTTAGAATCTGTTCGCCTTCTCTTTGCCATAGCTTGCCACTTGCATTTTACACTCTACCAAATGGATGTCAAATCTGCATTCCTTGATGGAATATTGACTGAAGAGACCTATGTATAACAACCAAAAGGGTTTGTTGACCCTTAATATCCAAATCAAGTATTTCGTCTTAAAAAGGCTTTGCATGGCCTTAAACAAGCGCCTAGAGCCTGGTATGAGCGTCTTTCCAGCTTCCACTTAGATAAAGGTTTTAAAAGAGGTGGAAATGATCAAACCCTATTTGTCAAACATTTTGGCAAACACATCATTATAGCTCAAGTTTATGTTGACGATATTATCTTTGGATCAACTTCTCCCTCAGAAGTTAAATCTTTTTCTGACATTATGCATAAAGAGTTTCAAATGTCTCTTATGGGGGAGTTGGAATTTTTCTTAGGTCTTCAAGTCAAACAAAATTTAGAAGGATTATTTGTCACGCAATCTAAATACGCTTTAGAGATAGTAAAAAAATTCGGCCTTGAGAGTGCTAAAGATTCCAAAACTCCCATGAGTAATACGGTAAAATTGGAAAATTTATAGATCCAACTCTATATCGTAGTATGATAGGAACCTAGATATACCTTACTGCCTCGCATCTTGATATAATGTATGCTCTGTGTGTATGTGCTCTTTATCAAAATTACCCTAAAGAGAGCCATCTATCTTCTGTTAAAAGAATTATTAATTATGTAAAAGGCACTATGAACCTAGGACTTTGGTACACTAGTGATACACCTAGCACTATAATTGGATACACTGATGCTGACTGGGCTGGGTGTACTGATGATAGTAAAAGTACATCAGGAGCATGTTATTATATAGGTAATAATTTGGTAGGATGGAGTAGTAAGAAACAAAACTGCCCATCACTCTCAACAGCTGAATCTGAATACATAGCCGCTGGAAGTTGTTGTGCTTAATTACTTTGGCTTAAACAAATGCTAAGTGATTATGGTATTCAAGAAAATCAATTGCGTCTCTATTGTGATAATCAAAGCGCGATAAATATCTCTAAAAATCCTATTCAACACTCGGGAACAAAACACATAAAAATAAGACATCACTTTATACGCGAATTGGTTGAAACTAAGGAATTAGAAATCAATTATCTTCCTACTGATTTGCAACTCGTAGATATGTTTACCAAACCTTTAGATTACAATCGATTTATTTCTTTGCATAAATCAATAGGTACGGTGTGTGCTGATTAATCCCTTTGGTCTCTATATTTTTTTCCCTTTGTCTATTTGAGACAAAATGGGGGAGAAATTTGAGTCCGATGAATCTTTTTACATATACTAAACATCTTGATCTTAATGATTCATTGCAAGATTCTGTATAGTTATTCTCAACAGTTATAATAGTGTATTCAATTGTAAATAGTTGAGTTATGTACTTTTGTTTTCTAGGAAATGGGTAGATAGAATTTTTTAGGAATAAGTTTCCTTATTCTTGTTGCCCTACGAGTCCTAGATGACTCAAAGGAGATTTTATCTCATATTTCCAAAGGGGGAGATTGAAGCACCTTATACTTTTGACTCACTCGAGTCTATATTGTATAAGTGTTCATCTAGTTTGGAAATTGTGACAAAATTGTGTCTATCCTAGAAACCAAATAACCTCAGAGTTTGGTTTGCTATTTTATTCCTCTTTCTTGATTGATCTAGATACTTTTACCAACACCCACACACTTTAGAATTGCATTCATACATTTCATATTGAATATAAGTGTATATATATATATATATATATATATATATATATATGTTGAGTGTGTTTAAATCCCTAAAATTATTTTTTAATAATTTTTGGGAATTTTATAAACGTTTAAAATAAGGTTTTTATTAATTAAAATTTGGTTTAAAAAGTTTTGGGTTCTTTATGCAATTATGGATTGTTGGTTATATTGACTGAAAGTTCCCTTGGGTAGAATTCGAAAGCGGCAGAGACTTCAGGGTGCATTTGTAATTATTTTTGGACGCACGTTTGTTATCCTCTTTGTGCCCAACATCTGTTGCATTCTGATTGGTTGAACATGTGTTTCTTCTAAGAGAGTAAACCAGCGAATGCTAACAACCCTTGGATCATGTTTATCAACGATTTGCACGCGCTCTTACATAATCCATGTGGACCTCTTTTGAGCCAATCAGGAGTGTTATAATCACCGCCTTTGTTTAAACCATTGGATCAAAGTCAATCATACAAGACCAGATGCTAGCCCTTGATCTTAGTCTGTGTTCTCGAATCTTCTTAGCCTCTTATAAAAGGACCCCTACCCTCAGCCATCTGAGACTTTTGCCACTTTTTTCATTCGAGTGAGAAGAGAGAAGAGAGAGAAGATAGAAAAGAGGAGAGAGAGAGAGAAACCAGAGTTAGGAAACCCTAACCTTAATTCGTCCAAAACTATTTTCAAACCTTAACCTCTTTCAAAACCATTATATACCAAACACAACCTTGTGTGTTTGAGAGATTTTGAGTGATTGGTTTGTTAGTTTCGTTGCTGTAACCTCTTCATTCCTAGATCTTGTTATCAACTTAAACATATTTTTAGATCTATGTTTCTTCTTTTATAGAAACCTTAGATCTAAAACGTTGCATGTTATATTACACATAGATCTACATTTTTAGTTTCTCATCTTGAGAAAATATTTGATGATTTGGTTCTGTAAATGTTTTTAACTTCGAAATCAACAAAATCCTTTTCTGTGTCTTGTTCTTTTGAAACAAGACCTTTGACCTAGTTTGGAATCACACTTGGTGAATTTCAATCTCATAAATATTTTCAAAACCTGAGATTGATTAAGATCTTGATACGTCTTCTGAGCAAGATAGCTGTGGATTCTGGGATTATTGTAAAGGTCAAATAAGGTTAAGTTTTGTGAGAACAGAGAAATAGAAAATCACAGCTTATAGATCTTATATGTAATTTGTTAGGGCTGTTTGTATGAAATAAGTCTGTGTGTATGCATACATGTGTTAGAAAGCACGTTCACAAACACTATCACCCTACCACACTAAAAGTGTTGGTAATAATATCTCAAGAATAAGAGTCGACGTAAAGAACTTGAACAAATTGGAAGTTAGCAAACTGGGAGAACAACATCAATAATCAGAACTGCAGAGAAGTTATAAGGACACCAGTGGGTACATTCCTACACTTGTATAGGTCTGAGTTGTATGCATGTTTGTTATATAGTTTATAACTGTTAAAATTTGTTTTAGTGGAATTTTTGGTTTACTCCGTAAAGGGAGTCATGGATGTTTCCTCAGTTGGGTGAGGTTTTACCACGTAAAAAAATCCTTCTTATTAATCTTTCTACATCTCCTCATCTAATTCTTGGTTGTGCTGAGTTTAAAGTTTTCTAAACTAATTTATTAAACCTGTTAACAAATCTTGAACAGATCTCGTACTTATTTTTTAAACACTTCTTGTGATTAATTAGTTTTGGTTTTAAAGAATAATTTCTTCAAAAAACTGTTCGGAGTTACTTAAATAGTTTAATTTTATATTAAACGACATTAGTAACAGATTTTCACATGGATATTTATATTTAGGTGGGAGATCATTAAGAAGGACTGAGCTCACATTTTGTGCTAGAAACACGTTCTTCTTTACCTTCATCCTCCTCTTGACTGTAAATAAGTTTTTTATGACTTTTGCATAGGATGAGATTTGCCTTATTTCATAAAGGAAAGGTAAGTTCAACTTCAAGTTCTTAAGGACCTCTAGCACTTCTTCACTTATGGTCCTTTTATGGGTAGGAACCAATTTTTGAGGAAATGGTGTAGCAAAGGGCATAACTACCTCAATCTCACTAGTGTTTTCCTTTTCACTCTCGTTTAAGGAGATATCTTCGACCTCTTTTGTGCCGGGCGAATTCTCCTTGTCTTTTGAAATGTCATGAAGGAGAGGTGACAAATCAACAACTCTCCCACTACGAAGAGTGTTTACATCTTGATAGTGCTCCTGGTATTCTGCAGAGGTGGAGCTAACACTAGGTTCACCTTGGGGAGGTCTTTGGCCTTAGGAAGGAAACTTTACCTTCTCATGGATGCTCAATGCAGACTACATTTTAGAGATGTTCGCATTTATTTTGGCGAACATGCGTTCATATCTAGCATTGTTTTCACCTTGAGAATTTATGAATTGGTTCATTATATCCTTGAGGCTCCTCCGCTGTGGAGCTATATATGGGGTTGGAGGTGCTGGTGCTTATTGGTATTGAGGAGGTGGGACAACCTGTGAATGTGGGTTCAACACATCTTGTGGTTGTCCGTAGTTGAAACCATAATGGTTTCTCCATGATGGGTTGTATGAGTTCCTATGCGGGGCGTTAAAATTCCCCTAGAATCCTCCTATAGCATCCACCTTCTCGGTGTGCATGGCCTTGTAGACAAAAATCGTGGGGCATGCCTTTGTGGAGTGGCCCACCTCACAGATAGCACACATTTTTTCTTTCGAACCATGGCTGGATCCAGAGATATTTGTCAACCGACCATCAAACCACTCTTTCATATCTCTCTGAAACTGATCGAATCGACGATCTATTAAGGTATTACTATCCAAATGGTATAAACCATATGCATTCTGATTGATAGATGGTTGTCTAGTCTGGGTTTGGTTAGGATTAGATGTGTCCCATGCTCGAGTAGTCTCTGCGACATACTTAAGATAGTCCTCGACATCGCATGCGTTTAAATCCCAAAAGGGTCTTTCACACATTGTTTGCACAAATTGTTTGGAAGATATTGTCAACCCATTATTGAAGAAATATATCACTATGTGTTTTTCAAAACTATGATGGGGGCATGAGCTTACTAACTCTTGGAAACATTCCCAACATCTGTCAAAAGACTCATTATCGTGTTGACAGAAGGCTTGGATTTGAGTTTTGGTAGAGTTGGTCTTGTGCTGTGGATAGAATTTTGAGACAAACTTAGACTGCATACCTCTCCAGGAAGTGAAGTAGTTCGGGGGTAAAGACCATATCCAAGTCTTCGCTTTATCCTTTAATGAAAAAGGAAAAATCTTTAGGCGAACGACATCTTGTGTGCAAGCTTGATCACTAAATGTGTCACACGCCTCTTCGAACTCACGAATATGTAGGTATGGTTTCTCCGAATCCATGCCATGAAACTTAGGGAGAATCTGTATCATCCCATTGTAAAAGTGGAACTGACCGGAAATATACGGAAGTATAATGCAACCAGGGGTGACATTCCACTCAGGAAAGAGTAAGTCTTTCATGGGATGATAGGAGAGATCTCCCTCTACAGTTCCGAAACTCGTTGCGTCAGACATCGCACTCACGCTCTCTTCAAATGACTCTGTGTACTCACTCAGTGTCCTAGATGTGTGACTCAAAGTTTGACTCAGGGTATAACTACCGATAGAGTGCTCAGGAGTAGGAATTGGAAACCAGAATTGTGGAACGCGAGGTGTGTAGGGGCTTTCAGAGTTGTATTCAACGATTGTATTTTCATGGTTTCTGGTTGAGTATGTTCAGGATTTTGCATTAAAGGGTTTTGGGAGATGATGAATTTTTTTTTTATGTTTTTGGAATTTTTTGGTCAAAGTTTTAGATTGACTTGATGTAACCTAAGTCTACCTAAATCCCTGGGAACGGCACCAAAAACTTGACACGGCCATAAATGTGTTTAGTGTGCGGGCTGTTTAGGCTCAAGTGCAAGCTTATCGCTCAAGTAATAATTCGATAAGTCGGGTACCGATCCTCAGGAAAATAGGACGAACAGAATCGTAACGACGTTGGAAAGACGAAGGTAACCTAAATTTGATTCTATAAAGAAGGAAAAGGTGATCTGGATTGTGAAATGACTACAACTAGATGCAAATATGAAACTGAGTAACTAATGAAATTATGAATAAATGAAATGTAATTACTCTAATGAACTAAAGGACTAATGATGATTTGACAAAAACTTATAATTATGAAATGAGAAAGATAGGTCGGGTTACAATCCCCCACACCCTAGTAATTCACTTCTTAGGATACTAGATTCAGAATTAAAGATTTAAATGAATCCTATTTTTAATGCTCCTAAGTATTACACATATGAGAGATCGTAGCCCGCACAGTATGTAAGAAAAGGATGAATTAAAACCTGGTCTTTAGCACACCTAAGTATTACATATATGAGGGATCGTAGCCCGAACAATATGTAAGCAAATGATGAATTAAAGCAGTATTGTGTTAACTATGATACAATTCACCTAAGATTTTAATTCCAACTTCTATTTACATTATCATGAATTACATCGGGTGGGGTTCATGCATCCCAACCCTTGAAAACTTAGCCGGACATATTAAAACTAAAAGAAAATGCGTTTTGAATGAAAGAAAATAATTTTACTAACAATTTAAGGTGAATAAGAAGAATGAAATTACTACAAAAGAAGAACTATTGCAATAATGAAAGAATTAATTGGAATAAAATTACTTGAATTGTAGAACTAGAATCAAGGATATAAAAAACTAGGGTTCTTGATGTTTTCCTTTCTACGCTAATTACAAAGCTTATCTACACGGATTAGAAGCCTCCTCTAATGTCTGGGAGGTATTTTAAATTTATACCCTATGGAAATTACAAGAGTTGGATTCATACAAAACTCTATCAAGAAGAAGATCATCCTAAATCTCGAACCCCGGATCGATCCGGTCAGGACATATTGGACTGGTCCGGGTAACAACCGAATTGGTCCATTTTTTAAGAATACCAGATTGGTTCGGTAGACGGGTCTCTTTGCGTTGAAATTTAGGGCCGAATCGATTCATTTTTTTGGAATACCGAATTGGTCCAGTAGACGTATTTTTATGCAGAGATCTTTGGTACCTAAATTGGTTTGTTTTTCAAATAAACCGGATTGGTCCGGATTGGCTTCTCAACTTCTCTTGAATATCTCTTCAAAATCTCTTGATTATCTCACATCTTCGGGTCTTCATAACTTCTAATCCAAAACTCGGATTGGGACTCCACTTCATCCTACGTGTGCATAAACTTGAGATCTTCGACTTTTATTTTGGCTCCTCAACCTGATTCCTGGTGGAAATTACGCTTTTTCCCTTTCGATTCATCCTCTTTATTTTCTCTCGCTTCTTCCGGTTGCTTTCTTTCGTTCATGTATTAAATACCTGTAAAATTAATAAGAAATACACAAAACTCGGGATACTTGTTAGATGAAACCGTTAGCAAAGATATGAGATAAACTAATTCATTTTACGTTGTCCGAGGTAATAAAAGCCTCTAAATTAAGGGGTAAATTTGGAAGAATTTATGCCTAATCAATAAGTCAATCCCAATTGGATATCCTGGGACACCTCCTCCAGTATCCCTAATAAATGACCCAGTTGATGAGACAATTGGTGATCTTGTTGATGCTCATTATCTACCATAAATTACCATTTTGAACAAAATTTCTAAGGAAGAAATAGTCCTAAACACTGTTGATTCTTCCATCCTTATTCCCCATCTATAAAGATGAGATATATGGGACCTCAAGTATCAGAGGAAAACGTGACACCCCGCCTAATAAAATACTGAGCGATCACTCTCGTACCAAATTAAAATAGGCGTCGCATATGGATCATTCTTAGCATCACTGTCGAAAACCAAATTAATTACTAATAACCTATTAGGCTGGCGTCAAAATTTATTTAACTAATCTTTTGAACAAACTAAATAAATTAAAACATTCACACAGTTTATATATATGAAACTGGAAAGAGATAAAATAACCGAACACTCGGTTTAAATATAATACAACCAAATCGAAAGCCGAACTAAAAGGCGGTGAAAGAATAAATAAATACAATTGGGAATTCGGCCCGAAAGTTACTACAATACTTCCTATCTAGATCACAAGAATATAAGCGTCTAAAAATAAACCTGCATTCATCCACAGCAGCTGCAGCAAGCGTCTGACTCAAGGGAATCGTCATCTAGGCGTCCCTGTGTCTGGACACCTCAGTATATATATAAATATAGCAAAAGAGGAAAAATATAGAAACGGGTCGGAGCCCGAGTTGTAAAAATATTTTTGAAGTGCATAAATGCATTATTTATGAAAAATATGTTTTATCTCATATTTAAATTGGTATCGCACTCCAATGAGATACCCCTCACCTCTCTTCTAATAGTGCACACCTAGCGCATATCTCCTACATAACATAGTTAAGCTACCCTGCCTAACTAATCCGTTACCCCCAAACTCTAGAAATCCTAAGCAAACCAAGTACTAAGGGCTAAACTTCTCCACAGTCTCAACGCTATTCCATGTTCGTGCGTGGGGTGTCTCGCGAAGTGAAATCAAAACAAGAAACCCCCTCGATACACTACTACTTGGCAAGGTAGATCGTTGAGATACATTAGACCCTCAGTACACAACATATATATATATATATACACACACACACACAAACACACACTCATTTAAGAAAACCCAAAACTAAAGAACTAAGGGTTAAACTTCTCCCTAGTCTCAACACTAGGCCATGTTCGTGCGTGGGGTGTCTCGTGAAGCGAAATCCAAACAAGGAACCCCCCGATACACTACTACTTGGCAAGGTCGATTGTCGAGATCCATTAGACCCTCAGTACTCAACTTATATATATACTCATATAAATAAATATACATAACCTCCTCATTCATAATACATACCACAATATAAGTCCGGACACGATCTCTGGAATGAGAATTAAATCTTTTTCTTTTTATCTCTTTACTCTAATAGAGATATATAATATCTTGTTCTCACGCACAAGCAATACACTATACACACCAGTATAATAACCATCCCAACGAGCTATAACTCGAGGATGTGGTTTCTATGCTATCATCTACTAGGGAATCACTCACGTATCATCCTGGGTACCAACGGTCGGAATCTCACACCGCCTTGGTAAAAACCAAATCACAACGTATGGGTGCGGTCATAGTTCCTCCCCAAAAGTGAAACGAAACATACCCACCACGTCTCACCCCTAATAAAAAAATCACATAATATAAAAATGGACGCTATGACCTGGGGACTATACGCTCCGTGCTCCTTAAGACAGGGGCCTCACCCACATCGCGCAACTTCCCATGATAGCATATAAGGGGCATGATTCACATAAATATATATACCATCCACACATAGATATATATACATTTCCGTATCATATAATATATATATATATATATATATATATATATATATATATATATATATATATATATATACTTTATTCACATAGTATATATATATTCCACATTGTTCCTCAATGATACATATAAATGGCCATAATTTCCAATCACACATAATATGACCAATCATCCCAAAAACTATCACAATTGATAATATTCAAGCAATCGCCCACTCACGATACTAAACCCAAAAGTACTCCCTCACTTGATAAATAACGTGTACCTTATTCGCATTTAAGGATTTATATGATTTATCCAACTATACCAATTCATACTAAGTAAATAAGTATCTTCCCAAATTCATCTTAGTAGTCTCGTAGGATATACTTAACCACAATCGATATAATTATGTTTTCTACACGCATAATTATATAAGCCTAATTGCCCACTGAAATTATCCCAAGAAATATTCGTCACCAGACACCCTTAATTTAAATAGGTCATGGATTTCATTTCCACGAACCCAAGGACTACATTTTGTTCAATTAATAATTTAGATGTCCCCACTCTATTCTTTGGAAACCCCAAGTATCTAATTCCTCAATTTCTCTATTTCTTCGAAAATATAATTTCTAGTGTCACACACTTAAAACACTCTCTTAGCCCCCATAAATTTCCCCAATTGGATAAATATATCTTCCTTAGTTATGTCTATTTATTTCCTCATTTAAATAGGCTAGAAATTCTTAATTTGGGAATTTATCCCATATAAATTGCCAAAATTTCTGTAGGATCGATCAATCAATCCCAGGGCCTCGATTGATCGATCAAACAGGGCAGCCGAAACTGCTTCTTCTCCACGAATCCAATTCAGACATTAACAACCCCCAAGCTTTATACCTCTTCTTCCACCAACATCTAACTTCACCCAACTATATATAAACAAAGGAAATAGGTTCTAATCATCCTAGAACCCAAAAATCAACCATTAATTTCTATGAATTTCTAAGTTTCTCCAATTTAATAATTTTCGGTGTTTAACCCATAAACTTTCAAAAACCCCGTTTGATCCACGAAAAATCCAACCCAAAATCTTTAGGGTTTTGCTATTACCAATTATGATATGAGATTTATGCTCAAAATTAAATAATGCAAGTAAACACTTGCCTGGAGGATAAAATCCAACGACCCTAAGTCGAATCCCGCGGAGTTTGGCCCGAAAATCCTTTTTTTCCTCCTCTTTCTCCCTTATTTTCTTATCTTCTTCCTTTCTCTCCTTTTTATTTACTTTCTATCACTCTCCCATGTCTTATATAGGAGAGAATAAGGATTTATCCCTTTAAAACCCAAAAATGACTCGTTTACTCAATTACGATTTCCTTTTAATCCAAAAATTCTCGAAACTCAATTATGACACCTGGATACTCTATTCTGACCATCTCGGCCATTTCGAGACCAACCGCGCACTCGAAATATCCATTCGTGGTACTTGACCGCAAGTCACTAATTTAACCCCACACAACTTAATGCAGTATCCCCATTAAAATATTATCCTCTGTCGCTTTACCCAGCAGCGACATATAATTAAAATACTCTGACTTATTTACTTAACCCCAAAAGTAAATATAACACCCATCGAAAATCATCTAATCCTTGAAAACTCCAAAAATTACTATTCATGATAACCTCTTAAATTCCCAAATTACACTTTCTTATGAATTTTAATTTCCCATAAAAGTGTGGGGTATTGCATTCTTCCCCCCGTACAACGGAATTCCGTCCTTGAAATTCAGATACAATCGTTACTACCAACACTAAGCTAGGATCGTGAATCACTCCACATTCTAATACCCCAAAGTGGAACGGTACTACCCAATAGCTCTTAACCGTACCCTCATTCAGCACCCACCTCTATCAAGGTTTATAATATACTATCCTGACATCTTGGCATAATCTTTAACTCTATATACTACGTCCTTTCTATCTCAAGTGGTATATAAAACCAACTTACTAAGGTGCGCATACACCTTTTTAACCCGTGCGTCTCTGCACAACTATCACCAACGTCCGACACATACACACTTTCTAAACAATAGGCCTTATTTCCTCGGCGTAATAATCATACATGGGTTTTCCCAACCCGCAAAATCCCATTCTTCTGAAGGTTAACCAATCGATATTTCTATATCGGTGCCACTAAATCCACTGGCCTCACTACCCAATAATTCTAAGATCGAAGCGTTCCTACCTACGTGAAATAGTACTATCCTCAATTATGTCCCTTGTTCCGAAGACCTTTCTCAACTCCCAATATTTGCTCGGTTTCATCCATGGGACGTCTCGCAAAGCGAAATACATACAAGGAACCCTCCCGTTACACTACCTTGCATCATCGGTGATCGAGATATAACGGCCTAAGGCACACCAGTGGGACATCCTAAATCTTACCTCGCTAACCTATTAACGCATTTTTACTATTCTATCCTTCCACCTAGATGAAAAGGAAAATCTAACTAATCGAGGCACTAACTCTCTGTAAAAGCGTTACGAACATCATACCCAAAACATACTTCCTCCAAAATCTACCTTTTCATTAAGGCCTGGATATAAGCCTCAAATCAATTTCCCCAACTCCTACTTTACCCATCTACTTGCGGTGAGAGAACCATTTCAGTGCTTCTCCATGGCATTATATTTCCATAAGCATACAATCATCATACGTCTCACAGTCTATAGTGTTTCCTCCACCCTATATAACTTATCGACAAAACAAACATCCTTGCCTCCCATAACATCTCTCCACTCCCGACGTCATTAAGGTTCATGCGTGGGGCATCTCACAAAGCGAAATCCAAACAAGAAACCCAATACACTAGTACTTAACTTTGTCGGTCATGGAGGTCCGTTAACTTCAAATATGCAACAAGGATAAACCTATCCCATCTTTTGACAAAATGTGGTCTGAACTCCTATATTTATCCCGGAGCCACACCACTAAGCGCTCGCACTAACACTCAGTCCTTGCGCAACCAATAATGAGCTTAAACTCAAAGCTCAATAATTAACCCGCATACCTTAAATTATATATATAAGGTCGACACGCACTCGTATCATGATAAAGAAACATCTGCTTACCTAAGTTTCATCTATGCATATAATAAAGGCGAACTCAACCTGTATCCAGGTAAGATGTCGCAATAACAACCTGTTCCACCCTGGAACCGTGAACACGATAGTCTTGCTATCATTAGCCTGCTATCGCTTCGAACAACGAATATCATATTCTACACAAAATAACACCATACTCGTATAACACACACAAAACGAGTAATACCAATCTAATATAAACTTAAAATACTAACACCCGCTCTTTACAGCAAATGAAAGAAAATAAATTCCCACTATCGAGGAAAAACACATAAACATATACTACATAACGTTATTGATACTATTTGTAAACTTGTATCACACATGAATGTGGAGCTAATAAAACACTGTGACTCAATCTTGCAACACAGAACATACCTCCTTCAACTGAGGTGAAACTCATAACAAAAACTTCGCCTATCTCCCTAGCTACTCAAAAAGGTTCCAGGACTTGGTGCACTTGCCGTAACTAAGCCAAAAATCACTTTAATGAACGCCCCATCTGGGCACCTTACTCTTGCCCCTTAACTCCCACTGGGCAATGACTAATTGTATGGTTCTACACTCCACATTACAATATTCCCTATCTCGGGTCACCCTGACCCTTTTAAGGGTATCAGTATCTTGGACTCCGTAGCTACGATCCTGACAATCACTTTACAAGTTCCCCTTGACTTCTTCATAAAAAGAAAACTCCACCACCGGCTTCAACAACCCTGTTTCAACGAATTCCCCAGGTGGATGTCCACTAATGGGGTCCACGAACATACACATTCTCCATAAGTGTTAGCAACACTTCTCTAGTAAGCCTATCATTCCTCGGAATAACTCTCTCTTCATTGTACTTACCTTGATTCAGTACAAAGTTCACTTATCCATAACTCTCTCTTCAGGATTTGTTTGGATATTAAAATATCCAGGATTGGTTGGGTCTTATGATCCAGGATTGGAATTGGACAAAGATCCAATGATTTGTTGGAACTTATGTTCCAAGATTTGTTATTGCCAATGGGCAGAATTAATTGGAACTTATGTTCCAGGATTTGTTATTTCCAATGGGCAGGATTGTTCGGATTTTATATCCACATATTATATATAGAATTGTTATTACATTGTAGGGAAGGAGTACCTCATTAAGCTTAATGCTTACAGTTATATTTTAACAATTTCAGGTTTGTATGCTGCCAACTAGAATACCATATGACCGGTAACTTTGAGAGTTGCACCGTTGGAAGGAGCCGGGGTTTAAATGTGGGGATTTTATCATTGTCACACTGAAGATTTTAATTTACTCACACATTGTATATTTTGCGTTAGTATGGATTGAGTTGATGATTGTGAAATTTTATCGTAGTTAATCATAGTATTGCATGTCCGCTTAATTATGACTCTGATATTGATTTCGTTATGGCACAATAATAATATTATGTTGATTATGCACATTATACAGTAAAATATGGATAGATGAATTATATTTCCAATGGGCTCTAGATTATGATTTAATTATTCTAATAATAAATGATTAGTATGGATATTGGGTTTGGGGTGTGACAGTTATTTACTAGGTTCAATGGTACTTTTTTAGTGTAGGCTATCGAAAACTGGGTTCTTGAGTGTTATTCCGTAAAAACTCATCCTTATTCCTCATTTGATCCTTTAGCTTTGAAAAACCTTCAAATAGTAGGTTATTAATGTACCCAAATCCGTACAATACTTGGTTAGAATTACATCGCCTTCGTGACCATGTCCTCCGAGAGAGGGCAGAGGCTGAGGCGAACCTTAACCGTGAAGGTCATCGTTACCTTTTACCCTAACACCTTTGGTAGTTGTGAAGCCTCCCTTGTGTCTAACTAACTTCCTACAAAATGACACTATAAGAGACCATGAAGGTAACAATGTCTCATCCTAGAGCAGCCGATATGAAAGACTTTACTGAATTGAGAAATAAGGGTCACCCAAGTACCTCATATCATCAATAGGTGGATCCTGAGCCCCCAATCTATGATATTTTGATAACCAGAATAGAGATAACATTCGTCCACCACCCAAAATGACCTAAACTTTGACTTCCATAACTGAGGAAGAGTCTTAAGGATGAGATCCTCGAGGCAAAGCCCCTGTTATTAAGGAGGAAGAGGAGGAGGAAGAGGCCTTTAAAATTGACACAAGTGTTGCTTTATCTTACCCAAGAGATGTCCATGAGACTGATTCTAACATTTGATAACACTTGTACGACATTAACTTGTCTATACACATGAGGGTGTCATATGAGGATGAGATGGATTACAACCTTCAAAATAAGGATGAGATTTTTGTCTGTGAATAAATTTTCAAGGTTGGTTTTCACCTTCTTTTTTCTTTAGACATCAGGGGAATAATCTCATTTATCAGCATTGCTTCCAGTCAGCTGGCCCCTAATGCTTGGAGAATCCTCAAGGGTTGTCTATTCTCTGAAATCTTACTTATAAGGAATACTTATCCATAAATGTCTTCCGATCATGCTACTCGACTATCACAACAAAGTTCAAGCCCGCAGACCAGATCGCAACCTCTTACATGTAAACCAAACTTCCAACCATGATCGAATGTCCTGGTATTTCTTCATCTCGAGTTTGTGGGAGTTCGATGATGACGAGTCGTCGAACCTGAGAGAAATCACAATACCCCATAAGTGGGACCGAATCACTGCCTGGACCAAAGTTGATCCAGGTCTAAGCTCGGATAATAGGAAGAACATTGACCAATTAAGGGGAACATATGGTTTGATTCTCTTCAAAGTGTTGATCAAACCTGAGATCCTTCATTTTACTAAGATGGGTTCAGAACCATTAGAGTGTTATCGTAACATTTCTTAAACTTTTTCTAACTTTTATTGTCATATTATTTGATCTAAGACGATACTTATAATTGATATTTTTCATCTCACAGATTATCCAGAAAACACACACTGAACATGTTTAGGAGATAGAGACCCCAATGACTAGAAATATATTGGCCAAGCATCAGGGAAAGACTGCCAAGGTGATAGCCAAAAGGTAAAAAGCAACCATAAGTTGCCCTAATGTAACCGTGGGCTTAAATAAGAGAAAGGAGGTGAGTGGATCTGGGGCTGCTCCCCAATTGAAAAAATTAAAGGTCCCACTGAGATGACCCCTACATCCAACAACCTCATTTCTGATGACGTGTCAGCCGTGGAATGCTTGGCTCAACTGGATTTGAACCCTAAATTTCTTCTTAGGATCCAAACCTAGGCAGAGGAGGTTATTGCTTCAGCGGTCCCTTCATGCAACAACCGATATCTAGATGCTCAGATTAGTAGTAAGGTATAAGGATTCTCCCTTCACAAGACCACCCAAGTAATAATTTCCACTTAGGTTTTTAGAAGTGTTATTTCATCCTATATTTTTCTTATTGCGTATTAACTTTTAATCCTCGAATTTCTTTATTGCATTTTATTATTGCTCTCTAACACCTTCATCAGTGTGTGTTGGAGGTCAAGCCTAAGGTCAAGCTAGCTGAAGAGGCTGCGTCTAAGTTGGTCATTATAAATAAGGACCTGAACAACCATAAGGCCTCCTTTGAGGACAAGACGTAGAAGATCTGACAACGTTATAGGGAGCGCCTTGCTTCTGTGAAGGATAATTATAAAGTACAAGTGATAAAGCCTAAAGATACTCTGAAGTAGTAGAAGGGGTCTGAAAAATGCATATGAGGGCGGGCACTTAGTCGTCGATGGTGAAGTTAAAAAAGAGTGAAGATTTTACTGTCAAAACTCTCTAATACCTAGATAGGGGTGCTAAGGCTTCTTGAAGGTGAGTTTTTAACCAATTCTCTAACCTCATCTCTAAGTACCCAAAGTTGGCTGAGACTCTTAACTCTTTGAGCTTAGCCAATCCCGAGAGTATTGCTACCCTTCAGGATATTTACATCAAAATCAACAATGCTGGGGCGTGGAGCCAAAGGTAGATGCGGACTAGATTACCTAAATTATCGATGATGAGGACCAGGATGGAAACCAAGACAACTGATGGCTTGGCGGCCGAGACTTGAGTTCTTATATTTTTTCTTCTTTGGCAATAACCTATGGTCTCTAATGCCCACTGTAATTCTGTAAACATTATTCCCGTCCCATTATTGGGGACTAATGATCATTTAATTTAATTCTTGCCACCCCTCTTTTTTGTGTGAATGTTTTCTCTTTAATATACTTTTCTTTCCTCATTATGTGTTCAAGTGTAGTGTCTGCCTTTGTATTCACCACAAAAATGATGTTTAAATGTCATCATAACAATAATGATGTTCGATTTTTCCCACCTCTTAGAATTTTGATTTTGATATGTTTAGGAGACGAGACTCCTAACATACTGATACCACCGAGAGATAGATTTACATTTAACTTTAACCATAAAAAATGATGTTAGTTCTCACCATAACAATATTGATGATCAATTTTTCCCACCTCTTAGGGGTTTTATTGAGATATATTTAGGATACGATACTCCAAACACTATCATACCACCAATAGATGGATTTATATTTTATGTTCACCATAAAAAATGATGCTAAATGTAACCATAACAATAATAATGTTTAATTTTCCCACCTATCAAGGTTTTCGTTGAGACATCTTTAGGAGACGAGGATCCAAACACTTTCGTACCACCGAGAGAAAGATTCACATTTAACTCGCACCATAAAAAATGATGTTAAGTCTCACCATAGCATTAATGATTTTTAACTTTACCCCATCTAAGGGTTTTTATTGAGACATTTTTAGGGGATAAGACTCCAAACACTCTCTTACCACAAAGAGCACTGTTCTAAAAAACCCGCTTAGGCTTCGCCTAGGCACGCCTAGGCTTGAGGCTTGGAAGAAACGCCTCGCCTTAAGATTTTGACGCCTTATGCTTGGTAAAACCCTTAAGGCGTACTTTTTCTCTAAAAACAACAATGCTTTAGTGAAACGATATCGCCTTTTAAATATTTTTTTGCAAACCGGACCATTATATCATCCAAAATAATCAAATAGTATTTTTATTTGCAAATATTCAGACATATTTTTATGATATGTACAATTTTAGTATTTTAATAGCCTTGTTATGGTTAAAAAATATTAAAATATATTAAAAAGACCTAAATGCCTTTTCACGCCTTTTTACGCCAAGGCCCGCCTAGGCTTCTAAGGCTTAAGGCTTAAGGCTTAAGGCTTGGCCTCCACGCCTCGATCACGCCCCGCGTTTTTTAGAACCTTGACAAAGAGAGAGATTTACATTTAACTTTCACCACATAAAATGATGTTAAGTCTCACCATAATAATAACGATGTTTAATTTTCCCACCTATCAGGGTTTTTAGTAAGATATATTTAGGGGACAAGACTCCAAACACTCTCGTACCTGAGAGAGAGAGTGAAAGATTAACATTTAACTTTCACCATAAAAATGATGTTAAGCCTCACTATAACAATGATGTTAAGTTTCACCATAAAAATAATGATGTTCAATTTTCCCACCTCTTAAGTTTTTTAGTGCGATATGTTTAGGAGACGAGACTCCAAAAACTCCCGTACAACCATGATAGAGATTTACATTTAACTTTCACCATAAAAATGATGTTAAGTCTCATCATAACAATGATGTTAAGTTTCACCAAATAATGATATTAAATTTTCCCACCTCTTAGGGTTTTTAATGAGATATGTTTAGGAGACGAAACTCCAAACACTCTCATATCGCTAAAAGAGAGATTTATATTTTACTTTAACCAGAAAAAATGATGTTAAGTGTCACCATAACAATAATGATGTTTAATTTTTCCATCTCTCAGGGTTTGTATTGAGATATTTTAAGAGACGAGACTCCAAACACTCTTGTACCACTGAGAAAGAGACTTTTACAAGTGTGTATGATACTTAGAAGGTAGGAGTGCACAATTTGAGATGACATTTCATTTCATTCAAAATTTCTCTTTACAAAATTTTATTACATATGAGAGAACTTCCCCCAAACTATTTTATTCAGATATTATTACTCATAGTACTTTTTCAAATGATCGGCATTCCATGGATTGGTGAAGGGCTCCCCCTCTATATTCTCCAGTCGATGGGTGTTTGGGATCACTTCCTCTGTGACTTTTTAGGGTCCATGCCAATTAGGGTTAAGTTTGTTGGATTTATGTATAACTTTCTTAACTACGAGATCGCCCAATTTGATTAGAAGAGTTTTTCTCGCTTATTGTAGAATTTTACGGCCCTTTATTTGTAGGCCGACTCTTGTATAATCGTGTATTCCCTTCATTCTTCAATGAGGTCCAAATCAAGTCTTCTATATTCTAAATTCACTTCAGGACCGTACGATTGGACTCTGTGGCTTGGAAGCCCAATTTCAGTTAGGAAGACTGTCTCTGACCTATACGCCAGTATAAAAGGTGTCTCCCCTACCGATGTTCTTTCAGTTATCCGATATGCCCATAGTACACTATGCATTTTGTCGACCTATTTTCCCTTGGAATATTTCCATTTCTTTTTTAGTTCATCCAGTATCATCTGGTTTGCCACTTTGGTTTACTCATGTACTTGCGCTTAGCCTGGTGATGAGAAGAACTACTTTTTTTTACCCTACTACAGTGGGTAGCTAAGTACTTGTTCTTAAACTTCTTTATGTTATATAATATTAGAGTGTTTGGGAATTCGTATTGGTAGATGATATTCTCCAAATGAATAGAAAACACTTCTCTTTCAGTATAGTTACCATGGCCTCTGCCTCTACCCATTTTAAAAATAATCAATCACAATAATAAAATAAATAGAATTTTCCTTTAGATCTTAGAAATAGTCCTACCAAATCAATTCCCCACATCGCAAAGGGCCATGGAGTCGAGACAAGAAAATTGTTGATGGGGTTGATGGAGTATGTCGGCAAAGCGCTTACACATATTGCATTTGAGAATGTACTCGGACGCATCCTTGGCTAGGTTCGGCTAATAGTAGCCGTGAGTGAAAATTCTCTCAGCCAATGATCGTCATACAATATAGCTCATGTAGATACCTTCATGAACATAGTTGAGCACGCTATTTCTGTTAGGTGCACACACCTTAAGAGTAGGAGAGGATAACCTCTTTTTTATAATACATCTCCTATGATAGTGAACTTAGCAAATCGATATTGTACCTTTATTCTTTTGGCTTTACCTTATGGTAGCTTTCCATCCATTAAGAACTCAATTACTGGGTCTATCCAATATTCTTCCAAGTTCAAGTTAAAGCATTATGTGGTGTCGACTTTTTCTTGCTCGGTACTTGGCTCTAAGAGAATTTTGAGTGGAACTGTTTATGAATTTCCACTCTTTTTGTTGATGCTAGCCTTGCAAGGATGTCTTCTCTTCCATTTTTACTTTTCGAGATTTTCTTCATCTCTAGCCCCTCGAAACTCTTTAGTGTCATCTTCACTCTTTGCAAGTATTTGGCCATTTTTCATCAGTTGCCTCGTAGACTCCCAGAGTCTTGTTCACCACCTGCTACGAATCGCTATGGGAAATAAGTTGGCCAAAACCTAATGCATTTTCAAGTGGAATTCTTGCTAACAAATCTTCATACTCATCCTCGTTATTAGTTGCTTTAATGTTTAACCTCAGAGCGTTTTCAATATTGGTCCTATCTGGGGTTGACAAAGTTAGTCTATCCCAACTACTAGTTACACCTTATGATCAGTCAACGAGCAAACTCCAAACTGGTGTGAGTAAGGTCTTTCAACACGAAAAACTTTTTAAGCAATAAATTCGGCCCTGGAACACCAAATGTAGGGTGGTCTTAGCTATTTTTGAGCCTTTCACCTATGATTCCACTTAGGTCTCTTCAATCGTCTCCCAGGTAAACTCTACCATAAAATTTTCTAAAACTTGCCTCTTAACTGCGCTTCTGGGATGATAAATAATATCAGACTCACCTAACTTAATCAACTAAGCCATTACCCTACCCGATTTTTTGGGTTTATGAATGACCTGCCACAGAAGTGTGTCGATGAGCACTACTGTCGTACGAGCTTGAAAATAAGTCTTTATCTTTCTCAATGCATGTATAAAAGATTATGAAATTTTTTCCATTTTTGGTATCTCGTCTTGTCCCCTTGCAGTGCTTTACTGTTATAGTACACTGCTTATGAGTTCCATTGTTATCTTGGACAATTTTTTCTCTGATGGTTGACTCTAAGACCGCTAGGCATAGATACAACTTCTCCCCCTGAATGGTCCTTCTTAGGGTTTGATGATGGCGCATCCTTCCACCTCCACACTGGAGGTGGATAAGATTCCTCCTAACCCTCCCTTTAATCAGCCATCAATCCAAAACTTCTCTTTCAATAAATCCTTAGGTGGTTGGTAAAGTTTCCCATGTAAACCCTACGTTGCATGAGATTATCCTTGTCAAAGGTGAACCTCCACTCTTCTTGGATAAATCTTATCTTGAAAAGGTTTTTGAACCTTTTAAACATTCACTCGTAGGTAAATTTACTCATGGTAGACTTGTTATTGAAGATATAAGGAAAATGTTTACATCAATGGGCCTCAAAGATGCTTTCAACATTACTCTGATAGATCAAAAACATGTATTGATTAGACTTTTTCATGAATAATATTTTCATAGAATGTGGCTATGATCTACTTGGTATATTCATAGATTTCCAATAATGGTTTTTAAATGGACTAACGAATTCCATCCAGAAGATGAATCTTCCATTAGTCCTTTTTTGGGTAAGTCTTCCATTGCCTCCTATTCATGTGTACAATAAAGAGAGTATGTTATCTATATGTTCAGCAGTAGGTTAACCATTAAAAATGGATTCTGCAACATCATCTTTGGGTAAACCTAGTTTGGCTCGTGTATGCATTGAAGTGGATTTAAAGAAACCTCTTCCAAAAAGGATTTGGATTGCAAACAAGGATACTGGTAGAGGTTTTTAGCAATACTTTGAATTTTAGGAGATCCCTAAATATTGTGGTATGTGTGAAAGAAGAGGTCATAAAGAAAGGGAATGTCTATTCAAAGAGGAAGGTTACAAGAATGTGAAACGTAGTACTATCATCAAAACTGATCAAAAGAAGGAGGCAAACATAAAAGAAGCAACAAAGGAATGGGTCTTAAAAAACTTCGAAAAGGATGTACCCCTACATAATTCAAGCCTGCCTATTGAGAAAACCAATGTAATGATATTGGATGAAGAAGAGAGGAAGAAGTTAAAAAACCAATCTTTAATTGAAGAGAAGAATCAATCCAAGTTCACAAGATTTTTCAAGTCTCAAGTGTTAACAAATTCTTAGGAAGTTCCAGAGGTAGAGGAGCATTGAACTTGAGACATGAAAATTCTCAGGAAGTTCCAGAGGTAGAGTCTTCCAGAGGTAAATTTGCAAGATAATGAAGAGGATCAAAGTGATAAAGTTAATTAAGAAGAAGGAGAGATAACTCCAATCATTTATAAATTTAAAAGCAAAGAGCTAAAAACTTTGAATTCAGCAGATAGAAGTGAAAGGATCTCAAATAGATTTAAAAATAATGCAGATGGCAGAATTGAGGGTAATAGAGAGGGTTTAAATCAGCTGAATAAAGTTGTTTATCCTATCTTCAAATGGGGGACTCTAAAGGTCAAATAGATTCTCAATAACCGATTTCAATTAAATAATACTCCAAATACTAGACAGTTGAGGTCTGGTATAAAAAATCCTCATTCATAAAAGTCTCAATGATTAGTTCAATTATTTGGAACATTAGAGTAATTTCAAAGAAAGGAGCAGTTAGAAGGTTGAAAAGATTGGTCAGAATTCACCACTTGTCCGTTTTGGTAATTCTGGAACCAAAATAAGAGGTGGCTAAATTGAAGTCCTTTAGAATAAATTTGGGCTTTGTCTTGGATTTTTCTAACTGTAATAGAAAAATATAGTGCTTTGTTCAAGAAGGGATTCAATTTAATTTTATTTCTTCAATGGATCACTGTTTGAACTTAGCTTTCAAAGTGAAGGATAAATGTATTCTTTCATCTTTTGTGTATACAAAAAACACAAAAAGTTGAGAGAAGAGATTTGTGCATTTTCTGTCAAAATCAGGGACAAAGGAGCCTTGGTTGGTAGGAGGCGATTTTAATGTGGTTGCTTGTAATAATGAAAAGGCTAGAGGTAATGAGATTGACTTAAGCTCTTCTTATGAGTTTTTAGAAGCTATGGAAAATATTTATATGGTGGATCATGGATTTCTTGGTTCTAATTTCACTTGGTTTAATAAGAGAGAGGGATAAGCTAAAATTTGGAGGAGGTTGGATAGGATCTTTGGGAATGAATCTGCTGCTAGATTTGGTATCTTGAAAGTGAATCACTTAAATAAAAGTTTCTTAGACCATTGTCCTCTTCTTTTATCATTTCAAAATCCAGAGATGAGTGAGCTCAAGACTTTTAAATTTCTTCATTTCTGGTGTGACAATCCTGACTTCCTCAAAGTAGTGTCAAATAACTGGAATTCTGTTGCCCATGAGAATAAGTTATTAGCTATCTCCCTTAAGCTCAAAAACTTAAGAAAAGTACTAGCTAGTTGGAGTAGGCAAACTTATGGGGATATTTTTCAAGAAGCTAGACAAGCTGAAGATGATCTTTTTATTCAAGAAATGAACTTTGACAGAGATCCCACTGATAAGAATAGAGAAAAGTTGTCTTTTTCCCAAGCCAATTGCAATCATAAATTTGTTATTGAAGATAACGTTTGGAGGTAGAAAGGTTATGAAAAATGGATGAAATATGGATTAAAAAACTCATCTTTCTTTCATAAATCTGTCAATGCTAATAGAAAGCGATTGTTTATATCTGAGATTTTAGATACTCATGGGGATCTTAAAAAAGGTGATATAGGAGTTCAAGAGGCTGCTGCGGAGTTCTTTAAAAACATTTTCACTCCAGAAGATGGAGAGATAACTTAGCAAGATGATGTTTTCTTACAAGTGATTAATCAATCCATTTCTCCTGAAGAAAACTTGAGACTGTCTTGTACTCCTGAAATGGATGAAATTAAAGCAGTTATATGGTAGATGGATAGTTAGAGTTGTGCTGGCCCTAATGGTTTTGATGGATTCATCTTTAAATAGTGTTGGGAGGTTGTGCGTTAGATGTAGTTGAAGCTATCCAAGGTTTTTTTTCTTGGGATGAATATTCCCAGAGGTATCTCTTCTTCTTTAATAGCTTTGATTCCCAAAATAGATTTTCCTAAAAGCTTTTATGAATTTAGGCCTATCAGTTTGGTAAACTTTATTAACAAAATCATCTCCAAGATCTTGGCTAATAGATTAGGAGAGGTTCTTCCCAAAATTATTTACCCTAACCAAAGTGGTTTCATTAAGGGGAGAGATATGATAGAGAATGCGATCTTGGATTAAGAAATGGTGATTTGATTAATCAGAAGAATTATGGAGATAATGTGGTCTTTAAACTGGATCTGGCTAAAGCCTATGATAGGGTTTCTTAGCCTTTTTTTATTCATGTCCTTAGAAGATTTGGTTTATCAGAACATTTGATTGATTTGATATAGAGGAACATCTCGAACTCTTGGTTTTCAGTGGTGATCAATGGTCAAGATAAAGGGTTTTGTAAATCCTATAGAGGTTTGAGGTAAGGGGATCCCTTATCCCCATGTCTTTTTATTCTAATGGCTGAAGCTTTCTCAAGAAACCTAAACAAAGTGCTTTCGAAGATGGATGGTTTCAAATTTCCCTTGGGTTGTCCAAGAATTAATCATCTTGCTTATGTAGGTGATATAATTATATTCTCTTCAGGATCAAAAAGGGACATAAAGGTGATAATGGAAGTTCTTAAGGAGTATGAAAGAGCTGCAGGTCAAAAGATTAACAAGCAAAAGTGTCAGCTATTCATATCCAACAAAATGTCAGCTAACTCAACTGTTGCTATTAGAGATTTAACTGAGATTAATATTACAAAATTCCCTATTATCTATTTGGGTTGTCCTATTTTTGTAAGTAGAGTGAAAAATTCATACTTTGAGAACTTGATTCTAAAGATTAGAGGTCAGCTTGGCAGTTAGAAGTCCAGATCCTTATCTATGGGGGGAAAGCTAATCTTAATTAAGAATGTCTTAAGTTCCATACCTACTTATACAATTATAACTATGTCTCCAACAAAGTGTATTTTGAACAAAATTGAAAACATTTTTGCTAGATTCTTTTGGGGTTCCAAAGATGAAGCCAGAAAGTACCATTGGTGCAAGTGGGACAAGAGAACAAAACCTATTCCAGAGGGAGGTTTGGGTATTCAAAAGATGGAGGATATTAGTAAGGCATTGGCAGTTAAACAAAGGTGGAAGCTCGAAAGTGGAGATTCTTTATGGTCAGTACTATAAGAAAATTCATCCCATTGAAGCCAAGATCAGAAACAAATCCAAAGCTTGGGGCAGAATGTGTCAAATCAAAATTGAGACAGAGGAATATATCAGCTGAAGGTTAGGTGAAGGAAAGATAGATTTTTTCAATGATAAATGGATAGATATTGGTCCCATTTGTGACTTGATTGAATCAAACCAATCAGGTATGGTTAAAACTTTTTGGAATCCAGGTGGTAGTTGAAACTTATAAGCTGCAACAAGTCATTACTGATTATATATTGCAGCAGGTGCTTAAATCTGAGAGATGGTATAATAAGAAAGATGAGATAGTGTGAACAACCTCCACATCAGGTGAGTTTTATTTCTAATCTGCTTGGGAAATAAGTAAATCTATCGATCCTAATTGCAGGTCTGCAGAATTTTTATGGGATGGTAGAATTCCTTCAAAAAATTCCATTTTCAATTGGAAACTTCTTAGAGGATTAATTCCTATAGATTAAAGATTAAAGAAACTCGGTTTCTTTATTCCTTCAAAATGTCTATGTTGCAAGGTTAGTACCGAAGAAAGTTTAGAACACATGTTTTCCTCAGGTGATATAGCCAAGAAGGTTTGGGATCACTTTAATCGTTTGCTTGGGGTTCTTTCAAATGTTGCGTCTATTAGATAAAGAATTTTGTCTTGGTGGGTAACTCCTACAAAGGTCTCTCAAACAAGTTTCAAAATCATTCCTAACTTCATTTGCTGGCAAATATGGTTAAGTAGGAATAAAGCTAAATTTGAAAACATAAAAATATCGTATGAGAGAATTATCAAACAAGTTCACTCTAATTTCAATTTATCTTTTACTCCTGATTTAACTAAAAGGTCTAAGCCTATGCTAGTTCACTGGATGGTTCCTCCTAAAGGTTATTTGAAACTCAATACTGATGGTAGCTCTTTAGGCAATCCAGGTTCAAGCGGTGGTGGTAGAATTCTCAGAAATGACAAAGGCCAGTTGATTTGGTGTTTTCATTGTCATTTTGGGGAAATGCATAGCTTGGACGAAGAAGCTAGAGCTCTATTATCTGGAGTTACCCATTTGCACGATTTTAGAGGGTATTAAGTGGTAGTGGAGTCGGACTCAAAGGTTATCATAGAAGTTCTCAATAACAAATACAAGTGCCCTTATAGAATCAAATGGATAATTGATCAAATTTTATCAATATGATCTTATCTTAATTTCTCATTCTGTCATGTTCTCAGGGAATCCAACAAGGCTGCAGATTATCTGTCAAAAAGAGGCAGTGCTCAAAATATTTCTTTTTTCTCTCATCAGAAAGAAGCTCCCCCTAAGGAGTTTAATTCTATCCTCAAGATGGATAGATTAAAAATTCCGTCGTTCAGTTTTCATTAAGCTTTGGTTTGTAAGGGCTCTGAGATAAAGAGCCTTATTTATTTTCTGCTTATTGGTTGTAAGCCCTTGAGTTTTCATGTTGTTTATAAATAAATATTTTTTCCCCAAAAAAAATATAAATAAAATAAAAGTATTTGTGAGACTAAATAGGCTTTTAACTCTTTGAATGCTCTCTAGCATTCTTCGTCCCAAACGAATACTTTCTTTAGAATCTTGAAAAAGGGTAGATATTTTTTGATTGCTTGTGAGATAAATTTGTTGAGAGAAGTAACTCGTCCTATCAACCTTTTGATATCTTTGGTGTTTATTAGGTTTTTTATATCAATAAGTGCCTTTATCTTGGTTAGGTTGCCCTCAATGACTCTTTGATTGACTATAAACCCTAATAATTGTACAACACCGACATAGAACACATATTAGCAGGTTTTAACTTCATCCTATACTAATAAATGGTGTAAAATGGTATTTCTAGATCTACAACATGGTTCTCAAAACAAATGTTCTGGAAATATTGGTGTCATTTGAGGCTGACACCCATACAGAAGTAAGTGAGGTTGGTATCTTCTATTAGACAGGACTATAGAGCATATTAGATTAACAAGATATCATCCAAACGAGTCCAATATGGGTCGAGACCACTGCAAGATGAGACCAATAATGTGGGCTAAGGTGAGAGCAATGGTATCTTCTGAGGGATGAGTCTATGGAGATCATTCTTCTTGGGTTCCATATGGACGAGGCCAAACTTATGTGCATCAATAGTTGACTAGAGTCAATGTTGAAATGGAGGTGGAGATTATGAAGGATGATAAGCACCCAAAAGTGTACATTTTATACCCCAAATAGATGTATTTTAGTTGCTAATTCTCGATAATAATGGTCTTATGCGCTTTATTGTCTATTTTGTAGGTCGAATGCACGTTACGGTGTTCAAATGCGTATTTCAAGGCAATTGTGCGTATTATGGGGCTAATTACCCTTGTCCCGTATCCTAGCCTACCCTAAACCTGTCCTGAACCGTGTGTTTAGTTTGTTCCATTTTATTTTATTTGTGTCATTTTATTTTTAAGGTTTATTTTATTATTTTATTTTATTGAGTCATGTATATATTTTTAGGATTTTTTAGCGCGTCGTGTATTAGTTTTTATATTTTCTTTTAGTTTCTTAGTTTTTAGTTAGTTTATTATTATGTCATTTTTTTATTAGTTTTTATTTTTATAGTTTTTATTTTAGTTGTGTTTAGTTTTTTTTAGAGTTTGTATAGTGTGTCGTGTCGTGTCATTTTTATTTTAATTAAATTTTTATTTTATTATTTGTTTTTTTAAGGGATCATAAGTTAAACACACATAATCCCTCACACCCCAATACCATACACATTACACACACCAAAACAACTCAACTCACCTTCACCCTAACTTCCTACACCTTCACACACCCAACTACACCCCACCTTCATCTTCTTCCCCAAACACCAAACCCATTTCTCTCTCCTATCTTCGTACCCACCATAACCAAACAGAAACCCATCACCAAAACCACACACCACCATTATCAAACCAATTTCCTTATCCCCACCATAGCTATCATAACCTACACCCATCATCTTCCCCACATCTTCTCTCTCTCATCTCACCTCCATTAACAACCGAAACCACATCATTCTACCTACCACCCACCACCTCCATTCAAATGACCCGAGTTCATCCCCCATCAAACTCGAAATCAACTCGGTACCCCAACAACCAAACCCAAAAATCCCAGCGACAATCCAACCTCTTTCTCTCTCTCCTCGATCCACTTCCAACCGCAACTCGACCGTTCTAACCCGCCGGCGATCCACCCCAGTCCGACGACCCCTTATACTTGCTACCTCACCCCCTGAACCTCCTAATGTCGCCAACCGACCCGTCGCCCCTGCTCGGGTGGCTACCCAACCCGCTGCCCAAAACCAAAACCGCCCGCAATCGGCGGTCCATACCCAGAACCGACTGGAACCATCCAAACTGTACCAGAACTCACCTTTGCGCTTGAACCAGGGCGTTCACCCAAACCAGACCCGTCCACTTCCATACCATCCCACATCCCGAAACCCATGTAGAAACCCCATAACCCGCCACCTACAAACCCCACCTTCCAAACTCGATCTCGAACCCGCGACCCCCAGCCTCAGATCTCCATAAACCCGACCCTCCTTCCTTACCTGCCCCTATACTTGCTGTCCCCAAACTCGAAAAATCTTTTAACCCATCTCCCCTTTTCCCATTTCTAAGCCTTTGCAACATTTTTTTTTACCTTCCAAGACCAAACACCAAAAACCAAATTAAATCCACATGTCTTTATCCCTTTAACCCCATATACCCAAAATACCCCCACTCTCTCTTTTATCTTATTCCCCACCTAAATTCCCCACCTTACCCCTCATAGCCATAATATGATTTATTCCCTCACCCCTCATACACATGACCTCACACAACCCATGCACATTTGTGCATTTCCCTATTTTGACCCCATGTGCACACAACCCATGCTCTTGCACCTTAATTCTTCCAACTATACTCCCATGCTCCATGCCTACTATTTAAGGAGAAGAAGACCATTTTGAAAATAGGCTAGAAACCATATCTAGAGTTTTAGAGAAAATTTTAGAGAGAGAAACATTTTGTAAATAGTTTTTATTTTTATTTTTTTTAGAGATTTGTGAGGAGAAATTTTGTATGAGATTTAATTGAGTGGGTATTATTTCAAACTACTTGGATGCTCAATTAAGAGGGTTGTTTACTTCAAATTGGAGGATTGGAGTCAATTAAATTCAAGAGATTGGTTTGATTGTTCTTCTCTTTACTCTTTTATATTAAATGCATATTAATTATTTGTTCATCATGTTTAATATCATGTTAGGATAAATCCCCTTTCAAGGGGTGGGGTGAACCCTTATTTGATGTTATTTTAATTTAATTAGTTTGATTACTTGAAAATTCCCTTTGAATAGTAATTTTGATACCTCACCCTTAAATTTATGCCTCGAGAGAGGGTAAATGATTTTCGAGAGAAAATCGAAATTCTAGTTATAATAACCATTTTTTATTCGAGCTAGAGATAGGAGTTTCTTAAGTGGGGTATTATTACTTGAATTTCAACTGTATTTTTATTTTCTAAGATTTACATAAATTTTAATTGATCGATCTTAGCGGGTGATTAATTAAAACGAGTGTAAATCTATTTTCTAGAATTGTGGGGGCTTTAACTTAATTTTCTAAAAGGTTACTATTAAAATTACATTTGCAACGAGAGTTGATTTGTATATTTGATATTAATTTGGGAGAATTCAATTAATTCAATTAATTAATTATAATAGCTAAAATTTGTGGTTTAATCCCACTCATTGATTGTTCTCACATTTATTCACCTGATTTATCTCATATTTTTGTGTTAGACTTTAATTTTCATTTTAGTCACTTTTTAGTTGTAATTTGATCTTCTATATAGTTTAGTTTAGTTTAAATCCTCATGTCACGAAAATTGTTTTTTTATATGAAAAAACTAAAAAAAAAAATAGAAAAAGCAAAAGCCCCAAAAGAAAATAAAATTGAATTACAACTGAGTTTATCTCTAGCTTACCCTCTATATGTGGATTGATACCCTTACTTACCTCTACACTTGAGTTTGTTATATTTTGTAGGTAATTTAAGGTTTTGATTAACTTGGCTTTCAACAACGACGACACGCAAAAAGCAAAGTTATCAAAGGAGAATGATTGCCATTAAAGAATGGTCAAGTGGTTAGTGAAATACAGGTCTCAACTAATAATTCATCTTATTTTGAGGAGAGGGAGGTTCAAATTAGAACTAAGAGATTTTCATATGAGATCTTTTGGACCACCTTTAGGTCTTTTGTATTCAAAATTTTAATTAGCATGTAAATTTGCCAATATTTAATGGAATTATGCATTTTGTTGTTATTTTCTTGCTTCCCAAATAATTGGGTAACATGACTTTAGAAATCTAGCATTTATTTTTCTCATGTGAATGTAACGATTGATGTTTATTTATTGATATGATCGATCTTTGAATGCTATATAGATTTCGAATGGCCCTTCCCATTTTGGGGAACACTTTTCATAAGCTAAATATTTTGATCAAAAAAGAAAAATGATTTTCCAGACCAATTCCCCTTCATTAAAGGTCCTTTTCTTCACTTTCTTATTACATATATTATCTTTCTTCTTTTTTTTAACCATGATATTATTTAAGGCTCTCACATTGTCCTCATATATGTTTTCCAATTCCATGTGCATAGCTTAGTCATAACTTTCTACTATGAGTTCATTTTGGGTCACTACTCCCAATGAATTCAAAGTTATTTCAACTGGTAAAATGATGTCATGACCATAAGTCAAGGCATATGGTGTTACCCCAGTATATGACCTTTTAGAGGCCCTATAATCCCATAGAACTTATGGAGACAAATTGTGCTAATCTCTTGGAATTTTCTCAATCACTTTGCTAAGGTTATTCTTAATGACCATATTTATAGCCTCTGCCTAACAATTTTGATTGATTATAGTAATGTTATGCTATTGTCAACGTTATTCATAACCTTAAGGTAAATTCGAACACCATTTTTTATTCGAATATGGTTTCACTGTCTGAGGTTATGATTTCTGGAATTCCAAACCTATATAACATATCCTATAAGAAATCTACCAATTCATTTTGGGTAACCAATCTCAAATATGTTGCCTTCACCCACTTAGTAAAATAGTCTATTTTTACTAACACAAAATTGTGAAATTTAGAGGATGGGGGATAAATTTTGTCAATGACATCAATATCCCACCCTCTAGATGGACAAGGCTTCATTACATATTATGAATCTACAACAAACACATGTTTCAGAGGACCATGTTGTTGAAATTATTAACACCCCTTTTCACACTCAATATAGTCTTTTAAAATTAAAGACCAATAAAATACATGACTTCTTAATAACCATCTCCTCTTAGGACCAACCTGACGAGCCCCATAAATTTCGACATGGACTTTTGTTATGGATATTAAGCCTTCATACTTATGCACTCTAGGATCATTCCATCATCGTCTCTTTTAAATAATTTTCCTACATACATAACATAACTCGTTACTCTTAGTCTGGTAACCTTATCACTTTTGATATTTTTGGTTCATTAGATATTCAATTAGTTATTTTCTCTAATCTTCTTGAATATTGATATTCTCTATTTTAACTAAGGTTCACCGATTATGCAATGGTGGCAAGAAACCATCAATTTCACTGAGCTTTAACTTTTCTTCAAAGTTATCATCAAGCTTAAAACTTGAAGCCTTTTTTTCCATTTTAATGGCTTCTTTATTTAGAATTCTGGGAATATAATCTAGTGTGACTTCATTAAATCTAAACAATAAATTCATAGTCACTTGGTTGTACAAAGTCAAACCATCATGAACACATCTGTATTCAATAGTTAACTATGTTATAACCAGTTGGGAATGACCAAAAATTTCTATCACCGATGTATTACAACTTCGAAGAATATCTGGGCCCATTATCATAATCTCATATTTCACTTGAATATTGGAACATGTGTTCTCTTCTAGCCTATATCCATGTTTGACTTTAATATGCTCAAGGGATTTAATTACCTCCCCTATCACTAACATTATCTCAGTCTTCAAACAGTCAGACTAAAGCCTCCAAGGACTTAGAGATATATATACTATCTGACATTCCCCTTCTGGCTCATCCTTATATGGATGGTTAGCCAATAAACCATCCAAGACTTAACCTTTTAATACTCTTTGAGGTACATAATGTAGGAAAAACTCAGATAGAGCTAACACCCATTTACCAATTTTATTGTGCAAAATAGATTTAGTCATCATATATTTGATTAAATCAAATATCGAAATGACAAACACCTCTTTAGGCAATATATAATATCTTAATTTCATAACAGAAAATTACAAAGTCAAATATAGCTTTTCCATTATGGAATATCTACATTTAAAGTCATTTAGAAACATACTTAGGTAATACAAAACTTGTTTTTTAGGGTTCTTATAATTTTGAGATAATAAACTCCAATTAATGCATCAGATGCTGAAAGGTACATCTTTATTTGCTTGTCTCCTCTTGGAGGTTGCAAAACAAGTGGCTTGATCGTGTATCTTTTGAGTGTTTGGAAAGAATTCTCATGATTTTCCTTCTAATCCATGTCCTCCTGGTCCTTTAGCTTTGTAATAATTTCTTATTTTGGGGAGTTTTTCTTTCAATTATAGCTTTATCTTTGTTATGATTAACTTTTATTCCCTTTTGGAATACCAAATAACCTAGGAAATTTCCTGCATAAACTCCAAAGGCACGTTTCAAAGGATTCATTTTAAGTTGATGAAGTCTCATTCGTTCGAATGACTTTCTGAGGTGTGTTATGTTATATAATTAATTATTGTTTTTGATTTGACAATTATATTATCAATCCAAAAATTAGAAAACTATGGTATGGAAAATAGTAATTATTCCTATTTGGTATGCATCCCCAGCATTCATCAATTAAAATGGATTTTTTATCCATCAAAAGGTTCCCAAATTTCCTAGGCACCTAAAAGTAGCCTTATACACATCTTCTTCAATTATGCATTTTTAGTTATAACTAGAATGACAATCCATCACAGATAAGATAGTATGACTAGATGATTTATCAACTAATAAATTTACTACTAGCATCGAATATTCATCCTTTGGAGTGGCTGAATTTAGATTTCTAAAATCAATGCATACTCTCAATTTTCCATTTTTAATTATTTTCACTATATAGAGAGCCATTTAACATGGCTGGCAGTTCAGATGAACTCAACCTTCAACAGCCTTTATATTTCTTCTTTGATCTTAGTTGTGACTTATGGAGTTATTTGTCTAGCAAATATTTGACAAGTTTATATCCTTCTTTGATTGGTAGTTTGTGTTCCACTAAATTCGAGTCCAAACTTGTAAGTTCATCATTTCCAACAAAAACAGTCTTTGTACTCATGTAAACAGTCCATAATTAATAGTTGGTCTTCTTTGCTTAGGTTGGATCTAATATAGGTGATTCTCTTATTTTTGCTACATTCCAAAATTAATTTTTCTCAATGGATTCGGTAGATTCACCATAATCTCATCACATTATCTAGATGAGCTTTCTAGTTCACCGGTGTCTTGGGGATCTTTATCTTCCACATCCTCTTCAAAGAAAAATTAGCCTAATTGATTGTCTTTTCTCACCAATTTACTTCTCAATTCGAAATCTCTGAACTTGTATAATTACATGGTAAAATTTCATTGGCTTCGTCAATATCAATGGATGTACTATCCATTAAATAACTATTCTTTTTGGTTTAGATGGTTCCATTTCTAAGAGCACAAATATGCTTAAAATCTCTATAGGATTATATTGTCTTATGCCATTTCAAAATATATTTGAGTCATAGTCTAAGTTGTCTTAGAAATCTTTACGTTCAAGACTACATGAAGAGTGCCCAATATGTGTGTTTTAAACAAAACCAATTTTTTCTTCGAAAAGCTCCAACTTTTAAATGTGCACCAAACCAATTTGTGAAAAACTCAATTCTTACTTTAAACCAATTTTATCTTGATTAATCATAAACATGCATCTAGTGATTAAAGCAAGTAAAGTAAAGTAAAGAATACTCACAACGTCGGATGTACGAGGAAAAAACCCAAAATGGCAAAATAACCTCGGACGGCCCAAGCCAGACAATCACTATGAACAATGGTTTTACAAAGACATATTAGCCTTACACTAAGACTCGATCCCCACGGGTCTTGACGCTCATTCTGATCTTAACCATTCTTCAACAGTGCCCACGTAGAAATTCTGTCTTCCACGATACATGTCCACAACACACGACTCCATGTATGTCTCGGTGTCCACTGAATGGCTTTGATTCATCTACGATGTCGAACACAATGTCCGTCGCTTCTTCACGGCAAAAACCCTTTGATGTTCAATGTGTAGAACAAACAACTTTGGTGAAACAAGATCACTTAAACATATAAGAATGATAACTCGGATCTTTACAAACTCTAAGGATGTGTTTAAGACTTTAAAACCTTAGAAAACATGTGCAAACAAAGTTCTGGTTCATAAAACTATTTTCCAGAAAGCACACTGTAGAAACTCTAATGAAAACACTATTTAAATAGGATTTAAACGCCGCCTCGAAAAATGTGTCATTCAAACGACTTGAGTAACTCGTTTGAGCGACATCCCATCTCGTTCGAACAAGATTGGATGTCGTTTGAACGACAGCGCAAAAGTTTGACTTTTTGTTTAAAACATCTCTTCCAAAGAGAGATCCAAAAATGTCAAACTCTTTTACGAGCTTATCATCATAAAACGTAGTGTAAAACTATAAAACACTTTTAAAACATTTAAAAACATTTTTCTTTTTAAAAATTACATCCTTATCTAGAATTAAATCATTCCGAGCACCATTAATTATACGTATTCATACTTGAGTGATCTCGGAATGAAATTAACTTTGAAGACGATTAAACTTGCACCAATTAAACTTCGACATGGTTTTATTCTTTGAAGCTTTGCCGCAACACAGTTTCTTCAATACGTAATAGACCAAGTGGGATCGTGACAAAATAAAAATTCTCCCTATGACATTACAAACACAGTTTTGTTCATGTAATTAAGTCAAAACAATACAGGGACTCAATTGAAAATTTATGTCCTTACACTACAAGACCAAACTTCTTCGCCTTTATTCAAAACGCTACCTTATGCTATGAGAAATGACATTTTCTATTTATGATAAAAGTAAATGAATCAAAATGACTTAGTATTACCACCCTTGTTTTAACACAACTTAATTTTAAGTTTCTTAAATTGGAACATGTGTTAAAATTTGTGTCTGACTTGGTTTGGACAGTTTAAACAAATACACTATGCAATATAATTTTCCTATAGAAAAACTATGTTTATAAAAATTGAATTTTTTTGTATGTATTTTAAGTATGAGTGTTCTTGGTTTAGAATAAACATACTTAGAGTGTACTGTCAAAATATTTTTAAAACACTTGGATGGAAAATTCTCGTTCAAAATCTCTAAAACTCGTCGCAACTTGTATCGTCGCAATGGACATCTACCTCGTTGCAATAAAGGTCTGCCTTTAGTTCTTTTGTTCAAGTCCAATATTCTATGGACCTTCCCCTGACCAAGATTTTTTGCAAGTTTGGTCCAACAAAGAAATTCCTCACAGCAATGACACTACAACGACAACACGGGGTCGGTGCAAAAAAGCATATTTGCTAAAAAGGGTGCATTTTAAAATGTAAAGATTATGTTTTGCAGCCATATTTTTGTTATGTCAGGGAAGTAACCTATTACGTATGGTTATAATGAGTTAATGTGTTTGAGATCTTGTGTCCATAAGATTGAAAACACCTATTTAATTCATTTTTCTTTTTTCTCACAAAATAAGGTTAATTTTTTTTAGGAAAGTTTTCATTATTTTATCAAGCTAACGAAATTGAATTTTTTTAAATAGAAAAAGCCTTCTATGTATTTTTGAGATATCCATCATTCTCATTCTAGTTTAAAGTTTTTGAAGTTTGATTACTTCTCTCATGACTTGAAGAATTTTTTTGTAAAATTTGTTCTTGAGAAACTTTATATTTTATATCTCAAAAACACATTTTGAGTTTATTTTGATTAGTCAAACACTTTTTAAAGTTTCCTTAACCTTTAGGACCCTCACATCCAAGGAAGTTAGATATATAAATAATTTATTTTCAATCATTCCTTTTGGAACACAACGTTTTTTTTTTACTTTAAAGAAGATTTGAAGATTTGGTGCGAAGGCAGAATTATCAACATAAGTTGATACCTGTGATATGGCGAGTGGTCGGGGCGCACTATGTTCTTTCTCTTCTAGGTAAAAGGTGGAAGAAATGTCTTATGAAGGTTGTGTATTATTGGGTCTAATAGAGGTTCAAGTTTGGAAGTCATTTCTCCCTTTTGTAAAACTTTACCTATATACACTCGAAATTGTTGGTTTGACCCGAAGTTTTTTCAGCAAGGTTTTTTCCCTCATTTAAATTCTCAACTTGTCACACCCCGCTCAATTCTGGCATTGGCCGCCACCAAAACTAAGTCGGGCATGAATAAATAAAATACCATTCTTAGCATGAGACAGATATGAGACATATAAAATTAATCCACAAGATAAATGACAATCAATCCCAAAAGATAAACCATCCAACTAAGCGATAAAAGATCTATCTCATACTAAAACTCAAATAAATTCAATCTCCAATAATATAAACTGAATAAAATTCCAATATAAATATCTGAGTAAAACCGTACAACCGTGGAACCGAATGGCCCACCAAAACCATAAACTGAGTCTCAATACAAATGCGAAGGAATGGAAAAACTTATCTATGCTACTAAACTCAACTAAAATACTCCGGTTGCGTCTCCAAGATAATCTCCAAAAAATCATGCAATAACTCAAGAACTAAAACCTAAAAATATTAATCAACACACGAGGTCAGAGCCCCGAGCATGAATACACACTACTCCCCTCAAATAGGGTCCGTGAACCTAGATAATAGCATTATACGCAATAAATATCACAATAGAGTGTTTTAAATTACGGGATAATTAAACACGACAAATATAAATAACTAACATACCCACAGAAATTCCCATTTAGAAAGGCACACCAATATGATTTTAAATTCCCAAGATCACGATGTTAATTTAATTAAATTAACCAACTTTTATTATTGTTCTCACTTTTTATTATGACGGTCCTCCCATCCTGGGTGGTAATCCACCAAAGTGTCACACTTCCCCTTGTCAATTTCCCTCTGACCCATTTAAACTGTTGGCCCCGACACATGACAAGGTTCCACACACGACACGACATAAATCGTCCTCTGACCCGTTTAAACTGTCGGCCCTGGCACATTATGTCGCCACAAATTTTAATCTCAGTTTTTATCTTAGGCATTAATTCTCAATTTCTCAATTTCTCAATTTATTAATTACCCCCACCCTTTTATCGAGGTGAGATCCTCAAAATACCCATTATTCCCATACTTAAGGGCCCCTAAGTTATCAATCCGTCATACCCTATGTAGAGGATGAATCTCAAACCTAAACCTCGACCTAGTCTCATGCCTAGGATAGCGTAATGACGATAAAGTATAAAAAATTAGCCCACCTCCGACATAATAAAGTCGCAAAAATCTAACCTCACTAGTCCCATACCTAGAAGGCGTAAATCATCAAAAAGCCTACCCACTAGTCCCATACCTAGAAGGCATCCTAGAATATAAGCAAAATTACCCAACAACCCGTTGTCACAAAGGAAATATAATAATACCAACAAGTCACACAAACAAGCATAATTAATCAACGTATAAAACTACACATGATAGTCCAATTTAATTAAATCTAAATTTAATTATCACTTCGTCATAAACATCTAATTAATCTCATTTAATTATTTTAAATTAAATATACCGCTATTTCATCATTTCAAACGTCATAATTCTAATTTCATCATCTCAACACAAATTACATAAGTTATATGCTCCCAAATTCATTTAATAGAAAACTAGGGTTTTTCTACATGTAACCTATGCCCATAAAACGCAAAATCCACTCATCAGTACTACGTACCCAAAGGGTTATGAGTATTATTCAGATTAAAAGATTTAATAAAAACAATCCCATAATTGGTGTCCACTTTCTCTAATTAAGTTGCTAATTGATTTTAAGAAAATATGTAATTAAGTGTTTAGGCGACACTGAAAACGCATAATACTAAAGGAAAAGAATAGAGTATTCATGCCTGAGATTAAATTGAAGAAAAATTGGTAGCACGATTGGATTCTTCTCAAAAAATTAATAAAGAAGTGTTCTTGAACAAACTTGATTAAATCCCAATCAAGCCTTCCAAAACTTGTGACAAAAACCTGATTATGTTGGAGGTTGATGATTATGGTGGAGAGGAAAAACTTTTGGAAGAGTTATCTAGTGAAAAAATTGAGAAAAAGTGATTATGAGAAGTCCCCTATGGATTATAAGACTTATATACTAATTAGGAATCCTAATCCCACTCTAACACTATAAATAAAATCGCAGAATCGCCTCAAATCTGGCATAGTCGAATCCCTAGGTCGATCGATTGATCGAACAGGTACGCGACCACAACCATTCCTCTTCCTTTAATACCATTTAATTGAAAATCAAATTTTCCATTAGTCACGGCCTAAATCCGTGACAAATATTTTTTTCATTTGTTTTTAAAAGCTAAACTTAAAACTCTTATAAAAGCTTCATTTTAAATCCGATTTCGATTCCGTTTGAAATTCTACTTTCCAAATAATAAAACCAACATAATTAATTAATGAAAATAAAAAAATAAAAAAAAAAATTATTTTTCTCAAAAATTCTCATTTAATTAAATAAATCAATTAAAAAAATACGGGGTGTTACACAACTCATGTTCTGAATCTGTTATTCCATATTTTGATTTATCTTATATGCTTCATGAACATATATTTTTAGGTTAAATCAACTTGCAAATAACTATTTCGTAACTTAGACACTAGAATTAATTTTTATCCTTATTTGGCTTAAATAAAACATTATCTTCATTTTGGTAATAATTTTTAATTTCAGTAGTTCCTCTCTACACCCAAATTACTTCAATTGTTATCATAGATAGATTTCATTCCTGTTAGGTTTAACCACCTAGAGGTAGATCATGCATCTGACAATTCTTTCGGACTTTATTCTCTGTCTAACTTTAGTTATCATCCTTCACCCATAAATCAATATGAATTTAGTGAGGATGATAGTGATGATTTTGAGTTCATTATTCTTGATTCTAAATATGATAAATTATATGAAAAGTCTTTGAAATGTTTTAAAGAAGATACTTTTTCATCCTCCAAACTCAAAGAATATAAAAATAAGAATAATATTTTGCAACATAAAACATCTATGGCTGATCAAATTCAAGTTGACCATACTCATATGACTGAGAAGATTAAGTTATTAAATGAAGAGTCTTCAATTGTTGATCGTAAGTTAATATTTTTTTAAAAGAATAAAATAGAGATATTCATAAAAATTTCAGAATTCTTAAAAGAGAAAATTTGGGGTTTTGTAATGAGCTTGCACTTAAAAAAATGAATTTTTGTGAATTTTGGAAGCTCAAGGTCTTATCCTCTTTGAAAAACTTAAAAGTGTTGATGTTTCTTTTTTGGATCTTTTATAGTTTTAGGATGAGTTAAAAGATAAAAACATTACTTCAAAACAAGAAGAAAATTTAACCAATTTTGAAGAAGAAAGAAAATATTTTTTTACATCCCTTGAAACACTAAAAATAGATCTTCTTTTGCGTGACGAGTGAAAAATTGTTCTGAAAAAGAAATTTTAAAGTCTTTAAAATGGTTTGGACTTGGTAAAAAAGGTGAATGTAAAACTAGAGACAAATTCAGAAAAATTGGGAAGATTATTTTGGTGTCAACCCAAAAAGGTTATGACAAAAGAGGGTTAGGTTTTAACAAATTTAATGTTTCGACTTCCACTTATGAAACAAATTTTGCAAAGTTATCTTCTCAAAATGATATAACAAACATTGAAAAAATTAATTTGAAAACTCAAGAAAAATGTTGTAAATTATTTTAAAAAGAAAGATAAACTTATCCATCTCTTGTTTGATAACAAAAATCACGCATCTCGCATTAAAAAACCTAGAAAGAACTTTGTTTGGTCTCATTTCCATAAGAAAGGTCACATAAAAGATTTATCTTACGAGTTCATGAAAGGTCAATATTTTTAAAAGGCTATTTCTAAGCCTAAAACTAAACCAAAACTGTTTAAATGTGATCATTGTCATGGAGTTAGTCATTTAAGGATTTTTTTACTCATACCAAAATTACCTTCAAACCATTATAAGAATTTTTTTAGGAATAACAAGGGTCAAAAAGTTTTTGATTCTAGCATATTTGAGCCTAAACCCATTAAAAGACAAATATGGATTAAAAAAAGTCAAAACATTTTTTATCATTTGGGTAAAGAAAAGTGAGAAAAAAAAAATAAGAAAAATGTGTCTAATGCCCCATTTGAACCTGAGGCTCATCATGTAAGTCATGTATGATTAAGAAGAACATTTTAGACGAATTAATATTGAAACTAAAAAGATTCCAAAATTGGTTCCTTCCACTTCTAAATGCTAGAGGTTGTTTCCTTTGTTGTCATAGCCTTATTTTGATTTCCCTTCATATATCTTATGATTAGCTATGTAATTTTGTTTCATACGTGAGTTTATGTTTTAGGTTAATCATTCTTAATAGCTCATGTGCCATTTATATGTCTTCTTGATTTTCTCTTGATTTACTTCTTGAATAAATTGAAAGGCTTTCTTTTCGAGAATACTTTGTTTTGGATATCCAAAATATGTGTAGAATTTTCATATCTAGTTGATCTTTGTTTGATCCATAAATGTTATATTCTTACATGTTAAAAGTATATTCATTTTACCTTGGATATACAATATTTATATTTGTTTATTATCCTTAGATTTTATCTTGTCTTGCACTTAGATTTTATATGTTTTCTTAACCTTAACCTCTGTTTTTTTTCTAGATTGATTATCTAAGAATTTTATGGTCATACTTGGTGATTTGATCTTGTTGGAACATGTTTAATATTGTGTGGTTCATGTCTATCCTTTGATCTCATACGATGTGCTTTTTGGTTGTACATATCTTTCAAAGACAAAATTCAATTTTTTCGGTACAATCATTTTTTACCTTTTAAATGATATACTCACAAAATTTTGTATATCAAAATGGATTATTTTATCATTTTTTTCGTTAGTTTAGGAATATGACATGTGCTTCATGAGATGAATTCTATTTTCTTTTGAATCATATAAATATTTAAAAAAATTATACTTGGAGAGTATGTTATCATATTTTGTTGCACTTTACACTACACTAAACGTTGAGTTGGTGCCACTTCATGAGAAATTCCATAAATTTTAGATCTTCTATAGAGAATTCAAAGCTTGAAAAGACTTGTGAATGAGTTTCTAACTCCTATATATGTATACGAGGATTTTTGTTTATTCATGATTTGGAAAAAGTTAAAAAAGATTATGCTACATATAAAAATCACGAGTAATGGCGTGGTTATAGATACATCTTTGATTAGATTATTCTATCTTTGAAAATTTTAAATAGTAATTTATCTTCATAATGAATGAGTGAAAACCATCACATTCAAAATAATTTGAACAAAGAAATTTATCAAAGATTTTTATCTATCTAAAATTGGGTAGAACTAAATATACGAGACAAAAGGTTTTAAGCAATTGCTAATTGAGGGAGAAAAGTGGTAGTTGAAGTTTTTTTCAAAATAGGTCATTGTAGATTTCAATTGAGTAAAATCTGTGAGTTCTTTGTTGTAACACCCCACGATTTTGGGACTGAGAAGTTAAATTTTGGGAGAAATAAAATTTATTCAAATTGGAGAGTTTTAAAATTTGGAAATTGGAGTCCAAAAATAGAAGACGTTACAAAGTATTCCGAATGATAATTCTGAGTGCACCATTGGTTCCGGATGGGTCAAGATAGTTAAAATGACTGTCATTGGGTTTTATTTCGTTTTCGAAATATTTTTAAGTATGTTTGGCTCGAATTGGAGTAAACGAGTCATTTGAAGTGTGTATTAACATTTAAAATTGAGTTTATCGTTTTAAGGGATTTAAGAGGCTTACGGATCAAGCCTTCTCATTTAGAGAAAGAGAGAAAAAAAGAAAGGAAGAAAGAAAGAAGAAGAAAGGAAGAGAGAGAAGGGAAAGCTTGGAGATTCTGTCCCAAACGCGATCTCGAGGACGATCCAACCTCTACAAATCCGAGGCAAGTGTTTAATCTTGCTAAATAATTCATTTGTGTATTTGATTTCATAATTTGTGGGTAAAACAATTGGATTTTGGGTTAAATGGAAAAACCTAATTTTGGGAATTTAAGTCTTGAAATCGATGTTTATACTTAGGTTTATGGAATATAAATTGATGAGATTAGATATGGGATGAGTTTTGATGTTTGAAAACATGTTGGGATTGAAGATTAAGGGTTGGAAGAGGTATAAATTGAATTTTGGAAAATTTGGGTTTAGGAGAAATCAGCCATTTTCGTGGCTTGCTACACAAGCTAAATCGATTCGCCCCTAGCGAATCGATTCGCTATATTTCATAAGCCTCAGGTATTTAGGGACGAATCGATTCGCCCCTATCGAATCGATTCGAATGGGGCGAATCGATTCGCTGTTGGGGCTGAATCAATTCGAAAACAGGGCATTTTGAGGAATTTTCTCTACAAAGATTACTAACCCTTTTTGGTTGGGTTTATTGATTTGGGACATGATTATACGATGTAAGAAATATGTTTTGGAGATTTATTTGGAGTTTCTCGCACGATGAGATCGCGGGTACGTATCGAGTCATTTTGGGGACTTATATAACTATGCATTCGAGATTATTGTATTGGTGTAGTGTGGGAATTTCTTTACGAACGGTAGTTCTATTTAGAGGTCATGAGTGAGCTTACATACGACGTAAGGTTTAGGACTCTTTGAGAGAGAGTGGTGATGGCATGTCTCGAAATCATAGGCCGAGGTGTGTGCCGAATCCTTATAGTAATAGGATTCTATTGAGATTAAGATTGGGGACTAACGAGAGAGAGAGCTAGTGGTCGCGTATCCTTATTGATGACGAGTTTAAGGATTATATTGTAACTGTGATAAGATGTAGGGTTCATAAGGACAATTGATCATAGTCGGGAACCGGGAGCGATTGGATAGTACTACCAACTAGAATAGGTTGTGTTGAGATTCTAGTCGGGATAGTTTATATATATAATTTTGTTGAGGGAACAATGGGAGTTCCAATATGTGATGGAATCTCGGAATAAATTTGAGATTGAGCTTGAGGTTTTAGACTATTAGTTATGTGCATACCAATAGTCGAAATTAGTGCTAGATATATAGATATGCTTTCGAATATAGATGAGAAGTGTAGAGATTGTTACCTACAGTCAACTTTCGGTGATAACCTTAATGTTGGAGATATATCTATGTTGGAAGATTATTTATATCATAAAGGGAAATGGGTGAATATGCTTCAAGTGAGGGATCGTATTCACATAACGAATTAAGCTAATATGATTGGAGTGATGGCTAGTGCATTAAGGAATATGGACGCCAATAGTAGAGTTCATAAGTTTCTTACATACCATGAGAGATAATATGTGTATGTATATATATGTATGTATGTATGTATGTATATATTTGTATAAATATGAATATATATGTATACTCATGTTGTGAATACCTAAACCGTATGTTATGGTTTAATTATATGATGGGGTCATATGGATGTATATATATTATGCATGTGAATGATATATATATTATGTGGTTAAGCATACCCCGCACATGCTATCATTGGGAAGTTTCCGCAATGAGGGTGAGCATCCTGGCTCGAGGAGCAGAGTGTGGATATTCCCCAGGTCATAGTCTTCCATTGTTTTATTATGTGATTTACATTTTTTTTTATTTGGGATGAGACGTGGTGGGTATGTTTCGTCTCATTGCCGGTTAGGAACTATGACCGCTTCCCGGACGTTGTGTGCATGAGTTTATCACGAGGTGGGTGTCGTTTAGCCCCACCAGGTGCTCCCCAGTATGCTACATGTGTTGGGCATTGGGAAGATGATAGCATGGTGCAGTATATTGGAGATATATAGCCGTTTCTATTATGTGTATGGTCATTGTACATCATATGTAGTATGTACACTTGGCAATGGGAATGAATGGTTGTGTATATATATGTTTAGAGTAAATATATATATATATATATATATATATATATATATATATATATATCCTATAGGTGAAAGGGTATAAAAGTTCTATGGTGTACATCTTGGGAGATTATGTTGTACTTGATTGTTGGGGGTTGATGTATCGCATTTAAGGAATGTTTCTATTACATCATCCCAAAGATATTTATTGGAGATATTGAGGTCACTCTTAGAGAGTAATCTAATTTCAGTAGTTGAAGAAATAGAAATTGTGTAGACGACATAGTGGATCCCTACAATCAATGTGGTCAAGGAGTAGTGTATCGGGGGGTTCCTTGTTTGGATTTCGCTTTGCGAGACGCCCCACACACGAAATACAGTGCCATGTTTAGAGTAGAGAGAAGTTATGTCCTTTATATTTGTAGGTAGTTGTAGTAATAGAATTGTGTGGATGACATGATGGATCCCCACGACCGACATTGTCAAGGAGTAGTGTATTGGGGGGGTTCCTTGTTTGGATTTCGCTTTGCGAGATGCCCCACGCACGAAACGTAGTACAATGTTGAGAGTGGAGAGAAGTTTTTTCCTTACTGATTTGGATGCATGTTACTTAGAAATTAAATCATATGATTCAAACTTAATGTTAATAGGTAACGTATTAAGAATTATAACTGATTAAATTATAAATTGGAATCAATTAAGCCTCGGCATATAGGTGTATATATAATTAAGTGTGTTTAGAATGGAAATGATTTCAGGGTATGGTTAAAAGTTAGGTTGTCCTTATGGGTGGGATAACTTACTTAAGTTTCCAGGACGCGAATAGGTGCACGCTGTTGAATGAGAGGTGAGTTGGGGTTTCACGAGAGTGCGACTCCACTTTAATAATGAAATAAGTGCATTTATATTTATTATGCACGGTTAACACACTTGCTAAATATTTTTACAACTCGGGCTCTGACCCGTTTATATTTCTCTCCTTCCATATATATATATATATATATTACTACAGGTGTCCTACCGCAGGGATACCGGATGCTTTTCTATCAAGAGTCTCGGGAGCCGAGACAGGTGCGGACTGTTGTGGGACTTAGATTGTAGTCGCTTCCTATTTCTTTGTAAATCTAGGTAGGATTCATTGTGTACTCCGGGATTACTTTAGGGTTATTTATAATTGTTCATAGTTTCTTCCCATGAATGTTGTACTGTCTGTGACCCGATAGCTTATTCAAGTATATTCATTTGTATATACTCATTTCACGTTATACTAGAACTTTCATTCATCATCATACTTGTGCATTCTACCTTTGATAGTGTTGGTTTGTTGTCTGTTGCATATTTTATTTAAATTTTTGGCATCCGCTTTTAATAGTTTCGGGTAGTTAGCCTTATATCATTTAGTATTGTCAGTTGATGTTGAGACTGGGCCATCTGAGATACCTGATTGAATGTAGTATAGGTATGGCCACCCGTTATTATTTTGAGCGGGTTGTCACAGATGGTATCAGAGCATCAGGTTCTAGAGTCTTTAGGATTTGTGCGGGTTTTCTGTGTTCTTTCATTTACGTTCTTGATATAGAACCCTACTATTAGGATTGTTGTGTTCCCTACGTTTATCGTCTTCTGCGAGATATACTCGCTCGAATGACGTTCTGACACAGTTGCTTTCATTTCAGACATCGCCGAGAATAAGTTAGTTAGGAAGGGGCAAGATAAGAGATGTAATACCCGTAACAAATTTTGGGTACGTTTTGATTAGAGGTATTTGTTTTCGTGATTCAGGCAAAGATAAGAAGGAGAATTTCATGATCGATAAGGTAAGTGCTGATGAGGAGAGAATAGGAAGACCTTGGGAGGTTTAGATTGAGAAATTCTTCAACTTTTGTTAGGAAACCTAGTGTTGGTGACTTTTATCGATGTGAGGTGTGCGGAGTGGTCCCAATATCGGGAGTATTGCCTTTTGGGAAGAGGGAGTGAGCAAGTGTGGTCTTTGTATGACATCTTTTGGGATGTTAAACTGTCTTGTGATGAGCTAGTAGAGAGTTACTCTATTGATTTTCGGGAGTGTAAATTGTTAAGGTTATTGGTTTATGGATAGGCTAGGGTAGGTATTTCTAGCGTTCCAATGAGGGAGAACTTATATTGTGGAAAGGTGTTGATGTGATGTAAGGGATTGTATAACTGAGAGGTTCAGAGTTTAGTAGATTCATTGTCGAGCGGAGAATTTAGCTCATAGTTGTGCTAGTTTTGAGAACTAGGTATTAGTTAGAGTATTGGGTTTATGGAGGCCTTGTGTCTTAAACATAAGGTGTTTGTTTGGCGTGTCGAAAGATATGGAATTATTTTATATTGTATTGTTAGATAGACCTTCAGGAAATATTTAAAACTCAATAATCTTTTATAAAACCTTAACCCTGGTTTAACTAATCTCAATCCCCGACATAGATACACAGTAGTGTATTGGGAGGGTTCCTTGTTTGGATTTCTCTTGCGAGACCTCCCCCGCACGAAGGTAGCTAGTGTCAGGAATTGAGAAGAGTTCAACCATTGGAAATTTCAAACTTTTATATATATTCTTAGTATGCTATTATAGATTAATTTGTTAAAACTTATATTACGATTGAGGATAGTGAAGCCGGATTATATTTCTACGAGTTGAGCACGGGTACGGGGTGTATGGGCGCCCTGGGTAGTTAGTTTGATTTTTAAAATTCGTATAGTTCGATGTGAGAACCAGGAAGTATCGGTATAGTGATCTAGAGGGTAGATGTAAGGACTAGATGGGATTCGAAGTCCTAGGCATATCTTAAATTTCGCGGGCAAAATTCTTGTAAGGGGGGAAGAGTGTAACACCTCACGATTTTGGGACTGAGAAATTAAATTTTGGGAGAAATAAAATTTATTTAAATTGGAGAGTTTTAAAATTTGGAAATTGAAGTCCAAAAATAGAAGACGTTACAAAGTATTCCGAATGATAATTCTGAGTGCACCATTGGCTCCGTATGGGTCGAGATAGTCGAAATGACTGTCATTGGGTTTTATTTCGATTTCAAAATATTTTGAAGTATGTTTGGCTCTAATTGGAGTAAATGAGTCATTTGAAGTATGTATTAACATTTAAAGCTGGGTTTATTATTTTAAGGGATTTAAGAGGCTTACGGATCAAGCCTTCTCATTTAGAGAAAGAGAGAAAAAGAGAAAGGAAGAAAGAAAGAAAGAAAGAAAGAAAGAAAGAAAGAAGAAGAAAGGAAGAGAGAGAAGGGAAAGCTTGGAGATTCCGGCCCAAATGCGATCTCGAGGACGATCCAACCTTGACAAATTCGAGGCAAGTGTTTAATCTTGATAAATAATTCATTTGTGTCCTTGATTTCATAATTTGTGGGTAAAAGAATTGGATTTTGGGTTAAATGGCAAAACCTAATTTTGGGTATTTAACTCTTGAAATTGATGTTTATACTTGGGTTTAAGGAATATAAATTGATGCGATTAGATATAGAATGAGTTTTGATGTTTGGAAACATGTTGGGATTGAAGATTAAGGGTTGGAAGAGCTATAAAATGAATTTTGGAAAATTTGGGTTTAGGAGAAATCAGCCATTTTCGTGGCTTGCTGCACAAACCGAATCGATTCGCCCCTAGCGAATCGATTCGCTATGTTGCAAAAGCCTCAGGTCTTTAGGGACGAATCGATTCTCCCCTCGCAAATCGATTCGGTATGTAGCAGACTCTCAGGTCCCTTTGGACCGAATCAATTCGGATGGGCCGAATCGATTCGCTGTTGGGGCCGAATCGATTCGGAAACAGGGCATTTTGAGGAATTTTCTATAGAAAGATTACTAACCCTTTTTGGTTGGTTTTATTGATTTGTGACATGATTATATGATGTAAGAAATATGTTTTGGAGATTTATTTGCAGTTTCTCGCATGATGAGATCGCGGGCACGTATCGAGTCATTTTGGGGACTTATATAACTATGCATTGGAGATTATTGTATTGGTGTAGTGTGGGAATTTCTTTACGAATGGTAGTTCTATTTAGAGGTCATGAGTGAGCTTACATATGACGTAAGGTTTAGGACTCTTTGAGAGAGAGTGGTGAGGGCATGGCTCGAAATCATAGGCCGAGGTGTGTGCCGAATCCTTATAGTAATAGGATTCTGTTGAGATTGAGATTGGGGACTAACGAGAGAGAGAGAGAGAGAGCTAGTGGTCGCGTATCCTTATTGATGATGAGTTTAAGGATTATATCGTAAATGTGCTAAGATTTAGGGTTCATAGTAACAATTGAACCGTAGTCGGGAACTGGGAGCGATTCGATAGTACTACCAACTAGAATAGGTTGTGTTGAGATTCTAGTCGGGATAGCTTATATATATAATTGTGTGGAGGGAACAATGGGAGTTCCAATATGTGATGGAATCTCGGAATAAATTTGAGATTTAGCTTGAGGTTTTACGCTATTTGTTATGTGCATACCAATAGTCGAAATTAGTACTAGATAAATCTATGTACTTTAGAATATAGATGAGAAGTGTAGAGATTGTTACCTACACTCAACTTTGGGTGATGACCTTAATGTTGGAGATATATCTATGTTGGAAGATTATTTATATCATAAAGGGAAATGGGTGAAGATTCTTCAAGTGAGGATCGTATTCACATAACGAATTAAGCTAATATGATTGGAGTGATGGCTAGTGTATTGAGGAATATGGACGCCAATAGTAGAGTTTATAAGTTTCTTATATACCATGAGATATAATATGTAGATATATATATATATATATATATATATATATATATATATATATATATATATATATATATATATATATATATATGAATATATGTGTATTCTCATGTTGTGAATATCTAAACCGTATGTGATGGTTTAAATATATGATGGGATCATATGGATGTATATATATTATGCATGTGAATGGTATATATACTTATGTGGTTAACCATACCCCACACATGCTATCATTGGGAAGTTTTCGCAATGAGGGTGAGCACCCTGGCTCGAGGAGAAGAGTGTGGATATTCCCCAGGTCATAGTCATCCATTATGTTATTATGTGATTTACATTTTTTTTATTTGGGATGAGACCTGGTGGGTATGTTTCATCTCATTGCCGGTTAGGAACTATGACCGCTTCCCGGACGTTGTGTGTGTGATTTTACCACGAGGTGGGTGTCGTTTAGCCCCACCAGGTTGTCCCTAGTATGCTACATGGGTTGGGCACTGGGAAGATGATATCATGGTGCAGTATATTGGTGAAATATAGCCGGTTATATTATGTGTATGGGCATTGTATATTATATGGGGTATGTACACTTGGCTATGGGAATGAATGGTTGTGTATATATATGTTTAGAGTAAATAAATAAATAAATATATATATATATATATATATATATATATATATCCTATTGGTGAAAGGATATAAAAGTTCTATGGTGTACATCTTGGGAAATTATGGTGTACTTGATTGTTGATGTGGTTGATGTATCGTATTTAAGGAATGTTTCGGTTACATCATCCCAAAGATATTTATTGGAGATATTGACGTCACTCTTAGAGAGTAATCTAATTTCAGTAGTTTCAGAAATAAAAATTGTGTAGACGACTTAGTAGATCCCTACAATCAATGTGGTCAAGGAGTAGTGTATCGGGGGGTTCCTTGTTTGGATTTCGCTTTGCGAGACGCCCCATGCACGAAATACAGTGCCATGTTGAGAGTAGAGAGAAGTTCTGTCCTTTGTATTTGTAGGTAGTTGTAGTAGTAGAATTGTGTGGATGACATGATGGATCCCCACGACCGACATTGTCAAGGAGTAGTGTATTGGGGGGGTTCCTTGTTTGGATTTTGCTTTGCGAGACGGCCCATGCACGAAACGTAGTACAATGTTGAGAGTGGAGAGAAGTTTTATCATTATTGATTTGTATGCATGTTACTTAGAAATTAAATCATACGATTCAAACTTAATGTTAATAGGTAACGTATTAAGAATTATAACTGATTAAATTATAATTTGGAATCAATTAAGCCTAGTACGGCATATAGGAGTACATATAATTAAGTGTGTTTAGAATGTAAATGATTTCAGGGTATGGTTAAAAGTTAGGTTGTCCTTATGGGTGGGGTAACTTACTTAAGTTTCCAGGACGCGAATAGGTGCGCGCTATTAGATGAGAGGTGAGTTGGGGTTTCACGAGAGTGAGACTCCACTTTAATAATGAAATAAGTGAATTTATATTTATTATGCACGGTTAACACACTTGCTAAATATTTTTACAACTCGGGCTCTAACCCGTTTATATTTCTCTCCTGCCATATATATATATATATATATATATATATATATATATATATATATATATATATATATATATATATATATATATATATATTACTATAGGTGTCCTACTGCAGGGATACCGGATGCTTTTCTATCAAGAGTCTCGGCAGCCGTGACAGGTGCGGACTGTTGTGGGACTTAGATTGTAGTCGCTTCATATTTCTTTGTAAATCTAGGTAGGATTCATTGTGTACTCCGGGATTACTTTAGGGTTATTTATAATTATTCATAGTTTCTTCCCATGAATGTTGTACTGTCTGTGACCCGATAGCTTATTCAAGTATATTCATTTGTATATACTCATTTCACGTTATACTAGAACTTTCATTCATCATCATACTTGTGCATTCTACCTTTGATAGTGTTGGTTTGTTGTCTGTTGCATATTTTATTTAAATTTTTGGCATCCGCTTTTAATAGTTTCGGGTAGTTAGCCTTATATCATTTAGTATTGTTAGTTGATGTTGAGACTGGTCCATCTGAGATACCTGATTAAATGTAGTATAGGGATGGCCACCCGTTATTATTTTGAGCGGGTTGTCACATTTTTTTTATAATTCATTATCTTAGTTGAACTTAGGCTTCGACCCTTCTCTCAATGGTATTCACTATACATATTATTTTTCATAATTGAGATATGATATTCTGTTCTTGGTTAAAACTCTCATCATGTTTTTATCTT